>VDFB02047230.1:503698632-503709824 GCA_007258455.2 Sequoia sempervirens | reverse complement strand
AGGACTATTGTAAAGATGGCTGGAAGAAGAAATGATAGAGGAAATGGAGTGTGTGGAAATGTAGACCAAGCTATAATGGATATGCTAAGAGGAATTGTTGCTAGATTAGATGCAATTGAAATGGCCCAGAGAAGAGGTTGACCAATTGATGATGTGAGTGATGAAGAGGTAGAAGTTCAGAAAGAAGGAGGAAGAGAAGAGCAACCTGGCCTAGACTAGGGGGAAGAGAGGTTCATAAGAGCCCTACTAGAGAAAATACAAAGCCACATTTCAATCCACCAGATTATACTGGCAAGTTGGATTCCTAAGAATTGCTTGATTGGATTATAGAGATGGAAAAGTATTTTGAATTCGAAGGTACCACTGAAGATAAGAAGGTGAAATTTTCTTGTACAAAGTTGAGAGGACATGCATCCCTTTGGTGGGAACATTTGCAGACAGATATAAAAAGAAGAGGGAAAGAAAAGATAAAAAATTGGGATCAAATGGTGAATAAGTTGAAGACAAAGTTTATGCATGTAGACTATCAGATCAGTTTGCTCTGAAAATCACAAAATTTGAAGCAGAAAGATTCAAGTGTGATAGAGTATACTAGGGAGTTCTATAAGTTGAATATTGGATCTGTACATTCAGAGGATGAGATGGAGCAAGTAGCTAGATATGTGAATGGTTTGAGGTCATCTATATAGGATCACATTAGTTTGATCAAGATGTAGAATGTGGAAGAGGCATATCAGTGTGCCCTGAAAGTAGAAAAGAAACTGAATAAGAGACATGAGCCGAGACAAAGAGGAAGAGGTGGAAGATTCAAAGAGGAAGGATTTTGCTAGAGGGAGGAGATGACAGCCTGGATCAATAAAGGATAAGGAGGTTAAGTAAGAATGGTAAATACATATCATAAAATGGTGGAAATCATACAAAGAGGGGGATAATTGGTTCTACGGATAGGATAGAAGAGGATGGAGAGGACAAGAGAAGAGATGATGGGAGGAACTGTAAATGGTGGAGAGGAAGGACGCCGAGCGATGGAATGTCGGGGAGAAACCGAACAAGCGATGCGAGGGGCAAAAGAAGAATAAGCCAGCATTGAGAAGATCATGCGCTAGATCATCATTGGAGGAGAATTGGTAAATAAAGAATCTTATGTTAGAAGGGATTCGACAGGAACCAGCACATAGAGGAAGAATTTGTTTTGAGACAAGATGCAAAGTAGCTAGTAAATGTTGCAAGGTGATAGTTGACAGTGGAAGTTCTGAGAACCTAGTTTCTGAAGGGATGGTGACTAAGTTGAAGTTGGAAAGATTGAAGCACCCAAAGCACTATCAGATAGCATGGATACAAGATGAACATAAGATTCTGGTAAGTGAACAATGTTTGGTGAAATTGAAGATAGGAAATTACCATGATGAAGTTTTGTGTGATATCATGCCTATGGATATATGTCATGTTTTTTTGGGAAGGACTTGGAAGTATGATAGATAGGCTATTCATTATGGAAAGAACATATATACTATTGTTGCTAATGGGATGAAGCAAATTTTGTTTCCATTAGAAGATGTTCCTATAGTTGAAGTTTGTACAAATGCTAGGGTTTTTCTGGTTGATGGAAAGAGATTCCTTGATGGATTGAGACATGATAAAGTGTGTTATACCTTAGTTCCTAATAAGGCTGAAGATTTGAAGCATGTGGAAGAACACCCAGAAGAGATAAAGGAGTTGCTGATAGAATATGAGGAGATCATTTCAGATAATGTACTTGATGGATTACCACCTGTGAGGAGTATTAGTCATTGCATGGATCTGATTCCTAGAGCTAGTTTTCCTAATAAAGAAGCACACCAGATGACATCTCTAGAGAATGAAGAGTTGAATAGACAAGTGCAAGAATTGTTAAGGAAATGTTTGATCAGAGAGAGCTTAAGTCCATGTGCAGTACCTGTTGTATTGGAACCTAAGAAGGATGGAGAATGGAGAATGTGTATGGATTCAAGACCCATAAACAAGATCATGGTGAAGTATAGATTTCCTTTACCCCAGATGGATGACATTATGGATTGCTTGAGTGGAGCCAGCTACTTTACAAAGATATATTTGAAGAGTGGATATCATCATATCAGAATCAGAGAAGGGGATGAGTGGAAAACAACATTTAAGACAAATGAAGGATTGTATGAGTGGTTGGTGATTCCTTTTGGATTGAAAAATGCACCGAGTACTTTCATGAGATTGATGAATGAGGTATTGAAGAAATTCTTGGGTAAGTTTGTGATTGTTTACTTGGATGACATCTTGATTTTCAGTAAGAGTAGAGAAGAACATTTGTTTCATATCAGACAAGTTCCACAGAGGTTGAGAGAGGAGCAATTGTTGATAAACATTAAGAAATGTAGTTTCATGAAGGAGGAATTGGTATATCTTGGATTTGTGATATCTGTGGAAGGATTGAAGATGGGTCATGAGAAGGTTAGAGAAATTTTTGAGTGGTCTACACCTGAAAGCATTGGAGAGGTAATATTTTTTCATGGCTTGGCTAGTTTCTACCAAAAGTTCATTAGAAATTTCAATTCTATTTGTAGCCCTATGACAGAAACAATGAGAGGAGATAGAAAAAAATTTAGATGGACATCTGGAGCAGATTGAAGTTTTGAATTGTTGAAGTAGAAGGTGACTGAGCAACCTATGTTGAATTTACCAGATTTCACTAAGGTATTTCAAGTAGACTATGATGCAAGTGGGAATGCAATTGGAGCAGTGTTGAGTTAAGAAGGAAGACCTGTAGCTTATTTCAGTGAGAAGTTGAATGATGCTAGGAGAAGATATTCAGTGTATGATCAGGAATTTTATGCTATAATTCAATCCTTGAAGAAGTGGAGACATTATTTGTTGCCTAAGGAGTTTGTGTTGTATACAAATCATCAGGCATTGCAATATTTGAACAGTCAGGGTAAATTGAATCAAAGACACATGAGATGGGTGGAATTCTTATAGATCTATACTTTTTTTTTGAAGCATAGGAGTGGAAAGTCAAATAGAGTTGCTAATGCATTGAGTAGGAGAAGGAATTTGCTGACAGAGATGAGAGTGGAGGTATTAGGCTTTGATGAGCTCAAGAACTTGTATGAGGAAGACCCAGATTTTGTAGAACCTTGGAAAGCTTGTAAGGAACCAGTTTTGGAGGATAGAAGCCAGTGATTGGATTATTTCATTTAGGAGGATATATGTTGTTCAAAGGTAACCAGTTGTGTATACCCTAGAGTTCAATGAGGGAAAACTTGGTGAAAGAAAAGCATAATGGAGGATTGGTAGGACATTTTGGAATTGATAAGACAGTAGTATTGGTGAGTGAGAATTATTTTTGGCAATAGATTCATAAGGATGTTAGGAGATTTGTGTAGAGTTGCAAAGTTTGTCAAGTTGCAAAAGGGAGTAGTCGAAATGTTGGATTGTATAAGCCTTTGACAGTTCTAGAGAGACCTTGGGAGGATATCAACATGGATTTCATACTTGGATTGCCGAAGACACAAAGAGGTAATGATTATGTATTTGTGGTAGTAGACAAATTTTCTAAGATGGCACATTTCACACCTTGTAGGAAGACAACAGATGCAGTGCATGTAGCAGAATTATTTTTCAAGGAAGTGGTCAGATTGCATGGATTACCTAGGAGTATTGTTTTAGACAGAGATGTAAAGTTTGTTGGTTACTTTTGGAGGACACTTTGGAAGAAGTTGAAGATAGATTTGAAGTTCAGTTCTACATTTCACCCACAGACTGATGGACAGATAGAAGTAGTGAACAGGAGCTTGGGGAATTTGCTAAGATGTTTGGTTTGAGAGAAGACCAGAAGTTGGGATTTAGTCCTTGCACAAGCAGAGTTCGCTTACAATAATTCAGTGAACAGGATTACAGGGAAAACACCTTTTGAGATTGTTATTGGAGTTCACCCAAGAGGTATATCAGAGTTAAGAGACATCAGTATGGAAGATAAAAGGAGTGTAAAAGTAGAGGAATTTTCAAAACATATGAAGAAAGTACATACTCAAGTGAAACAACAATTGGAAGACATGAACTAGATGTATAAGGAGAAAGTAGATGAAAAGAGGATACATAAGGAGTTCGAAGTTGGAGATGAAGTGATGGTATATTTGAGGAATGAAAGATTTCCAATTGGGACATACAACAAGATGAAGATGAGGAAGTTTGGACCTTGTAGAATCTTGAAGAAGTTTGATTCAAGAAATGCATACGAAGTGGAGTTACTGGAAGGTATGGGTATATCACCTATTTTCAACATTGCAGACCTACATCAGTATTATGAAATAAAATTTAGTAAAGACAATACAGTGGAATTGGAGAATCAGTTTCCTAAACAAAAACCATATGAGATTGAGGAGATTCTGGATATTAGAGATGGGAGAAAGACTCATGGAAGACAGTATAAAGAATATCTTGTGAAGTGGAGAGGTAGACTAGTGGAGGATTCTTCATGGATTTATTAGGCTGAGGAAAACCGCTTTGGTTTTCCTTTGGCCCCATCAAAGTGAGGGACTCACTTTTAATTAACCTTGGATGTTTGATTCATGAGCATCCTTGGTTCTTGGCAATCTTGCATCAACCACAAATATTTTCCTTTCAATTTTTTTCTTGTTTTGTTCTTTCTCAGTTCATGTTGGTGGATTCATCACCTTTTCTCACTGGACCCTATGGATCTCTACGTACATCATGGACATGTTCATTTTTCTTATTCCGAGATTTAAGCCAAATTGGATCATTTTCGAAAAAGTAGTTCATGTTGGTGGATTCATCACCTTTGCTCACCAGACCCTATGGATCTCTACGTACATCATGGACATGTTCATTTTCCTTATTCCAAGATTTAAGTGAGATTGGATCATTTTCTGGCAAGTTACCGATTCTGGATTTCATGACAGTTTCTTGAACCAACACCAGAATAGTTTTCAAGCCTAATGACTAATCTGATCATTTGTGGATCATTCTCGTGGCTTGCGGATCTTAACAGTGTGATTTTAAATGTTCTTTGGAGTGTCCCCAACCTTCATTATAGGTCCACACTTCATCCTACACACTTGTTGAAGAGTAATTCAAATTTGAGGCCGACTTGTTCATGCAACTGTTATATTTTCTTTCCTTGGAGAATGTGATGATATTTGGCTGACATGGGTGTTTCCAAAATTGTGGATATAGTATAAAGTTTGTAGTAGATCATTAGAATAGGTAGTGAAGAATAGATAGATAAGTTTGGATTAGATTTGTAAGATTTCAGCTCGCATATAGGATCATATTGGAATATTGTATTTTTGAACATGTTGTATCAGGCATGTGAGCTGAATTTGTAAGTCTGGATGTTGTCGGCCCAATGTAACTGAGATTTCTATTAATGAGAATGTTTTAATCTACATTTGCCTCCATATTTTGTGTTGTTTTCATTGTGCTACTCCTGCTGCATGGTCCAGATTGTTCTCTTTGAGGGCCCTTCTGCCATGGCTACACTAATTGATCAATCTAAATCTTGACTAACTAATCTATTCCTCAATCACATAAATTATGCAATCTACTTTGCATAATCTTCTCATGTCTAAATCCTCTCAACACCTTTCAACCATTAATCTTGATCCAACATTGTTGAATCATGATCGTTGATTCAAAATCTCATTTCCTATATAATAAACCTCTCTCCTCACAAGAAAGGATCGAAGAATCAACATACCTTATGCAATGAAGTGTTGTCAAGATCATCATTGATAGAGCTTCAAAATTCCTTCGATCAACCAACATCAACATCATTCTTCAAGCTTTGCACACAAACTTTGGAGGCTTCACGATGATAAGAACAATCCAACATCAGGTGAATACACTCTGATACAGGATGGTAACACTTTGTTTTTGCATTCATTTTGGTAATCATAGATTTCCTAATTATGTTTTCAATAGCCAAGTTTCATTTCATAAGTGTAGGATTAAATCTAGATTAGTGTTATTATTTTTAGATTAGATTCTCATTTTAAGTACATTAAATCTTGTTTCCATCTATGGTTTTCCCCCTCACATAGTTTCTCTACACCCAAGATTTGTAAAATAGATGTAGGGGAGGATATGCACTTGACTTGGCAATCACAAAAATCAAATTATTCTTTTTAAAACCAAAACCAGATCCAATTTGTTGGTTCTTTTTAGTATCCAAATGAAAATGACATGTTCTAGCACACTGTAAATTTTAACCTAGAAAGTAGTGGTTATTTTTTATTTTTCTTTTTAGATGCACCAAAATATAAATGTGAGGCATTCACACCAATTATTAAGCACCAAAAATAAATGTGAGGCATTCACGCCAATTCTTAAGCACCAAAAATAAATGTGAGGTATTCACGTCAATTCTTTACCAAAAATAAATGTGAGGTTCCTTTTAAATCCCAATTTAAAAATGTGAAAGCTAATCCTCTAATGGCCACATGTTGTAAATAAAGATATTAGTAACAAGAAAACCTTATTCTACTGAAATTAAATTGTAAAAAATTGAAAAAAAGAAAAAAAGAAATGAAAAAAAGAAAGAAGAAAAAAGATTGACAATTTTTACCTTTCTTAAACAATTATAGTAGCAAATTGAAGTAGCAACAACTTTCTCAAATCTCCATCAAATTTGAAATCGTCAAATGTTCTGGAATGATAAAATGGAGATCTGCAAAACCTAGAAACCTTTTTCTAAAATTCAACATGTAGAATTTATTAGAGATGAATGAAACACATGAATTTTTGAAGGTTAGCAACAAAAATTTAAAAAACACAGTAGAACTAAAATCGTGATAAATTTTTTATTTTTTATGAAATTAGAAACCATAAAATGCTCCAGAAAGGTAAGAGTGAGATCTACAAAACCCATAAATATTTGTCTAAAATTCAATGCGTCCATTTTTTTGTGAATAAAAGAATATGACAGGTTTTTATGCAAATTCTTAGCTATAACTTGCAAAATTCTTTTAAAACACTTAGAAGAATATGATAACTGGGTGTGCCAATTTATGTAAGAGGGAAATATGGATCAATAATTAACATCAATGAATTCACCAAATGAAATCAAAACAAAAGGATAAAACCCAACCTACTCATCAAATGCAATTGTCATAGCTATGAATTCAACAAACGAGGTTAGCACAATCGAATGGAAACACAAATGAATTCAAACTACACAATCTTATCATCCCATGTCGAGGTGTATTCATATTGATCTTGATATGTTAGATTTCTATTCAACACAAAGACTCCATGGTTTGCAAAAGCTTGATAATGATGATGATGATCTATAAGGCAAGAATGTTTGCTCAATTTTCTCAAGAATCAATCTGACACGACCTCTCTAAAAATTCTTTGGATCCCATTATGAGAGGCATGAGGGTTATTTTATAGATTTGTGAATTTGAAATGAATGATTAGGATTCAACAATGAAAGATCAGGATCAACGATCAAAGCCCGTTGAGAGGAAATAGATTGATTAGTTAATTGATTTGATTAATTCAATCAAAGGAATTGATTGGATAATTGGTGGGATTTGATTGAATAATTAGTGGGATTGGAAAATTAGATTGATTAATTAGTGAGATTACCAAATTGGATTGAGTAATTAGCGAACATGATTTGTTAAGTCAAAATGTGTGAGGATGATTGATTAATTAAATAATTAATTAATCTTGAGAGGAACGTGCAAGATGTATTTGATTTAATAAATAAAAGTTTATTTATTAATTGACCATGTTGAGTGAATTTGGGGAAATTGAATAATTGATTTAATTATTTAATTTGGAGGAGGGAAAGTAGATTAATTAAATAATTAATGATAACTATTTAATTAAATTAGAAGAATGTGTAATGTTCGAGACATAATTAAATAATAATTATTTTTTAATTAATCGAGAGGAATAAGGTTAAATAAGGTGATGACAATGAATTAATTAAAAAAATCAATATTTATTCAATTAATAGAGGAAAATAGGGTTAAATGATGGAAATGATATGAAATGCAATAATGATAATGAAAGTGATGTCAATAATGGAAAAATTTCATTCATGATGTGTGATATGTGTTAAGCCATTTTTACATGTCTACAAAAACTTCATCCAAAAATGTTATTGTAGGAGCAAGAATGGAGCCTTGGAACTTTCCAAAATGAGAATGACTTAGCAACACTTGTGAAAATTTGATTTTTTTAGAAAAACCAGGCACTAAAATCAAAAACCAATTGTATCACTATGAATATCACAAAATCATACCCCAAATTAAAACATAAATTTCTTATTTATGGAGATCCTGAGCCCAAGTTATCAACCTCTAAAGTTTGTCTTCCAATTTGAAAATTAAATTGGAGAGGGGAGCAAAAACTTTAGGTGCCTACTAATATCAACACTATGTTAGTAGAAAAATATTCTCTCCAACAAAATATTCTCTTATTTTGAATATGTGGTAGAATATTCTATGAGATACTGATGTTGGTGAAATCTTTCTGCATCGAGGACTATGCCTCCATGGAAAAAAAATTCAATGAAATCTAAAGAAACTACTGGAATATTCCACTAGCATGTAGTCTTGGTGGGTTTTTCACCATTTACAGGGTGTAGACATACCATGTGGTAGCCACAAAGGCTAAACAATTACCTGCACGAGTATGCAATACCTTGTGTTGTAGGTATGAATTGTAGAATATTCTACATATTTTTTAATTTTTAAATTAAAAAAACAGTTTTGAAAATTTGATTTAAAAATTTTCAACTATATCATTCTAATGATTGTGCCTACAATTATGATGTGACCATAGAGTAGTATGAACAACTATACTATCGATGGGAGAAAATGTTTCTAAGGGATCAAGAAAAAGTGTTTGGAATTTGACAATTTGATAATTGATCTTAGAATTCTTTTGCCTTTTGGGTGCGACTGCAAGGTCTATTTTGTCCCAAAATTTTCCCAAATTGCAGCCACCTCTTAGATCTGGCAACTACCTCCCAGCTTCAAACCCTCATAAATTTGTCCTCATATGTCTAATTTGGATGAAATAAAAGGCATTGAAACTAACTTTCTTAAACCCTTTGAACTCAATGGTGAGCTCAAATTTCTACCAACAACCTCCAAAATAAACTTGCAATCCAAAGCCACAAAGAGGAAACCCCCAAATCTAGTATTTCTTTTAAGTTTTTCTAATTCTCCAAATCATCATTTGGTGCAAGAGAAGAGCATACTCAACTTTTCAATATTCACTAATATTTACAATCTAGATCTCTCAATTAAGGCTAATAAGAAGCAATCCCACAAGCTTTGATATCATGTAATATTTGGTATAGAATACTCTACACCATGCAAGACTTGGTTGAAAATTGTAGCCACCCAAGATCTAAGAACCTCTATGAAAGCACAAGAGATATCAACTATGAGAGAATAGTGTTATTCTATTAAAGGATAAAAATGATAGATTACAATTGATTGATTCGTAAATGACACCCCTTGGCTTTATAGCCAAGGTGAGACATAGGATTAAAAAAGATCATGAAAAGTGCCTTAATCCTATGAACAAACATTAAATGACCTAAGAAAAAAGAGATAAATGACATAAGATAAGATAATATCTAATTCTGGACAACTAAGACTTCTATAAATATTCCTAGGACCTAGGTATACTTAACATGTGAATAATACCTATTCTTGAGAAATGGTGCCTCAAATGTACTGGTGTTCGGGCCTCTACATTGTCAAACAGACAATTGAATATCACTAGGACAAAGTTACTAGTCTGATCAAAATTCTGTTGGCGGGAAATGATTTGTTAGTTAAGTCGTTGGGTTTCAATTTTTTCTAACTTAAGTCACGGGGTTCTAAAGTTTCATAACCTCTCGACTTAGCGGCTTTGAGGTTCTCTTTTTTTTCGATGTCTCATAGGTTTTCAGAACTTTGTAACCTCCGACAAGAGGTTCTAAAGTTCGGGTTTTTAGAAATTTAGCGATTCGAGCGGTATCGAGGTGACTTGTTGTTATCGACAAGACTCGGAGTCATGTATCCTCGATACTCCGATAAGACTGTTTTTGAATTATGTTCCATTGGTGGGAGTTGATCATTTTAGTGGAAATCTATCTTGAGTCTCCTCAATGGCTCGATGGAGCATATTAAGGAATCCTATCGGAGGGACTTCATGATATCGAAGGGACCCTGGGTTAAGTCCCTTCAATAGTCTGATAAGTTGATGGATGTAAGGACCATTTGGAGTAGTAAAGTGAATATCGTAGGGACATCCCAATATCAGAGGGAGATGATATACAGTCTCCTCAATAGGGAAATGTATTGTTTCTTGCTCGTGGGTGTCTTGGTGGGACCCAATCGGTGTCGAGCTAGAAAGTGGTAATTGGTTGTACGGTTGACTTGGTAGGTGTTGCAGACATCGAAGTGACTTGGTGATTTCAAAGGGAGTGTGAATGAAGTCTCTTTGATGGTCCGATATAGTAGACAATTAGACCATTTACTCTGATTTGCTCTGTTGGAAGTTGAGCAGACAGCTTTCTGTTGGACGACAATACAGATGGCATAAACATTGGGCAGTATACAGTAGAGACGGGCTCAGATTCATCATCTGGTGAGGGAGTAGACATGTTTGGTTCACTGGCATAGTAGTACCTGTCTTTGAAGTCAAAATAAAATACCAAGGCACTATGTGGTCTTGGATGTTTCTTAGATGACTAAATTTAACAAGTGGTATTAGAGCTTTCTTCTGGGATTAGATTTTTTCTTGCATGTTCAGGTTTGTAAGTTGCATATACTTGCATGTGGCTTGCATGTTCTTGCATGTAAGAATTCTTGGTGTTTCTGGTTTTGGGTATTCCTTCTGTGAAGATTTCTTAGTGTGGGAAATCAAAGGTCCTTGATTGGATTCAGTCCTTCAGTGATGAATTTTTATTTTGTTTGGGATCAAAATGAAGCTTTAGTTAGTCTTATTGATGATGCTATTTGATATGATATTCAATCCTAATGAATGAAAGGTATGGTTGTACTTCAGATTTCATATTGGGTGTTTGTGTGAGGGGCTCCATTATGATATGGAGAATCTTGGGTTGTTTCTCAACTATGGAGAAATGTGTTTATGTTGGGTGTTTTTTTGTAGTATTGGAAGGCATAACTTTATGTTACCTTGATTGCATG
>VDFB02047230.1:503586504-503698532 GCA_007258455.2 Sequoia sempervirens | reverse complement strand
GTTTTGGTGAAGGTTTCCTTAGTGGTCTTGACACTTTCCGAAGCAGGCACTCACTCATTCAAAAGTCCATTGGTATGTCGTTCGTCATTGTCGGGCAATCCATACCCTAATCCAAGATATTTTGGTATTTTGAAAGGTTCTATGGGCTCTCTTTGTCCAGTTTTATTTCTTCCTAGGCCACTAGTTCCATCGTAGCCTTTAGCCTTCATCATGTCATATCCCTTGCCATATTTCTTAACTAGTAATGGGGATAGGTCTGCCATTTCCTTATAGAGCCATCCTGTAATATCAGCAAGGTCCTCATTACTATGTCTCCCCATTTGATGAAAACTATTTTTGGTGGAACTTTGAAGATTTCTTTGGGTTCCATTCTAAAACATGGTCGATCATAGACCTTCAGAGACCTGGGTATTGTTGTGATGCAATATGTTGTATGCAGTTTGAATTCTCCATAGCCTAGGTCCTAGATCTTGATAGTGGTATCAACCTTAGGGTTTGCGAAAGATGGTGGTGTGGTGGAAGACATGGATAGAGTGGACGTGGAAGATGATGCGAGTGTGGATGGGTCAATGTATTTAGATGAAGAGGAGCCAGGTGCTTCTTGGTTAATAGGCACTCGGTTTGCAGAAATACCCCTTAGGTTGGTACAATATTGAAAAGGGTTGGGGTCGCCATATATAGTGATTTATGTGCTGTCAAATGGGAATTTTAAGCATTGGTGGTATGTGGATGGAATGAATTTTAAGGCATGAATCCATGGGTGACTGAGCAAGATGTTGTAAGGTAATTCTAGATCCAAGACCTGGCAGGTTTTATCCACAATGACTAGTTCCACTCTAATAGGAAGAGAAATAACGCCTCGTGAATAGCATTCTTCATCATCATATGCTTTATCACTATACTCTTTGTAGGGTCCACGCATGCATTAGAAAATCCTAGAGCCTTAACCAGTTTCAAGGAGCATATGTTCAATCCTGCTCCACCATCTACTAAAACTGTTCTAACCTTGTGCTTATGGACAAAATTTTCAATGTGTAATGCATCATTATGGCTAGTCTTGGGTGAAGAGTAGTCTTGATCAAAAAATTTGATGTGGTGAGGCGTAGTGAGGTATCCCACCATGGTCTCAAATTGGTTGACATCAATATCTTTAGGGACTGACGACTCTTGCAGGGTTTTATCCAAGATAGCCTTATGCATGGGAGAGATGCGAAGTAGCTCGAGTATAGAGATTTTCATGGGAGTTTTTCCAAGCTGGTCGATAAGGTTAAACTGACTCTTGGGTTGCCACTGCTTTGTGGTCGAGATGGGTTGTGACTGTTTAGGAGATGGGCTAGGTATGGTGATTTTGGGTTGCCTAGCGGGAGGCAGACCAACTATGGTGACCTTGCCACTTCGAGTAGTAGCATTGCATTGGGCTGCTCTCTTAACCGTGATGGTGTTGATGTATTCATCGTTAGTTTAGACATTATGTATAGTGGTTTTGCCAAAACAGTCATACTTGGCTTGGGCGAAATTGGCTTGATTATTGTTTATCTGTGGACCTGACGTGGAAGAATTATTAGAACCATGGTCTTGCAGTGGGTTCTTATGGATGGTATGATCTGAATTAGAGGCAAATTGTGGTCCACCTAACCTCAATGATACAACTCTCGATAAGGTCTTGTACCAGGTTTTTCAGTTGTCGATAGGTAGAACTTTTATGTCCTTTTGCTTGATGATAATCGCAAAATGCATTCTCGTCCCACCATGCTAGTTTGAATTGTCTTGGTTCATATGGTTTTGGTTCTTGAAGTGTGATGAAACCATTCCGGAGGCATTTCTTGAGGACTTCCTCGATGGTCTCACCCAATGGAGTGTATGTGCGACCCCTGGGGAATTGTCTCATATGGCGATATTGTCCTTGATTATTTTTTCCACTTTGGTTGTTTGAAGGGACATTGGTAGGGGGTGTCAATATCGTTGTTGGTTTGTTTTGCGGTTGAACCACTTTTAGAGCCAGTACAGGACCCATAGTGTTTGCATCCTTGGCATCAACAACATTGTCATTTGTAACATGTTTATTTTTGACCCAGTACTTGTTTTTGTCAGTGGGAGGATTTATATTTGTGTTTTTAGGACCATATCTTAGCTCTCCCTTTGCGATAAGGGCTTTCTCAATCTGGACACCTTTTTCGACTAGGTCCTAGAAGTGTTTGAACGAACATGTCCACCTTTTCCTTTTTGGGTATGTCGATGTGGCAACGACTAGCTAGACTTCTCCATTTTTGAAAGAATGGGATGAATGTTTCACCAGAATCCTCTTGCATAAGATTGCATAAGCTAGTAATAGAGGTGTCCATGTCAATGTTGTATGCGTAATTTTTTATGAATTTCTATTTAAGCTCATCCCATGTTTGGATATCCTTTTGAGTGGAAAACCATTCAAGGGCAGGACTTGCAAGACTTTTAGAAAAAAGTCTCATCATGTATATTTGTTCATAAGCGACATCCATACAATTGGTTGCAAATTCACATACATGTTCGATGGGGTTTGTCTTTCCTCTGTATTTGGTAAAATTAGGTGACACGTATCCCGGAGGAAATGGTGGCATGTATAAGTTCATTTCGAAGGGATATACATTCAGATCATATGACACTTCTAATTTTTTGCCAGATATTTGTATTTTTTCTATGGTCTTCGCTAGACCCATTAGTTTTTCTTGTAAGGCATCGATTATAGGGTCATTTTTGGTCCCATACATTGGATTGATTGGTATGCCATAGGTCCCCATTTGTTGTGCGTGGATGTTGGTGTATTGTTGAGGGATGGGTTGTTGTGATATGTGTGATGTGTTGTGATTTGTGTGTTGTTAGTATTGAAAGTTTGGATTGGGGGTATGTTGGTGAGTATGAATATGGGATGAGTATGTTGGGATGTGTCCCCTAGCCATTTGGGTCCATACTTTGGGAATATGGTGACCATGAACATTTTGATGTGTGAATGATACCATAGGTTGTGTTTGTTGACTGCCTTGTCCAAATTGTTGGGTTTGGACAAGGGGAATGGCCGTATTTTGTCCTCGGGATTTGATGGTATTGGACTGTGTTGACATGTTAACATTTTGTTGTTGTCCTTGAATAAATATACGTCGTTTACCTCCCCCCAAATGATTTTGTGAAATACCAATGAGAGGATATGACAAAGGTGTACTCATGGTACTAGACGTAGTTGTCAATGGAGGATTTGTATGACTTGATGATGCCCCTGTGGCATTTACCGTAGTGGTAAAGAGAGGATTGGAATAACTTTCCCACACTACCAAGGAGCCAAAGGTGGTTCCTACCGATTGTGATGGTGTTGTGGATATTGTGGGCACTGTGACAGATTGTGATCCTCCAATGGATGTAGCATTATTGAATTGGAGGTGTTTGGGATGTTGGAGGTAGCATTCACTGTCGTTGTAGCATCAAAAAATGTATTGCTCGTAGTGTTTCGAGGTTGACCACTATTTGACATGTTAAGTGTATTGTTGACATTAGGGTTAGGAGATGTTGATCTCAACATGTTAATGTCGAATCCATGGGGTAACTTAGCTCCTTGACTTAAGAGTATGGCCAAATATCTATCTTTGTCATATAGGACCATTTGTTCCATGAATTGAGAGGCATCTGGATCTTGTGCTGCTACCTTTAGGTTTTCCTCAAGTATTTTTCCATATTCATCCTTACGTAAGAATGGTTCAAAGGGATTGTTTGATGAGGATGGTATGGTCGTGAGAGGTTGATTGTTCGTGTTGGAAAATGGATCGTCAAAAGTCCAATTTGGGTCATACGTGGGATTGTTGACATTGGAAGTGGAGTCTTGTCCAAAGTTTTCCATTTGTCATTTTTGTTTTTGGAGTCTAGTTTCCACCATAAAATGATATTGCTCAAATGAAAATGATAACTAAATGCAAGGATGACACTATGCAAGGTCTAGGTTCAAACTGATGACTAGGATGAATAATATTTTTGGGTTTTTGGGAATAAAATATGTAAGGTATAAACTAGAATGCAATTTGGAGAAAAGGATACCTAAACACTTCTAAGCTCAATCTTTGTCTTCGATTTCATTTACTAAAGGACTTATTGAAAATGACAAAGTGACAAGGTCAAAATGACTAGTGAGTTTTCCTAACTAGACTGTTGAGTTGGAAAATCTCACAAAAGGGACAATGACTAAAAAAGGGAATGATGATTAAGCCCACGATAACCTAGTTTCGAGAGAAATGATGTTGCAAATTGTGTTGAGATTAACCTAATCCAAAGTATGCAAGGATGAAAACCTAGGGTCAAGCTAATGCCTAATGTATGCAACTAAAAATTTGATGGATGAAGCCTATGGTCATGAATGCAAACTAATTGTTGAAAATTTTGAGCAATTTCAAAGTTGGTTTCTGACATAATTCCCTTGGAAATAGTGTTTGACAAAATATTGACAGAATTTAGATTCAATTTGGACTTTGTATGAAGATTTTGCTTATGTCGGGAAAATGCATCGTTTGAGACCTCAAATGCGTCGTCAGATCATGAATGTGTTTCGGTATAGAGAATGCGGCTCTGGGACTGAAAAATGCGACTCAGTTTTGCAAATGCAGCTCAGTGAGTTTCAAATGTGTTGCGACATAGACAAATGTGGTGTTTTGAATTGCAAATGCAGTTTAACAGGTCTAATGCGTTGCAAAATTTGGCAAATGCAATTTGACAGAGCGATTCTGTTTCAAGAGTTGCAACACAGTTTGCTAAAATTGAGGTTTTTGATGTATTGAGAGAAAATATGATCTGTCTAATGTTGAATGTTTTGTGTAGAAGTGAAAATGTGGTGAATAATTTTGAAAAATCTAGTAAGCACTTGACAAGCACAATGTTTTGAGTGTAAGCAAGCACACATAAGACAAGTACAATCCTAATAGGCCAATAGGCCAAGGGCTTGTATACTTGGTATAGCCCATCGATATACCCCGGATTGGTGCTAGACACCTTTCCTTCTCGAGAGCGGATAGCTTAGAAGTTTGGTGGCATTGGATCCCCTCCATGGCTCATTAACGTCATTCAAGCACACCAACTTCAGATTCTTGGGTAGTGACTTCCCAAGAATTTCTATCTCTACTCAAGGGATCAATAGTGAGTGTCTCTGAGCATGATAATGTACCCTACACTATACCAAGCAACGACTGAAAAATGGCTAGACTCTAAAACAAAAGGTGTTTAGTACGAGCATTTACTTCGTAAGGAATGATCCATGTGGTGAGAGTCCCCTTTTGGATCCATCTCATTGGAACCATACGCGTGATTCTTGGGCTTTCCCCAAGAATCCAATTTTATATACCGGCTGGAAGTCCCTCAGGTTCAGGGTGCTACCAGTCTGAGTCATCCTGGGGTGAGTACTTTTTCCCACCAGAACAGGCCCAAGTTCTAGAGTTAGTAATCATTTCTCTTACACCAAGGATCACTCGAAAGCGCAAGGGGAGAGGATACTTCGATTACTAAGTCTTGAGGGTGACAAAAAATAAGGTGGGTCTAGTTTTCTGATCACCTAGTTTTCACAAGGTGAGAGCATAATCACCTACCACCTTCAAGTACAATCAGACAAAATCAAGCACACGCTCATTTTAATGCACCAATGGAAGTGTTTTCTACACTAGAAATCACAAACATATTGTTTGAGAAATGAGTCTTTGACTAATGAAGCTGAAAAACCACAAGTTGGTAGTTTCATCCACCAGTCTTGGACCCATGAAATGTAACCGCCACACGCTACAAATTAAAATTAGTAACACAAAAACCTATGCTAGGCAGAATGCAAAAGAAAACCCGAATGTTAAAGAAAACAAAAAGAACAGAAAAACATCAAAACCCGAATGTAAATAAGAAGAAAACATTACTAGGAAAATGCGTCACAATAGAGTGAATGTGTCACTCTGTGTTGCAAATGCGGCTTAGTCCTACATTCTGGTCTGACAGGTAGATGCATCGATGCACTATTCAAATGTGGCTCGGTGTTACAGATGTGGCTTTCTCAACCTCGTTTGTGGGTTAGCAGGGCGATTGTGTTGTTTTAGATGACGAATGTGTCGCGATGCATCAAATGCGGCTCAATAAAAGTCAAATGCGTCACTCCGTACCTGTACCTGCAAAAAAAAATAGAAAACAAAAAAACCGTATGGAAACAAAGAATAAAAGTGTCGGGTTCACCAATGTATCTAAGGGTAAATTTCCTAAGGTTAGATTAGATTAATTAAATCCATGATAAGCATAAACCCAAAGAAGTTATGAAGCACAAAGAAAGCTTAAAACAAAATGAAACAATTATACTAGCCAGTTCGTGAATCTTCCACGGTTCACCTCCATAACACCTCCTAGCTTGCAGCATATGATTGATGCCCTTAGATTGAGTGTGTGAGCATTTCGACTATGACATTGTCCTATGCAAGTTTTGAAGGATTCAAATAAAGATTATACCTATGCCTATGCCAAATGACTCTAAAATGCAAAATAACTCTAAGTATTTATGCATCAGAATAACAAAGTTCCTCTGTGTAATCTCAAAATGTGAACAAAATAGCATTTTATAGAAAATTTCATTTTGAATGGACGGATGAGATCGATTTTCGACAAAGACCTAAAATCAAAGGAGAAGATTTAACCTGATAATCCCTAATCAGGGTTAGGGAAAAATCCTTAAATGAGCAGTTGAGATGTCATCTCAGAGAATTGAATTGGCGGTGGAGAATAAATGAGATAATTAATTAGAAAATAAGGATTTTCAAAGATCAAGAAGATAAGAGTTGAACTGAAAATCAGATTTGAAAAATCAATAATTTGCTCAATTACTTGATTTTTGGAGGAAAGTTACCATTTCAAATTAAATTAATTCAAAATATGGATTTTGTGAGATAATAAATAATCGATTTTCAGATTATGTACTAAAATGAACTGTCAGTTAAGAATGTGATATCATTTTAAATAATTTCATTTGTTTAAAATGAGGGAAATATTAATTTTGACAATTAAATAATTAAAGATAATTATTTAATTTAGAAGATATGATTAATAATTAAATAAATTAATAAATTCATTTGATTATGAGGATTAGTGACATATTAAATAAATAAATAAAATTTATTTATTTAATAATCGAGGAAGAAATAAATGAAGAAAGGTAATTAAATAAATTAAATTTATTTAATTAGGGAAGACGGACAATTAATGGTATTTAATAAATAAATAAAATTTATTTATTTAATAATCATGAAGAATAAAAAGGACATGAATTAATTAAATAATTATGAATTATTTAATCAATAGTCGAATGTGGACCAAGGACATAATTAAATGTCATAATTATGCTAGGACGAAAGTGGTAAAAATAGAGCTTGCAGGCCTAGGTCATTTTTAAGTGTCTACATAGTTCATAGCCCACCAGTATTCTGCTGATGTAGTAGACCACCCTTTCTTTATTGTCATCATCTAGTTGGGCTCAGAGAGCTCCTAGTGTTGCTTGTGTGGTAGACACATATAATATCATTCCCTTGTCTAGAATAGGTAGCATGAGTATGGGAGGTGAGTAAATATTCAGGTTAACTTGCTGAAATGCTTGGTCACATCTTTCATTCCAATTGAAGGTGACATCCTTGTGTAGGAGATGAGTAAAAGGGTGACATTTTTCTGCCAGTTGTGCAATAAATCGCATGATGGACTACAACTTTCCTTGTAAACTCCTTAGCTATTTCAATGTTTTTGGTGGAGGCATCTCTAGAATAGATTTTACGTTTGTAGGATCTACCTCGATCCTCCTTCTTGATACTATGTACCGTAATAGTTTTCTAAATGTTACTCCAAACATACATTTCTTAGGGTTGAGTCTTAGATTGTACTATTCAAGTTGATCAAACACCTTTTCCAGGTTTGTCAAGTGATCTTTCCTTTTGACTGATTTTGCTAGAATGTATTCCACATAGTCCTCCATGATGGTGTGAATCATATCATGCAATATGGTCATCATTTCTCTTTGATATGTCACTCCTGCATTATTTAGACCAAATAGAATTACATTCCAGCAAAATGTGCCCCAAGCACAAGTAGATGTTGTTTTGTGTTGGTCATCAGGAGAGATCTTTATTTGGTTGTATCTGGAGAAACCATCCATTAAGGATAGCATCTCATGCACTGATATTAGATCCATAATCATGTCTATGCTTGGTAATGGGAAGTCATCCTTTGGACAAGCCTTGTTCAAGTCCCTAAAGTCTATGCATATTCTGATGCCCCTAGTAGGCTTTAATACTGTTACTAGATTGGATATCCATTGTGGATAGTCGATGGGTTTGATGAAACCCACATCTAATAGTTTCTTTAGCTCTACCTTTACCAATAATACAATCTAAGGATGTATTTTTCTAAGTTTTTTCTTGATAGGATTTGCTTCAAGCACTAAGGCTAAATGATGTACCACTAATGCAGGATCTAGTCTAGGCATGCCAACATAGGTTTGGGAAAAGTTTACCTTTCTCTCATTAATGAAAGTTATGAAATTTTTCTTTTCTTTAGGATCAAGTGATGCCACATGGTATGTTATCTTTAGGTCTTCTATTGTTCCAACATTTATGGGTTCTTCTTCTTCTACCAAGAGCATTGATCTTTCCTGATACTTTGATATGGAGAGATTGAACCCTCCATCCTCGAGTGCCTCTAGGAGGTTTTCACCTTCGGATGTGTCCTTTATTTTCCTCTTTTTTGGATTCGATAGAGCCATAATGTGGTTTTCTCTAGGGGGCCTTATGTTTATTGTCAATTTTTTTCTCTCATTTTTGTGAATGGAAGGTTCAATCTCCTCACCAAATTATTCCTCCTATTCGAGCCCATGATGAACCCTGCTTTCTGATCGCCTGCTGATATATCTATTCAAAGTCCCATGAACTCTACTATTGCATCATCATTTTGGAATTGATCCATAATAGGTGTATGTTGTTGTTGATCCCAATCTATGAGTTGTAGGTAACAGAGTGGGAGGCTATTATCTTGGTCTATAAAGCTTATGGAAGTGGGTGAAAGGGTTAATATGGCTCGGATGTCTTTCTCCCACTGGGTTTCTAGGCCATCATTGCTAGAAGTAGGGGAGTCATATCCAGTGACGAAGGAAGGGGAATCCCACTTGTATTTGTTAGAATCATTTCTATAATTGTAGTAGATGTTGGGAATGGTCTTAAGGCTTTGGAGAGAGAACCTATCAATGTGAAAGTTTTCAAATAGGTCTTCTATAGGTAAGTTATTGTCTATTACATGGTAGATATCTAGTGCCTCCACTTTTGTAGAAGTCTCCTTTTTTTCTTATAAGAGGTTTGTTTGGCCTTTGGAGTGACCACTTATTTTGGCTTATAACCTAGTCCCACATTTTTTTTTCTTTGTTCCACTACTATTGGCTCCCATCGGCCTTGTTTGTGTAGACCTAGGCCACTAGTCCCTTGATACCCCATGTGTTTAACCATTCAATAGCCTCTACTATTAGGATCAATAGTTTTTGGATTTTCTGGCTCTTTTGAGTCTCCTTTGTAGATCATAGATGAAAAATACTCTTGGAAGACTTATTCATCCTTCATGTCCCACCACTTGGTGAAAATCATGGGTTTAGCTATCATTTGTACTTTCTGAGCATGTTTGATCTCTTTCAACCCTCCATAGATTTTGGGTGTTGGTGGAAGCATACCAATGCAAAATGCCTAGATAAAATGATAGTTTCTATTTCCCTTTTCAAGTACTTGAATCTTGAATTCCATTTTCAGTTGCTCACTTGGTGTATTCTTGGTTGAGGTTGATGGTATCATGGAAGGGTCAACATATGAGAAAGAGTGGAAGGCTATATCGTTGCTAGGAGAATGTTGGATTTTATTATATTTCTCCTCTAGCTTTGCACATAAGTGGAAAGGCTCAGGGTCAACATATAGGGTTACCTCTTTTCCTTCATGGGGAAATTTTAGGCACTAGTGAAAGGTGGATGGTACAACTTGTAACGCATGGATCCAAGGGTGTCTAAGGAGAAGGCTATATGGTAATTCAAGATCAAGTACTTGAAATGTTGTTTCCATGAGGACCGGTCCTATCTATACAAGTAGCCTAACTATTCCTTCATAATTTCTTTCAAGGTCATTGTAGGCCCTTATGGTGATACTTTTTTCTTTTTCTATCACGTCATTAGAATACCCTAGTTGTTTGAAAAACTTTAAGGTACAAATGTTTAAACCTACAACATTATCTATCAGTACTCGTTTTACCATGGTTTTATGAACACCAACCTCTATGTAGAGGGCTTGGTTGTGGAATGTTCTTTGGGGTAGATCTTTCTCAGAAAAGATTAAATGATTAGTTGTTGTGATCTTTCCAACCATGGCTTGGAACTGACTAGGATTGAGGTCATTAGGGACTGACATTTCCAATACCTTTTCAAGTATTTCTTTATGTGTTAGTGATAGTTTTAGAAACTCCAAGATTGAGATTAAAGCGGGGGTTTTCTTTAGTTGTTCCACAATGTTGTAGTCATTGGATGACTTGATTATGGGTTTTGGAGGAGCCCCTTGTATAGTAACTCTCCCTTGATGGGTAGCTACATTATAGTTGTTGTCTCCCCCTTTTATAGTTTCTATGTTTTCCCTATTGTCATCAGCTTGGGATAGAGTTCCTAAAATCATGTCCCCATAGGTATAGTTGGAATTATGGTAACCTTTGTATTTTCCCTTGTCATTCCTTTTCTTGTGGTTTGGGATTAGGTTGTTGTATATCTACAAATCCTTATTCCCAGGACAATGTTCAACATCTACCTCACCTTTGTCTATCAAGTCTTGGATGAGGTGCTTGAGTCTCATGAAATTGTTCGTGGTGTGTCCTTTGATCTTGTGAAATTCACACAAGTCATTTTCATTGTACCACAATGTTTTAAAGTTAGGCTCCTAATAATTTTGGTGATCATTAGGATTGATTAGGTTCTGTTGTATGAGTTTCTACATGAGTGTTTCACTAGATTCTCATAGTACTGTGAACTACCTCCCTGGTTGGTCATACTACTTTTGTTGTACTCTAGGATTTGTATGTTGGTTTATAACTAGGTTGTTCTTGGGATAGGTTATTTGGTTGATTTTTGTGTTGTTGGGACCAGAGCTTGTTTTTGCTACCCGTGGTTTGTTTTGAGGTGTGTTCAGTGCATTCCATAGTGCTCTTGCGTGAACCACTCCATCATTTGTGACGTTTTTGTTCTTAGCCCAAAATTTTGGCTTTTTGTTTGAATTAGAGGGACTATCTTTTGAGCTATTCATCTTGAGGGATACCTTGGAAATGAGGGCTCTCTCAATATTTAATCCCTTCTCGATGGTTTCTCCAAAGTTTGTTGGACATAACATTGTGAGTTGATAGTTGATCTCAGGTAAGATGTTAGTAATGAATATGTCCACCAACTCCTTATCAAGAATGGGCCACTTGCATCTACTAGTCTTCTATCTCCATTGTTGTAGGTAGGAAGTAAAGGACTCTCCTTGATTTTGTTTGATTCTGGATAAGCTTGTGATGGTGACATCTTGTTTGATGTTGAAGGAGAAGTGACTTATGAATTTGTTAGACATTTCATTGAAGGTTTTGAATACTGGGGTCAAATGGGTGAACCACTCCATAGAGTGGTCCATAAGGCTGCTTGGAAATAGCCTCATGAGATAGGAGTCATTATGTTGTACTTCTATGCATGATACAGAGAAATCACATATATGCTCTATTGGGTCCCCTATCCCTTTATATTTGTTATCAAACTTGGGTATCTCAAAATTCTTGGGAAAGGGTATTGTAGTGACAGATTGATCGAATGGGAATGGGTAGATTTCTTGGATGGTATAGGTCTTCTTTTGTTTTACAGCTTGTATGCCTGCTACCTATTGTGTGACGACCTCTGTTTTATTTTGATGTCTATTTTTGGAACGTTCGTTTGTGAGTTTTGTGTATAATATCCTTGTTGTCCCACAATGTTTTGATCATATATCAGGTATTGTGATGGTATAGGACCTTAATATCTATTATGGATGTAGAGTGGGTTAGGTCCTTGCTAGGTGTAAGGAGGGTTATCTCCTTGTTGTTGAGATGAAGTGTACTTAAGGTTACCCTATTGATGCATTAGCGGGACACCTTATTGATAGGATAAACTAGGAGGAGTACCTTGTGGCCTACCTTGCTGTTGGGGATGACTAAAATGAAGGTTACCTTGTTGATGCATTAGTGGGACACCTTGTTGATGGGATGACTATAGAAGGGTACTCTATGGCACACCTTGCTATTGAGAAGGACTAAAATCAAGGTTATCCCATTGATGCATTGGTGGGACACCTTGTTGATGGGATGACTGAAGAAGGGTGCTTTGTGGCACACCTTGCTACTGGGAAGGACTAAAATGAAGGTTACCCTGTTGATGCATTAGTGGGACACCTTGTTGATGGGATGATTGAATAAGGATGCTCTATGGCACACCTTGATGTTGGTATTGTTGGTTCGGAAGGGGACCCTTTGGTACACCTTGTTGGTGGTACTAATTGTTTAGAGGGGGACCCTATGTTCCACCCTGTTGATAGTACTATTCATTCAGAGGGGGGCCCTATATTCCACCCTGTTGATAGTATTGATTGTTTGGAGGGGGACCCTATGTTCCACCCTGTTGATAGTACCATTTGTTTGGAGGGGGGCCCTATGTTTTACCTAGTTGATAGTACTGATTGTTCTGGGAAGGGTCGACACTTGAAGTTTTTTGAGGTATATTTTGTCTAGGAGGTGGATTGTTGCTTTGTGGTTCATACTGAGATGGCCCTCCTTGATACAATTGTGCTACTACTACTTGTTCAATTTGTGTTGGTTTTTTGAACAAGGGGTTCTCTTTGGGTTGACCACTATTTTGTGAGAACATAGGTGGCATGTTTGGCATCTCTAGGGGTTCAGTTATTTGTCTCACAACTAAGTTATCCTCTAAGGGAATAAGATTGGGATCCTTGAGAGCCTCTACATTGAAGTCCACTGGTAGTTTAGCACCACTTTGTGCTAACATGAAGAAATAGGAGTTTGGGTCCTTTCTCAACAACCTGTCCATTAGCTTGAGAACCTTGGGGTTGTTAGAATGTTAAAATAGTTCCTCCTCATTTATCTCTTCATCTGTATCCACCTCCTCTACAACTAATTTGTTTGGGTCCTAGTTGTTTTGTTCCACCTCCTTTTGTTTGTGGTTTAGTTCTTCCTCAATGAAGGTGTCTCTATACATGGGCCTTTTATGAGGTGTTTCAAGGTCGCTTGGCCTATAGCCCCATGGGTTACTTTCATCATTCATGGTATTGGCTAGTGGGATGCTAGTGTTGTTCTTGCTTGCTTCCATTCTCTTTCTGTGTTGTGATCTTGTGGTTGTCATAAACAACTTGGGTCCACTGTGGGAGAGTTGTGTAATGTTTGAACTCTCTAGTTGACTCAAATCCTAAAGATATAATGTTGTCCTAAATGAGAGGATAGATGTGGGTATGTAAACCTATTTGGTTCCTCCTAGCTCGAGCATAATAGTTTCTTAACAAGAGATGGCGATTGCGGTAAATTATTATGGCCCACTTCCTACTAAACTTGGAATTACGATTCCTACGTCTGAGATGGCGAGATGTAGATATTCCCCTATGGATTTTTATTGTGTGGTAGATCATTTAGGGGAGTTCAGGATCATGATTTATGTGAGATATTGGAACTGTTGGAAAAGACCTAGATTCTGATAGTAGTAGAAGGAATACAAGTTTGGATTGTGGCTTGAAGCACATTTTTACAAGTTGTTTACCAACCTAGTTTTGGTTTCATGAAGTGCCCAAATGTGTTTCTTGAGAGCTTTTGGACTAAGATTTCTAATTCAGAAATGATGATCTGTAGACTTTACTTTAGGGATCCTGACTTTATGTGAGATCATGGAGGGAAGAGGATATTTATTGCCATGCAGGTGGTGGTAACATGGGTCTTCCGACTACTATGCCTAATTTCTCTTCCTCTTCGTCTAAGATGATTGATGCGGTGAGAAACTAGTGGGTTGTTTCATTCTTCTCAAATATAAAGGTTCTCAAGTTGCTTATGATGTCAGTTTGTGCACCTTCAATGTATGTGAGACCTGGTTGAAGGATTGGTACTACAAGGTCTAGTTGTTGAGCTAGAGTAGTTGGTTGCTAGATGGTCATAAGGTGAAATGATGTTTTGGGATGGTTGCTATGAAGCTCAAAACCCTAAGGTTTGAATGTTGTTTTGGAATGTGGCTACTTTTTGGAAATCAAAATGTTGAAGAACTAGGGTCAATATTTCACTTCCTTGTCTAGAAGATATGTTGTGGGAAAGCTTACTTGTACTATCTTTGAGTCCCAAGTAACTATTGATATCATAGACGTATGAGTGAAGGAATGACCCCAATGGTTTGTTTGATTTTGATATTCAAAAAGTAGGATGGGAATGATGGATGAGAGACTATGTGATCTATCTGGTTTTCCACTTGTTTTTTTCGAACAATGACCCTATAAACAACCTCAATTTTTTCCCCCAAGAGTCAACAAAATGTTTAAGACTGTGAGCTAGAATGACAATTGTAACCTCGGTGTGTTTCTGTCAAATTATAGGAATGTTTAGGCAAAAGTGAGCTTCTATTGGAAAATGAAAGGATCTCAGTAGCAAGTGCGTTTTTTTCTCAAAAGAAAATGCAAGGAAATAAAGGAAAGTGTGTGGATCCCACAACAAGTGCTCAATTTCTATCACAAGCAATTGGTTTTTTTTTCAGTGGATTTTTCTGGGATAGCAAACGAATGCAATGAAATTTTGGCTACTTCTCAGAAACTATGGCAACTGCACTGGGGTTTTGTGCAAATACACTGGAAATGATGCAACTTCTCAGGTTTTGTGAAAAATGGTCTGCATGTGTTTTGTTTCCTCTGTGTTTTGGAGTATGGAAAATGATAGAACAACACTGGACTGAATCCAAAAGCATGGACTTTGTGTGACCTGAATTTCTATAGCTTAAGTAGTGAAATCACAACACCCAAGCCATAGTTCCCAAATGTTTACTTTGATTTAATGTAACTTGAAAAAAAAGCCTAAATCTCTAGAAACCTTGAAGGAAATCCTCTCAAGAGTTCAAATAAGGGGCTTTTCTTGAAAGCGTACACCAAGTCAAAGGGTTTGTGATTTGACCATCGTATTCAATGTTTGTTTGGATGTGTTCTTCTTTAAATCAAGCATAGAATTTGATGTTTTGGGTTGTTTTGAAATGTACTTTGGGAAATTTTAACATTAACAAGCACTTTACAACCCTAGCTCAAGTGGGTACATATTTCTCAAGAGGCCTACCAATCATCCCCTGGATGATTAATCTGAGAAGATGGAATGGAAAAATAGGCTATGCCAAGGAAATGGACCATCTTGACACTCCAAGCAAAAGAGTCCCTTCCCTATTTGATTTATTTCCTCAACCAAAAAATGAACATGGTAAGTAACTTCTTGTAATGGTGCTATTCCAATGCACTACCTTAAAATACTCTTTTGGATAAATGGATGGCTTCTAAAAACAAGTTTGGCTCGTAGTGATAACTGTGAACGCAAAAAATTGACACTCACCCGCTGGCCACTTAAGGTTCTTTAATCATTCCCGCTCCACTTAAGGCATGGGATTAGGTGCAGTTTATTGTTAGCACAGTTTGAAGGTAATTTCTTATGATTTCACAACCTTTAATATAGCCTACTAGTAAATGTGCTTTGAGACCTTGCAATGAGTTCTCTAGCACAAGATGTGTCTGAAAGAAAGCCCCCTCTCTAAGGTAAAATTTGAAAACCAAATGTTAAGCTCAAAAATGTTTTTTCACTCACCCAAGATCACCAAATGGTGCAAGGGGAGAAGATAAAACACTTCAGCTTTCCAAACACTGTATGCACAACAAACACTTCATAGAAATTGATTCTTTTTAAACACCTCGAGTGATGTTATCCCCAAAAATATGTGAATAACATAAACAAATCATTCTTTTTATTTGCACCAATATGAAGTATTCAGGACATCAATCAATTAAGATAACAATGGTGTAAAGAAACATTTGTTCATTTTTAAAGCCCTAAAATTGACATGTTTCTAAGAAATCAGGCCTGGTTCTAACTTGGTCAACAAAAGTAAATTGAGCATGTATTAGCAAAAAAATGGAAATTATTTTGCATTATTTTTATGCACCAAAATTAAAGTTCCTAATTATGAAAACATGAAATGTGTTCATTTTTAGAGCCCCAAAATTGAAGTGTTTTTTTTGTTCTTTTTATGAGCACCAAAATAAGAGTTCCTAATGTAAGAAATCCTAAAATTGGTTCAATTTTAATAGCACTAAAAAAAAATGTGAGTTTGTCTTGTTCTTTTTAAAGCACCAAATTTAGATGTTCCTAACTTAAGAAATCTCAAAAATGGTTCAATTTTAACAACACCAAAATAAAATGTGTGTTTGAGTTGTTCTTTTTAGAGCACCAAATGAAAATTTTACTAAGTTAACAAAAAATATTTGTGGATCTATAAATCTTGGACCAATTGTCTTCCCTATAAAAAATAAGTTAGAGTCATGTAAATCCTATATTCAAATTTGTTAATACCTGTTACACATTAAAAAACAAGAAAACGTTAGCAAAGAAGTTCATTACAATAGTGCAAGATCTGTGCACTTGTCTATCAGAGCAAATGCTCAGAAAAAATGTAAAAATGCCCCTATCAAAAATAGATGCTCAAATATGAGAGTAGATGCTACCACTATCGGAATCCAATGCAATGGTTTTGAAGCATATGTGTGGTTCTTGTTGCAAGTGCGCAGTTCCCATGGCAGATGCATAGTTCTTCAGCAAGTGCACAATTTTCTTGACAGCCAAGTGTGTAATTCTTCTGGGTAGTGCGTTTCTGGGACTTTCAACTTCAAAAATAGCTCAAACAAATGTTAGTGTATGGGAAAAGGGTCCCACTAGGCGTGCCAGAATGTGTGAGGGGGAAAACCATAGATGCAAATAAGATTTAATGTACTTAAGATGAGAATCTAATCTAAAAATCAAGAACACTAATCTATATTTAATCCTACACTTATGAAATGAAACTAAGCTATTGAAAACATAACTAGGAAATATATGATTACCAAAATGAATGCAAACAAGAAAAAAAGTGTTACCATCCTGTATCGAAGTGTATTCACCCGATGTTGGATTATTCTTATCACTGCAAAGCCTCCAAAGTTTGTGTGGAAAGCTTGAAGAACGATGTTGATGTTGGTTGACCAAAGGTATTTTGAAGCTCTATCAATGGTGATATTGATAACACTTCATTGCATAAGGTATGTTGATTCTAAAATCCTTTTTTGTGAGGAGAGAGGTTTATTATATAGGAAATGAGATTTTGAATCAACGATCAAGATTCAACAATGTTGGATCAAGATCAATGGTTGAAAGGTATTGAGAGGATTTAGACATGAGAAGATTGTGCAAAGTAGATTGCACAATTTGTGTGATTGAGGAATAGTTTGGTTAGTCAGGATTTAGATTGATCAGTCAGGGTTTAGATTGATTAGTCGAGGTTGTGATTGATCAGTCAGGAATTGATTGATTTAGTTAGGAAATAGATTAATTTGTCAACAAATTAGATTTCTCTATTAGCAAGCATAATTTGCTCAATTAGAAAGTGGGTGAGGAATATGAATTAATTGATTTAAAATTAATTAATTCCTTTTTGGATTTGAACATGCAAATCAAGTTTGGGTTTTGCAAACAAAGTTGCAATAGTTTGATTTGATTTTTGATAAATTATTTGAATAGTTTTGATTTAATTAGTCAAAATTTAGAGTGAAAGTGTCGTAATTCAATTATTATGATTTAATAATTCAATTAACTTAGGGGAATAAGGTGATTTAGTGACGTAATTGAATAATTGGGATTATTTAATCAATTAGGATGAAATAAGATTAGATTAGGACTTTATTAAATAAATGTAATTTATTTAATTGGTTGAAATGAAGAAAAAGTGAATTAATTAAATAATGTCAATTTATTTAATTAATAAAAGAATTAGGGTTTTCAAGACTTCATTAAATAAATGAAATTTATTTAATTCAACGAAAATGATGAAAAAGTGAATTAATTAAATAAAGTTGTATTATTCATTTAATAGAGGAAATTAGGGTCTTGGATGTTGTTTGATGTTGCATGATATTTTTGAGATATTTCAGGATGTTGTAGGATGATTTTGAGACATTCCAAGATATTTTGGGATGATTTCAAGATGTTCCAGGATGATTCTGAGATGTTTCGAGATGTTCCAGGTTGATTTTGAGATGTTTCAAGACATTATAGGTTGATTCTAAGATGTTCTGAGGCAAATTGAGTTGATTCTGAGATGTTTTGAGATATTACGGGTTGATTCTGAGATGTTTTAAGACATTATGGGTTGATTATGAGATGTTCTGAGACATTACGGGTTGATTCTAGGATGTTCTCATACATTCTAGGTTAATTTCGAGAATTTCAAGACATTGCAAGTTGATTCTGAGATGTTCCAAGATGTTTTGAGTTGATTTTGAGATGTTTTGAGACATTACGGAGTGTCGTAGGATGTTGTTCAATGCTGTTTAGGGTGTGTGATAGGTGTTAGGTTAATTTTATATGTCTACATAAACACTTTGGGCTCTTTGCATTTTTTATCATCCTTCCCTTTTATTAGATATGGTCCTACTTGGACACATCCTGCAATGGAGAACTCATAGGTCAACCTAAAAGCATATTTACCAGAGATCTATATTAAAGCATGAAATCGTAAGAAACACAAGTATGGGTGGGAATTCCATAACGTGCCAATAGTTCTCATGCAAACATAATGAGTTGCATAGGCTAGGCTAGAGACTTAAGTGTCTCACATATTTAATGAACACATTTAGTGTTCATGGTTGTCATTACACACCTTGTATCTAAAAAACAATCCAAGTCTTTTCGAAACATTCTTCAAAGTAGTGCATGGGAGTAACATCATTCCCAGAAGTTACCACATCTGATTTATAGTTGAGGCATAAGGCTTAAGATTTTATTCTCTTTGACAAAGCTAGGAGTATCAAGATGATACATTTCCTTGATATTCCCTATTTGACCCCTCTATGAATATGGATTCATCACTCTTTTGGGGGTGAGGTAAGCCTACAAAGAAGAAATTATTTTCAAAACACCCTAAGGAATAAAGGTACTTTCTTCTCTATAGGCTTACCTCACCCTAGAAAGACTAAATAATTAAATAATTAAGTAGCATCATTTATCAAACAACATCCAAAATCGGATCATCTCGTCATCATAGGGTTGAGTAGCAAACTCTTATCATCCAACATCAACATCAATCCATATCAAACAATCAACAATTTTTGTCCAAAAAGTTTACAAACAACCCCTTTGTACGTCATTTTACCAAACAAAATCTCAACTCAAAACACCATCCCTTTTCATCTCAAACTCACTAAACTCTTTTGAGCTCATTTATGAATACAACAATATCCCAACACAAGAAGAAAATAGAAGCCAACAAAACTATCTCTAATGTACCAAACACCAATACCACCAATGAGGAAACTCAACCATGGGGTTACGACCCTATGACATACTCAAATCCTCAAGAACAACCAACATTAAAATCTCAACCAAATCCACCACCTAGTGATGCGAAAGTATGCCTTAAACATCAAGACATATTTTCTAGGAAACAAAATCAACCTCCTAATCCTATAGATATGATCATAGAGGTGTATGATAGTGATGAGGAAATTAGTGACGAAGTACTCTTAGAGCACTCTCAAGATCCAAAAATACAAAAACTAATGGATAAAATTCTTGGAAAGAATCCAAACACATATTTCCTCAAATTAGCACAATGTGGTACCAAGCTACCTACATATTTTAATGTTGAGACTCTTAAGGATCCTAATCTCATTCCTTTGGAATACCAATTAGTGGTGAGACAAATACCTAAACTAGTGGTGGATCCCAAGATACCAACTTTGTTCTTGTTGTCAATTAGATTTGCACCCTGTTGAATACAAGATTCAGAAATCTATTGAAACATGGAAACCTTCTTCAGATGTGGGTGATCTGAATGAAGAAGGAATCTCTAGAGTGAGTTGGTTCTCCGAATGATTGATCCTATTCTAGATGTTTTTCTGAAGGAAAGAGTTAGAAGGATGGACTGAAATCAAAACTTAAATCTAACTAGTGATTAACTTATTATTCCTGAAAAATCTAGATCTTACCACTCACAACAATTTCTCTATTACAATAGTTCTCACAATCTCATTGGTACATGATTTCATCAGTAATTCATATGAAGATTCAAAGACATTGAATACATCATACAACCTGAAAACATGAAATTTTGCACAAAAAACTCATAAAAGCAAGACATTAAGGTTTCAAACTTGAAAACACAATTACATCAAACTACTGTTACCAGATTTAGACCAGACAAATGGAAAGAAGAACTCTGTTGCTTTATTGAAACTGAAAAAGTATCTTTCTGAACTGAGTACAACTGAGTTTACAAGCTCAAAAAGGCTCAAAGCAAGAAACTATATTTTGAACTGGGAAGAAGAAAAAAAAGACTAAGTTTTTCAAAATATATCTCTCAAGAAACCCTAATCCGAGCTCACAAAGAAGCTCAAGGAAAAAAGCTTCAAACTATCTCAAAAGGCTGCATAAAAGCAGAAAAAAGCACACTACTTTTATGGTCAAACTATAAAGCCTCTAAAAATAGGCTGAATCTGCTTTAAAAGCAAGAAAAACACCTTATCTCTCCAAGATGAAGCTCAAATCCGACAAAGAGGAAAAAGTTAACATTAATCTGCTAAAAATAGCAAGAAATCATAAAATAATTTATAAAAGATTGCTTTATGCTTCTGCTTTACATGTTTGCAGATTTTATAGTTTACCTATTATTTGCAATTAAAGATTGAAAAATCTTTTGCAAAAAGAATTACAACCTTATCTCTCCATTTACAATGCTTGATTTTTCTAAAAAATCATAAAAATATTAAGGAAATATTGTTCTCTCATCAATATCCTTAATTGATTTCTCTAAACTCAATTGTAAACTAAAAACCCTAAGTCAAAAGTGCAATGATTTTACAACCTTTATTGATTTCTCACTAAATCAATTAAAATCAAATATATCCTCCCTTATCAACTCCTCACCAAGGCATCATTAATCACAAATTTCTCTAAGTTCAGTCCCTTGCATTGCCAAAATTTAAATAAGGAAACCCTAAGTCCTAGGAGGATAAGACCATCACTCTTCAAACCTTGACCTAGGCAAATGAAATTTCAGCCCTTCAAAACATTAGCTTCAGATTTTGATTCCATAATGCAAAAAAATCTAAATTCAAATTCCCCACATGCTAAAGTCGAATATGAATATTCCAGATAATTATAATGTTGGCTCAAATTAGGGCATGAGACAAAAGAAGTCAAACCCTAAAAATAATCTCATTCCCTCAATCATCACTTGGAAAAACTTGCTCTGCCTGAGAGAGCACGCCGCCACCATGAAAGTCTGATCTTGTAGCTTGTGAATGCCTTAGAAGTGAAGATTTCAACTTCAAAATAGCTGATTCTCCACTAGCAAGCGGTCTTCATTTAATTTTGTAGCTTTTCCCATTGATTTGAAGGGAAAAAATGGCCTTCTAAGGCTGTGGCCTGTGCATACATTACCTCTGATCTTTACCTGTATTTCATTACTTTGTGCTTTCCTTATCTCTTGTTGGCCGCCATATAAGAGTTAGGGTTCTATTTTTCTAAAGGGATTTTAGCTCCATTGTGGTCGAAACTTCACCAAAATTGACCTCTGCTACTCATGGTAAGCATTGGTTATCATTATTTTATTTCTTGGCTCTTTTGGATGATAATGAAGGCCTCACAGGCCGCGGCCATAAGATGATAATCTAATCAATCCTGTGTTTTCCTTCTTGTTGCTTTTGTGATCTATTTCTTGTAATCACTATGAGAGCCCGACTGCCATTTTGAGAGCTCAAACTCTTGGTTTCTGGAAGCTTCGTGGAGCTCTGGCCGTGACTTTATGTCTCCCACAAGCAACAATGGTAAGTCTTTGTTCTTTCCCTGTTGGCATCTCTATGCAAAAAAAAAAGCTTATGATAGCTTATGAATTCTCATCTTTTATTTGTAAATTTTTGGCCATTAGACAGGTCACGCCATGTATATACACTCACCATGAGCTTTGAAGGCACTTAAAGCTCGACCCATCAAAGGATTTCAATATATTTGCATTCTGAAAACACAAAATTGATGTGGGCATTTGTTACTTTGATGAAAATGCACTTATCCTGCTATCTGGTTGCAACTCGCACATGGGTACTTGTAAAATGAAGAAATTTTGCAATTTACCAAAAGCCCCAAAGTGGGTATCTCTAAAAATGAAGGAAAACATATGTCCTGACCCCTCCTGTAGAAAACCCCATGTGGGTACATGAAAATAGACAAAAATTTGTATATGTAAAACTCAGCCTGACCCAACATGGCACTTCTTTTGGTATTTTGTTGCTCTTAATTTCCTTCATATGGGTATTTTTTGTTTATGACTGTTTATGAAGAGAATGCATTTCTGTTGTTGAAAACATGTGACAAAACCCCATGTTGTTGTTTTGATAAAATACCCATATGGGTAAACTGGAAATGGTGAAAAATAATATTTTTGATCTGAAACCCCAGTGTGGGTATGAATAAGCAAGCATTTGTGTTGTTACCATGGCATTCTGCTATTCTCATTTCCTATATGATTATTTTTTATTTGAAAGAAATCTATGCATTCTCTCAACATGGAACACCATAATATGATAAAATTGAATATTTTAATAGAAGCCCTTACATGGATTTATAAAATTCTGAAAGGTATCCTTTGCTTACACTTTCTGGTGTTATTGGCATGCTATTTTAAACTCTCCTTTCGTTATAATCTTTAGACTGTAGATTGCTTGTTCATTTCACATCTTATGTATTCATAGTCTCTTTGTGAAGAAAAATACTTTTGAATATACTACTGCTGAAAACCTTCACAGGGTCATGAAATTCTGGAAATGTATCTTCTATTTACATTTTTCAATTGTCATCTTCATGATTTTTCCTTCTTGCACACATAATTCCTTTTAATTGAATTTGTGGATGAGTTAGCATCTTGATTCCCGTGCACTCATAATCAGATTCACTTCAAACTTTTATCCATACCATTTCCTTATAAACATGTTGTCCAGTCTGGAAATAACTCTATGTATCTAAACCTTTGTCAACACTGTGCACACTTCCTGTCTGATACTCAAAAATTTTGAAAACACAGTTTGGAATCATGACAAAACAATTCTTTCAATCAGTATATCTTAATTGTTTACTTTTATTACTTTCAAATAACAGCAATACAATAGCTCTATTTAAAACAATCATTTGCACTTTTCAGCCATAATGCAATTGGTTGTTTTGCTAATCATTTCAATGCATTTCCAAAACTTTCGTATTCTTGGTTCTCAACCTGGCACTCTTCATGAATTTTTATGCTCCATTTAACAAAGTTGTTATGTGAATGTGAAACAATTATATTCCTTGTTAAGGCACTATGTATGCCTGTTCACTATTCTTGATTGTGAGAAAGAACATTGTTGAACTTTGCATGATTTATGATCATGATGAACAAATAACACTATAGCAAACAAACATGAACCATACAACAATGTTTGAGATGAAGGTACTCAGTTGAATTAATTGAGTGGGTTAAACTCGTTGTTCACCTATAGCTTTCAGAAAGCATCTACCTGATTGTTATGAATGCACAATTGGTTTAATAGCTTGATAGATAACCATGCTTTACTCTTTCAGTTGTATATCATTTATTTTCTTGATAAATATGGTGACGATCTCTTATCAGCCCACTTGTAATGAATAAGGGCAACATGTCGAGCTCTACCCTTGTGGGAGCCTATTTTTCTTCACATCTTTGGTCTTCAAATAATAATCAGCATCATGATTTACCCTATACCTGCACAAGGAAACAAACAATGTTAGCATAAAAAAAAGATATGATGATCATGTTGATGTTTCTCCTTCAGCTCATTTCTATGCACTTTCACTTGATTATTTCAGTGTATGATTGATAGCAAGATGCATTATTGTTGGTGATTCATATAGGTATCTTCATAATCAGAGCCTCTGACATCGCCCTCTTTTCTCTTACAGTTCAACAGAGCTCAAGAAGACAAAAGGTGCATCATTTCAGCATTGACCATCAGCTAATCAAGCAATGATGATTATGTCATTACTTATGTGATTTTCTTGTTTTGCATCTTCCATAGTGTAGCGTGCTATTAATGATGCACTGTGATAGTCCCATCCATGACTTGTGTGGATATTTGATTTCATTTTATGCTTTTCATTTTGAAAAGAAAATGCATCTCAATGCAATGTTGTTTTATCATTTACAATCAAATGAAGCTATGTAAATATGAATCACTCATGAAATAAATGAAGGCATTTAAAAATGCTTTGTTGCTTATATGCTCAACTCTGTACTTCATTTAATTGTAAAACATTGAATAGCACTTTTGAAACTATGTTCTTTTCAAAGCACAACTGTCACTTGAAGAATAATGAACAAAGTGCAAACAACACTTAAGCATAATGAAGAAATGACTGTAATTTCACCTTAAGATATAACAATGTTTAATCCAACTCCACCAATTGAGTTGTGGCGAAAAATTGGTAATAGTTCTCAAAAGCACTTAACAACAATTAATCTTCCCCACAACATGTGGATAATCCATTGTATAGACATCCCTCGCAAGTCAAAAAAGTTGTGGTAGCTCAACATGTTCAAGAAAAACCAAATCTATTAACAAATCAAAACATTCCACCACATAATGTTGAAACTAATAAAATGGGACCCAACATATCCTGGAACACCCAACAACAAGGTCCTATTGTGGATCTATGCAAAACATGGGAAATCTTCCACCAAGACCACAACATGTAGTGAACCAACAAGGCAACAACCCTTTACAACCACAACTACATGCTAACAACCCACCTCAAGGACAACACATGTATCAACAAAACAATCCACCCATATATCAACAACCACCACAAACCAATAACCCACAAGATCAAAGCATATACCAAGGAAATGTCCAAGATCAAACTCAATACATGCACCAACAACAATACTATGATCCTAACAATCAATACCAATATGGATCATCATCTACCCAAATTCCTTAACATCAAACATACATTCCAATACCACAAAACATCAATCCTCAAAATAAAATGTATGTTCAAGCACCACAAAGCACACATCTTCAAAATACAACACCAAATCCCCCACAACACAACATTGGTGCACAACAACCTCCATCACAGTATCAAACCTATGCACATCAGCAACACATCACAACAACATCACACCATCAATCCACAAGATACTCACATCAGTCCTCAAGAACCCAATCCATCATCCTACACTCACAACATGGCCCAAGGGCCCTCATATATACAAACCCCACAATATAATGCACAAAACATTGTGGGGAAGCAAGGTTATAATATAAATCCTTATCAAATGAAGACCCCAAGTGTTTACATAACCTTTCAAATTCAAAATCTAAATAGAAGGATTTAGACATTCAACTTGGAAAATCAAAGAAGAGCTACGCTCTACAAGACATATGTCCATATCCCATTGATCATTCCATATCCATGATGTACCCTTCCTTAAGAACTTTTAAATACCCAAATTCGACAAATACAAAGGAAGAGGAGATCGAATAGAGCACATGAGAATTCTTGGTAGCTTGCATGGGTGTATAAAGCAATGACTCCTTCTTAATGAAGCTTTTCCCATGAAGTCTTGGTGGTGCAACTACTGAGTGTTTCTCTCATCTACCACCTAGTATCAAAACCTTTGATGAATTATTAGACAAAATTTGTTAACCACTTCTCTTATAACATAGAGAAAGACATAATGGTCCTTGACCTATGCAAGATCAAACAAAACCAAGGGGAATACTTTTCTTCATACCTATAGAGATGGAGAAACAAAGCTAGTAAGTGTAAGTGTTCCAATCTCGAAAAGAAAATCATGGAAACTTTGTCTCTAACCTTCAAGGGGACATTAGCTATCAACTCACCATGTTATGTCCTAACAATTTTGAATAAATCATCATAAAAGGTTTAGTCATTGAAAGAGCTCTCATAGCAAGTGGAATCATGAAACTCTATAACAACAAGGGCCAAGCTTCTAGTTCTAATGACAAACCTAAAATATGGGAAAATAACAAGAACATTACAAATGATGGAGTGGTGGATGCCAAATTTGTGCAAAACATACAACCTCCTAAAAATCCACAAAATAATGCCCAAGTAGCTCAAAAAAATTATCCTCAAAACAACACACAAAAAAACTAGCTTACATATCCTTAGAATAACCAACAAACAAATCAAGGTCAAGATAATCAAAGAGGGCCACCAAGGCAGAGTAATCAAACTAGAAGAAAGTTAACTCCATTGGGAGAACCTCTTGAGGTGATTATGCGTAAAATCATTCAAACAAACCTTATCAAGCTTCCTGATAGAACAACCTATGACGAACCAAACTTTAAACCCCCTTGGTACAATGAGAATGACCAATGCAAATTCTAGAAAATCAAGGGCCACACAACAAACAACTACATGAGGCTTAAAAATATTGTACAAGACTTGATAGAAAACGGAGAAGTTGACATTGAACATCATCCTGGGCCCTCTGGAAATAGAGAAATGGTAATATACAAGGATCCAATCCTTGATCATTCTAGAGGAAGTGACAAATGCAAGGGACAAGATTACCAAAAAGCTAACTACACCTATGACGAAGTCATAGGAACCATGTGTCAAGCTGATCGCAATATCAATGTCATAATGATAATGGGAAAAAACCTCGAGTGTAAAGTTACTACATGATGAGGGAAAGTCACAATCCAAGGAGCCCCACCTCAAGAAAAATACACCATTAATCCTTCAAATTATTACACTTTTGTTGACCAATTAAAGAAAACTCCAACACTAATCTGTATCCTTGAACTTCTAAAGTTATCACCCACACATAAAGAGATCTTGGAGAAAGCTCTGAGGAAATCTTCATTACCTAACAATATTAACACAGATCAATTTAAAGCTATGGTTGGTACCATTACTTCCCCCTGCCACTTGTTCTTTACATAAAAAGACCTTGCACAAAGATCCTTTCATAATCAAGCTCTATATCTCAAGGTTTCTATCCATAAACACAAGATCAAGAGAGTCTTGATAGATGGAGGTGCAGGCTTAAACATATGTACCTTAAAAATGGTAATGTAGTTGGGATATTCTAATGATGTGATCAACAAAAAAAAAGTATCACCATAAGGGCCTATGATGATATGGAGAGAAACTTTAAGGGCACAATCAAAATTCCAACTAAAGTGGGGCCAACAATAGCAGAAATGACTTGTCAGGTACTAGATCTTGAGTTACTCTATAACCTTCTCTTGGGATGTCCATGGATCTATGTGATGCAAATGGTCCCTTCAACCTTCCATAAATGCTTAAAATTTCCTTACAATGATATGGAAGTTACAATATACAATGATCCTGAACCCTTCCATTACTACACAAAATTGGAGGAGAAATACAAGATGCTTCTTCAAATACCTAGTAATGACATATCCTTCCACTCATTTTCCTATGCCGATCTAGCATCACTTGCTTCATCCTCAACTCCATCTACATCAATCAATCCACTAAAATATGACCTTAAGATCTAGGTACCTGACAAGGGCTATGGAGAATACCATTTTAAATAATACTTCTGCATTAGGGAGTTTCCCCTATCACCGAAATACTGAGGGTGACCAAACGAAATCAAGCATAGTCAAGCTATCACCTATGAACTCATCAAACCTACTATTTTCACCAAGTGGGGATGCATGAAGGAAGAAGTGGTGTTTGAAGAGGATCTCTCATCGTGGCTCTACAAATAAGAACAAGAGGAGCATAAACAACTACATCCAATTCCTATGGATCTGAACAATAAAGGTTATCAGTTGGCAAGAAATATGGGATACACTAGAAAAGGTGGCCTTGGTCTACACCAACAAGATATGAGCGAACCCATCATAATAGAAAAACATAAGAAGAATCTAGGACTAGGCTATGGTTCACTAGAAGTGGTTACCCCAAACATTGAAACTACCTCTTGTTAGGAAAAAGCTCCTTTTACCGACATTGAGACATCAGATAACTACCATACTAAAAAAAATTCCAATGAATGGGAATGGGATTCTTACGCCTCTAGTGACTATAAGATAGATACCCTTTGGGACCTTGATAACTCTTCTATCCTTACCCTTTCCACATCCTCCATAAGCTTTTCTGATAGAAATGATAACCCACCCTTCACCCATACTTGATTGATTGGGATCAACAACATCACACACCTATTGTGGACCTATTCTAGAACAATGAAGCTATTAATGAGTCCATGGGAATTTGACATGGTATACCACAAGGAGATTATGAGGTTGGTTTTTTCATAGAACTTGAGAAAGGAGCCTACTTTTAAGGGGAGATTGCATCCTCTAGTCACAAAATTGAAATGAAAAATATAAAAATTCAAATGAGATCCCCTAGTCAAAACCACAATGTGGCTCTACCGGATTGTGAAAAAGGAAAAAACAAAGGACATATCTAAGGGTGAAAACCTCTCTGAGGCACCTGAAGATGGAGGATTCAATCTCCCCATCACAGAGTATCAAGAAAAATTAGTAGTCTTGGTTGAAGGTTGTGAACCTATGAACGATGGAACAATAAAGGCACCTAAGGTAACATATCATGCAACTTTCTTAGATCTTGAGGAAAGAGTTAACTTCTTGGCATTCATCCATGAACGAAAGATCAAATTCACCTAGACATATGCAAATATGCCTAGGTTGGATCTAGCTTTAGTACCAATACATCATCTAACATTATTTCCTACAATGAAACTCGTTAAAGAAAAAGCTTCACAAGATGCGCCTATAAATAGCACTGTTAGTCAAGGTGGAGCTTTAAAAATTGTCAGATGTAGGATTCATCAGACTTATAGATTATCCTAATTGGGTATCCAATCTTGTACCAGTGTCAAAACCCACTAGGGGAATACATATTTGTATAGACTTCATAGATCTTAACAAAGCATGCCCTAAGGGTGGCTTCCCCCTTCTAAACATCGACATAATAGTGGATCTAACTATTGGTCATGAAATGCTTTTAGTAATGGATGGTTTTTTGGGTACAACTAGATAAAGATAGCCTCTGAGGATCAATACAAAATGGATTTTACTTGTGCTTGGGGAAATTTTTATTGGAATATAATTCCATTTGGCTTGAAGAATGCAGGATTCAGATATCAAAGAGAAATGACTACAATATTCCATGACATGTTGCACATCACCATGGAGGACAATGTAGATGATCTATTGGCTAAATTAATCAAAAGACAAGAAAACCTAACTAACTTAGCTAGGATATTTGACAGACTAGAGGAGTATAACTTGTGTCTAAATCCAAAGAAATGTGTGTTTGGCATAACATCTAGGAAACTATTGGGCTACATTCTATCCAAAAGAGGTATCGAGGTGGATCCGGCTAAGTTCAAGGCTATCTTGGAAATGACTCCCTCGAGAACATTGAAATAGTTGTTTAGTCTACAAGGAAAGATTTAGCATATCCGAAGGTTTATTGCACAATTAGTGGATAAATGTCATCCATTCACACATTTTCTCCATAAATATGTAACATTCAAATGGGATGGAAGGTGTGATCAAAATTTTCAACAAGTAAAGGACTATTTGGTAACTCCCCTAGTATTGATGCCTTTGATTCAGGATAAAGCAATGATTTTATATGTATCCAAAACAACAAATTTGGGAGCTCTATTGGTACAACTTGATGAATAAAACAAAGAAAGATTAGTTTACTACATCAACCATACCATAGTTGGCTATGAGTTAAATTATACACCCATTGAACAAGCATTTCTATCAGTTATCTTCGTAGCATAAAAGCTTGGGAATTACACATTAAATAGACAAATCAAGCTAATATCTAAAGTAGATCCCTTGAAATATCTCTTGGAAAAAGCATCTCTTACAAGAAGAATCGCTAATTGGGTCATGATGCTCAGTGAATTTGACATAGAATATGTTGACAGGAAAGCCATCAAGGGACAAGTGATAGCAAATTAGTTAGCAAAAGCACCAATTGAAGATCATCAACCACTCATAGCAGAATTTCTAGATGAGAGCATCCTACTAACAACTAAGTCAACCCATTGGACCTTATACTTCAATGGATCCCATACTTAGCAAGACTCAGGGGCTAGTATCCTATTTATTACACCATAAGGAGAGTATACCCAAAGCATACAAGATTTCCTTCCCTTGTACGAATAACATAGTTGAATATGAAGCACTAATCACCAAGTTGAAAATGGACATGGAATGGAAAATTAAGGAACTACAAGTCTATGGTGACTCCCAACAAATCATAAGGCAAGTCAATGGTGAGTACTAGACTAAAGATGGTAAGCTCATGTCGTACAAGAGAATGGTGGACAGTTTCAAGAAAGAATTTTTGGTCATCTTTGAATAGATCCCAAGGGATAACAATAAAGTTGTTGATGCTATGGCCACTATTGGTTCACTCCTTGACATACCCCAAAACATTCTTAGATATAAATTCCTAGTGGAACAGTTACTTATACTAGTGTTCAATATCCTAGAATACCAACTCGTATGTGATGTTATTGGCCCTAACTCACCTTGGTATGAAGATACATTCACTTATATCTAGCATAGGAATCATACCACCTTACCTAATAACCAATCAAAAGAAAACCTTTATCCATTTGAACTTCCCGATTTACCATCCTTGGATATACCTTATACCACCAAAGTTTCAATGGTATTTTACTCTGATTTCTCAATGCAGAAGAAGTGAAAATTGCCTTGCAAGAGGTACACGAAGGTGTTTGTGGGTCCCATGCTAGCGAGCCTAACCTAGTCTAGAAGTTGCTACAAACATGGTACTATTGGCCATCACTAGAGAAAGAAGAAATTCATTTTCCCAAGAAATGTCATCAATGCCAACAACATGGAGATCTTGTGCATGCACCTATGTAAGACTTGTGACCTATCAATACCCCATGGCCTTTCTCTCAGTAGGGACTTGACTTAGTAAGAAAGATATCACCAACCTCATCCAATGGAAACAAATTCATAATAACTACCATGGAGTATTTTACGAAGTCAATAGAAGCTATTCCTTTTAACTTATAGTAAGAGAGGGGGACCACCATGTGCAAGGCCCTAGGTCATGAAGGGCCAAGATGCGGAAGGCTTCCCTAACTTACCTCAGCTTAACAAGGTGTTAGGATATGTAGGACAAGAATGATGAGGACTATGAGGTCCTTTAACCACTCTATAGACCTGAAATGCAAAATGGGGCTAAGTGAGCCAGTTTTTAGGTTCAACACTACGCCTTAGGAAGCTCTCTTCTCGAGGAAAAAATCACAGTCCTTGGATGACAGCGTGGCGTGCTGGCATCTCTAAAGTGTATTGGTGTCTGTATGAACAAACAACAATAGAGACAAGGTTATACCTAAGAAAAAAAGCTAACAACCTAGCTAACTATAAATAAAGGGCCAAAATAACATGATTAAGTAAAAAAATACTCTCTTATGTGATAAAGTAAAAATACAAGAGTTAGGGTGGCAAGAAGGATCTCACAAAGAAACTTATTCACTAGCTAGCTCCTTGAGAAAACGTTCACCTACACACAAAGAGGAGGAAAATGTTGGGTGGCTGTATAGGGGTCTATCTCAGTTAGACCCCCATTTAGGTGTTTACACCTCCACGGACAACCAAGAAAGAAAGTATGATAAAGAAAGTACTATAATAGAGAACACAAGAACACTACAATACAGTAAGTGTGCTTACTCAACCAAGTAATAGAGAAGAGGAAAGGGAAGCTTATCACCTCCACCAAGAGAACTCAAGGTTGTTTGGAGGAGAAATTGAGAGTACACGAGCCTCTATTGTAATGGTGTTGTCCCCAACTTGCTCTATCAGAGTGATGGAGTGAAGTTGTTGCTATAATGGACTACTTGAAGTGCTGCTAGGATGCTTGAAGTGGACGCAAAAGAGTGTGTAGAAGCTTGTGAAGAGATTGTAGAAGATGAACTAAATGATTAGAGGATTGTAGAAGATGAAATGCTTGTTGAAGGAGTGAATTTGAAGAGGAGATGAAGGAAAATGGCCATATTCGGGTTGGTTGGTCGAAGGGGGTGTTACAACTTGACTCCCAATGAGAAGTGTAACACCTTTGCAAGTTCAGCTACAAGAATCTGTCAGGGATGTAAGCACACCGTGCGGATTTCTGTGCACTGCGTGGGCATCCACGACAGAAACACCTCCACTGACACTCAAAACAATCACCAAGTGGGATGCAAGTAGTGGGCTTAGGTGGAATTAAGCCTCTGAACTTGGTTTTCTAAAGTGGAGAAGGGAAAAAGGGGAATTTGTGTAAGGGGTGCAAATTTGCTCCTATACATTTTTCCCCCACTTTAGCGAGCACGAGTATTGATGAGTGCTTGGTAAAGTAGATTAAGAAAGGAGTAAGGTTAGAAATGAATTCTCAAACCATTGAGGAAGCAAATAATGATCTGATGAACTTGAAGGTACAGAGCAAGCGAAGGACTTCATAGATGCTCGGAGCTATGAATTTGAGGGAAAAAAAGCATCTTACAAGCCTGTAGACCTATAGGGAGACAACCCCCAAGATTTCTCACATGAAGGAAGCCCTGTGAAGCAAGCACCTTACAGGCCTATAGACCTGCAAGGAAGGTGTCCGCCAAGAACTCTAGCATGGAGGAAACCCAAAGGAAGTACCCTACAGGATCTTAGGCCTATAGGGAGGTATCCACCAAGATCTCTCACATGAAGGAAACTTGAGAAAGTAGACTCCACAGAGTTAGGAAGCGACCATGTAGGCGAGTAAGCAAATAGTTGCACAAACCGTTGATGATTTGGAAGAATTTCAAAGAGATCCATTGGGAACCCTTCAATAGAAGAGGGGTCCACTGAAGGGACACACTATTTGAAAAGCGAGGTCTAGTCAGGCTACCCCCAAGCTAAATGCAAATGATTTCACTCAAGATAATATCTTTCAAAGGGGGCCCCTCGAGAACCCACCGTGAAGAAAGGGGTCCACTCAAGGGACGCATAGTTCGAAAGTAGATGTTTTCTTTCTCAGAGTGATCCATCATCAAGGGATCCTTTTGAAAGATGCTCACTTCATCAAGGAATTCGAAAGGAAGAATATGCCTCCACGCGAGGGGAAGGTCAAAGTTGTTCCCGCTTCGGAAGAAGGTTTCCAAGTCCTTTCTTTACGAACCTGTGATGAAGGAAACATGTTCCATTAGGGTTCCAAGTAGTGAATGTGATTCTAAAGAAAAGTTTGTGAAGATCTTCGAGAAAAGATTCGTTGGCGACAAATGTATTTTCTAAAAATTGAAATGTTGAAGAAAAGTGTTCTCACACATGAGAGGGACAATTCAAGCAAAGAAAACAAAAAGATAAAGAGAAAGAAAAAGAGAGAAAAAAATAAACAAAGGGGATAGGGGGATCTAGTTTAGTGGGGTTAGATCTGTCCAAGCTCATATAAATAATAGGTAACCATGGTCCAAGGTGAAATATCATCAATCCCCAACCAAATCAGGAAGAATGCACAAAAACAAAGTAAAAATAAAAAATTGGGTCAACATGGAAGGGAAGCCTAAATGCCCCCAACACTTTGCATCGTCCCTAATTTATCAAAAATCAAGCACAAACATGGAAGAACGATGATACAAATAGAAGAAGGTTTACAACACAAAAAACCACGCTTATATCCAAGCACCAACAAGGGTGATGAGGGTCATCTGGGCACATATAGCATGATCACGGGGGAACGCATCACAAAACACACAAACACACACACAAAAGATCAAGAAGAGCCCTCCTCCTAACATTGATCAACCAAGAGGTCGTATGCTTCCCACTCTAGATCATCATAGGGGGAAGGAGGATGATCCTACAATGGTGGGATGTTAAGACGAGGAGCATCCAACCCTTCCACAACAAGGGCTAAGGAAGAAGGTCCTGCAAGGTCTTCTTCACCGAGCTCTTGTGGAGCTAAGGTTAGTGAATTCATGAAGATCACTGACAAGGCCAAAACTTCATCCATAGAGTTAAACATGCACCCCACAGGAGCGTTGTGTCTAACTTCAGTGGATGGGGTAGGTTGCACCTAAGATTCACTGCTAGGCTTGCTGAATGACTTGAAGCGGTGATGAACTCAGGGGAAGCTGAGACTGGTTCCATCACCAAGATAGAACAAGTCAACGTGGGGCAACCTTGAGGAGATGGTGACATCCTCTTATGCCCTTCACTACTAGAAGGACCACACTACACCTTTTAATTCATTGGAAGAGATGAACTCCCCACAAACGAGGCTAGAGGTGCGAAGGAAGAGGAGGAAAGAACCATAGCGGATACAACCAAAGTATTAATCATATCCAAAGATTTCAAGAAAGGATAGATATCTAAAAAAGGCATTAGCAAAGGCAGATCCACCAAAGGAGCGATGAACACCTGCACCCCCTTGGGGTTAGGCGCATTCGTACTTGCAACGGAAGTCAAGAGCGATGCAAGACTAGACTAAAGAGAAGTAGAAGGAAGGGAAGAGGGCGACACTACAGGAGGCCCTGAAGCAAGGGTGGTCGTCTCTTCCTCCTTCCTTTGCGAGGCAGAATGTTCAGCCAAGAGATCCTTTTTTCGATGCTTGCACTTGTGTGCAAGGTGGTTTCTATGACTCTTTGAGCTAGAGGCCAGAGGTTGTGAAGGAATGGAAGGTTCTTGTTCAACCATGGGAATGTCGACTACAAGTTTTGATGGAGGAATGAGTTTCTGAATGAGAGTAGGAGGAACAAGTTGAGAATTGATAGGGGGAGTTGACTCAAGTGCCTTGACAATGAGCCTCTTCTCATTCACTACCTTGGGGGTAGGAGCGGTAGGAGGCCGCAGATTGAATTCCCTTCAGGTAACCTTTTTTTTTTTGTATAAGTAGTACCACAGTCCAGGGTATTCATTAGGGAGATCTATGATCCTAAGCTTGGGCCTATGCCAAGGAGGAATCATTGGACTCAACAGATAGCTGTTAGGCTGACTCATCCAATACTCTTCCCAAGAAAGGGGAGAGGACGAGGTAGTCCAGGACAAGGAAACCTTCTCTTTACCTTTACGAGAGGGAGAGGGAGCCAACGTGGACTTCTTCTTTCCTTTCTGGGAAGAGGGAATAGTCGGTACAAGCTTCTCCTTTTCCTTTTGAGAAGAGGAGGCAACTGATTATTTTATTACGGGAAGGGTCAGTTTTGGCTATCCCTAGTCCCCAGTTTTATACTTTAAATATTTCTTGTAAAGTAGGTCTATTCTCAGAGGGAGCAAACCAACTGGGGAGGGCCAAAAGTGATCCAACGGATATCCACCATGGGATGCTAATGGCTAATATCCAGTGTCATGCACTACATGCATGCCACCTTCATGGGAGAATTTTAAACACTTGTGAATAACAGAGGAGATTCTATTCATGGAAGCTAACCAAGGTATGCCTAGCTTCAGCTTGAACAAATCCGACTCCGGGATAACATAAAAAACTGTGTCAATAGCCCTGGGTCCAACCAAGATGGACAAAGTTATCGAGCCGTAAGGTTTAAGGCACATACCATCATGTGTACGAATGATAGATTTTGTTTCTTCATATTCTTCCTTTTGTAATGATTTTAGTACTAATGTTTCTTCTATGATAACATTCACAAGGCTCGCAAGGTATACCAAGACCCTTGTCACAATGTTACCATTAATGCGAGTACCAACCAAGATGGACAAAGTTATCGAGCCGTAAGGTTTAAGGCACATACCATCATGTGTACAAATGGTAGATTTTGTTTTTTCATATTCTTCCTTTTGTAATGAATCTAGTACTAATGTTTCTTCTGTGATAACATTCACAAGGCTCGCAAGGTATACCAAGACCCTTGTCACAATGTTACCATTAATGTGAGTGGGAATGTAGAGAGGCGAGGGTTTATTCTTTAAGGGAAAATATTGTGATGTGAATATAATGTTTGGAAAATTGGGTGTAGGTAGAGCAGTAGAAGTCACTGTGACCATGTTAACATAAGCCCTGGGTTGAGTAATAGAATCAGTGGGATCTACAATCATGTTAGCAGAGTGTGACGGAAATGGGTTCTTGTATATCTACAATTCACTATTAGCTATTGCCACTAATTTGTTAGCATTTTGTTTACTCCCATCGAGGAAAATGGTAGTGTCCTCCATGCGGTCTTGTATCTCATGACATAGCCACACACAATGTTCGGTATCATGTCCATTAACACAATGGTATTGACAATAAGTTTTTTCATCATACCAATTAGGGTAGGGATCCTTAACAGGCTTCAGATTTGGCAAGGTAACGATCTTATTCTTCAATAGCTTCTGCAAAATACAAGAATAAGATTCTAATAAATTTGTGAATTTTTGGTTATGCCTGAGGCCTTTGTTATTAGCAACAACAACTACATTCGTAACAGTCTTACTTTTCCCAGAGATTGATACGATGGACTTTCCCTCAGAATGGGAGTGGGAGGAGGATACCCTGAATTGAACAACTATCTGTTGGTACTCTCGTAAGGCTGCACACAAGTGCACGAAGGAAGGGTATTTCATAAGGGAGAACTTCTCTTGCCAAGGCCTTTGTAAGTTCCCTATGAATACCTTCTACATGTCAGAATCGGGTAGCTAATATGAGATTTGTGAAAGGAGCACTTGGTAGTACGCTATGAAATAAGTGATTCTTTTGCTATCTCCTTGTTTACATCGAATGAGATCTGAAAAGGTCATCTTTAGCCTGATGTTTTCCTAAAATTCTCTAAGGAATTGATTTAAGAGTTGGTTAAACGAGAAAATGGAATTTTCAAGTAAGGAACAGTACCACTTGAGCATTGTGTCCTTGAGAAATCGGGGAAACAGTTTGGCCATCAACGTGTCGTGAAGGAAGAAGTTCGTGCACAAGGCATTAAAGGTGAACATGTGTGTCTATGGATATCCTTTACCGCCATACTTTTCAAATTTGGGGATCTCCATTCCCTAGGGGAAGGGAGTATTTAAGATCACAACCGACAATGGGTTGTGTTAGAAGAAGGGTTGGAAGATAGGCAGGGTCGAGGCTTGGGAAAGGCTCACCAACTGGCTCTACATCTTACCCATGTTCTAAAGAAGAGTGATCAAAATAGGGTCATTAGAAGATAGAGGGCTAGAGGAACCTCCTCCAGAAACACTGCCAAAGCCACCTCCAAAACTGCCACTGGTGTGACTTTCCCTAGAACCACTATTGAAGCCACCACCACCGATAGGGCCTCTGTCGGAGCCACCACCATGACCTCCACTGGAATTGCCTTGACCAACACCACCTCCACTTTCAAATCCACCACCGTTACCAAAGCCCCCACCACTCATCTTGCCAAAACCTCCACCACTAGAGGTGACCGGGGGGGTGAAGTTAAAGCCCAAGGGGACCCTGTTTACTTTGATAGTTTTCGGTTGTTCAGAGACAGAAGGGATATTGATAGAGGGGACCGCATTGACCATGTAAATGGACGTGGGAAGCATCAATACTCCTAACTGTCGCTCACACTCTTCAAAAGTGGCTCCTTGTACAAAGCTAGGATTGTTTGAAGGAGCACATGCTTCAGCAAGACCGAGGAGGCTAGTCAAAAGCTCTATACCTATACAATCTTTATCCATCATATGTTTTAACTCACTAACAACCTGAGCAGCTCTAGCCATCTTCAAATTTCTTTCCAAGTGATTTTCTAAGTCACCCAGTCCTTTAGCGAGGGCAAAGACATATTCTATAGGGATCTGAATGGCCTCATGCTCATCTACCAACGATGGTGTAGGAGACACAAGGGGAGTGGGAACGTGATCGATCTCATCAATGAATCCCATCTTGTTCCTTGACAACTGCTCCTGTGAGGCTAGACCAATGGAAAGACCAAAGAAAAGGCCTGTAGATAACCCAATAAAGATCTTCATCCTTTCCATCGGGAGGTGTCGTATACTTCTCCTAACAATATACCCAGAAGTTGTAGACTGGGTTGTGATGCTCATAAACCTTCACAACACTCAAGAACACAATAGTCATGAGGTACACGAGAGGTCTCAACACCAATGGATGAATAGACATTGGTTCAAATCGGGTTCACCAAAAATGTAAGAGAGGGGACCACCACATGCAAGGCCTCAGGTCATGGAGGGCCAAGATGTGGAAGGCTTCCCTAACTTACCTTAGCTTAACAGGGTGTTAGGATATGTAGGACGAGAATGATGAGGACTATGAGGTCCTTTAACTACTCTATAGACCCAAAATGCAAAATGGGGCTAGGCAAGCCAGTTTTTAGGTTCAACACTACGCCTCAGGAAGCTCTTTGCCTGAGGACGAAAGCGCGGTCCTTGGATGATAGCGTAGTGCACTGGCATCTCTAAAGTGCACTAGCGTCCGTATGGCCAGACAACAAAGACAAGGTTAAACCTAAGAAAACAAGCTAATGGCCCAACTAACTATTACTAAAGGGAAAAAATAATGTGATTAAGTAAAAAAAATACTCTCTTATGTGATAAAGTAAAAATACATGAGTTAGGGTGGCAAGAAGGATCTCACAAAGAAACTCATTCGCTAGCTAGCTCCTTGAGAACACGTTCACCTACACACAAAGATGAGGAAAATGTTGGGTGGCTGTATAGGGGCCTGCCTCAGTTAGACCCCCATTTAGGTGTTCCCACCTTCACGGAAAACCAAGAAAGAAAGTATGATAAAGACAGTACTATAATAGAGAACACTAAAACACTATACAATACAGTAAGTGTGCTTACTCAACCAAGTAATAGAGAAGAGGAAAGGGAAGCTTACCACCTCCACCAAGAGCACTCAAGGCTGCTTGGGAGAGAAAGTGAGAGTACTTGATCCTCTGATACAATGGTGTTGTCCCCAACTTGCTCTATTGGAGTGATGGAGTGAAGTTGTTGCAATGGAGTGCTTGAAGTGTTGCTAGGATGCTTGAAGTGGATGCAAAAGAGTGTGTAGAAGCTTGTGAAGAGATTGTAGAAGATGAATTAAATGCTTACAGGATTGTAGAAGATGAAATGCTTATTGAAGGAGTGAATTTGAAGAGGAGATGAAGGAAAATGACCATATTCGGGTCGGTTGGCCAAAGGGGGCATTACAACTTGACTCCCAATGAGAAGTGTAACACCTTTGTAGGTTCAGCCATAGGAATTTTCTAGGGACGTAAGCGCACTACGTGGATGTCTGCATGCCATGTGGGCATCCCCGATAGAAACGCCTCCACCGACACTCAAAGCAGGCACCAAGTGGGATGCAAGTAGCGGGCTTAGGTGGAATTAAGCCTCTGAACTTGGTTTTCTAAAGTGGAGAAGGGAAAAAGAGGAATTTGTGTAAGGGGTGCAAATTCACTCCTATACACTTATATCACAAGGAAACTAATAGCTAAGTTCATTCTTAACTATTTGATCTATCGATATGGTATCCCAGAAACTATCGTAATAGATAATGGAACTCTGTTTAAGAACCAAAATGTTTGTGAGCTTTGCTCAAGATTCTCTATCCAACACCATTTTTCAACCCCATATTATCCCCAAGGAAATGGCATGTTGAAGCATCTAATAAGACCACCCTAAAAATCCTAAAGAAAATTGTTAATGACATCACCCGTGACTGACACCTATAGCTAAACCCAACCTTATGGGCTTATAGAGCTAAAATTTGCACACCTACAGGTGTGACTCCCTTTTCCTTGGTCTACAGATTTGAAGCAATATTTCTTATAGAGGTTGAAATCCCATCCCTAAGAGTATCATTGAAGGATCTTGTTAGAAACGAAGAGTGTCGGACATCCATACTCAACAAGCTTGAAATCCTTGATGAAAGACACTTGAGTGCATTGAACCATCTCCAAGCCTATCAAAATTGGCTTAAGTGAAACTACAATAAGAGAATCAGAAATAGGAACTTTTAGGCTTGTGACTTGGTCCTGAAGGAAAATTAGAAGATCAAGTTGAATCAAGATGGGAAAGGTAGGTTTGAACCAAACTGGCTAGGTCCCTACATCATTACAACAAGCTATGGCTCTAGAGCATATCATTTGGCTACGCCAAAAGGATCTAACCTCTAGTTGAACCTCTTAAAAACAACCATCTCAAGAAGTTCTACACCTAGCGTGTTAGAATGTTCCAAGCAAAAAAGTGAAAAAAGCAAAAAAATAAAAAATCCAATAAAATAGTAAAGAGAAATAAATCATCCTTTAAGTGAAAACCACCTTGTGGCACTTCTAGGACTAGTATCGTAGTGAAATCCTAGTAAACAAGTGCTATGTTTGAATAATTCTTGCATCCTCATATATCGACACTATCTATCTACTATCACATCCACTCCATCCATCGCATAATAAAATGTGCACCCAACCATGGCTCAATAACTGATCAAGTGTTGAACCTTGCTACACCATCTCTATCCACCATCTGTTTTATCCACCTATCCCTAATAAAATGTAATCCTATTATGAATTCAGGGCAACCTCCTGAACTAGGTAGCATATTGGATCCTTGCTCATCCCATCACTTGTAGAAAACTATCAAAACAAAATTAAAAACATCTAGAAAATCGTCAAAATCCAAAACAAAGTAGTAAAACACAAAATCCAAAAAACATTGTAGGTCGTCTTTGGACGAGCCACAATTGAGTCAAAATAAATCAAACTATGTTGTCTCTACATGTAGAACGTAGGCAAGGCCATCATCGATGAGCCCCTGAGGCACTAGGCCAGTCCCTCAGGTGTCCCTCTTGGTCTTTAAATTTGGTTGAAAATCCAAAAACATCTAGAAAACTACCAAAATTCAAAAACATTCATAAAATGTTAGAAAACTCCAAAAATAGTGTCAATCATGGTCAATTGAACTACGCCATCTCTACGTATACGTAGGCAAGGCTATCATTGATGAGCCCCAAAAAAAATATGAGTATCTTGAAAATGTCAAAAATAACATCAAATAACCTCAAAAAGTACACAAAAACATTAAAAAAAAATCTCCAAAAGTCCCATCTTTGTCATCGCCTATCCACAATAAACTCTCCATCCATAATAAACAATCATCACCTTCAACCTTTGACAATGCAATCAACAAATAGAGCAAACATCAAAATCCAAAACTTCTAAGTAAAGAAATGAAATGACTACATCATCATCAGACTAAAACAATGCCTAAGTGTTAACTACCCTGCCTTCTGAAAATCATCATCAACATCCCAATGTGTGCCTTAATGGATAAATCATTCCTATAATAGGCAGTGTCGATTGATAACATCATGAAACATCACAACATATATGACAAGTGATGCAACAACATTGTTTATCTTTTATGATCTTATCTTTTTGATTTATCTTCTTGTCACATTTCTAGGATCTCTTGAGGATGTCCATAAGGATTTAGAGAGGAAGGAATGGGGCATTAATCATTGATTTTTTATCTTCTATGTTTGTTGGATATTTTTGCAATACTACCACAGTGAATACTTGCTTTGTTTTGTGTGTGGAAGTCATTTTGGGGCAATTTGTGTAGCGGTTGCATGTTAGGTACTCCATACCTCTTTATGTATTTGGTCCAAAATATGTTGAAACTTCTCACCCATACACTCTACAAGGTTTCTATGTGTCTGGTATGAGCAAGAATACTCCTTGTTTTTTGAGTCAAAGTCCACGCGATAGATACAAAGCCGCCTTGGTCATTAATACCTTGGTGCATCATGTCTATTTTCTACATTAATAATGATTGCTATAAACTACTTAGTTCTCCATGAAAGAAAAAGAAAACTCATCATGTTTTACATATCATCAGTCATCCAATTTCTTCTATTCTATGATCCTACTAACATTTCTTTTGGCTAACATCTCCATCCTGCATCATAATATCATTCGAACCTTTTCATGAGCCCGACTTGAAAATTTAATTTTTATGGCTAACGTCTTGAGGGAGTAGCCCAACGTCATCACCCTTCATTGACTATCAAGGCACAATGGGACATCATTAAAAAAAATTATTTCTTGATCTAAACATGGAATTCTTTGAAACAATGCATTAGGTACATTGTGTCAAATAGGGGAAAAATGTAGACATGATGTAAACACGGCTTAACACATATCACACATCCTAAATGGCTTTTTTCCATTATCAACATCACTTTCATTATCATTATTGCATTTTGAATCGTTTCCATCATTTAACCCTATTTTCCTCTATTAATTAAATAAATCTTGAATTGTTTAATTAATTCACTATACCATCACCTTATTTAACCTTATTCCTCCTAATTAATTAAATAAACATTAATTATTTAATTAATCTACCTTCCCTCTTCCAAAATAAATAACTAAATCAATTATTCAATTTCCCCAAATTCACTCAACGTGGTCAATTAATAAATAAACTTTTATTTATTAAATCAAATACATCTTGCACATTCCTCTCAAGATTAATTGATTAATCATCCTCACACATTCTGATTGAACAAATCATGTCCACTAATTACTCAATCCAATTTGGTAACCCCACTGATTACTCAATCTAATTTTCCAATCCCACTAATTATTCAATCAAATCCCACTGATTATCCAATCAATTCCCTTGACTGAATTAATCAGATCAGTTAGCTAATCAATCTATTTCCTCTCAACGGACTTTGACTGTTGATCCTAATCTTTCATTGTTGAATCTCGATTATTCATCTAAAACTCACAAATCTATAAAATAACCCTCATCCCTCTCATAATGGGATCCAAAAAAATTGTAGAAAGGTTACGTCTAATTGATTCTTGAACAAATTGAGCAAACATTCTTGCATTCTATATCATCATCACCATCATTATCAAGCTTTTGCAAACCATGGAGGCTTCGTGTTGAAGAGCAATCCGACATATCGAGATCAATATGAATACACTCCGACATGGGATGGTAAGGTTGTGTAGTTTGAATTAATTTGTTTTTCCATTTGATTGTGCTAACCTCGTTTGTTGAATTCATAGCTATGAAAATTGCATTTCATGAGTAGGTTGGGTTTTATCCCTTTGTTTTGATTTCATTTGGTGAATTCATTGATGCTAATTACTGATCCATATTTCCCTCTTATAGTTTTTTTGAAAGTGCATTTTTTTTGTGTAATTTGTATTGGTGTGATTAGATTGATCTCCCATTTTGTGTAGAAATTTTGGCCATATTTGAATCTGTAAGCACTAAGATCAAGTCCACTTCACTATTTTTGCAAAGCGTCTCTTGTCATCACATTGAGAATAAAGTTCCATATTATATATTTTAGAGGAGTTCTCATGATTGAATAATTGTATGGAAATCCTATGCTTTTGTTGGATTGAGTCTCTTGATTGGTTTGTTGTGTTACTAAATTTGATGATTTTATCTTGGGTATCAAAAGGCATCCTATCGTAATTAGGTTGAATAGTTGGAACTATAGGTTGTGGAAAAATGGAATCCTAACACATTGTAGGTGGATTAATATTTTTCCCTATCTTTATGGACTAGTTCCTAAAACATTATTATATTGGAAGGGATTTGTGTGGGACGTAAAGATTGAACATAGCCTAGGAGTAATTGGTTGTAGTTGTGATATTGTCACACACATGCCCACTAATGGTATTGGGATCCCTCTTGACCTTATGATCAAACTTTGGGAGATGTATGGAGACTCGAATGAACCTCCATTCCTAGAGGATATTGTTGTGGATATTCCACTTGATGATTTTTAACCAATTGATGATAAAATAGTTGTAGTGCTTGTTGAATAGGAAAGGTATGGTTGTCTTGATGATAGAGAGACTTATATTGAGACTTTATTTTTTATGGATCCTAATTAGAAAGTTCATATTCTTCATCTATGAGTCAGCATCTTAAGGTTGAGGACTCTAGTGATAGATAGCAATGGAAAAATCAATTGATGTTCACATTCAAACATCTAGTGTGGAAATTTTTTGGGATGACAAGTGTTACATTCAAATGACATGCAATGAGATTTCATCTTCTCCATCTTCTATTGTATTCGATGATACTTGTGTTGCCACAATTTTTGGCTTCTTGTGATTCAATACAACTGACATACATTGTCTTCCAGATATGGCTACTTGGGATGAGTACTTGAAAAACATTTTAGGTTTGTTTAGTGAGTCCTATCTTATAGACTTAGAGGACACTATTGAGGATATCCATCTCCTCTTTGATGTTACTTTATATGGAGTTGCATCATCTTCTTCAGATGTTGTGGGGGAGAATTTTGATACTCTTGTTCCTTCTCTTTCTCATCATTTGTCACAATTTGGCATTGTTGTGGAGACCTTTGATCAACATGGGGGAGCATTTTGATACTCTTGTTCTTTCTCTTTCTCATCATCTGTCACAATTTGGCATTGTTGTGGAGACCTTTGATCAACATTTAGAGGATTCACATTTTTCTTTGGATTGTGTTATGCAATCATCTTTACTAGATTATGAATTGTCCTATTCATTAGTGTGGCCTAGAATGCCTGTTTAGAGTGTGACAACTTTTGGCATCACCATGGAGACACTTGAGCATAATTCAAAGACATCACCCATCTCTCATCTTCCTTTTAGGAATGGGAAGACATCTTGCATATTATTTTGGTTTTGTTTCTTCTAAGGGGAGGAATGTTGTTCGATGAGATTAGATCATCTTTAGCATCCAATGTTGAGCATTTACCATCATTATAGAAGACTCTATATTGAGGGAGGGTTGCATGGTTGCTCTTTTTCTCTCTTATGAGGGGAATTTTTCTTCACATGGGGGTTTGTCCTTCTCATTCTTCAATGAGAGTATTTTTTTCATCTTTCTTTTGGGGAGAAGTTTTGTACCACTAGGTTTTCTCCCTTTTTTTGTTTGTGAGAGATTGCATTTGTACATGGGTACCTAACATGGCCTCATATTTAGGACCCATCCTTGCATCATTTGCATTTGCTTACTTCTCCCTAAGTTGCACCTAAGGGGCGTGTTGGTGTGAATTATGTGATTTTACCTATTTAGTTCATCTAGTAGGTCATATTCACATGTTAAGTTTACATAGGTCATAGGAATCTTTCTAAAAGTCTTAGTTGACATTAGATCTTATCTTATCTTATGTCATTTACTTCTTGTGTATTAGGTTAATTAATGTTTGTTGTCTCACAACATAGGATTAAGGCACTTGTCATGATCTTGCCTAATCCTATGTCTCACCTTTCCTATTTAACCAAGGGGTCTCATTTGTGAATCAATCAATTGTAATATATCATTTACATCTTTTGATAGAATATAATTATTTTCTAATAGCTAATTTGTCTTGTGCTTTCATAGAAGTTCCTAGATCTTGGGTGGCTATAATTTTCGGCCAACTCTTGCATGGTGTAGAGTATTCTATGCCAACTCTTACACACACCCAAATAACAAAACCACCTAGCAAACAAATGTAGGAAATGAATGGCATACCAACCTTAATTGCACTATCGTTGCTAGGTACTCATGAACTTAAAATAAGTCGTCATGGGAGTACAAACACTATCTATCCCATCCATCATTCACCATCCTTGACAATTATTGCAAAAACCTCCCCTTCCACCAAGCCTTTATCAAGTTGTAGCAACAACCAACTTCATAAATAATTAATTTGATTTAAATTAGACTATTTATTGTTTACAATTTATTTAATCAACTTAATTTAATATATATATATTTTTAAGTAAATTTAGTTAAAAGAGATTATATTTACCTTACAAATTTAAAGAAACTCAAATAAAATATGAATATTAGATCTTTCCAAAGAGGTTCAAAAAACTAGTGCATGTTATCCCATATATCTTTATGGAATGAATATACATGTTAAAGTGATAGGTATATGAACTCATATATACTCTATATAAACATCATTTTAATCAATGGTCAAACATTCATTAGTAATTTTACACCTCATCAATATAAAAAACTAATAGATATTTATCCTATTTTTAATGGTCACAATTGACCTTTGACTATTAAACTAATTAAAAATAACCACAATGATTATAGCCACATATATACACTTCAATCATTTGAATTAGATTTAAAAATAGCCACTTATTTACATTAAATTAAATTTTATGGATATACACCGTGTTTATCTTACTGTCTGACTGTATCAGCTACACATATACAATAAATCAGATTTTATGGAATGAATCTAAAACTTAAACTGCCCGATTATAAGTACCACATACATACACTACGCTTCATGAAATGAATATGCCTTTGACTGCTGACTATATACAGTAAATCAAATTTTATGAAATGAGAGCCACATACTCAAACTTATCCTGCTGCCGGATTATAAGAATCACATACTTACACCATGATTCATGAAATGAATATACCCTTTACTGCCCGGCATCAGCCACATATATTTTACACAGATAAGGACAACAATGTAAAACTGTGGAGTTTTGTGCACCCGTGCTTCCCTCGTCTTTCATATTTAACTCAAGGGTTATCTTAAAGGTCATGGGAACAAAAAGTAGTTTTTAAAAGCTACAGTAGGCTCCGAAGTCAAGGTTACTTTTTCATGGTTTGTGAGGAAGGTTAATCAGAGAAAACCCACCATGATAAAGCTGTATATCTGTCCGCGTTAACCTTTTATTTCTCAGGAGCAGAATGGATGCGATGGATTTCCATGTTAAAGTTGGTTTTCAATGTTTTTACTAACGAGCTTTCAAACAAAGCGGTGACACGACAACCTCAAAAACCGCCAGAGTGACGAAGGAAAGCCACATGCAACTCAATGAAGAAGACACATAGCTGTTGTCCAGGGTTTCGTGTTCCAGCCTTTCTTTTTCTTTCTAACTTCAGAAATCCTAAGTATCATTTTGTGGGTTGGTCATGATTTTCTTGAAGTTTTGTTTTTTCTGTGCAGCCTTTTGTTTCCTTTTGCAGAATATGGAGCCCGAATGAGCTTTGGGGTATCATGCCAATTGAAAGGAGTTGTGGTTAGAGCCATGATGGGGTTAAGAATGGAAAACATGAATGAGGAGCATGCTATGGAAAGCGTACAGACTTGGAAAAGGGTAACCTGGATGGGGAAAATCATGGGTTTCCTGTTTGCAATGGGTTTTGCAGGCTTCTCTGTTTGTTATGTTGCTCTGTTGCATTCATTTAATAGTGGGTATTCTCCAGTTCATTATAGAAAGACGGCACAAGAATCGACAAGATTTGCCCACCAAGTGATATTAAATGGCAGCTCCAAACAAAGAGTTATGGAGGCAGGACAAGAAGAAGAATATAATGATTCCTATTTAGATTTAGTTTCAGACTCTGCCATGACAGGCAATAGACAGTACAGTACGGGTTTGCAACACATAGTCTTCGGCATAGGAGCGTCCGCTCTCTTGTGGGAGACTAGAAAAGAATATGTGAAACTTTGGTGGAAGCCCCAAGAAATGAGAGGATTTGTGTGGCTGGACAGGCCCATTGGTGGAATGAATAAATGGGAATTGGGTCTTCCTCCGTGGCGAATATCCAGCAACACGTCAGAATTTAAGTACACGCACAAACACGGATGGAGGTCATCCATCAGGTTGTCGCGCATAGTGGCGGAAACATTCAGGCAGGGCTTGCCGGATGTTCACTGGTTTGTCATGGGGGACGACGACACTGTCTTTGTTCCCCAAAATCTGGTCACCGTGCTCTCCAAATATGATCACACTCAGTTCTATTACATAGGAGGCAACTCCGAGAGCCATATCCAAAACCAGTTTTTAAGCTTCAATATGGCCTTCGGAGGAGGAGGATTTGCCATTAGTTATCCTCTGGCCAGAGCATTGGAAAGTATGCAGGACAAGTGCTTGACTAGATACCACCACCTCTTTGGTAGTGATGACCGCGTACAAGCCTGTGTGATCGAACTTGGTGTGCCCCTCACTAGAGAACCAGGTTTTCATCAGGTACCTACACTTCCTACCTACCTAAATTGTAGTACAAGTTCGGTTTAAACAGCACACTCTAGGTATTAAATTGATTGATTAAACTATCCGTCTAAACCACACAAACTTGCTTACCTAAATTGTAGTACAAGTTCAGTTTAAACAGCACACTCTAGGTATTAAATTGATTGATTAAACTATCCGTCTAAACCACACAAACTTGCTTAGGCGACGCCTCCTAAACCACAAACTTGTTTAGGCGACGGACCCAAAACCACAAACTTGCTTAATTGACGGCCCTAAACCACAAACTTGCTTAGATGATGCATCCTAAATCACACAGATTTGCTCAGAGGATGTGTCCTAAATCACACTAATATGTGGAGGTGGATCTTATTGGAGAAGTGAGTGTAATTTCAGTGATCCGTTTAGCTTAGAGTGTGCCATCTAAACAAGTTAAAACTTAAGTGTGCTGTCTAAATCGAGTCAGAGTGTGCTGTTTAAGTCGAGTCAATAATTCCATCTGTAAACTCTTTTGAAAACCAGACAAATTCTCAAAGTAGTTAAAAGTTGAAACTGCAGTTGTTTACATAAAGATTCACATCTGTGAACTCTATTGAAAACAGACGAATTCCTAAACTAGTTAGAACTGTTCCAAATGTTTTTAAGGGTTTTGGATTTTCTTTTTTCTCCCTTGACATGGGTACTTTCAATAGAGTTTTCAAAGTTCAAATGAAACAGGTTGGCTTTTTGGCTTTACTCACATGGTCTGGTGATTCTATGAATGGTGCTGTTTAAATTACAGCTTGATATAGTCGGGAAAGCATGGGGGCTGCTAGCGGCGCATCCAATAGCTCCGCTGGTATCACTGCACCATATGGAGGTGTTGGAACCTCTCTTTTCAGGCAGGAGCCGCGTAGAGTCAGTGAGACACATGTTACATGCGGCCAAATTTGATCCCGCCGCTGTTCTACAGCAGTCAATCTGTTATGACCGCCGGCGGAGGTGGTCCATTTCGGTGTCGTGGGGCTACCTTGTGCAGATTATGAGGGGCCTGGTGTCGCCAAGGGATTTAGAGAGGCCGCTCAGAACCTTCATCAATTGGCAACTCAGGGATGATTTCATGAGTTATCCCTTCAATACCAGGCCCGTCCCCGACCATCCTTGTGACAAGCCCTTGTTGTTTGAGTTGCATAACATTTCTTATTCTCGCCATTCCCAATCCATTGTTATGAGCGAATATAGACAACGAAAGGAAGAGCCAATTTCAAACTGCTCCAGGAAGATAGCTTCACCTCAGCGGGTGGAATCTATCCGTGTCTTCAAACGTAGAGATGATAATTTATGGTTCAAGGTAAACTTATTCATTATCTGTATTGTATGTGAGATTTTCACATAAAAATTGTGTATTTTGGCATGAGTTTTCCATATTTCATGTAGAATTCAAAATAATATTGTTTTGGAATCAATTATGTATGGATCACACGAGTAGTTGAGACATGTCTGAAATGTTGATACAAAAATATACTGGTCTGAAATGTCGATACAAAAATATACACATCCGAAATATGATACAAAACATGCACAGTTTACTTCATAAGCAATATTTGAATTGTGTATTTTGTTTACATCAACATTTAAGATTTTATGTATCAGTTACTTTTATCTTGATGATGAATTGTGTTTTTTGTTTACATTGACATTTAAGATTTTATCTACATAAGCAATATTTGAATTATGTATTTTGTTTACATCAACATTAAAGATTTTATATATCATTTACTTTTATCTTGATGATGAATTGTGTTTTTTGCTTACATTGACATTTAAGATTTTATCTACCATTGATTTCTATCTTGATGATGATGATAGATCATAGATAGTAAATCTTGATGATGATGATAGATCATAGATAGTGATTTGAAATGTTGATGTAAATAAAATATTCATGTAAAGATGGACAACAAAGTGTGATTTTACATACCTTGTTTTTGAAACAGTGAACAATTTCTGTAGTTCATATTCTCTGTATTAATTTGTTACTGAATTTGTCTGTTACAGGAGCCCAGAAGGAATTGTTGTACATTAAGACATGGAAAGAGGAAGAGTAAGATTATTGACATTGAAGTTGCACCATGCAAAGATGGTGAGATCACCACTATGTTTCCATAGATACATTCTGCTTGCAAGCCTTTCGTCTCTTTCTCTCTTTTCTCAGTGGGCATAAAATTTCAAAGCTCTCATGTACTTAATCTACGTATGATGATATACTCTAGAATTTGCCTAGATTTTTTGCAAATAAATTGTACTTACATTAAAACAAAATTCATGTCCATTGTTTAATAATGTCTCTGAGTCCCTTATCTACAGTCAGAGGCAAACATTAATATGAAAATTAGATAAGAGTAAATTTTTATTTAATATCCAAATTCAAATAGTAGACTAAAAGTACTTATCGAATCTTGAGTGGCTGGACTTCTCTCATGGCATAAGTCCATGAGAGTTTTAAAATAAATATGAATATCTATTCACACAACTCCATACACATAAAATGAGCTCAATTGGAACAAAAACTTTTCGATCTAATATTCTTGAAATTCGATAACTAGTATGAGTTGTAATGCACAAATAACCAATTTTATTCTCGTAAAAATGCCACCTCTTCAGATTGAGATTTACACTCTCTTTATTCATATAAAGGTTTAGTTTGTGAAATAATGTTATTTAAGGAAATTAAGATATTTAGTTTTAAGAACAATGGTGAAGAATAAATCTGATGTCACACTAAACTAATATTTACTTCTTTTAAGATTAATAATGAATATTCTTAATATTCATGTATGGTATAGTGTGTTGGTTAAAACATTGTATTGTTGTTATAGTCAATAAGGTTCAAACCTTTACCGAGTCATTGTGATCACATACATTATGCCTTCATTGATTTTTTGTGCTCATTTGTTTGAAATTTCATATAAAATTTGTTCACATTTAAGCCATTGATTTCGTGCTCCAAACCCTCATTGGGTTAGTGTGCTTGTGGGCTTTGTGTCCCTACTAGGCTACTGAGCCCATGGGTTTAGACTATTTATGTTAATGCAGTGCATTTATGCTAAAGATGAGGTCCCCTATTTGTGGACTCACCTAAATTGGGACAAGCTAAAAAGTCTCATGATACCAAGAAAAGTAATGAATACTCTCTATTTGTATCTTTCTTAGAGATCAAAACATTTTGAATTTTTCTTTTGATCAAATTCATCCTTGTAGGATTGATCTCAAATTGTATACGGATATGATTTGACACATAGAAATGAATAGTAATATGTATCAATGAACCTATACGCTATGTATTTCTACAACCATACTTAATGTGATCTTTACTTAGTGCTAATTATTAGTGGCCATATTTGTAGGCCTCCTAGATTGCATATTTGGCTATGTTTGTGCCCCCTTTTGTCACCCTTGCTTCGTTTTCCCACCATTGATAACTAATTTGAGGAATTTTCAAAGTGGGTCCTCTATGTTGAATCTTTCCCATGGGTGTTCATCTAGTGTACCCTTAGTATGCTTTTTCGGTGGTGGTCAAGTTTGTCTTTTTGTTGTGTTGGTGGTTTGTCCTTTTCCTTTATAGGTTCTTGGAGCTTTGTTGAATGTGTGCACTTTTGCATTAGGTCTCAGGGTTTCGAAACCTTGACTCCCACTACTCATGGCCTTGCCTTTCTTTATCAAGACTTGATTCCATAGAAAACATAGGACTAAGGGACTAATTCCCAAGGTACTCAGTCCCCATAGGGCCCTAATTTCTACCTTTTTCTATGCTCTTACCCTTGTGTTCTTTTTGAGCCCTAAGTTTGTGAGTGTACTTGTGACCGAGGGACATAGTCACGAGGTCCTCAATCCTTGTGGGACCCCAAGTCCCACCTTTTTTGTCTTGGTCTCTTTGGTCCTCTTGGGCCTCAGGTCTGCGAATAGAATTAAGATTGAGGGACATAGTCCCAAGGTCCTCGATACCCAGGAGGCCCTACCCTCCAATTTTTTTGTCTCCCTATTCTCCTAGAGCCAAAGCTTAGGGAGAACCTTAAACCTTAACACTAAATTCCTAGTGCTAGGTCTACCTCAGCCTTTGCTCCCCAAAGTTTCCCTTCTTTCAGTACTCTTCTAGGTTCCCCTTCAAAACCCTATCCCCATGCCTACCTTGGTCCTCATCCCCATTCCACTTCTAGACCCACAACCAATCTTTTCTTCTCACTCCCCATTGTTCATTGATCTATAATCCCTCATGAGACCTAACCTCCAACCTTCCCCTCTTCTTGGCCTCAATCCCCCAAGCTCCCTTTGAACCCCAAACCTTCATGCAGACCTTACACCTTTGTCTTATTCTTTGATATGGAGAAAAAAATCAACCAAACATAGTCTTATCAAACCCTTGGCTTTTTTATTCATTAGATCTTAATCATCCTAGGTCATGCTTGTTGGTTTTGTACTAGATATTGCAGCCCACATATCTCTATCCATGAGAATATCCTCCATTTTCAACGTCCATAACTTGAAGTTTCCACCATTAAACTTCTTCATTTCAATTCTTCTAGATGTGCTTTCTAACTTTTGCTTGCAACAAGGTCATGAAATATTCTCTTGCAAACATCCCATTGAAACTAAGAGTATTACACAAAATCCTTCAACCCAACAATGGAATCAAGGTTGGCTAGGCTTTGATACCAACTGAAAGGAAGTTGGGTGTGTAGATGCAGCTTCTTACACCAATTTAAGTAGGCAAGGGTTGCAAATTTTATTTTTAAAACCTTAAATAGTTACATATTCAAATGCACATACATATCATAAACAAATAAACATTGAAACCATAACACAAAATTTACATGGGGTAAACCCTTTCGAGAGAAAAACCCCACACTCCAAAAGCATAGTATTTTGTATTATCAGTAATCAAAATAGAGTACAATACAATAACAAAATTAAGCTCATTAACAAGAGCTTTCACACTTCTTCAAGATTTTGGAGTAACTCCAAAGCATAATGGTACTTCAACAAGCAACAACTACAAACTCCAAAACAAATTCTGATTATATAGGATCTTACAATGCATTAATTAGACATTTCTAAAATCCAGTGCCCTAGACTAAAGATGAAAAAACTAAATGCCATAAACACTACACATGCATAACAGTAAGTTTCCACTTGTCAACACATGCGATATTGCCACTGCCCATTGTCCCTTAACCTGCACATGAAAAACCTCTAGCTGCCAAAGTATAATTGCACATCCACAGTGCCCACATTCTATGCAAACTCAACACAAAGTAGAAAAATCCATGCACAACTCCAACTATAAACTACAACTTCCAAACTTGAATCCTTTGAAATATAAACTGTATATTATCTCACAATGCCATATGAGATAATTATTAAATATTATTTTAACATTAAATAATAAATTCTAGGAAATAAAAGGTTGATACACCTTATTTCTAGCAATTTCTTCCACTTGTTGAACACCTCTAAAGAGCCAGTGGGAATAACATGATTTCAAATGCTAGGGCCTGAGAGGCCCATAGACTTCGAACACTATTTGAACTTTTCAGTGCTCACTAGATTTATCATTACATTTGCAACATTTTTTGAAGTGTCTACCTTCTCCAACTTCACCTTCCCATCTTCCACCATATCACAAACAAAATGAAAATTTACATCAATGTGCTTTGTTCTAGCATGGAAAGTAGGATTCTTTGCTAATAAAATGACACTCTGGACTATCACAACAGATAGTAATTTTCCTTGCATCAAAACCAATATTAGAACACAACCTCTTAAGCCAAATGGATTCCTTGCAAGCATGAGTAGTGTATGACCCAAAAAATGATTATGAAAATCAATAACAAAAAAACAAACAATTAAAATTCACAATCAAATTAAAAAAAAGAGATCATATTAATGAAATATAAAAAAATAACATAAAACTGATACCATAAACCTACATGAATCCCTCACTTTTCTCCATTGTTCTCCTCTCTTCACCTTAGAGAATGGTGTTATATTATTTTCTCTCAAATTTTTAGTAGCACAATATCATAAAACATTGATCTAATACGAGTAGATTCTTCACAATGATCTAGGAGAAAATACTATAACACCATTCTCCAAGGTGAAGAGAGAACAATGGATCAAAGCAAAAGATTCATGCAGGTTTATGGTATCAGTTTTATGTGATTCTTTTATGCTTCATTGATATGATATTTTGTTGAATTTGATTGTGAATTTCAATTGTTTTATATTTTTTATTGGTTTTCATAATCATTTTTTAGGTCATACATTTTGGCATGCCTAATGGGACGACCTAAGTCCCTAAAATCTAACTTTCTTTTGTGATTTTTTCAAGTTTTGAAGGATTATAGTTCAAATTAAAGCAGCTACACCTAGATTAGAAAACCTATTTACACATTGGTGCAATTATCTGAAGTCTAGTACATCTGCAAGCTAGAGTGGCACATTTGTTGAGTAGATAGGCACATCTATGGTAGGAAGTAACACAATTTATCCTGGGATAGGTGCATTTGCTTCTCAAAACGACACATTTTCTTGATAGGGAGATCATTGAATTTCCAAGGATTAAAACTTTGCCTTTGGTCTTTTCAATTTACTAATATTTGGTTTTTTGTTGATTTCCTACTCTATTTTCTACAAGTAATCTTACTTGAGCTGACAACTAGATCTTTAGGGTTATAGTTATACATCTATTTTTTCCTTTTTGCTATTTCTATGTAGAGTGGCACATTTGTAGGCTAAAGTGGTGCATCTGTGGTTAGCTTTGGCACATCTATTAGAAAGGTGGGTGCAATTTCTTAAGGTATAATCTATTGTTAATAATTTTTGCATATTTTGGCACAATTTTTTATGCAATTTTAGGGTTACTAATCTTTTTCTAAGTAGCTATGGTATTCATTGGATATAAGACCAAACAATTAAACTACTGATGTATTTGTTGCAAGGTCTTATGTCTAGTTTTTTATAGATTAGATAACACTTCAATTTCATTGAGGTAAAGGAACTATTTGTTGTTGTTGGAATCAAGGAACACTGAGAGGGGGGGGTGAATCAATGTTCTACAATTTCTAACTTTATTAATCTGATCCTTAAAGTGTTGATAACATTCAACCAAAATAAAGATGCATGCAAATAAGATAAATAACCACAACACCATAACACAAGGATTTTTACGTGGAAACCCTGTTAGGGGAAAAACTACGGTGGAGGTCAATCCACAATAATGTCTAAGTATACTCAAAAGGAAAAATTACAAAATGGGAATGCACTTGCATTCAGGAACACTGCCTAGAGCTCATTGCTCAAAAACTAAAAGGCTTACTGCCTTAAAATTTTTTGGATAGCATCCAAAGATTGAACTGAGAAAGTAGCATCTACAAATGCTTGATTACAATTTCGGTTAGGCTCATCAGTTGCTCTCTTGAACTTCTAACTGATTCTGCTCTTCTACTCTATTATGCTTTAATTCACTTAACAAAATCCTTAATGCACAAGTGAAACTATGCATAATCGCTCTTCAATCCTTCTATTATTCACAACATACATCAACTCACACCAAACATGCACCAAAATGATATAATCGATTACATATATATATCCACTGCTAAGGATTTAAGCACTTCATGTCGGCTTCAACAAAATAAGAAATATTCACAAACTGTATGCTCAAATCATGCATAATACTCAATGTGCATCCACAAAATTCGGCCACAACATAGTGAGGACCCAAAACAAAATGCTCAAACATAAAAATACTTAAACAATAACTCCTCAAATATCCACGACACACTACATCCACCAAGTCGACCTTCATACACTAATGAACATAAAATTAGTCAACCGGATCTTCTAACTTACACTCAAATCGATACGAGGCACCAATATTTATAAATAACACAGATAATGCATTGACCAATCATCCCTAAGATCCATAGCACAAAATACTAACATAAAATTTGCACATGAATCAAATAACACAAATCTACCGGATGTTATGTTCTAACTTAATAGATGATCATTGATCTTCAATCTGTCTACTAGTATGACAAAATGACGATGTGTGGATCATCTTACTAACAAGGGTTGCCATCAATGACAACCCCATAAAACATGTGTAGTGTCTCTTGCCAACAATCTCCCTCTTTGGCATTGATGGCAACACTTAGTGAAAAATGACTAAGTGTTGGATCAGTACCAACATAAATACATTGCCACCAAAACTCCAAAAAGATCTTCATCCATAGCTCAAAACTACAACTCCCCCTTAGATGGATATACATTTTTCACTGTTCTATTCTCCCCCTTTGACATCAATGGAAAAGATGGGGAATCTGCATACAAAACTTCTATAAACAAACAAAAAATTCAAACTGCATATGTACAGACTTGTTTTAACAACTTACACAAACTACAAAATATCTAGAAAAATTTTCTTCATCAGGTTCAAGCTTGTGTCCCAACCCTTCTTAAGACTCTCCAAAATAGTCATGTGACCACAAAATAAATAAGATTGCATCTCTGCAGATTCAAGATTTAGTGGATCACTGACTGCAATAGCATCTTGTGCTTCCTTCAAAGCATTCAACATAGTTTCCATCTTCGGACCAATTAGGCCTCTAAGTTCACAAGCTCTTTCGACAAATTTGTCATTATCATGCTTCAAAATATTTATCTTGTCAAGTAGGGCTATAACTTGACCTTCTTGCTCTCCAACAAAAACAGTTAAAGGATCAAAGGCATTAGAAATAGTAGCTAACTGTTTCTCATGATCCTTAATCTTCTTCTCATTGTCCTCAATAAGTTTTGACAAAGAAAAACATGAATTATAGATCTTCCCACCTTTAGATAGAGCATTAGGGTATGTGCAAGATTATGATGGGCCAAAAAGTGGCAATATTATGGGTATTTGCAGGGTATGTGGCTAACGACTTTTTTTTTACCCAAAATTGATGAAACAAAAAGGGTTTTTAGAGGAGATTCTCAGCTTTCCACCAATATAAATTATGCTTTAATTTGAATTTAATAAATAATTATTATTTATTTTCCATTAGAATTACTGACTAAAGTCTTGATCGATAAGCTGATTGAAAAACATCTATAAATTTCAAACGGTATCACATTTTTGAATCCAAAACATGCGTCACATTCTATGCTTCACATAATATAGGATTAAAAAAAGAAAAATTAAATTTCATGAATTTTTGACCAAGTTAAGGTGGTCGACAGACGAGTTTTTATATTTTTTAAAAGTTGTAATAAATTTTTATAATTAATTATTTACTTGGAAAAAATTACAAAAATATGCATCACATCCGGACATGAGTCCTCTACTTAAATATAAAATATTATAAAAAATATTATCATTTTATTATGGTTAGGGTGGTCAGCAGACACCTACTTCTTATTTTTTCCTGAAATTTAAGTACTACTACATTGAAATTTTAAATTTTCACCAAATAGATTTTATTTATTTTTAAATAAACCTAGTAGTTTAGAAACTACATTCAATTTTCTACAGATTCTATTCTTACATATTTTTGAAATAATATAGGTAACTTAAATTCAAATTTTTACGTCAAGTTGCCTAACACTGATTTTTCTGAATTTTTTGCCACTTAAGGGCCTGCTTTTTCCATGATGATCCTACACATACCCACTATCAACATTCTTCACATAGGTAGCTAACAAATATTTATCATTAGCTATCATACCTTTCAATCTATTAAACCTTTTTCCATCAAATTCCTTTTGTACCTTGACCAAAGCTGACTTCTCAAGTGACTCAAAATGAGTACTTACAGAATTGATAAGCTTCTTCGGCTCACCAGAGGAAGAACCAGATGGATCCTTAGCATGAGTAGACATGATCATCTCCAGAATACCAGATGAAAGGCTCAATAACTCACTGTCCTCAATGTAAGACTTCAGAATTTCTTCCCTAGCCTTAGCCTGGCAAATGATGCAACTTTCATTTTCTAAATTGGAGACAAAGTAGACAAATGAATAGGACCTTTTCCCAGTTCGAGGTCAAATTCTTCCTATTGTTCTTCTAGGAATTTCTTCACTACCTCTGTAGTATCTGTTGCTTCCACAAGATCTTCCTTAACTTCAACCTTCTTTTCCTCAACTACTATTTCCTCAGCCACAAATTTTTGCTTGTCTTTTGGAATTTCAACTTCTTCAACTGATATCTCCTTTTCTTCAATTGACATAGCTTTAGGAGCTTCATTCTCCATAGATACTTCAGTAGCATGCACATCATGAGGAATATGAATGTCATCAACCGTAACCTCTTCATTTGTCAAACCAGATGAAATATCTTCAACATGCACTTCTTCAGAGACAACATTAATTCTATTCTTTAACATAACTTCCTTCAGAATTTTTTCGGTTTCTTTTGCTACCTCTTTTTTCCTATCAATCATAAGCTTGTTTATTCTTGTTTTTCTCTTGAATTCTCTTTTTTCTTTATTTAGGATTTTCTTCATTTCCTCAATAGACATTACTAGACATAGATTTGCAAGAATCCGCTCTCTCAACTGCTCTTCTTTAGTTCTGGCACTTACTCTCCTCATCTCCAATATTTCATACTGTTCTTTAGGCAACTATACTATTATCTCAACAAGAGCCAGATTGAGATTGTTCTTTATTGTAGCTTCCTCAAGAAATCTATGTCCAACATTATCAAATGCACCATACACTTCACATAGGGGCTCAAGATTACCATCTTTGATTATGCCTCTCTCAACTTCTTCTATAGACATACCTGGTTTTTCATTTTTTTCTTTCTTCTTGGCTTTCTCTTTTTCATCGGAGAGCTTGTCCTTAGAGACTGTTGTTGCTTGAGTGCTCATATGCTTTATTTATTTGACTTCTTCCTTAGATTTTGTCTCTTCATCTTCTAAAATAATTGCATACACTCTTGTGCTCATATCCTTCTTCCTTTTACTAGATGTCTTAATTTGAGATTTTATAGGGGCTGACTTCTTTGCATGAATGGATAGGGGTGAAAAGCTTCTTGTTGGTCTAGTTCGGGCAAAGGATGCTACTAGACTAGTAGATTCAATTCTAGCAGGCTCTTTTTTGGCTTTAGCTTGTTCTCTCTTCCTTCTGGCTTCTCTTATAGCTTCTGCAGGTATACCCATGCTCTCTACAAAGACTTCCACTTCTTTCCTTAATCTCTAGACTATCATTGGTTTCTTCAACTACTCATGGACTTGCATATCCTTCTCTGCATATGTTCCAAACCTTTCTTCAAATGGATCCAAAGGCTTACTCAACAAATGTTGTGCATATAGTTCCAAGATTATTTCCTCAACTTCCAAACCCATTGGCATAATCCAAATGGTTCTAGGATCTGCAACTTCCATCAAGCATTGATCAATGTCAACCATAAAAAAAATTGTATCCTTATACTTCTCCACAATAGAAGTAGGAATTATTTCTCTTTCTTGCATCTCATTCTAAAAATTCTTGAAATATCCCCATATAATAGTTTTCCTTTTTTTACTATCACCAATTCCATACAAGATATCTCTAATCTAAACAGTATGGGCTTATCATTTTTCCAATGCACTTTCCCAACTCACGAAAATTCATTCATGAAATAAAAGAATAGACATAGCAACATATTACCATATTTAAAGGAATTCTTCTTATCTTTCTTGATATTACCAAGATTCTCCATAAGTTGACTTTGAAGCAACTCACATAAATCATACTCTGTATTCTCATTTACCATCTAATATGTTGCATATATGGCTATACTAGATACAAAATTTTCTCAACTAGAATGATATATCTTGTAGCCAATGACCATCAAGGTGAATTTCACATCCACATCAATGATGTTATCAATTTTTATTGCTCTTCTATCAAATACTGAACCAGTTGCATTAGTGACTGTCTGATTCTTCATAGACTTCAAGATTGGGAATCCACTGGAGGAATTTAAGCCTGTAATAGCACTTATGGATTCTTTTGTAATCTTGAAAGGTCAATTCAACCACATAAATTCAGCATGAACTCGACTCAAGATATACTGGACCCATTCGCTTTCATCAAACTCGGGGAATTTCACAATCTGCGTGAATTTCTTCTCCTCTAGGATTTTGAATTCAGGCTTAATACAAAAATGCTCTCCAACAATGTGATTGGAATATAAATTTAGAAAATATGATCTCCCTAATTCCTCAATATTAGCATGAATGTATTCCCTAATATCTATGATATGCAATACACCGTATGAAACAGACTAAAATGCACCTAAGGGATCAGTCTCAACATATTTGAAAGGATGCCACTTGAATTTTAGATGGGGTCTATCCTTGACTTCAACTACCAATGGAGTAGCCATTTTCACAAATTCATAGGTTTGCAAGATTTTCTAATAAATACCTTTTTTTCCAGATTAGGGTTTGATCTTTGAATCGGCTTCACACTTGAATCTTCCCAAATTTCACCAAAGTTTTCTTTAGAGCTCTCCAACATCTTCTTCTCAAAATGAAAAGTGACAAATGAAATATGGAAATGACCTTTTATCATTCGCACACCTAACCTTTTTGACACAATAAATTCTTTTTCCCTAACTCATTCGGATACCCTGCTTCCATACACTATGAGAGATAACTCTTCTGCAGAGCTTCAATTTTGCATAAATAATCTTTCCAACTATTCAACATCTATAGATCATCCATGCAATCACTGCACTCATCCACATCCCAGTGTCAATTACCGGCAGGGGGTTTGAAGGATTTTCTTGACGGCTCCGCCTAGGCCAGAGGCCTTAATATAATTCCCAGAGGAATTACCAGAAGCTAATTCTAGTGTTGGATCATTTGTTGCAAAAAAGAGACTCTTCTTCACCGATGTCTTCTTCATCTGCTTCCTGATTTGATCTGTAGTGATTTTCCCTTTTCCTTTTTCATCCTTTTGCATGTTTCTTCTTTTATTTACCGGACCTCTTCTGCAAAATCTAGCAATATGACTGGTTTTGTCACAATTGTAGCACACAAAATTTCTTTGTCCAGTCCAGTTGTTCCATTGATTTTCTCTTGATTTGCATTGGTTAGCAATATGGCCAAATCTATTGCATGCATATCATCTAACATCTCTATAAGATTTGTTCATCATGTTTCTGCATTCATTTGACTTATGACCATACTTGTTACAATTAAAGCACTGACCAAAGAATGATGGACCACTTGAATTTATTCTACTTCTACATTGAGCCACCATATGACCAAATTTATTGCAAACATAATAGTTACCATTAAATCTTTGAACATTAGGTTGTCTTACTGGATACCTTCCAGGTTGATTCATTAGATTTCCTAGTCTAAATCTCCTTTTTCTAGATCTGGAACTTTCTCCTTTCTCATATCCAAGACCTCGCTTGTCACCATTAGTCCCCTGACTTTTAATCAGTTCATCAAGCTTGGCTGAGCTAATCTTGAAATTCTCCTTGAATTCATTTGTTGTAGCAAGTTCATTTCTTAAATCACCAATCTACTTTTCAAGCTCTTCTTCATTATGTCTGGATTGTTCTAACTCAAGTTCCAACTGAATGAATCCATCAATAATTTGGTTGCATTCTTCAGATTTCACTTTCAAGGATTGAGCAAGTTTCTCTTCATTCCTCTTCCTGTCTTCAATCTCTTTTTTCATCCTCATCATAATAGATTTTGTCTCATGCTTTAGGACTACATTATCTCTAGCAAAATTTTCACATTCTTTTGTCTTTTCCTTCAGGGCTTGATTCAGTTGTTCATCTATAATGTGTTTGTTATCTTCTTGCTTGATCTGATCACAAATTTCCCTTCTCTTCTCTTTGGACTTATTGATTTTTTCTTTCAATGACTCAATGAATCTCTCAGTGTTCATGAGATTTGCTTGTAATTCCCAGACTTCAGATTTTGACTAATCAAGATCATCTAGGGCCACCATAAGTTGTTGAAGACTGCTTGAATCCATTGAAACACTTTCCAAGATCTTCCCCAAGCTTTTAAACTTCTTCTAAGGAACTAAGCTCTGATACCAATTGTTGGAATCAAGGAACACTGAGAGGGGGGGTGAATCAGTGTTTTGTAATTTTTAACTTTATTAATTTGATCCTTACAGTATTGATAATATTCAACCAAAATAAAGATGCATGCACATAAGATAAATAACCACAACACCATAACACAAGGATTTTTACATGGAAACCCTATTAGGGGAAAAACCATAGTGGAGGTCAATCCACAATAATGTCCTAAGTATACTCAAAAGGAAAAATTACAAAATGGGAATGCACTTGCATTCAAGCACACTGCCTAGAGCTCACTGCTCAAAAATTGAAAGGCTCACTACCTTACAAATATTTGGATAACATCCAAAGATTGAATTGAAATTCACAAAATCCTTAATGCACAAGTGAAACTATGCATAATCGCTCTTCAATTCTTCTATTCATTCACAAAATACATCAAATCACACCATATATATATATATATATATATATATATATATATATATATATATCCGTTGCTAAGGCTTTAATTACTTCATGTCAGCTTCAACAAAATAAGAAATATTCACAAACTGTCGAATCAAATCATGCATAATATTTAATTTGTATCCACAAAATTCGGCCACAACGTAGTGAGGACCCAAAACAAAATGCTCAAACATAAAAATACTTAAGCAATAACTCCTCAAATATCTGTGACACACTACATCCACCAAATCGGCCTTCATACACTAATGAATAAAAAATTAGTCAACTGGATCTTCTAACTTACACTCAAATTGATATGAGGCACCAAGACTTATAGAGAACACAAATAATGCATCGACCTATCATCCCTGAGATCCATAACAAAAAATACTAACAAAAAATTTGCATATGAATCAAAGAACAAAAATCTATCGGATGCTCTGTTCTAACTTTAAAACAGATGATCATTGATCTTCAATTTTTCTGCCGGTATGATCAAATGATGACATGTGGATCATCTTACTAACAAGGGTTTCCATCAATGAAAACACTAGAAAACATGTGCAGTGTCTCTTGCCAACAGTTGTGTCTAGCAGGTCTTAGAGTACATATGCTCTCCCCTAATTTTAGTGTGAACTTGGGGATTAAAAATAATTTGGGATCTGTACATTTTGTTCATTTACCTAAGTGATAGTTTTCTTATGCTCTCCCCTCATGTCTAGTGCAATCTTGGGGATCAAAAATAGTATCATTTCCTTTTTAATTTCAATAGGAGGCTTGCTTAGGGATTTCATCACCCCAAGGATGACCTCAACCATGTTTATCGATGTGGTATATAAAGGGAGAAGAATGAAATTTGTACCCCAATTTGTGGCCAACGTCCTTTAAGCCAATCCTTGTGACCCTCGGTTCATCAAGATGTGTATAGGTGAAGAGAAGAGGGGATACCCCCCTCGACTTGGGCATCCTCAAATGAGCTCATTTTTCATAGTCCCACTACAAACCTTTTTTTATTTAGAAGCCTTAAGACCTTTTAGATGTTACTGCTAGTGGAGTGCAGTGTACAACATCATGCATGAAGTTATCTAGCATGTACTATCTTAGGGTGAGATATAATTCTCTTGGAGGTGTAAAAACCTACAAGGCAAGGAGAAAAGTGAGCCCTTGTGTCATTGGAGATGTAGCTATCCCCCTTCAATAGTGTAGCCATGTATCTGTGGTATTCTATGGTATTTTATTGATGGGCCTCTACTAGTGGGACACACCTTTTATACTAGTTAGGCTATACTTCTTGGAATGTCTTATTTGTTTAGACAAGTGATACCATTTAGCTTGTCACCTTGAAATATCAACAGTTATCATGTCTATTGTGTGAATTGTTTTTCTTTCCATCTTTTCTAAAAAACACTTAGATCAGACCATAACTACTCATAACCACATAATTGAACTTCATTCAATTTCTAATAAATTAAATTTTAGGTCAAAATAATAAATTTGTTAAGTTTTGAGTCATAATTATTGTTTATGTGACATTTGCCATACTATGGCATATTTGTACCCTTCTTTGGCACATATGTACCTCCTTATGGCACAATTGTGGCATAGAGTGGCACGATTGTCTTAGACTATCACACCATCCCAGTTTTCTTTGAAAACTAAATTTCCATCCTTTTTTCTTAGAATCATGTAACTATATCTCACAAGCTCGTAATTGTCTATCTTATTGTGCAATTGTTTATCATTATGCACAAATGTATTTCATTCAAATTTAGAAAACTCAGTTTTAGGTTAGAATATCACATTTGCTTAATCTTGTGTCGCAACTATCATAGTCTAGCACATCTATACCTGCTTGTGGCACATTTGTGTCTTAGATTGGTGTTATTGTGGATTAGACTATTGGACCTATTTCCCAAAGTGGCATAATTGTTTGAGACCTTCAAAAATCCAATTTTTCTCTAAAAATTGGACCATCATCCATTCTTTCTTAGAATGATGCATTGGGCAAGTGCAAAAAGTTGGGGGGCCAAAAAGTGGCCAACTTTAAAAAAAAAAATTGAAAATCCATAACACAAGCACGTTATGAGTTGTTATAAGAAAAAAAATCAAATCAAATTCATTTGTAGACTATCACATTTCCTCCATCTGTGGCCTGCAAACCCTTTGAAGGTTTGCTCGCAATGTGGAGACCCCAAATTCGACAATTTCTTCATTGAATCTTTGCTATTTCTTTGCCAGAATGTTGCCATGTCGACAAGGAGCTCAAAGGAGTAAGCTTTTATTGTTTTTTTTTATGAATTGTTCATTAAATAGGTAGATTTAATATGTTTTTAATGTTAATTTCTTTAATTTTTAGGAGTTTAAAATCTACCCGATTCTCCTCAAAATTCTTCTCCTCCTCATGAACAACCACAACAAAAAAACTCCTCCAACAATTCCTCAACATCCTCCTAGAACTCAACAAAATTTAATGGGGGAAATTGAAAACAATAAAAAACAAATTGAGGAGTTAATTGCGAGGTTGAACGATCATATAAGTTCAACCTTAGAAAGAACCACGCTTGGAAATTTACTTCAAGCTATGTTAACACATGTAGATGCAAATAGAAAGAAATTAAGTTGTGTGGATAAGAGGCGAGAGTACATAAATTTTTTATGCAGATAAACTATCCTACAAATAAGTAAAAAATTAAAAAAATAACAAAATATGACTTGTGTTCACTATAAACTAACTCACATACAAATCAACTTCTTGACCTTACAAGCAAGAGGTTTCCTATCCATTGGTGCAACCACCAAGGGATAAAGGACAATTTTTGGAATAGGTGGTGGATGGTTTTTGACCATCCTCTATGCAACAATAATGAGGGTCCCCAATATTTCTTGAGGAATCTCTATTGCGAGTTTATCCTCAATAAAATCCCCAACAATTTTGATATGTGGTACTTCTAGGGGAGAGGTGGTGGGTTGGCATGACATAGACCAGGTGCACGTCTCGATCCCCAATGACCAACGAGATGAGCAATCGCTAGACTAGATTATGAGCATGTTGCTATCCCTTTCGTCATGAAGAAGAGTGCTTAGGTGGATACTCTATAGTCTATTAGTTCTCTGACCCAGAGTATCATTGAGCGTGTGAGTCCTATAGTAAAGTGTTAGCCAGGGGAGACTTCGAGGGGTAGGGTTCCACCCCATATTTTTCAGGCTTGTAGATCCACCTATACATATGACCCCATAGATAGTTAGGAGGATGGCACGTAGGCTACGTCTACAACTAACTAGTTGGCAATGACAAATGCCATATTGAGTGAAGCTTTTGACCTTGATATATAGGTAAATTTTACCATGTTCATTGAATTTAATTTTTTAATTTTAATTTTTAAAAGGCAATATTAACTAATTTAGTTTAATGATTGTAATAAAATTTCAGGGTCATAGTGTTCATATTGTTTTCACTAGCCCTCCACCCCCTTTTTACTCCATGACATCTACTGCCAAGGTATGTAACTAGTAAACAATTATAAATATTACATGTGAATAGCATCATTATATGAATGGTATTCTAATATCTAATTTTGGATGTTGAATATGTTAATATTGGAGATTTCACGACAACACCTCCCAATGGCCGTGGAGTTCAAACCTTCACTCAAGTAATAGAATAAAGAGTTTAAGTAATAAAAAAGTATTTAATAGATTTGTGTAGTTTATATTTAGGGTTGACATTGCATTACACATCTTTCAAAATCAAAGCATTACTTCACATTGCATAACTAATAACTAGATGTTGATAGATGACAAAATTTCAATTACAATATAGTTTTTTAGAAAGTTAGCATAAGAAGTGATGCAATTACTTCACATAGCATAAATAGTAACTAGGAGTAGCTGCCAATTGCATTTTCTTGTCATGACATTCCATGAGACCACATTTTATTGAGGTATTTTTTCAAATAGTTTACTGCCTTTTCTATGATATGGATGCTTGGAAAAAATCTATTAAAGAATAATATCAAGCAATAGCATAGACAAGGCAATGAGTTGTTTGAAAGAACGCCTCAAAGAAATGTGGTCTCATGGTGATGGACATCACCATGAGACCACATTTCTTTGAGGCATTCTTTCAAACAACTCCCATCACCATGAGACCACATTTCTTTGAGGCGTTCTTTCAAACAACTCATTGCCTTGTCTATGCTACCACATTTTCCATACATGTCTACCAAAGAATTTTATCGAAAAATTCACTTCCTTGTTGTTATGGCTAAAATCCTAAAATAGGGGCTTTCCAACAAACTATGGATGCTTGGAAAAAATCTATCAAAGCATAGTAGTAAGCAATAGCATAGACAAGGAAATGAGTTTTTTGAAAAAATTCCTCAAAGAAATGTGGTCTCATGGTGGTGGAATGGAATTCTATCACCATGAGACCACATTTCTTTGAGGCATTCTTTCAAACAACTTGTTTCCTTAGGAACAGTTCACTGCCTTCTCTATGCTACCACATTTTTCATACATTTCTACCAAAGCATTTTATCAAACAGTTCACTACTTTGCTACTATGGATAAAAGCCTAAAATAGGTGCTTTCGAACAAGCTATGGATAGGAAAAATAGTAAGCATAATAGTAAGAAATGTATAGTTCAATAAGTACTCAAAATTTTATTGATTATCTCATACATTATAAGCCATGACCTGCATCACTATTCTATTTTTTGTGATTGAATAGTTTGTTTTTTTATTTTCAAATGATTGAAGTAGAAACACCTCCCGATGTTGATAGGGAAATGGACCATGGTATATCTTCCACAATAGATAGTGTGATGGATCTCACAAGGGTATGAGGAAAATTAGTAAATTTCAAAATACATTCATTTTTATAGCTATTTTTTATTGAAAAATCACACAATTATTGATTCTTAGTTTAATTTCTATTTGGATGGTTTCTATAGGATTTTGGCATGCCAAGCCCTGAGCATGCGAATATTTTTCTTAAGGAGAGAGATCGTTTGGCGGTGGTAAGTGATTATTTTGTTAAATATATCATTTTTGATAATGCAATTTCTATATATTAATATCTTTACTTGTTATTGTAAAAGGTGAAGATTGATCTAGAACTAAATAGGAGGAGCAACCCTCGAATTCAAAGTAAACGAGTGTCATACACATCACCATCCAACTGACCAACAAAGGCCACCTGTTTGTTTCCTTGACCTGGAGGGCAATGACTTTTGATTGGGGTCCTTTGTTGTATGCCTATATGGAATTTTTGGAAATATTTTTTATTGCATATACTTGACATTGTATGCCTATATGGCTATTTTTTATATATTTTAGACTTATATCGACATATATTGATGTATGCCTACATGGCTATTTGGTTAATACAAATATATTTTATTGATGGTGTCCATATTTGCATTATAAACCATGCTTCAATAGATATTTTTAGATGGTTTACTTCAAATATTTAAAATCCAAGTGTCTTCCATGCACTCTTCTTTTCTATAATTGTAAACATATAATAAAGTTTGAACATTATTCTCCTATAAGATTATTGAACATTAAATCAATCATATGAATATAGTAATGCTTCATGCTTCATGTGCTTCATAGAGGAAATTCATATGTATGCTTGATGCTTCATATCATTGAGGAAGACATTTGCCATTCCACGTGTATGCTTCATGTGACCATTCACTTGTATGCTTCATGCTTCATGTATTACGTAGATAAAGAAAACATCATGAAGCCATTGATGAAAGAAAATGGAAAGTAACAACTAAGTCTCACAAGCAAGAAACTAAAGGCATGCAAGTCTTATTAAAGATCATAAGGGAATTGGATTATTGGAGATTAAGAGACCATGAATCAACCTTCCCAACAAAAAAATTCATAGATATTCATCCTATTTCTAAACATGAATTTGAACCCAATAATTAGAAGAATGCAACTTTAAAAGTTAAAATTGCATGCCTACAATAGTAAATAAACAACTTCAAGAGACATGCATGATAGAAACAGAACCAACTGAAAGTTCAAGAATTACCTTTTCCCCAAGCATATCTGAAAAGTTGCAAATAAATAAATTTAGGTTCTCACAAATAGTGATGATATGAATTTGGTCATGACTTTTCAAAGGTGAAAAGTTGTGACCCTTCAAATAGGAAAGACTACAAAACTTTTATAATGAAGTGTGGTGACCATGCCTAGCATAGATGTGCCCACCTAGACGTGTTGGTGCTAATTGTTTAGCCCCACGAAGAACAAAAAAAAAAGTAGCCTACCTTGCAACTTTACACTACATGCAACTGACCTATTTTCTATCAACTAAAATCTGTTCACCATGGGAAAATGACTTGGAGTTATCAAAAATTGAGAAAGGTTGTTGTATAGGGTCCCTACATGATCTTGTAGCCTCAAACAGAATGTTTCCAAGTGCCACGGTTTTCAAGTAATCGCTCGTCGAAGTTTGATGCCCTTTTTCCCTTTGGTCTCTTAAGAGACTTCACCGGTAGAATGTGGTTCAACATTTTTTGGTGTGTTTGGGTTCAAAAGAGGACCTTCCATAGCATAAACCCACCCATACAGACATGTTGGGACATTCGTTTTGGTTGTATGACGAACAAAATGAAAGTTACACCACTTTCCAACCTTACACTACATGCAATTGACCTGTTTTCCATCAATTGAAATTTGTTCACCATGGGAAAACGATTTGCAACTATCAAAAACTGAGAGAATTTGTTGTAGAGGGTCCCTATGTGATCTTGTAGCCTCAAAAACAATGTTTCCAAGTGCCACAGTTTTTGATTAATTGGTCGTCGAAGTTTGCTGCCCTTTTGCACTTTGGTCTCTTAAGAGACTTCATAGAATGTGGCTCAGACTATTTTGGCATGTTTGGGTGTAAAATATGACCTTTCCTAACACAAACCCACCCATACAGATGTGTTGGAATAGTTAGTTTGGTCGTATGATGAACAGAACAAAAGTTACACCACTTTCCAACTTTACACTACATGCAATTGACCCATTTTCCATCAACTAAAATCTATTCACCATGGAAAAATGACTTGGAGGTACCAAAAAATGAGAGAAATTGTTGTAGAGGGTCCCTACATGATCCCATAGTCTCAAAATATTTTTTTCCAAGTGCCAAGGTTTCTGAGTAATCACTTGTTGAAGTTTTTTTCCCTTTTACACTTTGGTCTCTTAGGAGACTTCATCGGTAGAATGTGGCTTTGACTATTTTGGTGTGTTTGGGTGTGAAAGAGGACCTTTCCTAGTATAAACCAGCCCATAAAAATGTGTTGGAACATTTGGTTTGGTTGTATGATGAACAAAACAAAAGTTACACCACTTTCCAACTTTATACTACATGAAACTGACCCATTTTCCATCAACTAAAATTTGTTTACCACGAGAAAAAAAACTTGGAGATATAAAAAATTGAGAGAGGTTACTATAGAGGGTCCCTACATGATCTCACAGCCTCAGACAAAATGTTTCCAAGTGCCATGATTTTTGAGTAATCACTTGTCAAAGTTTTCTTCCCTTTTGCACTTTGGTCTCTTAAGAGACTTTGCCGATAGAATGTGGCTCATATTGTTTCGACGTGTTTGGGTGAAAAAGAGGACCTTTCCTAGCATAAAACCACCCATACATATGTGTGGAATAATTAGTTCAGTTATATGATGAACAAAATGAAAGTAACACCACTTTCCAACTTTACACTACATGTAACTGACCCATTTTCCATCAACTGAAATCTATTCACCCTAGGCAAACAAATTGGAGCTATAAAAAACCGAAAGAGGTTATTGTAGAGGGGCCTTACATTATCCCGTAGCCTAAAATATAATGTTTCCAAGTGCCACAATTTTTGAGTAATCGCTCTTCAAAGTTTTTTTCCATTTTGCACTTTGGTCTCTTAAGAGACTTTGCTAGTAAAATGTGGCTTAGTCTGTTTCGATGTGTTTGGGTGAAAAAAAAGAACTTTCTTAGGATAAACCAACCCATACATATGTGTTGGAATAGTCAGCTCGGTCGTATGATGAACATAAAGAAAGTTACACCACTTTCCAACTTTACACTACATGCAACTAACTTGTTTTCCATCAGCTGAAATCTTTTCATCACAGGAAAATGACTTGGAGCAATAAAAAATAAAGATACATTATTGTAGAGGAGCCCTATGTGATCCCATAGCATTAGATGGAATGTTTCCAAGTGCCACAATTTCTAAGTAATCACTCGTTGAAGTTTGCTTCCCTTTTGCACTTTGGTCTCTTAAGAGACTTTGCCAATAGAATGTGGCTCAAACTATTTAAGCATGTTTGGGTGTGAAAGAGGAACTTTACTAGCATAAAACCACCCATACATACGTGTTGGAATAGTCGATTTGGTTGAATGACAAACAAAGAAGAATCTACACATGCACCTTCCTCAACTTCTCAAGAGTAGGAAGAGTCCCTTCATTGAATACATTATGTATCTCATTCAATTTGGTTACCTTCTTTTTCAAGTGATTTTAGAGCATACTAACCTCCTTTTTATTCATGATAAAATATTCTTCTTGTCTTTTAATTCCTTTTCTATGTGGTTAATTTTAGTTTTTAGTTGTTTTTCTTCAATTTCAACACTTCCAAATATTGCCTTTGTATCTACAACTACTATTATCATCTTTGGAAGTGTCTTTTTTATTACATAATGTAATACAAAAATTCTCTACCTTTATAGATATGACTTTCAGGTGTCCACCGCACAAATTCTCCTTTTTTCACTTACATTATCCCTCCCACCCTACCTAGATAGGTTCCTCTCACTCCAATCCCCTCTCTCCCACTCTCTCTCTCCAACTCTCTCCCAATCCTTCTCTCTCAGGTCTCTCCCTCCCACCCCATCTCCCTCTCTCAAGTCTCTCTCTATCACTCCCTATCTCCCTCCCATCTCTCTATCTCCCACTCCTCTCTCTACTCTCTCCCTCTCTCTCTCTTAGGTATCTCCTAGGCACCCTTTTAACTCTCTCTCTCTCCCTCCCACCCTCTCCCTCTTTAGGTCCCATTCTCTCTCTCACTCCCTCTATCTCTCTCCCTCTCCCACTCCCTCTCTCTCTCACTCCCTCTATCCCTCTCCCACTCCATCTCTCTCACTCCCTCTCTCTCCCACTCCCTCTCTCTCATATCTCTCTCTCTATCTCTCTCCCAATCCCTCTCTCCCTAACTCTTAGGTCTCTACCTCCCACCCCCTCTCTCTTAGGTCTCTCCCTTTGGCACCCTACCTAGGTAACTTTCTCTCTATGTCTCTCCCACTCTCTCTCTATCACTCCCATCCTACCTAGATAAGTCCCTCTCACTCCAACCCCCTCTCTCCCACTCCCTCTTTCTCTCTCTCTTTCTCAGGTATCTCCCCCCACACCCTCTCTCTCTCTCACTCACTCCCTCTATCTCTCTCCCACTCCTCTCTCATTCCCTCTCGCTCCCTATCTCTCAAGTATCTCCCTCTGGCACCCTACCTAGATAACTCTCTTTCTATCCCTCTCTCTCTCTCAGGTGTCTCTCTCTCTCCCTCCCACCTTACCTAGATAAGTGCCTCTCACTCCAACCCCTTCTCTCCCACTCCCTCTCTCTTAGGTCTCTCCTTCTCACCCTCTCTCCCTATCTTAGGTCTCTCTCTCACTACCTCTCTCTCTCAGGTATCTCCCTCACTCTCTCCCTTCCACCCTACTTAGAAAACTCTTGCTCTCTCTTAAAATTCACCCTCCCTCTAAATACATACATACATACATATAAGAAAAAATGCATGCATATAGGCATACATACATACTTACATACATACAAGCACACATTCATATGTATATACAATATTACATACATACATGCATACATACATTGATACATACATACACATACATACACTGATACATACATACATACATACATACATACATACATACATACATACATATACATACACATGTCATACAAGCATACATACATACAAATATATATACATACATTTAATAGACTAGTATTTAGCACAAAGCAAGACATAACACAAGTGTATTATAATGCACTTGCATTATGTCTTGCTTAGGCAACTCTTGAGCACACACGCAAAAAAATATGTCAAAACCATGAAATAACACAAACACGTTATAATGCGAGTGTGTTATAATGTCCTTGCATTATTTATTGCTTTGGGAATCCCCAAGCCTTAGACTTGGTATTTGCTTTGGATTACCAACCCAAAGGCTTGGAGTGCCTTCCCAACATCCAAAGATGTTTTTTTGCATATTCTACAAGATTTCATATAATCGCATCTATGCTAACCATTTGGTTTGTGCATGTTTCAAGGTTGAACAAATCAAACACTTGGGTATTGTTAGGCTCTCTCTTAGCTATTTAATGACCTGTGCCAACCATCGAGTTTGCACGTGTTTCAAGGTTGAACAAATCAAACACTTGGGTATTGTTAGGCTCTCTCTTAGCTATTTAACAATGTAATTTTTTTCACATTTTGACAATGTTAAGTCTTTCATCTTTAATTTCTTTTGTTTATATGTCCATTTTTGTCAAAAACCATTGTTTGGTACTTTTTTCATTATAAATTAACCATTCATTGAAATTTCAAATAAATTACATTTTTAGAAACTAGACTCCATTCCACTCATTAAAAATAATTGATTTTCAATTAGTTTTTAAAAAAATTAGGGGTAGCATGGCCAAAATTCTATTTTTCAGGACGTGCCAACTTTGAAAATTAGTAAAAAATCAAATATTCATTAAAAATTTATCAAAAAAATTGGGCATAAACTACATAATATTAGCTAATTTCTCACCAAAATGATTTTAAAAATACCAAAAGAAAGTTCACCTTTTGAGGGAGCCACAAAAGTTGCCATGTGTTATGTTTTTTTGAAAAAAAACAACACCAATTTATGTGGCCCCTCTTTTGAATTCTCATGGTAGAATACCAAGTTAGCTTATCTAGGGGGTAGTGTGACTTAGGATCTTCTAAGTTAACCTATTCCACCATCACCCCAAATTTGTTGGTTTTGGACTCAAGAGTCTAGTTCAAAATTTAACACATTTATCAAAATCCTAAGGTCTAGTTATACTTCTTAGCAATATCAACCTCATTCATCCACCTAAACAACCCATCCAAGTCAAATAGTCATAAATATTTTATATGGCATTGGAAACAAGGTCACAAACTAAGAAGAAAATGCAACAATGACAAGAGTCAAACATGGTACCCAAAAACTTAGATCCTTTCCTTGAAACACCAAGAGAATTCACAAACATATTTGTAGAAAGAGGATTTGAAACACAACCCCCACTGAGTCCTAGACATAGTCCCAACATAGGTGGATTAGTAAAAGATGTATCACCTGAGGAGTTGGTTGAAGCCCAACAAGATCCTAATGTTATGAAATTGGTAGACTCAATTCTAGTAGCTAATCATGACAAATATTTATTATTACTTTTCCAAACAAGGGGCTAAACTACCTTCTTCATTTGACACAACACTCATTTAGGATTTCATCAATAATATTCCATCCTTGACCTTTGGGGAAACAATTCCAACAACATCATACCACTTTCCACACCACAACATAATGAACTTACCATTCAACCATCTCCCATTTATTCTCCTAACATGATATCCCAACAAATTGCTATCGCCATTTCACAAAAATATATACCAACACTACACAAGTATTAGTACCTCCCATACTTACTCAGACTCCCACCTAAACCATACAAATAACCAAACCACTATACAACACAACATCTAGTAATACCATTGCACCTGCTTTCATGAACAATCCAAAAAAATCATTAATATCATCTCAATTTTCCCAAGAACCATCACCTAAATTCAACACTAATGCAAACAACATCCAAAATCAAAATGCTATTACCAATCCATTATATCAACATACCATTCCACTTAATAATTCCAACATCTCCAATCAAATTTACATGGCTGGAGACTTATACTATTCAAGTTCACATCTAAAGATGATATGCTATTGACCCTCTCCTCAGGCCCTTGGTTGTAGGGAAAACACAACTAATCCCTTTGTTGGTGGAAGCTAGGGTTTACCTTATAATAGATCTAAAAAAAAAATCTCTTTTTTGGATTAGATCACCTAGGCTACCTCTCAAGTTCTGGGATGAAATGGTTTTCCAATGAATTGGGAACCTCCTTGTTCACTTCATCATAATAGAAATCATAACAAAGATGAAATACAAGTTAGTTTTTTCCCACTTTAATGTCAATATTTATATCAAAAAACTCTCCTAAACTTTATTACTTTGAACATTAAATATTGGAAATGGTCCCAATCGATCTGTTATGAGAATGCTACTATATTATGTCAAAAATGTTCCATATTTGATCATTTAATCTCTGATTACAAAGCCTTGGTTAAGGCTCAGAAAAAACTCAAAGGACTTGTGGTGATTCTAGGTGACTCCTCAGAGTGCCACCCCTTCAAAGAAGATATCCTTAACATCATTACAACTCCACCTAAATTTGGGACTAAGGAATTAATGTTAGATATTCTTCCAACACAGGCTATTGAAGACATGGTTGTGTCTATTTTTTTTCCTGTAGGAGAGTGTGTTGTTAATGAATGAATTCAAAGAAAAGTTACGAGTTGAAAGAGTTTTGGAAGTAGGGGATACTCTATTATCCAACATGAAAGAAAATCCTAATATACATCTAAAACCATCTACATATCCTAAGATTTTAGATGTGCCATAAGACACTATGCTGAAGAATATGCTATTGAAATGAATGAATTTAAAGAGATATCACCTTTTGATCTGAAGGATATAGAAGAGGGTAAAATAACTTGCAACCCACCCAATTATCAAAGCCTTATGGAAAACCCACTCCCACAAAGTGAAAGTGCAAAGTCCCCATCAAAGACTATTCCAGCTATCTATATAGGGGCAACGATCTGTTTCTAGACTGATAGTCAAACACAAGGTCTAGATGGTTGGAAAACCCCCAAGAAAAAAGGTAAATTGAAGAAGGCATATGTTGGGGTTGTAACCAAGGTAGGTTGATCCTCCCAAAGGAAAACAAGGCATAAGGAAATTGCAAAGGAGATAGCTATCGACAAACAATTTAGTATGTTGGAAATTTCCTCAAAGAAGATATCTAAACTAAGTTCATATCAAGTAGAATATTAGAGGGCTAAATAGCCCCCACAAACATCTGGCTCTAAAAAACTAAATCATAGAGAATAAGATTGACATACTTTTATTACAAGAAGTTAAGATGAATAACACTTATTTTGAAACTATTGCTAAGAACATATGGCCTTCTGCCCACTTTTCATCAGTGAAGCTACTGGAGCCTCTAGTGGACTAGTTACAATGTGGAACCCAAATAGGATGAGTGGATCCCTATTCCTCTAGTCTAAACATTGCTTGGGTGTTTAGTTATCTACTACTGTTCTAACTTGGAACTTCCTAAATATCAATTCCCTCAACATGAGAAATTATAAAAAAAATCTATGGCTTGAACTAAGTAGCTTGATACTTGGCAATAAGGAGGCACATTAGATGCTTACGGGGGACTTCAACTTCCCTCTCTACCCATCAGAGAGGAGGCCTGATTGAATACATTGACAACATGATAGAATTGGTTGACCTTCTAAATTTTATTGGGATTATAGATATTTACCTTCAAGGCCAGCTCTTCACTTGGATAAACATGAGATTTGGTGAAAATCTTACCTAGGTTAGACTTGACAAATTTTTGACCTTCCCTAACTAGGTCACCCTTCATAATCTCAACCTCCTAACTCTACATAGGATGGTACTTACCCAAGGCACCACAAGAATTGGTTTTCACCATTGGACATATTAATTTTTCTTTACTATTTTTTTCTTTTTTCTAATTTTTCTAATTTTGTTGATTTTGTGATTTTTGGAATTTAGGTATCACTATGATATTGCTATAAAGATTCAACTGTGTAGTTTTACGAGTCAAACACATTGAGCCATATTTCATGAGTAGTGGTTCACAAGAACCCATCTCTCATGATAATGAATAGTCCACTTAGCACTCATTGCATCTAGGTGATGCTCATAGAGGTTAAGCATTGGGCCTTCCTGGGAAGTCACCAATCCCAGTACTACTCCAACTCAAGTGTACTTAACCACAAATTTTCCCCCAAGGTTAAGCCCACTTAGCTTACAACCCCATTTGAAAAACCTTCAGCAAGTGTTCTTCCTTATGAACCATTCATTATAGAGCCCCCTTTGCTTAGCAATTGATAAGTAGAAGGTATTTTCCACAATGTGTCAAATTATGATATTGCTATTAGGATTCAACTGTTTAGTTTTACGAGACAGAATATTGACCCATGTTTCATGATTAGTGGTTCACAAGAACCCATCTCTCATGATAATGAATAGTTCACTTAGCACTCATTGCATCTAGGTGATGCTCACAAAGGTGAAGCATTAGGCTTTCCTGGGAGGTCACCCATCCCAATGCTACTCCAACTCAAGCATGCTTAACCACAGAGTTTCCCCCAGGTTAAGCTCACTTAGCTTACAACCCCATTTTCAAAACCTTTACCAAGTGTTGTGCCTTATGAACCATTCATTATAGAGCCCCTGTTTGTCTCAACAATTTATAAGTAGGAGGTATTTTACACAATGTGTCAAATTATGATATTGCTAGTAGGATTCAACTATGTAGTTTTATGAGTCAAACACATTGACCCATGTTTCACAAGTAGTGGTTCACAAGAACCCATCTCTCATGGTAATGAATAGTCCACTTAGCTCTCATTGCATCTAGGTGATCCTCACATAGGTGAATCATTGGGCCTTCTCGAGAGGTCACCCATCCCAGTACTACTCTAGCTCAAGTGTGCTTAACCACAAAGTAAATCCCCCAAGGTTAAGCCAACTTAGCTTACAACCCCATTTGAAAAACCTTCACCAAGTGTTGTGCATTATGAACCATTCATTATAGAGCCCCTCTTGCTCATCAACCAATATGTAGGAGGTATTTTCCACTCTATGTCAAATTATGATATTGCTATCAGGATTCAACTATGTATTTTTACGAGTCAAATGCATTGACCCATGTTTCATGAGTAGTGGTTCACAAGAACCCATCTCTCATGATAATGAATAGTCCACTTAGCACTCACTACATCTAGGTGATGCTCATAGAGGTGAAGCATTGGGCCTTCCTGGGAGGTCACCCATCCTAGTACTAATCCAACCACTTATCACTCATTACATATAGGTGATGCTCACAGAGGTGAAGCATTGGGCATTCTAGGGATGTCACCCATCCTAGTACTACTTCATCTCAAGCATGCTTAACCACAAAGTTGGAAAATTGATGTAGTTGATTTGGATGCTTCAATCATGGGATGCCAACAATATATTTTCATATAGAGTTGCTTTGCTAGGAGTTTTACACTAGTATATAATGCATAATCATCATGATACTCTTTGATAGTTGGGTTTACCTTGTCTAAATATAAACATTTTGATAGAGTGCCATCATAACTCTTGTGGTAAAGTGTGGTTGCAAGGATGCAGTGGATTCTAAATTTTGGTTTAGATTTAGGGTGATTTTGTGTGGATTTAGATGATGGAGGTAAGGATTGGGATTTGGATTGTAGATGGAATAAATAGTGATTTGGAGGTGGATGTGTAGATTGATGGATTTTGAATTTAAGAATTTGATGTTTTGATTACAATGAGGGATGTTGGGATTGGGTGTTGATATTGGATTTAGATTTGGGATTCATCTTAGGATTGGGACCAAAATTCTCTTTGGATAGTGAAGTTGTGCATGAAAATTGTGAAGGTGGTGCAAACCTATTATATATAATATACGACTTTTTATTTATGTATTGATTTTGATTATTCGCTTTGATTGGATTCATCAATAAACTTTACTTTGGGATACATACATTTATATCTTTCTTCTTGAGTTTTGGGTTGATATTTATTTTTGGATTCATCCTAATTTTGATAGGGAGCCTACATTTCATTTTCTTTGGTAGTTGATAGAAATATTTTGTTCCATGTGAATTCTTCACTTTGTATTGTGGATGATGTTGTTGGTCCCAATCAAGGGGTCTAGGATGTTGCAGATGTATGTTGTGATTATGGATGGAGGAAGTAGGTAGAAGATGGGTGGATGGAGGATCCATGGAAGATTTATAGATGAAATTTATTTTGATGTTTTCATTGGATGAGATTACCGCAACTATCATTAGGTTTTCACCATTAGATTTCTCACTTGGAGATGTGTAGCCAAGGCCTTGATATCCATCATTTTCATATATTGATTGCATTCTAAAATTCCTTGTTCATGAAGGACTAAACCTTTTCTATTGTAACAAATGATTTGAAAAAAAAAGTCCATAGGATATTTTTAACTTTTGAAATAGGATGCAAATCCATCATTAGGAAATTGTGACTTAGTGGAAAGATATATGATCTCTTCTACAAGAAGGAAAAATCGTATGAAGGTGGTTGAACCTAGCTTATAGGATGATTATAACTTCTCCCCATTTGCAATTATGGTATCTAAAATGTTGAATTTTTGGGATGGTGCTATCATATGATTTTGGTCATAGAGAATACCCACACCTTCAATTTCATTCAAGGGTAACCCTAAAGATCTCAATGCAAAAGAGAAAGAAATCTTGTAATAAGGTTGTCCTAGGGACTGAATGCAAGCTATTAAGGGGTTCACCACCAAGTTTAGACTTGGAAAAGACAATGAAATGCAAGATGCAATACTAAACCTTAGTTGAATGCAAACTAACACTAATTGACCTATGAAATTGAATGAAATGAAATAGAAAATTGAAGATAAGAAGGTGTGAACCTGAGAAACTAGAGATGGATGAATGGAGGTCTAAATCACTGGAAAACCTAACTTTAAAGTTGACTAGGACTCATTCACCAAGTTGGGTGAATCAGTCCAGTTTCTGGAAAACTGTACATGAACAAAAATTTGGAAAAAGGGTATCAAAATCTATAAAGTCCTAAAAATTGACTGGAACTAGGACTCATTCACTAGAAGTGGCGAATCAGTCTAGTTGGGCCTTTTTGCAACTTCAAAAGATGATCCTTCTCTTCTTTTTTTGCTCCGCCCTTCCTAATTGGTTTCCAAATCAGAATCTTTGATTTTTAACCTGTAGGTCTTCTCCAAGGTTCTCTAAGGCTTGATGACAACTTTGACAACTTTAAATGGCTTGCAAATTTTCTCCAATCTTGCTCCTTAGGAAATCTGCAACCTAGACTGCAAATCACACACAAAGGAGAGGGGAAAAAATGTTGTGGGGTTAGTGGATAGGGGTTTTCCTTGGTCAAACCCCTTGTTGGAAATAAATCCTTGAGATGAAATCAAATAAGAATGGCGAATGATGAATGAACAAATGACAATGTTGCAACTCACCAAACCCTAGCAATAAGGTGCTGCAAATATGCTTGAAATGGATGCAATGGATGTAGAATTTGGATATTTCTTGAAGGAGATAGATCTTGAATGAAACACTTGTTTGAATCACAAAGTCCTACACCACAATTGTTAGCACAATAACAAACATGATGCATGAAATATTTGACATGATGATTGATGCTTGAATACTGCTCTAAAATGCTTGATAATCTTCCCTTGAATGCTCTTGAATGCTCTTGTGAAATCAAACTTGCTATAAGAATGCTCATTCAACTTGCTAGGTGTAAAATGAATGAGAGGAGCTTGTATTTATACTCAATTATGCAAGAATTCCAAAAATTACAACACTATAAGCTGACATTGGATCTAGGAGAATAAAATCCTGCCAAAGCTTTAAATTAATTTTTATTTTGAGTTAAATAGGACTCATTTGCCACTCTGGGAAAATTGGTCCCACCTAAGGGGACTCATTTTCCTAGAATGGTGAATGAGTCCCACTTTAGCTTTTCGAGGTGGGTTTTTGAGATTTTGATGTTTTAAATGGTTTTGTTAGGATTATCCTTGAAAATAAACATAAATAAGGCTTGTGGATGTAAAATAGGGCCAATTAAAGCATACAAAATCCCAATTATTAATGACAATCCTAGAAAAGTGTGAAAGTGTGTTACAAAACTTTACAACAATTTAAAATAAGGCAAGATTAATGTAAAAAAAAGGTTTATTAGGTGTATTTCATTAATAAGACCTTAAAAAAGTGTGAAAGTGTGTTTAAGCAAGGTACCATTGATGTTCATTTAGTTCACAAGGAACCAAGACCTAACGTGAATATGCTAGGCATATTAAAACATTAAATCAAGGCCAAGTTCAGGGGACCTTTTTACATCATTAAATTTGTTGGAACTTGAAATTTCATACCATTTTTTGCAAAATTTTGGGTTCCCACAATGAAGAAAATGGACTCCAACACTCAGAAACACAGTTGTGAAATCTACTCCAGGAGCTTACTTTGAAAATTCACAAAATGAAGCCAATGCAATCTCACGCAAAACCACCTTGCAAAAATGTTCACCTTCCATAAAAAGTGTGTCCACCTAATTTCAACTTCCCATGACTTGATTTGATGAATTTTTGAAACACCGTGTTGAAGGGTTCAAAAACGGTTTGCTGGATGCATAGTGTTAAAATTGCCAAAATGGTCAACTTTGGAGGACAATATTGAGCAACTAAAATACCATTATGAAAAAAAAATTGGTGTCTTGAATTTTCCCTATGTTAATATACATTCATGCCAATTTTTAGGGTCCCAACATCTCATTTGGTGTTTTTTCAAAACCAAAACCAAATGAATTTTACCCAGTTTGATGATTGCATTTCCAGAACAATTGCAGAGGGGTCAAGCTTGAATTTTGATATCTTGTGAATGAAGAAGTTTGATGGAAAATTATTTTTCACACGTGTTCATGGGACCTAAATGAACTAATTTCCCAAGTTGCAGCTTCCCAAAATCAGATTTGATATTTTTTCAAGAAGGCAAGTTGGTGAGTTTCAATTGAGTTTGACAATGGTAGTTTTCAAAAAATGCTAAATAAGTAACTTTGGGAATTTACAATTTGCAATTTTGATAAATTCATACCAATATTTCTTTCAACCACACTCCCCTACTATCAATTAACATACTGGTGAATTTTCGTGGCTCTGAGAGAACGTTTGACTAGTTTTCCAAAATAATTTTGGAGACTACCTAGCTTGTTTTGGTGACAAGGAAGCTTCAAAAGTAGCAACATCATTATAAGTGTCATAATTGAATTAAACCTAGACCTTAATCCTCCTTTGTAAAACAATCAAAGGGACCCAATGTTGTCATAGGGGACTATGATCCAAAGGAATTTCACACTATTAGTGGAGCATTTACAAATCAGATTATGAGTGATGATATTATAGATCCTTCAAAGGTAGAGGTGTTTGACACTATATTGGAGAAATATCCTAAAATGAGAGGTCTAAAGAAACCAAGAAAATCTAAGAAGGATGGTTGAGTGAAGGATATCTCACACCTTTAAAGGTGAAAGATAAAGCATGATAAAGCCATTGACAATAAGAATTTGCATGACACTTTCTCAAATCTTGGACCTATTTTTTCTTGCAAAGATTGCAACAAATACATCATTGAAACTTAAAGAGTATGGACTTGTGCAATTTGAACAAGATAATGGGAGTAACAAATTGAATGCAAAGATGAATGAAGATTCATACTTGTGGGAAACTTGTAAGGAAAATTTCGTAGGTACAATTGTAAGATTGCAAAATGAGCTTGATTTGATGACTAATGAAGGAAGAATTTTGAGCTAGAGATATGTAGAGGTATAAAAATAAATGTGCATTTTTGAAGGCATGATTGGAAGATCTTGATGAAATAATAAAACTCTGTGGAGGATGAAAAGTTAGGTCTAACATATATGTTTGAAAGCAAAGGTCAAACTAATCAATGATTAACATAAAAAAGTTAAGCCTTGAAATGCAACACACATCTCAGTCTAGTGAGCTCAATATTCCTTGATGGAATAACGTCCAATTTTGATTCAATACAAGATGTTTTAAAATGGAATGAGAATAAATGGGCCATTGCTTTGACTAAGGCTTTTGCATTAGAAAATAAGATGAATGAAGTTAGATACGTGGAGAAAAAGATTCTTTTCTTTTGTACTGTGTGCTATGAGTAAGGAATAGGCTGATATAGGTACCTTAGATATCAAATGAAATAAATGAACCAAAATTTATACTCCCTTGGGTGAAGAGGCAACACACAGATCTTACCTAAAGAAAATCTGAAGACATTGATCAAGTAGTGCTTTCTCAAGGCATTCAAAAGATTCGAAACCAAACAATGTAGATGAAATTGCATAAGGTCATATTATGCCCAGATTACTTGTACTGAGGATTGCACTAGGAGTATTATTGGACATAAGGAAAAACAAGAGGAATAGGTTGATTAATTAGAATGCGGGGATCCACCGAATGATTTCATTTTATCCACTTCTTCAAAAGTGTGTAACAAAAACAATAGTTCAAGCCTATCATAACATGTGAGATAAGTATTTGCATGCCATTATTGATGATCAAGGATTTAATCCATGACAATATAAAAATCATATGAGAAGATAGCACGTCAATAGTAACGTGTTCCCTTATTGGCAGCTTCAGACAAATTTGTTCTACATTATTAGACAAGACTCACTTGGAGGCACATTAGGAAGTATGGTACTAGCTTCCATAAGCATAAGAAAAGGATGTAGATGGGTTTCATACTTTCTACACAAGAAAACTAAATCAAAAAAGGAATTCAAAATGATGAACTTGCCCTCAAATTACATGATACACGATTAATGTTGGCATTGCAATGTATAAATTTTGACCTCAATCACTTCAAAAGAAAAAAACACTATTGGTGAGGCTGTCACAATAATAAAAGGAGATGCCATCATATTCGAATCACCAAAGCATAAACTCTAAAACTGTAGTGAATAAACAAAGAAAAATCTCATCGAAGAGACTCTTCATTATCAGCGTGACAAATATGGATGTCTCTCCCATGGCTCAGAGAGGGAAATTGACTTGAGCATTTCATTGGAGAGACCAAGCCGTATCAGTGGGAGTAATGTTGAAGTCCCACCAATAGCCCGATAACACTTAAACTCATCAGTGAGAGGTGGACATCGGCAAGAAAAGGGTTGCGGTCCCTCTGATGGCCTAAAATGGGAAAATGTTGAGGAACTTCATCGGTGAGAGAATTGAATTTAGTGGGAGTTAAGATTGAGTCTCTCTAATACTCCAAAACACATATGATATAAATGTCGATGGCAGCATAAAATATGGAAAGATTATGTTGAATTCTCAAGCATTGGAATATAAAATTATATGTAATGAGTGAGTAAAAATATTAAAAATTGAGCAAACAAAAATGCATAAAAAATGCAAAAGTGAAAACTTATTAAAAATATTCACTGTAGGTTATTTTGAAAGTGTTTTCACTGGGAAGTTAAAATTATTTAAAGATGTATGGAGAGGGTAATTATTGTACCCAAAGAATATTTTAGGTAAAATATAAAGTGAGAAATTATCAGCAAAGGAATTGAAATTAAAGTATTGTGAAAGGCTTTATTTCTCATGGGAAACAAAGACAATGAAGATTAAAGTATTTTATTTTTTTGAAGATAATTAATTAAATGAAGAGCTACACCATGTAGATATGAAGGCTCATAACCCTAAAAATGTAATGTGTATATGTAAGATGAAATCATATCATCAATAATTAGATAGTAGGTTAGAAAAATCATCAGTAGTAGTAGTTAGTCTCATCCACTTGCATATCACCTTCTGCTCATCCACTCTCATATTTCAAAAACTTCTGCTATAAATGTATATCTTTTGAAGCAATATAACTGAGAAGACTATTCATAATTGGTGATCTATTTCCAGTGTTCAACATTTGTGTTAATATTCATTCTTATGTGTTGTTGTGTTGTCTCCAAAGTGGTTTTCCTAAGTTATCTAGATTTACACAATTTTTCACGACACATTTGTTGTTGTTGTGTGATTGTCATGATTGGGTTCTAGCTAGAGTGAATTAAACTCCTTTCAAGTAACTCATTTTAATTGGTTCTTGCCAAGGATTAAAATCCTTTTAAATTGATTATTCTAATTGGTTTCCCTCAAGTTAAGAATTAAAAATCCTTTCATGATATCACAGTAATTTGGGAGAATAACACTACGATTCATAAAGAAGAGTACAATAACCGATAAACTTGCACATTTGTACAAGGTGTAAACATCCAAAGTGTCCAACAAGCTAGAGTTAACCTGAGAAGTAGATCCACCTATCTTAAAAATTTGTCTCCATCATCATCTTTCATCCCTCGACTCCATTCACCCAATAGGATTAGGCACTAGTCATACTTAGAAAATTTTATACAAACTTTCTTTATATACTTGATTCTTGAAACATCTACAATAGGAGCTAGTCATTAGCCTTGCATCTACTTTACACCCATGTGCCATTGTGAGTAGATTTCCCAAATTAGAGACCATATTTAAACCTTCAAATCTGCCTTATCATTTAGGTACACCTGCCTAGGTTTAGCAGAGCCTAAAAAGGAGGGGGTTATCAACTATATTCACCCCATATGTTAGCCAAAAATGTACTAAGAGATTGGCACCCTCTTAAGGTTCAAAACCTACATTTTTGAGACCTAACAAATTGGCAATTCCACTGGGGATAAACTTAGGAAAAATTCAGTTCCAGCCTATCCATTTAAAGAGTCAATAAAATTTCAAAATTGGTCTACAACCAGAGTTTCATAATTGTGTCATTTGCACTCCCCATCCGAGTCACACACCTAAAAAATTGGCGACTCCGTTGGGGAAAACCTTGAAGAAATCTAGTAGGAAACCATCTTGCCTTATAGAGTAATAAAATATTTTTTGCATCCTTTTCACCTTACATAATTGAGTAGGAGATTCTGCTGGGGTAAACCAAGAACAATTTCAAAATCCATTTCATTTTCCTACTTTTGGAAAAAGTACGTGGTGACACTGTAAAAAACAAGTTTGATGAAGAATGCAAAAAGAAATTTCAAATTACAACATTCCCAATCAGATTACACGTTGAATCATGTATAGCAATTCTTCTCTACCCTATATACATTATAGTATAGTTGAGAATCTTAGCAACAAAAGTGATGCGTATCATTCATAGCAGAAAATTATTACACCACAAGCCTCAAATCAAATGAATTATTATCCTGTCCCTCCTGGATGAAGACTAGTGAGCTACCAAGATCATGAATACAACCAATATGCTGGGCATTATCAATATCAAGCCCCTCATCAAAATAGTCAGAGATTTCAACCATGTCCACAAAGAAAAATGTATGTCTTAGACCTTTATGGACCATTAAACTTCAATAATATCCAAGGTTACCCACATCTGGTCCCTTTGGATGTCAAAAATATTTTGCCAAAATGTAAGGGATATGAATCAGCAGGTGGTGAGGGGCTTAGAGATACTTTCATAGAAGTCATTTTATGTTTAAAAGACTTGTTATTTTTGTTAATTAATATGACTGGTGGTAGACTATAGACTAATATATTTACTTACTTTGCTTTATGTTTGGCTAATTTGGTAGATATATTTGAGGTAATGCTTTATATTAAATGTGTTGCTTTTGTGATGATATTGATGAGATAATTATGCAGTTTTAATCTTTTATTGTCATAATTGGTATCATTTTCTTAAGGGTTTTATTCAGGGTATTCAAAAGACTGATGATAAAGTTAAATTCCCTGTTTAATCAAATGAAGACAATCATGTAATGCCCTGTCTTAATAACCTAAGAATGTTGCAATTGTGTGTAAAGGTGTAATAATTTTTTTTTTTTAAAGTTTAATTATTAAGTTAATTAGTTGCATACATTCATTAGGCTATGCGATGTTACACTACTTTGAGTTTCCATAAGTGACTTAAGTATTTCGCATTGCACATATTGATAACATAAAGATAAACATTGCATAACATTGAAATTTCCATTCAAGATAACATAATAAAGTAAAAAATTGTTTCATTCATTGCATTTGATAAAATATACAATACTCATCCATCTGATGAGAAAGTTCAATAATAATTACAATTACAAGTGTTCACCTCACAACATTTGAGGGATGTTTTCAAATACAAAATTTTACAATATACAATGTTGAAATATACATAAGTTTCCAAGTGCGAGCTCTCCATCCATGAAGCTCTCGATGCTATGATCACAAAACTGGGGACCCAACGGAGTAAGGTGCACGTTCCACCCAACCATGTGGTACCCGTAGGTCCACCCCCCGTGCTAGGAGATAGTAATTAACGTTACCTAGACCTAATCTACTAACCCTAGACACTAGTACATAACAAACTATTGGTTACATTGCTTCCAGATTTTGACGATTGAAAATGCTACATACACAAGGTTGATTGTTACTTTAGGTGGAGTGTCATCACAACGTAGCAAAGGTTACCCTGGTGCTTCTTCCTAGGTTCCGGCCCCCAATCCTTGGGTTACCCTGGTAACCTCTTATGAAACCTGACCCCTATGCAAATCGTTGTGGAATCGGATGTCTTTTAAAAGAACAAGACACCGATTTTCCATTCCAGGCCTTCTCGTCTTATACTCAAGACTGAAGTAGCTCAAGAGTCATAAGCGAGGCATATACATCTTTTTAAGTGTTTTAATCTAACTACTATGTTCTTTAGTTTTCACTGAGTTATTAACTCTTTGTAAGTTACCCTGACACCACTTTGTGTGTCGGCCCTTACAAAAAGCCACTCCCCTAAACATAACATGGATTTCTAAGTTTTCATGACTAGGGTTTACAAGTGCACAAAGTACATCTTACAATAACAAATAACCTTCAACAATATCAACACACAATATTTAACGCATGCACAACCCAAGTTATCTCAAGAATTACATTTGAACAATTAAACACCCTTTTTACACAATTCATTCTGGAAGGCTTATACAACAAAGACTTTCCCAATTTGCCCCAAAAGAAAACACATACGAAAGCAAATCAAGAAAAGTAAATATCTATTATTCGAATATGCTAAATCCATATGCATCAGCTTTAAAAACAACATATTTAAATATCATCTTAACAAAAGATATAATTTAAAATCAATAAAAATAACTATTTCATTTAGTCTATTTTTATTTGTATTTTTCCAATCTCACAATATACCATATTCATTAATTTTCTCAATCTTAATTTCCACTTGTATTATAATTTAAAAATACCAAAATCATTATACTCCACTTTATAAATATAATTATGAATATATATAATTATATTTATTTATTTTTTATAACAAAAATATAATTATATCTATATATATATTCATATTTATATATATTTATATATATATATATATATATAAATACTAATATAAATATAAATATTATAAATGAATTCACATTAAATAAAAATCTGATTTAATACATCATACGAAATTTTTTTTTCATTTTAAAAAATATCAAATGAAAATTTTAACCCCAAATAAACGTCTGTCCCCTTTCACAATGCGCAATGGTGGCTACACATGATCAATGATTTATATCATTTCTTTTTATTAAAGAATTTGAATTCTGGGTCTGTGGATTTTTATTCCGCCATTTCAATTTTTTTTGCCGTACAGATTTCGGCATAATAAATTAAAACCTTTTCAAAACAATTTTAATAAAAATAACTAGTGTCTTTCACAATCCAATTTACAATATAATATATATATGATATATATATACAGATATATATACATATATTTATATATATATAATCCTTCTGGGTTTTCAGAGGGTTTTCTTTAACAGAGAAGTATCTACGGGGAAATTGGGAAAAAAAAATAACGAATTTCTTCCGGGGTTTTTCAAAATTAAAACTAGAACAGTATTTCCAATTCAAACTTAAATAAATCTTAGAGGATTCTATTTCCCTTTAAACAAATATTTCCTTTCAGAAAATTAAATACTATATACAGAGAATAAACTTCATAAGCTTTCTTATTTTCTTATCAAAATTTCAGAAGACAAACACAGTAAATAATTTCTTTGCGTGAAACATAGAGATTTGAATTACACTAAATTCCTTTTCAGATGCTTTCCTTTCCAAAAATAAATAAAATAAATACACCAGAAGAATACCTGTTTTCCTGTGCTTTGAAAATTGACTGGTGAAGATTTTTCCTGTAGCTTCCACAAATCTTTCCCGAGAAACAAAGCCCAAAGCCCAATAGCAACCAGAGCTTCCACAAATTTGCAACAAATTGCCCAAAAAACATATACAGATAAATTTTCTTTTACAGAGCACAAAATAATTTCCCGTGAATGATAGGATAGCCTCCCAGAATTTTTCCAGATCCAATATTACCTCCATAACCAATTTCCTCAACCAAAATCATTTAATGCACTTGCACACATGTCGAGAAGTGGTTGCAAAATATCTTCTCCACCACTTCTCGGCAATTTTCCAATTTCCCAAATTGCATGTAATTAATTATCTTAATTTAAATTTACAATTTCCAAATGCATGCATTCATTTTTATTAAATTTTCTAATTTACAAATACAATTTAATTTTAATTAATTAATTAATTTAATTAAATAAGTTTAATCTTTTAAGATCAAACCATTTAACCAAATAAGCTAACTAATTAATTAAATAACATGAAACTAATTTCTTCAACATTTAAAAATTAATTAAATAACAATAATTTAAAGCACAATAAACTAACATTAAAATTAACCAAATTTACCTTTCCAACAATTTATCCAAACAAAAAATACAAGACAACCTAGACTCAGACTGAAACTGACAATGTACAATGACCGGGTTATAGACTAAACTAGGGTGAACCTAACTACTATCTCCCGATCAACATATCCGTTGAGTCTTGACACGCTTAGACCTGAGTACCCAGGTGGAGTCGGTGTCATGTACCTGCAATTCCTGCAACCAAACAATAACATGCATATATATATACATATATAAATAAAGCATTAAATAGACACACCGTGCGGAGAAAATCACGGATATCACAGGGCACTCGCAAGCGAGTGATGCGATTCTGTTCTCCACACCAATACACGTCACATCAGACTGACGAAATGATAACTATTAGTCCATCAAAACATATGCATAGCAATAATCAACTGAAAGTAAACATCTACACTATCTCAAAGCATATCAGAAATCAAATATCGCAGTACAATGTATCATCATGTCACAGAGTAAATCCACTATCACTCAAAACCAGCGATCAAAATATCCAAACAAAGTATCACAATCTAACAATGTAAAAACACAACAACAGAAAACATAAGCATAAATGGAGGGGTACTACAAATCACGCTATTGATAGGCCCAGCTGGATGATGAATCACGAAAGTCCAAATCAACTTCTTTTTATTCAATTTAGGAACTTCTAGTCCCAACGCTAATCTGACATTTCTCTTTATGTATATTCTCAGTCCTGTTTTAATTCTGCTCTAGTTTTATTTAAATCTTTAGTTTAGATGCCTTGAATCTTGGTAGTTGACACCATGTTTTTAATTCAATAAGGATATAGTTATAAATATCCATGTTTAGGATTTAGAAAGAAGTTAGATAATTTTTGACTGAAATCTTGTAATGATTGCAATACTCTGTTTTGCGTCCCTATTTGATCAATTTGAATGAAGATAAGAAGTTAACTCAAATTACTGTGTTAAGAGATCTTACCAGAGGAAGAGAAGGGCCCGCTCAACCAAAGGAATTGATCTTGTGTGGTATTTTTCTAAGTTTATGTTATTTTTGTTCATTAATATTAAATCTAGAAGTGTTAAATGTTAAATTTGGAATGTTAAGTTTGAATGAATCATTTTCAACAATTGTTTTTAAATCGCTTTGAAGTTTAGTTTATCATGCCTAGAATAATTTGTTAGACTCATTGTAAGGTTTATTAAGTTAATCAAATTTAGATGTTATTTGTAGGAATTAAATTTAGTAGTTATTTGTTAAAGTTTAATTAAAGCAATGATGGGAACTTATGGAATGATGAAACTGAAATTTGTTTGGAATCTGTTCATGGAAATTAGTATTTATGTTTTCTAGATTAATCATTATTTCCTTGCAATTCATTTTTATTCTTTAAAATAGCATTTATTTTCTAGCAAATCTTAAGATAGATTTCTTTTGAAGTAAATTAGAATTACAATTGGATTTCAAATTCTAGATTAAAGGATTAAGATAAATGTTAGTCTTTTCCATGAATTGGTCTCAATAGAGTCAAATGAAGTCAGAAATAAGTCGACGAAACTTTAAATTAGGAGATAAGATAGAATTAGTCCTTAGGAATTAGTTATTGAAGTTTAGCTCCTAAGAGCTCCTGAAAGTTCCTGAAAGCTCATGTAGGAGCCAAATCGACACCTGAAGTCACTGTTTACAGTGCAAACCCCCCCAAAATTCCATCACAAACATCCTTATCGCATATAGCTCTTAGACACTCCCAATTCGATAATTAATTGACTAAATGGTTCAAGTTGTGACATCAACGACCTTGCCTATTAGCAGGCCTGAACTTGCAACAATTCATTGATTTAATGATGAATTATCAAATTAGTGAAGAGGATGTTATCATGAGACTTTTTGTGATAACATTAGAAGATCTTGCCAAATATTGGTTTTCCATCTTGCCTACACATTCCATAGATTCATGGGATGAACTTGCAAATAAATTCATGCATTATTTTAAGGACAAAGATGATGAGTATGCACATATTCAAGAAAGAGCTCAAGATATCTTAGATGCATTTTTTTGAATAAGAAGACATAAAGGAGAATTTGCATGCTCCTTACTCAACAGAATATTGAAAACCCAGTTGAAAATACCTTTTGATCTTCTACCTGATGATCCCATGCTCACTAAGCAATTCATGAGAATATATGACCCCAATTTAGTTCATTGGTCTGAGTCATCGAAGCCAACTACTCTTGGGGAGTTTTGGTTATGGATAATTAGGCATGAGTGTGCTAGCAATGTTACATCTAATAACACAAAGAAGGGTATAGATAAATATGGAGAAACTGATCAAAAAATGCAGCCAACAGAAGAAACATGTGCACGTGAAATTCTCAATGATGATATTTCAGATTTGAATGAAGATGAAATTATTGAAGGCCAATTTTCCACATTGCAGGATGATTGCAATGTTGAAGATGTTGTTGGAAACACACTGCTCGAGGAATATATCAACCATGATTCAAATGATATAGAGGTGTAGCCATGTATGCATTGGCATAGCTGCATTGATAGTAATGCACTAGAAAATGAAACAAAAAAGGACAGTGTCCCTTACAACAGTGAAGAAGGCAATGATTGTGATCAATTCATGAAGGATTGGTATGCAATTGAATATAGTTACTATGGAAGCCTGCATGATGAGGATGAAGAAGGTTTCTCTTGCATATCAGATTATAATAGTGAGAGTAGTGCATGTTATAAAGAATCCATTGAAAATTTAGATTTTGATGACAAATAGGTGTGGATTTTTATTTGCAACTAAATGGTTCTTCCAATTTTAGTGGAGATCAAGAGGAAGAAGCAATAGAAAATGTGGAAGAAGAAGAAATTCCATTTGATAGTGAACAAATAACACCTCCAGATGTAGTTGAGTACCATGATGAAACAATTAATGAAGAAATATGCACACTTGAAAATGGTTCTAATTTTTTCTCAAACTCAAATTGTATGATCCAATCATAGAAGAATATCAGAGGACATTTTTCCAAGGTGTGACAGAACATGATTCTCATGTGTATCCAAGTTCATTATGTGATGAGGATGAAACACTTTCAAATAAATAGAATGTTGTATCAACTAGTGAAGAAGATGACTATGTTGATGAAGTTAATGTATTTGAGTTTCCTAAATATAAAGAGGGTGAAATGTGCAGCAGCAATGAGATGGATCACGAGGTATGTTCACTCAACAGTGAACAAATTTCAGATTTGTTGACAATGGAATATCAAAGATATACACATGGGAATGATTTGGAAGTTTCATGTCTAGCATGCATTTGCTTTGACAATGAAAGTACTTTGTGTAACAGTGATGAGAAAACTCTTGAAGCTGATCAAGATTCTATGCCTATCCCTGTCCAAGAGGAGATATGTAAATTAGAATTGAAGATCTTTTCCTCATATGAGAAAGATATTGGTTTGCATATCATAGATGATGAATTGATTAATTCAAATGTGCATAATGATGATTGTATGGATCAAGAATTCTTATCACTTCCAAGTAGTGACATAGAAGAAATAGAAAATGTTTTAGATCTTGTTGTCTCAGAAGATGTTGATATGGAAGATTTCACAAACCCTTGTGAGAAGCATTTAGATGATGGAGTGAGCAGTGTGAATGAGTCTAATTGTTTTCCTTCCCATACACTTGGAACTCCTTTTTTCAGTTTGCATCAATGGCCATATGATAATTCTAGATTTTCTATTCAAACATATCATGAAGAGATCAATGAGTATTCTCATTTTTCAGATCAGCCAGGAGGTCAACTTACAATATATGACAGTGAGAAAAATAATGAAAAATGTTGCATTGAAAGTGAATACTCTTTGTATGGTAAGAGTGTATCACATTATGATGGAAAGTTTCAGATAATACCTAATTATGAACTGATGAATGGTAAAAGAGATATGAGAAAAGCTTAACATAGTATTGTTTGAAAGTTTCCAATGGTAGTGGATATAACAAGGTAGATTGTATGAATGTTTTCAAATGGAACTTGATGAACCCAAACCAAAATAAGGTATATGACAGAGGGAAATAAAGGCCTTTCTTTTTGGGTGGCCTTGATCGATTAGTCATGGTGTGCTTTTACAAATCATACCAATTCAAGGGTAAGTGCACCAAGATGGTTCCCAAAAAGGGGGCTTAAGTGGCCACTTTTTTCTAAAATCAGGAAATGCTGACCTTGGACATGAAATTGAGGATAGTTACACTCAAAATTTTGAGATGGAACAAAAAAAGGATCCAAGTTCTCCGAGTCTACTTTCTAAACTACTAATTTATTTTGAAAATGGTTGAGATTAAGGGGTTCAAAAGAGGGATGTACAGAAATTGGTGTTGTTTTTGTCAGAAAAACATAACATAGCAACTCTTGTACGACCTGAGCACGGTGAACTTTTTTGTAGTATTTTTAAAATCACTACAGTCAGAAGTTAGCTAATAGCATCTAGTTGGTGCACAATTTTTCTAATAATTTTTTAATGAATATTTTATTTTTTACTAATTTTTTAAAATTTGTAGAATGGAGTCTAGTTTCTAAAAATGTAATGTTAGAATCCAAGATCACCTGCATGCAAGATGAATACCTGTCACATGCAAAAGACATGCAACCAAAACAATAACAAAAAATGCATTAAGAGAATCAATTATTACAATGTTCAATCCTTATGTCAAACCTCTCAGTAAAAATGCCCAATATTACAATGTGATAAATTATGACCCTAAAAACCCTAAACCTAAATGTTAGTGTGCACACTTATAATTATTAATAATTATTAAGTGCATTAAGAGAATCTTATTAGTGATGCAAGTTAAATGAATAGTACACTTAATAGAAGGAAGTAACTTAATTAATTAATCAATGTGATGTAATTAATTAAGCATAATAACTTATTACTCTAACATGTAATTTATTTTAAATTTTGATGAACGGTTAATTTATAACAAAAAAAACACTAAACACTACTTTTTGGCAAAAAAACAGACATACAAACAAAATAAATTATGGATGAAAGGCTTAACATTATCGAAAAGTGAAAAAAATTACATTGTTGGATAGCTAAGAGAGAACCTAACATTACCCATGTTTTCGATTTTGTGAATATTGAACTAGATGCAATCTTGATGGTGAGCACGGACCCGATTATGTGAAAAATTGTAGAATTTGTAAAAGCACGTCTCTGGCCTTGTTGGGAATGCCCTCCAAGCCTTTGGGTTGGTATTCCAAGGTAAATAATTTCACTTTTTCCTTTGTTTTTAATGCGAAATAATGCGTGCATGTTATAACGCGAGCGTGTTTTTCAAAAAAAATTCATAAGTGGCCAGAAAATTGGTACCCAACTTCATGCACCCACCCTCAAACTAGAGATAAAATTTGATTTTGCTGCCCAATGGACAAGGCATTCGGTCTGCTCCCCTAGAGACCTCAATTCTTGTTATTCCCATAAGAGGCATACATCCCTAGACAAAGAAACTATTAGAACCTAAAATCTCCTACCATTTTTTGTAAAATTTTAGGTTCCCACGATGAAGAAAAGGACTACAACACTCAAAAACACAGTTGTGAAATCTACTCCAAGAGCTTACTTTGAAAAACCACAAAATGAAGCCAATACAATCTCATGCAAAACTACCTTGCAAACATGTTCACCTACCATATGAAAGTGTGTCCACCTAATTTCAACTTCCCCTGACTTGATTTGATGAAGTTTTGAAACACCAAGTTGAAGGGTTCATAAACGGTTTGTTGGTTGCACAGTGTTAAAACTGCCAAAATGGTCGACTTTAGAGGACAATATTGAGCAACTGAAAGACCATCATGGAAAACCAATTGGTGTCTTGAATTTTCCCTATGTTAATCTACATTCTTGCTAATTTTCAGGGTCCCAACATCTCATTTGGTATTTTTTCAAAATCAAAATCAAATGAATTTTACCTAGTTTGATTACTGCATTTCCAAAACAGTTGTAGAGGGGTCAAGGTTGACTTTTGATATCTTGTGAATGAATAAGGTTAATGAAAAAAAAAATTTCACACATGTTCATGGGACCTAAATGAACCAATTTCCTAAGTTGTATCTTCCCAAAATCATATTTGGTATTTTTTCAAGAAGGCAAGTTGGTGAGTTTCAATTGAGTTTGACAGTGGCAGTTTTTAGAAAATGCTAAATAAGAAAATTTGGGCATTTACAATTTTCAATTCCAATAAATTCATACTAATCTGTCTTGCAACCACACTCCCTTACTATCAATTAACATATTGGTTAATTTTGTGGCTTTGAGAGAACGTTTGACCAATTTTCCAAAACAATTTTGGAGGCTACCTATCTTGTTTTGTTCACAATGCATAATATTAGGAAGCTTCAAAAGTAGAAGAATCATTATAAGTGCCATAATTAAATTAAACCCATACGTTACTCCTCCTTTTCAAAACAATCAAAGGGACCTAATGTTGTCATAGGGGACTATGATCCAAAGGAATTTCACACTAGTAGTGGAGCATATGAAAATTAGATTATGAGTGATGATATTATAGATCCTTCAAGGGAAAAGGTGTTCAAAACTATATTGGAGAGATCTCCTAAAATCATAGGTCTAAAGAAACAAATAAAATCTAAGAAGGATGGTTGAGTGAAGGATATCTCACACCTTTAAAGGTAAAAAAGAATTAGATTGAAATAGAAAGATCTAACCATGGAAGACGCTTCCTAGGAGGAACCTAATATACTTTAACATCCATGACTACTTTAACTTTTCCATATATATGTGAATCACATCTATCCGAGTCTTTAAAAAACTATATGACATTGTTTCTATAGAAGCATGATAAAGCCATTGACAATAAGAATTTGCATGACACTTTCTCAAATCTTGACCTATTCTTTCTTGCAAAGATTGCAATAGATAAATCATGGCAACTTAAAGGGCATGGACTTGTGAAATTTGAACAAGATAATGGGAGTAACAAATTGAATGAAAATATGAATGAAGATTTATACTTGTGGGAAACTTGTAAGGCATATTTTGTAGGTAAAGTTGTAGGATTGCAAAATGAGCTTGATTTGATGACTAATGAAGGAAGAATTTTAAGCTAGAGATATGTAGAGGTATAAAAAATGTGCATTTTTGAAGGCACAATTGGTAGATCTTTATGAAATACTAAAACTCTGTGGAAAATGAAAATTTAGGTCTGACATATATGTTTGAATGCAAAGGTCTAACTAATAGATGATGAACATAAAAAAATTAAGCCTTGAAATGCAAAGCACATCTCAGTCTAGTGAGCTTGATATTCCCTGATGGAATAACATCCCATATTGATTCAATACAAGATGTTTTAAAATGGAATGAGAATTAGAGGGCCACTACTTTGACTAAGGCTTCTGCATTAGAAAAGAAGATGAATGAAGTTAGATACATGGAGACAAAGATGTGTGTCTTTTGTATTGTATGGTTTAAGGAATAGGATGATATACGTACCTCAGATGTCAAATGACAAAAAGGAACCAAAATTTATACTCCCTTGGATGAAGAGGCAACACACGGATCTTACCCAAAGATAATCTAAAGAAATTGATCAAGCAAAGCTTTCTCGAGGCATTCATAGGATTCAAAACCAAACAATGTAGATGAAATTGCATAAGGTCATATTATGCCAAGATTACTTGTACCAAGGATTGCATTGAGAGTATTATTGGATAGAAGGAAAAACAAGAGGAGTCAATTGATTAATCTGAATGTGGGCACCCACTGAATGATTTCATTTTATCCACTTCTTCAAAAGTGTGTAACACAACTAATAGTTCAAGCATGTCATACCATGGGAGATGCGTATTTGCATGCCATTATTGATGATCAAGGATTTACTTTGTGACATTATAAAAATCAAATGAGAAGATAGTGTCAATAGTAACTTTTCCCCTTATTAGCAGCTTTAGATAGCTCTATTCTACATTATTAGACAAGACTCACTTGGAGGCACATTAAGAAGTATGGTATTGACTGCCATAAGCATAAGAAAAGGATGTAAACGAGTTTCATACTTTCTACATAGGAAAAATAAATCAAAAAAGGTGTTCAAAATGATGAACGCGCCCTCAAATTACATGATACATGATTGATGTTGGCGTTACAATGCAAAAATTTTAACCTCAAACTCTTCAAAAGAAAAATGCACTGTTGGTGAGGCTGTCATAGCAACAAAAGGAAATTCCATCATATTCAAATCACCAAAGCATAAACCCTAAAACTATAGTGAATAAACAAATGAAAATCTCATTGAAGAGACTCTTCATTATCGGCGTGACAAATATGGATGTCTCTCCCATGGCCCGAAAAGGGAAATTGACTTGAGGATTTCATTAGAGAGACCAAGCCATATCGGTGGGAGTAGTGTTGAAGTCCCACCGATAATTCGACAACACTTAAGCTCATTGGTGAGAGAGGTGGACATCGACAGGAAAATGGTTGTGGTCCCTCTGATGGCCCGAAATGGGAAAATGTTGAGGAACTTCATTGGTGAGAGAATTGAATTTCTATGGGAGTTAAGATTGAGTCTCTCTGATACTCTGAAACACATATGATATAAATGTCGATGGGATCATAAAACATGGAAAGATTATGTTAAATTCCAAAGCATTGGAATATAAATTATATGCAAGGAGTGGGTAAAAATATTAAAAATTGAGCAAACAAAAAAATGCATAAAAATGCAAAAATGAACTTATTAAAAATATTCACTGTAGGTTATTTTGCAAGTGTTTTCATTGGGAAGTAAACAATTTCCCCATGGAGTTAAAATGATTTAAAAAAGTATGGAGAGGGTAATTATTGTACCCAAAGAATATTTTGGGTAAAATATAAAGTGAGAAATTTCCATTAAAGGAATTGAAATTAAAGTATTGTGAAGGGCTTTATTTTTCATGAGAAATGAATACATTGAAGATTAAAGTATTTTATTTTGTTGAAGATAATTGGTTAAATGAAGAGTTGCATCGTGTAGATATGAAGGGTCATAACCCTAAAAATACAATGTATATATTTAAGATGAAATCATATCATCAATAATAAGATAGTAGGTTAGAAAAATCATTAGTAGTAGTAGTTAGGCTCATCCACTTGCATATCAACTTCTGCTCATCCACTCTCATATTTCAAAAACTTTTGCTATAAATTTATATTTTTTGAAGCAATATAATGGAGAAGACTATTCATAATGAGTGATCTATTTCCAGTGTTCAACATTTGTGTTAATATTCATTCTTATATGTTGTTGTGTTGTCTCCAAAGTGGTTTTCCTAAGTTATTTATATTTACACAATTTGTCAGGACACATTTGTTGTTGTTGTGTGATTGTCATGATTGGGTTCTAGCTAGAGTGAATTAAACTCCTTTCAAGTAATTCATTTTAATTGGTTCATGCTAGGGATTAAAATCCTTTTAAATTGATTATTTTGATTGGTTTCCCTCAAGTTAAGAATTAAAAATCCTTTCATGATATCATATTAATTTAGGAGAATAACACTAGGATTCATAAAGAAGAGTACAATAACTGGCATACATGTACATTTGTACAAGGTGCAAACATCCAAAGTGCCCAACAAGTTAGAGTTAAGTTGAGAAGTAGATCCACCTATCTTAAAAAATTTTTTCAATCATCATCATCCATCCCTCGACTCCATTCACCCAATAGGATTAGGCACTAGTCATACTTAGAAAATTTTATACAAACTTTCTTCATACACTTGATTCTTGAAATGTCTACACTAGGAATTAGTCATTATCCTTGCATCTACTTCATAGCCACATGCCATTGTGAGTAGATTTCCCAAATTTGAGACCATATTTTAACCTTCAAATCTACCTTATCATTTAGTTACACTCGCGTAGGTTTAGTAGAGCGTAAAGAGCAGGGGGTTATTAACTATATTTTCCCCGTTCATTAGCCAAAAATGTACTAAGAGATTGGCACCCTCTTAAGGTTAAAAACTTGCATTTTTGAGACCTAACAACATCTATCCCCCACTTTAGTGAGAGGAGGAACTTACTTCAAAGTCACACTAAAATAGACCAAATGCAACAACGATCAAGGGGGTTTCAAATGTACCAATGGTGGTAAGATAGGAAAACCATGACCAAGGCGGGTAAGCAAGCCCCCATGACCAAGGTCCTATGGCAAACCAACATAAGCAAAAAGGAACACACACAAAATAGTAAAGAGAAATGACAAGGCACAAGAATGCACTGTCAAAGAAAAAAATAAAATGAAACAACATGAAAAAGAGAAAGGGGTGGATCAAGCTTCGACCATTTGTCCAACATGTTGTGGATCAGATCTAGGTTATTTGTTCAAAAAAAAATACTCACTCTAAGGCGACGAAACTTTAGGCTGTCCACCAGATGAGAAGTCCTAAGAGGGTAAGACACATACACTCATGGATAGTATGTGCTCACACACACGCAAGTGGCTATGGGGAAAGTCATGCCTCAATCGAGCTTCCCACTCAAACCATACCAAAGTTATGCCTCGTGATAAATTTAATAAGGCACCATAGAAGAAAGGTTTTCGAGTTTCACGAGACAAGTAAAACTTTGTATTCTTGGAGCTCATGAACAAACAAGATGGCTCTACAGGAATGCAAGCTATGTTATACAAGGCAGCCATATAAATGAAAAATGAGAATGTTCAAGGGAGTCTTTCTTAGTTCATTCAAGGTCTTTAACTTAGGGAACATTGTGCCTAATGTTTCCAAGAGAGGACGAATCAAAGAATAAAAGATTCACAACTTTGGGGATGTAGTGTGTCACATCAAGCCACTAAGAGGAATGTAATATGCTGAGATATATCACACTCTTGAAGGACGTCACGCCCAATGTCATCCACAAAGCGAAAAATGAATTGTATAAAGTAATAAGACTGCACCATGAAACATGAAAAAGAAAAATGCAAAAGAATAATGCCAATGTATGCCCTCACTTTAAAGAAATTGCTAAACACCTTGCTGTGAGAAATTACTTTAAAGTAGCAAATAATAAATGCAAATGATAAAGAAGACATGAGAGCTAACATGGAAAGCCCTATGCCAAGTCATATGTTTCCAAGTAAAGCTACGCAATGCAAAAGAAAAAGAAAAAGAGAGGGTTTTCCCCACAATGAGAAAAACCAAACACATAAGGGATCTATGGATTTGGGGTTAGTATGTTCTTTGCTGCAATTTTTTTTAGAGAGCTCATAATTTTCATTGTTCCCTGAATACACATAGAACTAGAAGAATGACACAAAGAGAGCAAAAATAAAGAAAAAACTTTTGGTTCAACATGGAAGAACCATGAATGTCTGGAAACCTTATGTCATCCCCAAAAGGAAAACATAAGACAAATGAAAAGAAAATATTTTGGGTCAACATGGAAGAGACATAAATGTCTCGATGCCTTGTGTCATCCCAGAAAGGAAGACACAAGACCAATGAAAAGGAAAAAAAAAACCAAAAAACAAAAATATTTATGACATAGAGAAGAATGAAGGTACAAATAGAGGAATTTCACAAGAGAGAGAACATCAAATAGAACATCATGGGAGATCGCATTATGCACATGCATTGACATAAAATAAAATGAAAAGGAAATAGTGCAAAAGACTAGTAAGGCACAAGTGAGTCAACCTAAAGCAGGTCATTTGCCTCCCAATAATGTTAATTATATACCAAACGTGGGAAACTATCCAAAGGGACAAGGGCAAGTGTTGAACTAGGTGTAGCATCAAGTTCAACACTCTTTGTAGGAGATTTTTCTTCTAAGGTCATGGAAGAGGAAAACAATGTATTCAATTCATTATGCCCTCTTCGTCAATTTTAGTAACCTCATCATCATCATCCAAGGTAATCACAACAGGAGGTCAAATAATAATATCCATGGAAGATTTCAACTCTTGTTGTGGTTGTTGTATTGGATTATTTTTTGTTGGGGTAGGAGTGCGATCATCATGCATTGCTTCAATCAAGTTTGTATTTTGATTTTCTTTGTTCAATTCTTCATGTAACCTATGAGCAAGGGCATGATATCTATGCCTACACTCTCTAGCATGTCTGCTTCTTTTAGTTTTTTTTTCAAGTTGCATTTGTGTAGGAGCAAGTTGGTCAACCATAGGTTGCTTTTCTTCCCTAAGGGAGGAATGGAAGGAACCATGGGAGGTTGTTTAACTACTTTCTCTTTAACTTTGTAAACTTGTTTTATTCTAGGAGGTGTGATGGGGTTGTTTTCAATGTCTCTTGGTCTTTTGTAGGAGGTAGGTGAAGTTTCTATCCTAGGTTGGTCTTGGTTGTTTGGAATTTCTTTAGACTCAAGCATGGTTTCATCTAGGATGGTAGGTTCGGTTGTGGGTGGGGATATGTTTTAGAGGGATAGTTATGCTATCTTCTTCTCCTTGAACTTTTGATAGGACAAGAAAAGAAGTCTTCTCGTGGTTTTATAGGTTCCATAGGCTCAAGTCAGAAGGACTCTAAGGAGAAGTTACCTTTAGAGGACAATGGGTTAAAGCCACTGTGGTGGATGGTGAATATTTCATTGTCAAAGGGAAACTTTAAGCATTTATGCACAACCGAAGGGACAACTTTCATGGAGTGATGCCATGGATGGACTAGATTCACACGAAATTGGTCCAACTGTGAGATGATGGAGAATGAGACATTTAATGTTTTCAGTCCTATTTGAAATGGTAAGGTGATCAATCCCATCGTAGGGAAAGCAAAAACCATTGTGTGTCTTGATCCATGCTTTCAGTTTATCTTATATGTCTTGATAGAGCTCATGCAAAAGTAATAATTCCTTAGTGATCACATTCTCTCCATAGGCGGGATCTATTAGTATCCCATTAGTGGGCTTGTCATAGATACAACCGACTATGTAAAGAGGATAATTGGGTACATGTTTAAGTATATCCTTAGAGGAGAAAGAAATGTCAAGATGATCCTTAGTTTGGCCCTTACGAGGAATGACGTCTATCACTCCTACCATATCATCCATAGAATCATGTCGAATAGGATCAGTGTTATTGTCATTTGTATCAACATTCATCACATCATTCTTTGTAGTTTCACTAGCTTTGATAAATGAAATATTGTGTTTAGAAATGGGGTTGGTACAGATTTAAAAGTTCTAGATAGGAGGGGTGAAAGACTTATTTCCTTGATCACTAACACCTCCAATGGAAAGATAGCCAGAATAAATGAAGTCTTGCACAAGATGTTTAAGATGCTTGCAATGTTCCGTGTCATGTCCATTTTGTCGATGGTAGTGGCAATAAGCATTTGATCTAAAGCTCAGGGCTAAAGGCTTATTGGGATCAGGTGTTTTGATGGGAGGCAAGGTAATCATTTGCTATTCTAAGAGTTGGGACATTGTGTTATGAAGGGTACTGGGTAAGGGAGTGAATTGTATTTTTGAGTCTCCATAGCTAAAGGGTATTAATGATTTAACAATAGCTACATGGTTATTAGTATTTTGAGTTGTTTGTTGAGGGGGAATGAATTGAAGGAACCCTTTGTTATGTTTTCTAAGAGGTTGGGAATTGATTTGGTTTGCGGGCTCAGATTTCTCAGTTTGGCTAGAAGTGGACTTTGTATCTTGACTACTAACCGAATTTTGATAATCATGGAGGGCAGTGCACAAGTACATAAAGGATGGGAATTTCATCATTGTGATCTTGTCTTGAATCGTACTTTACAAATTTTATATGAACATCTTTTGAAGGTAAGGGTCAGGAACCTTGACATCGATTTGGGAAAAAAGCGATTGATAGTGTGAGATAAAGTTAGTTATTGTTTCTATTATTTTTTCTTGCATCTCATCGAATCACCAAGGTCATCTTAGGAGTCATGTGCACTTGGAAATTATTAACAAATGCCTCAAAAATTTCATTGAATGAACAAATGGAGTTGTTCACTAGAGAAGAAAACCATTCCAAGGCAGTGTCTTTCAATGACCTAGGAAAAATATTAGCCAAAAGTGTATCATTGAGGAAAAAATCACTACATAAGGTGGTGTAAGCATTGACATGGTTAGAAGGATCTCCCTTTCCTCTATATTTCTCAAATCTAGGCACCTCTATTACTTTTGGCATCGGTGTTCGCAATATCTCCAAGGATAATGGACTAATTTTGACATATTATGTAGGTGGGCCATTTTGATTTTTGTTGATGGTAGATATTTTCTTTTGAAGGGATGAAATAGTTTGGAATAATTGGTAAATGAGAGGGTCATTGCTTGTGTTATGAGATGCAAGTGAAAAAGGTGAGTGGGTGTATGTGTTCAAAGGGAAAGTGAATGGAACACTTATGGATGGTAAAGTGGTAGGAGATATAATGTGCGATGCCACAAAAGAACTAGGGATGCTAGCAAAAATACCCAAGGAAGGAGTCACATTACTAGTTTGCATTGTTGTTGTGACTTGTGGGTAGGTATAGGTAGGTATTAAATCCATTATTGTGGGAGGATGAATTTGAGTTCCTCCTTGGGTTGTGACATTGATTTTTGGTAAATGGAAACTAGTGGTTGGGGTGAGGTGCTTTTCAAAGATTTGAACTATGTTTTTCACAAGTTCAACGCCATCATTTTCAAGCATACGATGAATGTTATCTATAGTAGGGACATTTAGCACTTGATGTTGTAGGTTTTCTAGGTCCTCATGAATTTGAATGATGTTTTCTTGTGAAATATTATTAACTCTTGTTTATCACGCATGGCACTAAGAAGGTAAGGAATTGTTGAGGGGGTTATCGATACCCAATGTACTAGTGTCAATACAAGGAGTGAAAGATGTAGATGACCCAAGATCCACAATGATTGTGTTATCATGGGATGACATGAGTCTCAAAATTTATCTCACTATAGTATTATCAATAGGATACCAAATAATCATACAAGGGATACTTAAGGAAAGGTGAATGCAAATGGAATGCAAGCTAAGAACAATGAAATGCTTAAAATAAAAACTCTGGAAACTGAAGTAGAAAGGTAATAACAACAAACAAAAATTGAATTGTAAATGCCAGAAAATGCAATGTAGAATATGCAAAGAGATTGATTCGCCCAAGGTGGTGAATGAGTCCAAGGAGATTTTTTTTCAAAATTTTCAAAAAAAATTAATTGAATTTTATGCTTTTTATGTTTTTTGATCTTTATCTAAGATGAAAATGAAGATTTTGAATTATTTTCAATGAAATTACATGAAAAAATGCAAGCTATATGAGCTTTCGCTAATGCAATATTTGAAAACCCTAGAATGCAAATTAACCAATGCAAGTGGGTATGTGCAGGTTAATGGTGGGCCAAAAAGTGGCAATGAGGAAAAAAACACGTCTTTCATCGACTGAAAAAACGCGAAAAGAACATGTTGACTTTTTTTAGGCTCGGGTGTCACCATACCAAACACCAAAGCTACTTTTACAAATCAGATATTCGATCCAAATCAGATATCCGATTTGGATCAGATATTTGATTTGGATCAAATATCTGATTTGGATCAGATATCTGATTTGGATCAGATATCTGATTTGGATCAGATATCTGATTTGGATCAGATATCTGATTTGGATCAGATATCTGATTTGGATCAGATATCTAATTTGGATCAGATATCTGATTTGGATCAAATTTGTAAAAAGTATATATTAAAAACTTTTGTCTCTTTTTTGAAGTCATTCGGTTGAGAAGAACCCGCGAGCGCACAGTGGATCCATTCTTCGCGTAACAGATATCCGATATAGGCTAAATTCGATTTGGAAAGGTAAGTTTTTTAATTTTCATTTGATTTGATTCAATTTTGATTTAGATTTGAATAATTTCATATGGTTTTTGTTGATTTTTTTTAAAAATAGGGTTTTTGATTGAATTTTTGTGAAAAAATTGAGTTTAGAATAGATTTTGATAAAAAAATGAATGTTTTTTGTGGATTTTTTTTCACAATAGGGTTTTTGATTGAATTTTTATGAAAAAATTGAATTGAGAATGGATTTTGATAAAAAAAATGAATGTTTTTTGTGGATTTTTTTTCAAAATAGGGTTTTTGATTGAATTTTTATGAAACAATTGAGTTCAAAATAGATTTTGATAAAAAAAATGAATGTTTTTGTGGATTTTTTTCAAAATAGGGTTTTTGATTGAATTTTTATGAAACAATTGAGTTCAAAATAGATTTTGATAAAAAAAGAATGTTTTTAATGGATTTTGATTTAAAAATAGTGTTTCATTTATATTGTCTAATTTTAGATTAATTATTTTTTAACTTTAATCAGGCATTATGGCTGATGAGAATGAAAATGCACAAATTCCACCAGTTGAAAATGAAAATCCACCAGCTAAGAATCAAAATGCAGAAATTCCAAATGCTCCACCACTTCCGTAGCCATCAATTGAATAGTTAATTCATGAAAAATTGGAGCAATTGAGGGGAATTTGTGATGTTTATAGGAAAATCCCTCGATTATCTCGTATGTCAACTACATTGATAGGAATAATTACAAATGTAGAAACTCTCTCCACCCAACATAATGCATTTCATTCGTGGCGAGAAACCATGAGGTAATATTATGCATATGGAATGTCTTATGATGATGTAAAAGATCTCCAAATAACAAAACTGCAAATAGCCTCTTTATTTATTAACCCCAACATTGGTTTGCCAGTTACTGTTAACAAGCCAAAACTTTCTATAAAATGGTTCACGCATAGGGGCATAGTAGATAACTTTTGGGATCATTGGTGTATGGTTTATGATAAACCACCCAACAATAATCTTGATGTACCTTTTTACTTTATTAAAAAATTATATGTTGAGTTTTTGTTAGGGCATCATGTCAATTACTTTGACATTAAACCCTTCTAGAGCATTGGTAGAGGTATGCCTCAGGATAGGCTAGGGGCAGCTAGAGTAGTTAGGCGCCCACATGTTCCTTGTCCTCCCCTTCCTCCAGCACCTCTAGTACAACATCCACATATTACAGAGGATGCAACCACACAAACTATCCAGGCCATTCACTCTTTGAGTGGTCTTTTGGTTTCCCATGCTTCTTCAGTAGCTCAACCACAGTCTGGTGACCTTGGCGATGGATCTAGTGCTGCTGCATCATCCTCCTTGGGTCCACATATTTGCAATACGTGCTAGAAAATATGTTTGGGTCCTATTGTACAGCCCCATGAGCATCCATTAGACACTTCTGATTATGACATCTAGGATGTGGAGATTATAGCAGATCACATGTAGGGGAGTGGAGCACACCCTACAGAGTCCTCTCCTGCTAGAGAGGTGGACATTGGAGTAGTTACACAGGTAACATTTAAGGTGTAAATTCATAACTTGCATTTTTTTAAAAATGAATATTAATAAGAGATAGTATCAAGTACTAATATTTATTTACATGGTCTATTTAATAGTTAATGTTTGAGGAGGAGCTCACACAAGTGACAGATAGCACCCTTAGGGCCATTTCATTTGGCCTCGACACACACACAGTATGTATTTTCTCACTCACTCATTTACATTTTTTTACTGTATATTTGCTTGTCATTTGAATTGTCAATAATGAAATTATATATTAACTTATATGTTTATCTTACTCTCTGCTTGTAGCAAACACCTAGTGCGAGTGAGGTGCGATGCTCTCTAGACTATGGAGGCACATTGTTGGATAAGGGAAAGGTAATTGAACTCAAATTTGATTGAATTAAAATTTTTAAGATCTTTTATTGATTATGCATACATTGACATAGATTAGTAGTTTCATGTGTACTTGTCATTTTTATGTACAGGCGGTTGTGAGCTATACATCATTGTTGATAAGTGCCACAACACCCGAAGGAGTAGGTATTCGAATTCCTGAAGGAGGAGGTGTTGAGACACCTAAAGGAGATACAAAAAAAGATCAACCTAAAGAGGCATGTGTTTATTTTATTTTGTGCTTGGTAAATATGTTCTTATTACTGACAATTCTATGCTAACTTGAATCAATTTCATGTTTTTGTTCACATATATAGATTGACGTTACCAAAGTTGGTTTGGTTAGTTCTTTGAGAGGGGTATATTCTAGGACTCCTAACCCTTCAAAGAGACGTATATTTCAGGTAATCAAGATTTCAATTTTAGAGTTCAATTATAATTCAATGTGTATTGATTTTTATGTTAATTATTCAATTTTAAATTATATAGTATAACTAATCTCAATTGTGGTTTGACTTTTTCTTGTGCATTACCTTCAGAGCCAACGAGTGCTTCAAAGAGGCTCCATTTTGATGATCCACCAGTAGTTTAGGATGAGATAGACATTTTGGCATGTAAATTTTGAATAGATACCGAGATGGCATATGCCACATATTGTAAAACTTTGTTTGAGTTGGCGTTGATGCCATTTTTGTATATGGACATACACTTGATTATTGGATAATTTGATATATATAGAAGTTGACAATCGAAATTTAGTTTCCTCCTCATGTGCATGATTAAACTCTTTGAAGCAATGGTTAAATATCAATGTACAATAGCATAAAAAGAATGGTTAAATATTATGTAGTTTATATTCATATTGCTGATTACATTGCATTGCACATCTTTCAAACTCAAAGCATTATTTCACATTGCATAAGTAACAACTAGATACTCATATGATTAACCCTACACCATCTGATTTTCTTCTTTGTCAACTTTCCCATGCCTTAGTAAATTTGGTGGTCCATTTGTAACCATCAATTTTTTTATATAACATAAATTCACCTTTTAAAAAAAATTAATATGGCTAGACTCCCATATGAATACTAATAATATATCATATGACCATTCTTCATATAATTACTGGCACTTTGTGTCTTCTTAGATGAGCCAAAAGTTGTTTCCCAACTACCTCTGCCTTCATCAATGTTCCATATTTTAATCATTCCATCCCAAGATGTTGTGACCATTTGTTGACTAGAAGATTCAATTATTTGTATAAACCGCTTCTCCATAATGGCTAGTATAGAAAATAATTGCATTGGTAGAACAAAACTCCAAAACATTTCTGATTTCCTTGATTAATTGAATCTTAAGTAGAATCCCCACAATAATTATGTTTTACATAAACTATAGGAAAACAACATTGCTTGGAAAGTGCATCTCTAATATTTTATGTTCCTTGTACAATAATTTAAATACATTTGAAGAAGTTATATGAAAATATAGCTTCTTAAATTCTTCTTTAATTTGAAGGTTAGTTTTGATAGTGAGTAATTTATTTCATAGATGGATTTTAACTTTTGCTTGATTTTTGTGCACTGTACTTTCTTCTATAAATAAAATGAGACATGCTAATGCACATTTTCACTATAATTTTTCTATTTTCTTCCTCAACATAGCTCTCTCTTGGGCTTTGATACAACCCTGTCAGGGCCTGTCCTAATCACATTTAACCCAAATAAAAAAGAAAATTCCATGCATTGCTTCTCCCTACACTAGCAGACCTTGGCTGGAGGTTTTATTTGATATTGTCAACAAACATACAACTGGTTGTCTAAATGAATGGGGGAGTTACAACCTTCCCAATCAGGAGGTCATGACTTGTCAGAACTGATTAAAGCAATTCAAGACTTATGTCATAGGATGAGAACATTTGACCATAGGCTCAACGATAAATGCAATGATCCTTAACTAAATTATTTATACAAATTTCTTAGATTTGGAATAATTCAATGAAAATCAGCCAAAACATTTAAACAAGATATTTAGATCTAAAACATTCACATATGATAAATAATTCTACACATATAAGTTGGCTGGAATAGAGTATTCAATTCAAATAACTCACTTGATGATTACAATTTTTTTGCTTCAATTGTTTGCTCATAACCAAGATTACAATGATCAAAAAAAAATTTAGAAAAATATTGGGATGCTGAAATCCACTATGCTTGGCGTATAGATGCAACCTTTATGTGAAATTTCCCTCACAAATCCAAACAAGTTTCATCCTCCAAACTGGTGCAGGAGCACCTTAAGGTCTTTTGGAAGATCTTAGTGATTTTTGGCTTGTAGGTGCTTCTAGCCAATCACCAAGGGAATAAGGACTATGATATAAAGTCCCTAGGTTGTTTTTGAGAGTGTGTTAGGGTAGGTTTGGCTTAGAGTCTTGAACTTTATGAGTTCCTAGACAAATCTTGGCAATTTGAACATTTTGGCAATGTTGCCTTGGCAATTTGGCCTAAAAGTTGAAAAATAGCATTAATGTTATTCTAAGTCCGACCCAAGAGTCCTAGCATGTGGGAGAAAGGTATATAAGGTCATCTAAACCCTAATACCTGGGTTGGAAGTTCATTTTCATGAATTGAGTCTTGAAGAGCATTTTTGTGTGATTGGAATTCAACAACTTTTGAGTGCATTTTTGTGTTTGAGCCTTCATCAAGTCAAGAATGGATTGAAAGGACTAACTTGATGCTTTGAGTGTTTCATTTTTTTCATTTACTTACTGTACCTAGCATTATATTAGTCATTTAGACCAACTGGTTAAGGTTTTGCAAGTTTTTGGGTTTTTGGACTCACTACCGGTTTGGGCCAGTTTTGTGAATAATGAGTCCCACTTGAGTTCCCGTGGCTTTCCTCTCATGGCCACTTGGAATAAAGATGGGGACTATGTAAATAATGTACATACATGTTTAGGATTCTTTGTTTGCAGGGGAATTGAAGAAACTATCAAGCACTAGGTGAGTGCAAGTGCATTCTGGCTAGTGGCTTGGAGAGGACAGCAGTAAAGAAAGCTGCTAAATGGATTGGTTTGTGCCAATAAAGAGAATGGGAGTGTGGGAACATTTATTCCAGACATGTGTGTGCAAGGAGGAGAGTTGAGGAGGTCATTGAAGCCCTCAAAGTTGGAAAAAGGAGCTAAAACCCTTGAAACCCTTGAAATTAGGGAGGTATGAGGATAGTCATATGAATGGCCACTTGGGAGACCTTACACCTAGTAAATATTGAAGCCTAGGGTACCACTAGAAAGAATATCAAAAAATATTTGGGGGTTGTTAAGACCATTTTTGAGAAAAGCCAAGAAAACGGGTTCTAGGAGGCCTAGTTGGGGCAAAAGGCTACAAGGCCTAAAATGGAGTTTTTCAAGAAAACGATGGGAGATGGTGAAAGAATCAAATGAGATGGATCAATGAGGTGTCAAATCAACAAATAGATAGTAGAATAACCTTTCTTAGCCCATGGAGTAGTTAGGACACTTTGGGTCAGTTTGGAGCCCAGGGAAGCCTAGTGGCGAATTGAGAGTAATGGAGAATAATTTGAAATTGGTGGAGAGTCTTATGAGGTGAGAGGGGTTTAGGAGAGATCCCTGAATAGGGTAGAGAGGAATACCTTAGGAAGACTAGAGAATAGGTCTTGGGAAGAGCAAGAGTGCTCTTAAAAGGTAAGTCTCCCCATCAAATTGGTATCAGAGCCATACAAGGCTTGGGAATTGAGAAGTGAATGTCAGAAAGAAGTGAACCCATAGGAGAGAACACCATGGTGACCAATGCAGAGCTAGCTAGAGACTTGGCAGAGCAACAAGAAAAGAATAGGCGTCTTGAAGAGGCTATGGAAGAGATGAAGCATAAACTAGAAGAGGTGGCAGAGACTGCAAGCAAGATGAAGGTACAGTTAGGAGAGGATAAAGATAAGGGTAAGAATCAAATAGAGGAATACATAGAACCAAAACCTGACCCTCCATTAGCCAGATCCAAGCAATGTAAAGTTGCAAAGTGGTGCAACTTTCACTCCGCAGCTCGTACAACCAAATGAATTGTTCCAACACATCCGGATGGGTACGTTTATGCTAGGGATGGTCCTCTCTTGCACCCAAATACGCCGAATCACTCCGAGCTACATTGGACCGATGATTTCCCTTAAGAGTCCAAAGTGCTAAAGGCAACAATCTTTGAAGGTCCATTTCTTGGTATGCTTATAGACTCTCCTTCTAAGGCTATGGGATAGATGTTGGGACCATCTACAAAAAGCTCTCTCAATTTTTTCTATCTCGGAGGCATTTTCCTATGGTGATGACTTTTTAGTGGAGGGAAAAGTTGTCAGATGCAAGCAGTGTAAAGTTGAAAAAGTGGTGCAACTTTCATTCCATAACTCGTACGACCAAACAGACTATTCCAACATGTCTGGATGGGTATATTTACACTAGGGATGGTCCTTTCTTGCACCCAAATATGTTGAATCACTCTGAGCTACATTGGACCGACGATTTCCCTTAAGAGTCCAAAGTGCTAAAAGGCAGTAATCTTTGAAGGTCTATTTATCGGAGACCGTGATGCTTACAGACTCTCTGTCTGAGACTATGGGATCATGTTGGGACCATA
>VDFB02047230.1:503527216-503586404 GCA_007258455.2 Sequoia sempervirens | reverse complement strand
TATTAAAATAAACTATAAAATATTTATTGCATTTCTAAATCATATATTATAAAGTGTAAAACATTTTGTAAAATCATATATAAACCAAATCGGATATCTGATTCAAAATGGATATTTGATTCGAAACGGATATCCAATATTTCTAAAAAGGAATTTATTGCCTTGGGATTAGCCTTGGGCTTGCTTTGGTATTTGGCTTGGACATGCCAATCCTAAGAAGTCAATGCAAAAAATGTGTTTGACAACTTACCTTGTTTTTCTAGACTTCGTCCATGTGGCTGACGACTTTATTTTTAGCTAAAATTGATGAAACGAAAAGGGTTTGTAGAGACTCTCAACTTTCCACCTAATATAAATTATTCTTTACTTTGAATTTAATAAATAGTATTATTCATTTTCTATTTAAATTTATGACTAAAATTCCCTGATTGATAGGCTGATTGAAAAACATCTATAACTTTCAAGGGGTATCATATTTTTTGAATCAAAATATGTGTCACATTCTATGTTTCACATACTATAGGATTAAAAAAAATAAAATTGAATTTATGAAGTTTGACCAAGTTAAAGGTGAATTAGGACATACGAGTTTATATTTTTTTTAAAGTTGTAATAAAAATTCATAATTAATTATTTACTTTGAAAAAATTACAAAAAAATATGTCACATCCAGACATGAGTTCTCTACTTATATCTAAAATATTATAAAAAAATATTATCATTTTATTGTGGTTAGGGTGGTCAGATAGACACCTACTTCTTATTTTTCCTCTGAAATTTAAGTACTATTGCATTGAAATTTCAATTTTTCACCAAATAGACTTTTAAAAAATAAAATAAACTTAGTAGTTTATAAACTACATTCAATTTTCCATAGATTCTATTCTTACATATTTTTGAAATAATATAGATAACTTATTCAAATTTTTATGTCAAGTTGCCTAACTCTGATTTTTCTGAATTTTCATTGCCACTTAAGGGCCTATTTTTTCCATGATAATCCTGCGCATACCCAAGTCCTACTACAATGCTAATGGAAGATAAATATAAGATGCTAATGCAATCCAAATTAGAAAATGAAATGTTTTAAATGTAGGTTCAGAAAAATGAAATGATGAATTTGTGGGATGGTGCTATCATATGATTTTGTTCATAGAGCATACCCACACCTTCAATTTCATTCAAGGGTAACCCTAAATATCTCAATGCAAAAGAGAAAGAAATATTTAATAGGGTTGTCCTAGAGGTTGAATACAAGCTATTAAGGGGTTACCCACCAAGTTTAGACCTAGAAAATATAATGAAATGCAAGAAGTAATACTAAACCCTAATTGAATGCAAACTGACACTAAATGACCTATGAAAGTGAATGAAATAAAACAAAAAATTGAAGATAAGAAGGTGTGCGCATGAGAAACTAGAGATGGATGAATGGAGTTCTGAATCATTGGAAAACCTAACTTTAAAGTTGACTAGGACTCATTCGCCAAGCTGGGCGAATCAGTCCAGTTTTTGGAAAACTGTATAGGAACAAAAATCTAGAAAAAGGGTATCCAAATCTGCAAAGTCCTAAAAATTGACTAGAACTGGGACTCATTCACCAAAAGTGGTGAATCAGTCTAGTTGGGATTTTTTACAACTTGAAAAGTTGATCCTGCTCTTCTTTTTCTACTTTTCCCTTCTTGATTGGTTTTTGGATTTGAATCTTCGATTTGCAACTTGAAGGTCTTATCCAAGCTTCTCTAAGGATTGATGACAACTTTGGCAACTTTAAATGACTTGCAAATTTTCTCCAATATTTCTCCTTAGGAAATCTACAACCAAGACCTACAAATCACACACAAAGGAGAGGAAAAAAATGTTTTAGGGTTAGTGGATAGGGGTTTTCCTTGGTCAAACCCCTTGTTGGAAATCAATCCTTGAAATGAAATCAAATAAGAATGGAGAATGATGAATGAACAAATGACAATGTTGCAACTCACCAAACCGTAGCAAAAAGGTGCTGCAAATATGCTTGAAATGGCTATAATGGATGTAGACTTCGGCTCTTCCTTGAAGGAGATAGATCTTGAATGAAACACTTGCTTGAATCACAAAGTCTTACACCATAATTGTTAGTACAATAACAAACATGATGCATGAAAACTTTGACATGATGATTGATTCTTGAATGTTGCTCTAAAATGCTTGATAATCTGCCCTTGAATGCTCTTGAATGATCTTGTGAACTAAAACTTGCTATAATAATGCTCATTCAACTTGCTAGGTGTAAAATGAATGAAAGGAGCTTGTATTTATACTCAATTATGCATGAATTCTCTAAATTACAACTTTACAAGCCAACATTGGATCTAGGAGAATAAAATCCCACCAAAGGTTTAAATTAATTTTAATTTTGAGTTAAATGGGCCCTACCTAAAGGGACTCATTCGCCCAAAATGGCGAATGAGTCCCACCTTGGCATTTTGAGGTGGGTTTTCAAGATTTTAATCTTTTAAATGGTTTTGTTAGGATTATCCTAAAAAATACACATAAATGAGGCTTGTGGATTTAAAATAGGGCCAATTAAAGCCTAACAAAGCCCAATTATTAATGACAAGCCTAGAAAAGTGTGAAAGTGTGTTACAACACTTTACAACACTTTAAAATAAGGCAAGATTAATGTACAAAAGATGTTTATTAGGTGTATTTCATTAACAAGACCTTAGAAAAGTGTGAAAGTGTGTTACAACACTTAAGCAAGGTACCATTGATGTTCATTTAGTTCACAAGGGCCCAGGACCTAATGTGAATATGTTAGGCATATTACAACATTAAATCAAGGCCAAGTTAAGGGGGCCTTTTTCCATCATTATAGTATCTTGATCAATAATATGCTCAATATTATCAAAATTTTCTTGTGAATCCACATTCATGGTGAGATCCATATCATTTTTTTGACTGTTTGTGTGGCCAAGGGAGTTAAGTGTCATCTTGGGAAATGGAAGATTCAATATTATGAATGGGATCATCTTTGGTTTCATGATCATGGATAGGATAAAGGTGGAGTAATGGATCATCTTGGATTTCTAGATCAATGGTAGGATCATGATAAAATATTAGACTTTGGAAGTCATTATCATAAATGATATCTTGATCAAAGGTTGGATTGTGATGGGTGTCATGATCATCTATTGAATCTTGGTTAAAGATCAAATTAGCATGACTATTAGGATCATTGATGAGGACTTTATTAGTAACTTGATCGTGATTTGGTTGGGAGAAAGTTGTGACATTCTTTAGAGTGAGCTCTTCAAATAGCCTTAGTTCCTTCTTAGAAAAGATAGATACACTTTTATTTGATTTTATTTTCCCTATATCAATTAGGCCTTTAATGTATGTTTCTAGTGCAAATTTTGTAGTATGCTTGGGCTAGTGGAATATTTTTTGTTGGTGTAATTAATTATTAATTACACTTTGCATAAGTTTACTTAGGCATATTTAATTCCTAAGTTTAGGCTTTATCTTTATCTTATCGAGCTATCTTGTTGCTCACGATAAGATTAGGGTTTGCATCTTTTATTTTATAAAGAAAATCATATCTTGTAATTAATTGAATTCTTGAATAATTAATGTTGCACATCTTTTTGCAATAGCTCTTGCTTTTTTTATTTTCTCTTTTGTGGAAGGTTATTCTGGTTTGCAAATATGATCATGGGTTTCTAACATGGTATCAGAGCCTTGATTTGTAGCCCCTTCTTAGATTTTTGAGAAAATCATTGCAGGGTTCATTCGGGATTCCTCAAGGGTATCATGCCTTGAGATCATCTATGTTGCGTTTTGGATCAGATCGAGCTTCACCATTGGATTCAGAGCGCTGGAAAAAGTTAGGATTGACTTTTATTTTGTAGATTTTGGCCATCATTTGCTAGATCTGTGAGGGTTTGAAGTTAGGAGATTTTTTGCAAGATCTGGGGGTGGCTGAATTTTTGGAGCAGTTTGAGCAAAAACGGAGGTCACCATTGCGTTCGCAGTGGCCAAAAACCCTAAGAACGCCCTTTGTTTCATCGATTTTGGTGCAATTGATCTAGAAGGAAAAAAATTTTTGCCTAGGGGGCTGTACGGCCTCCCTAGCACGTGTTACGAGGCTCAAAAATTGATTTTTTTTTCAAAAACCACGTTTTTTCGAAATCTGGGCCACCGCTACCAGTTATAAACACACCTGCCACCCGACAGCCACCGGGCGGCCACCAGGCGGCCATCGCTCCACTGCTGCCACCAGGAATCTCCGCCACCACTGCCACTCTCCTCCGCTAGGCTACCGCCACCACCAGTGTTGCCCACCAGCGGTGCCTCCCCGTTGCTCCACCCACCACGAGTCTCCAGCCCCCGCGGGCTCCCGACGGGTTGGCCGCGGTCCTATTAAGGACGAGGCACTCCGCGCCAACCCCCGTTGGGCCGCCCAGCCCCAGCGGTGGTCATATGGGCGACCAGGGGCTCCACCCTAGCCCCCAGCCGCTGGTCCCCTGGTCCTGCATGGGACTAGGGGCTAATTTTTTTTAGCCCCCTAGGCGCCCTGTAGCCCTTATTGGGCATTTTGGAGCTGTTTTCACCAAATCGGGTGTATCTTTTGCTTACAATCTCCGTTTTTCACAAACGAGATACCATTGGAAAGCTGATTCCGACGCCGATCTAGTGGTGCTGGTTTTTTTATCAGATCTTGCTCCAGATTTTTTTTGCAGGCCTTTGAACTCAGATCTTGTGGTTTTCACTCCGAAGGGCATATCTTTTGACTCAGTGCTCCGTTTTTCATCATTCTTGCAGCGTTGGAAAGCTGATTCAGTCCTCTACATAGATCTAAGGTCTATTTCAATTTTTTATTTATGAATTTTTAGTATGATCTCATTTTACAATCGTCGGGTTATTGTAATAAACGAACTATGATAAAGTTCCATTCAGGGGGGTTTCATGCATAATAATCTGATTAGAGTGTTTTTTTTTCACTTTGATCCCATATTTCATTTTGTTTTGATGGCAACTCGTATGGGTTATTTGGTCTCTTAGTTTCTTTTGGCCACATTTCTTGTCTTGCTTGACACATGTTGGATTCATTGGTTCACACTTCAGTTGGGAGATTATGTTTCTTGATCCTCATTGGTTCAGATTCTTCTCAGTTTGAGGGCCATGTTTTTATGGTTATTGTTCTAGAGTCTATTTTTGGTACTCCTTCCCATGGAAGAGTTTCAGTCACGGTTTGGCATCGGCATCGAGTTACACGGCTTCCAGATTATGTCATCATCGCATCTCCTATTGCTTCACAGATTCCAGGGTTGTTCCAGTTTGTGAGTTTTCGAGTGTTCCGTGGCATCGGGTCTACTGTCACATTATCATGATTCCGGTTTTGGTTTTAGTTGTAGACAAAAGTATCTTTCCTTGCTTGTCAGATTGTGGTTTCAGTGTTACTCCACAGTGATCTTCCAGTGCTTCTTGCAGCAGTCATCTCATTGTAGGGGGGTTTTGTCCCACTGGGTTTTCCTTCTCTACTTCATCTTTACATTTGTACTTGGGTACCTGATCAGGCCTTGTTGTCGGGACCCATTCATGCTTTCTTGCATTCATCTTAGTTTTAGGTGCATGATTTATTTTGCTTCTCCCTAAGTTGCACTTATGGGGGGGTGTTGGTGTAATTAATTATTAATTACACTTTGCATAAGTTTACTTAGGCATATTTAATTCCTAAGTTTTAGACTTTATCTTTATCTTATCGAGCTATCTTGTTGCTCAAGATAAGATTAGGGTTTGCATCTTTGCTTTTATAAAGCAAATCATATCTTGTAATTAATTGAATTCTCAAATAATTAATGTTGCACATCTTTTTGCAATAGCTCTTTCTTTTTTGATTTTCTCTTTTGTGGAAGGTTATTCTGGTTTGCAAATCTGATCATGGGTTTCTAACATTTTTGGACCTCATGATGCTTGTGCATTTTGGAACTTTTGGATTTTATTGTTGTATTTTTGAAACCAATCAGACTCGAATGCAAAAAAAATCTTCACCATTATTTTTTATTAAATAATTGATGTAATTTTATATTTAAATGAGCAGTTAAAAATAGTTAATATAACCACCCAAAAAGAAAGGAGTTATTGGTTGCATGTAATGGTACATACGTGGGAAGGGTTTTTTTCATATGTTTTTTGGTTAGTTATGGTTGTTGGGTGTGAGAAATGAGTGTAAAAAAGTCATAGAATAGTGGCTGGAAAAAAATAGAAGTTGCAAGTACCTGTGGGAAAGGCTATGTATAAAATAAATAGTGAAAAATGTAGAAAAATGTTTCTACAAGTTGTTGCATGTCAAGTTCCATGTATTTGTAAAGGTTATTTTCAGGAAGATTAATATATTTTGGACCCTCTATTGGTGGATTAGCTCGGATTTGGGTGAACCATGAAAATATTTGTCTTTTTCCCTCAAGGTTAATCCCACTTAGTGTACAACCCCATTTGCAAAACCTTCAACAAGTGTTGTGACTTATGAACCATTCATTATACATCCCCTTTTGCTCAACAATTGATAAATAGGAGGCATTTTCCATAGTGTCTCAAATTATGATATTGCTATTAGGATTCAACTATGTGGTTTTACGAGTCAAACACATTGACCCATGTTTCACTAGTAGTGGTTCACAAGAACCCATTCTCATAATAATGAATATTACACTTAACACTCATTTCATCTAGGTGATGCTCAAAAAGGTGAAGCATTGGGCCTTCCTGGCAGGTCATCCATCCCAATACTACTCCAACCACTTTTCACTCATTGCATCTAGGTGATGCTCATAGAGGTGAAGCACTGGCATTTCTCAGGAGGTCACCCATCCTAGTACTACTCCAACTCAAGTGCACTTAGCCACAGAGTTGGAAAATTGATGTAGTTGATTTGGATGCCTCAATCATGACATGCTAATAATATATTTTCATATAGAGTTGCTTTTCTAGGACTTTTACACTAGTATATAATGCATAATCATGATGATGCTCTTTGATAGTTGGGTTTACCTTGTCCAAATATAAACATTTTGATAAAGTTCCACCATAACTCTTGTGGCAAAGTGTGGCTGTAAGGATGCAGTGGATTCTAGATTTTGGCTTAGAGTTAGGGTGATTTTGTGTGGATTTAGATGATGGAGGCAAGGATTAGGTTTTGGATTGTAGATGGAATAATTAGTGCTTTAGAGGTGGATGTGCAAATTGATGGATTTTGGATTGAGGGATTTTATGTTTCGATTGCAATGAGGGATGTTGGGATTGGGTGTTGAAATTGGATTTGGATTTGGGATTCATCTTAGGATTGGGACCAAAATTCTCTTTGGATAGTGAAGTTGTGCATGATAATTGTGAAGGTGGTGCAAACCTATTGTATGTAATGATTTTGATTATTCCCTTTGATTGGATTCATCAATAAACTTTACTTTGGGATACATACATTTTTATCTTTCTTCTTGATTTTTGGGTGGATATTTCTTTTTAGATTCATCCTAATTTTGGTAGGGAGCATCCATTTGAATAGAAATATTTTTTTCCATGTGAATTCTTCACTTTTTATAGTGGATGATATTGTTGGTCCCAACCAAGGGGTATAGGATGTTGCAAATGCATGTTGTGATTATGGATGGAGGAAGTAGGTAGAAGATGGGTGGATGGAGGATCTATGGAAGAGTTATAGATGGCCTTTATTTTGATGTTTTCATTGGATGAGATTGTCACAACTATCATTAGTTTTTCACCATTAGATTGATCACTTGGAGATGTGTAGCCAAGGCCTTAATATCCATCATTGTCATATGTTGATTGGGTTCGAGAATTCCTTGTTCATGAAGGTCTAAACCTTTTCCATTGTAACACTTGATTTGAGAAAAAATGTTTTCCATAGGATATTTTTAACTTTTGGAATAGAATGCAAATCCATAATTAGGAAACTATGACTTAATGGAAAGATCTATGTTCTCCTCTACAAGAAGGCCTAATCATATGAAGGAAGTTGAACCTAGCTTATAAGATGATTATAATTTATCCCCATTTGCAATTATGGTATCTTGATCAATGATATGCTGAATATTATCAAACTTTTCTTGCGAATCTAAATGCATGGTGAGATCCATATCATTTGTTTGACTATCTATGTGGCCAAGGGAGTTAAGTGTCTCATCTTGGGAAATGAAAGATTCAATATTATGAATGGGCTCATCTTTGGTTTCGTGGTCATGGATAGGATAAAGTTGGAGTAATCGATCATCTTGGATTTCTAGATCAATGGTAGGATCATGATAAAAAAATAAGACTTTGGAAGTCAATATCATAAATGAGATCTTGATCAAAGATTGGATTGTGATGGGTATCATGATCATTTATTGGATCTTAGTCAAAGATCAAATTAACATGACTATTAGGATCATTGATGGGGACTTTATTAGTAACTTGATCATGATTTGGCTGGGAGAAATTTGTAGCATTCTTTAGAGTGAGCTCTTGAAATAGCTTTAGTTCCTTCTTAGAAAAGATGGACAAATGTTTATTTGATTTTATTTTCCCTATATCAATTAGGCCTTTAATGTGTTTTTCTAGTGTCACATTTAGTAGTATGATTGGGCTAGTGGGATAATTTTTGGACCTCATAATGCTTGTGAACTTTGGACCTTTTGGATTTTATTGTTGTATTTTGGAAACCAATTAGACTCTGATGAATAGAAAGTCTTCACAATTATTTTTTATTAAATAATTGATGTAATTTTATATTTAAATGAATAGTTAAAAATAGTTAATATAACCACCCAAAAAGAAAGGATTTATTGGTTGAATGTAATGGTACATACGTGGAAAGGTTTTTTTTACACGTTTTTGGGTTATTTATCATTGTTGGGTGTGAGAAATGAGTGTAAAAAAGTAATAAAATAATGGTTGGAAAAACATAGGAGAAGTTGCAGGCACCCATAGGAAAGGCTATGTATAAAATCAACAGTGAAAAATGTGGAAAAATGTTTCTACAAGTTGTTCCATGTCAGGTTCCATGTATTTGTAAAGTTATTTGTTGGAAGATTAATATATTTTGGACACTCTATTGGTGGATTAGCCCAGATTTGGGTGAACCATAGAAATATTTGTGTTTTTTTCCCCCAAGGTTAAGCCCACTTAACGTACAACCCCATTTGCAAAGCCTTCAACAAGTGTTGTTACTTATGAAACATTCATTATAGAGCCCCCTTTTCTCAACAATTGATAAGTAGGAGGCATTTTCCACAGTGTGTCAAATTATGATATTGCTATCAGGATTCAACTATGTACAGTTTTACGAGTCAAACACATTGAACCATGTTTCACCAGTAGTGGTTCATAAGAACCCATCTCTCATGAAAATGAATAGTCCACTTAGTACTCATTGCATCTAGGTGATGCTCACAGAGGTGAAGCAGTGGGCCTTCTCAGGAGGTCACCCATCCCAGTACTACTCTATCTCACATGCGCTTAACCACAAAGCTGGAAAATTGATGTAGCTGATTTGGATGCTTTAATCATGACATGCCAATAATATCATTTCATATAGAGTTGCTTTGCTAGGATTTTTACACTAGTATATAATGCATAATCATGATGATGCTCTTTGATAGTTGGGTTTTCCTTGTCCAAATATAAACATTTTGATAGAGTGCCATCATAACTCTTGTGGTGAAATGTGGCTGCAAGGATGCAAGGGATTCTATATTTTGGTTTAGATTTTGGGTGATTTTGTGTTGATTTAGATGATGGAGGTAAGGATTAGGTTTTGGATTGTAGATGTAATAACTAGTGCTTTAGAGGTGGATGTGTAGATTGATGGAGTTTGAATTTAGGGATTTTATGCTTCGATTGCAATGAGGTATGTTGGGATTGGGTATTGAAATTGGATTTTGATTTGGGTTTCATCTTAGGATTGGGACCAAAATTCTCTTTGGATAGTGAAGTTGTGCATGAAAATTGTGAAGGTGGTGCAAACCTATTATATGTAATATACAAATTTTGATTTATGTATTGATTTTGATTATTCCCTTTGATTGGATTCATCAATAAACTTTACTTTGGGATACATACATTTTTATCTTTCTTCTTTATTTTTGGGTGGATATTTCTTTTTAGATTCATCCTAATTTTGGTAGGGAGCTTCCATTTGAATAGAAATATTTTTTCCATGTGAATTCTTCACTTTGTATTGTGGATGATGTTGTTGGTCCTAGTCCCAATCAAGGGGTCTAGGATGTTGGAAATGTATGTTGTGATTATGGATAGAGGAAGTAGGTAGAAGATGGGTGGATGGAGGATCCATGGAAGAGTTATAGATGGCCTTTATTTTGATGTTTTCATTGGATGAGATTATCTCTACTATCATTAGGTTTTCACCATTATATTTCTCACTTGGAGATGTGTATCCAAGGCCTTGATAACCATCATTTTTATATATTGATTGGGTTCGAGAATTCCTTGTTCATGAAGGCCTAAACATTTTCCATTGTAACACATGATTTAAATCTTCACCATTATTTTTTATTAAATAATTGATGCAATTTTATATTTAAATGAACTTTTGAAAATAGTTAATATAACCACCCAAAAAGAAAGGAGTTATTGGTTGCATGTAATGGTACATGTGTGGGAAGGTATTCTTTTCACATGTTTTTGGGTTATTTATGGTTGTTCGGCGTGAGAAATGAGTGTAAAAAAGTCATAGAATAGTGGCTGGAAAAATGTAGGAGAAGCTATAGGTACCCACAGGAAAGGCTATGTATTAAATCAACAGTGAAAAACGTGGAAAAAAATTACAAGTTGTTGCATGTCAAGTTGCATGTATTTGTAAAGGTTATTTTCTAGAAGATTAATATATTTTGGACCCTCTATTGGTGGATTAGCTTGAATTTGGATGAACCACGTGAAATATTTGTGTTGTCTTTTTTGTTGTCCATTTTATTTCATGTTTTTTAAATCTGTTGTGTATTCATATTAAATATGCATTTAATTGGTAGTAATATGCCTTCAATCTCTAACACGTGGTATCAAAGCATGTTGTGTTTAGTTATCCTCTACAGGAAGGTCTCACAGTTGAGTGGGAGCAATGGTAGACAAGATAAAATTGAAGGTTGACAAGTTCAATGGGCAGAACTATCAATTATGGAGGATGCAGATGGAGGGTTATCTTTATCAGAAGGGTTTATCGTGTCCATTGGAAGGGAAAGCCAAGAAATTGTCAACAATGTCTAATGAGGATTGGGATATTCTGGAGAGAAAGGAACTTAATAGTATTGATCTATGTTTGGCCCAATCAGTGGCATTTAATATTTCACAAGCAAAGACAACTGCAAAGTTGATGCAAACTTTGGTGAAACTATATGAAAGGCCTTTAGCTTCAAATATGGTATTTCTTATGAAACATTTATTTAATATGAAAATGGTAGAAGGTGGATCAGTTGTTGACCATTTAAATGAGTTTAACATACTTACCAATCAATTGAATTATATAAATGTTAATTTCGATGAGGAAGTTAGGGCTCTTTTGATTTTGTGTTCTTTTCCTGAAAGCTAGAATAGCTTGGTAATGGTTGTTAGTAATTCTATGTTGGTTCAAATACACTAAAATTTGATGATGTTGTTGGTGTGATTTTGAGTGAGGAAATTTGTAGGAAAAGCTGAGGGAGAACATACACATCAGGCAATGTTTTGAATATAGAAAGCAAGGGCAGAACAAAGGAGAGAGGAAAGAATTCTGGAGGTCATGAAAAGTCAGGAGGAAAATCAAAGGAAAGAGGTTCCAATCTAGAGGAAAGAAGGATTGTTGGTACTGTGGTAAGCTATGCCATTTAAAGAAAGATTGTTGGTCTCAGAAGAACAAAGAAAGACAAAAATGAAAGCAATAAGGAGGAAAATGTGGTAAGTAATAAATATGATAATGATTCTTTGGTTTTATCCCTTGAAAATGTTGATGATTCTTGGATGTTAGATTCAGGGGCTTCATTTCATGCTACACTCTATAGAAGTTATTTTCTTGATTATGTCCAAGGGGATTTTAGGTTGGTTTATTTGGGAGATAATGAACCCTATCAGATTGTAGGAAAGGGAAGAATCAGGATAAAGTTGCAAAATGAGAATCATTGGCTACTACAAGAGGTAAGGAACGTTCCAATATTAAGTAGAAATTTAATTTCAGTAGGGAAGCTAGGTTATGAAGGCTGTGTTGTTACTTTTAATGATACAAATTGGAAGGTTACAAAAGCTGCCCTAGTGGTAGCAAAATGTGTGAATGTAGGCACCTTATATCTTTGTACACATCATATTGTTCCTTCTACTTTAGTTGTTGCAGATAAAAGTCAATGTTTAGGGACAATTGTTTTAGTCTAGCAAGAAGAAAATTAGACAGCTGTCATTGGGTCAAAAATAGCACTGTGGCATAATAGACTTGGGCATATGAGTAAAAAGGTATTGAAGTAATTCATTCAAAGAATGTTTTACCAAGTCTAAAATGTGTTAATATGGATTTTTGTGAAATTTATGTGTATGGAAAACAAAAGAGAGTTAGTTTTCTCAAGGATGGGAAGCAAAAGAAAGATGAGAAATTGGAGCTTGTACATACGAATGTATGGGGACCAACTTATGTATCTTCTCTCAATGACTCTCGGTATTATGTTACTTTTATTGATGACTCAACTAGGAAGGTATGGATTTATTTCTTTAGGAATAAATTTGATGTATTTGAAACTTTAAAAAATTGAAGAATCTTGGTTGAGAATGAGATGGGTAAAAAGTTAAAATGTCTCAGATCTGATAATGGTGGTGAGTATTGCAACAAAGAGTTCAAAAATTATTGTTCCTCAAATGGTATTCATAGGCAGAAAATGGTTCCAAGGACTCCACAAGAAAATGGAGTGGCTGAGCACATGAATAGAACAATAATGGAGCATGCACGGTCTATGATATTGCATGTTGGGTTGCCATTAAACATGTGGGAAGAGGCTGTAAACATTGTTATTTATTTGATTAATAGAGGACCTTCTAATCGTTTGGGTTATGGTATTCTAGAGGAAGCATGGACATGTAAGAAGGTGAGTTATTCTTTTCTCAGAACATTTGGATGAGAAGCATTTGCATGTGTAGATTCTAAAAATAGAATAAAGCTTGATGCAAAATAAAAGAAGTATGTATTTGTTAGATATGGCATTGATGAGTTCAGTTATAGGATTTGGTATTTTGAAAATTAGAAAATTGTGAGAAGCAAGGATGCCATATTCAATGAGAAGATGTTGTACAAATATCCATTACAACAACATGAGAAGAAAGAAAATGATTATGTATTCTGGATGACACTCTAGACAGTGATGTTCTAGTGGTTCCTTATGATCCACAACAACAACAAATACCACAAACTCTAGTTAATGTTAGACTATCTTCAAGGATAAGTAGACCTCCAAAATAATTTTCTCCCTCTTTGTATTCTATTTTATTAACTAATGTTGGTGAACTAGAATGTTATGATGAAGCTATGAAGCTGGATGCCAAGGTTCAGTGGGAGCATGGAATAGAAGAAGAAATAGACTCCTTGCTGAAAAATCAAACTTGGGAATTGTGCAAGTTGCCTGCAAGTAAAAATGATTTACCAAACAAATGGGTTTATAGGCTGAAAGAGGAAGATGGAGGTAAGAAAATATTTAAAGCCAAGTTAGTTGTAAAAGGATTTGCACAGAAAAAAATATTATTTTTAATGAAATGTTTTCTCTGGTTGTTAAAATGACTTATATTTGTATTGTTTTAAGTATTGTGGCTACTAAAGATTTGTATTTGGAAAAACTAGATGTTGGAACAACCACAAGGATTTGAGGTCAAAGGTAAGGAGAAATTAGTGTGCAAATTGAAGAAAATTTTATATGGCTTGAAGCAAGCACCTCAAAAATGGTATATTAAATTTGATAGTTTTATGACTAACCATGGCTATGGCCGATGTAATTTTGACCATTGTTTTTATTTTAAGAGGTTAGATGATGATAGCTACAATATTTTATGTTTAAATGTTGATGATATGCTTGTAGCGGGGCCTAACATGGATCACATAAGGGAGTAAAAACACTAGTTAGAAAATTCATTTTCTATGAAGGATTTGGGGATAGCAAAACAAATCCTTGGTATGAAGATTACTAGAGATAGGAAAAATAAAATAAAATAATTATCTTAGGCTAATTATGTTGAAAAGGTGTTGTAGAGATTTAACATGGTGAATGCAAAAGCTATCAACACACCTTTTCTTATTCATTTCAAATTGACTAAGGATATGTGTCCAAAGACACAAGACAAGGTGGATAAAATATCCAAGGTACCATATGCTTCAGTTGTAGGTAGTTTAATGTACACCATGGTATGGACAAGATTGAATATTGTACATGTCGTAGGAGTTGTTAGCAGGTATATGAGTAATCTCAAAATGGAGCATTAGAATATGGTAAAATGGATTCTTAGGTTTTTGAGAGGTACATCCAATAAATTTTTATGTTTTGGGGACTCTAATATTGATTTGAAAGGCTATGTTGACTCATATTTGGAAAGGGATATTGATACCAGGTGGAGTACCATAGGTTATGTATTTATAGTTGGTAGGACAACAATGAGTTGAATTTCTTGATTGCAAAAGGTAGTTGCTTTATCTACCACGAAGGCAAAGTATGTTGTAATAGAGGCAGCAAAGGAGATGATATGGGTAAAATTTTTCATGGAAGAATCAGGAAAAAAAAAGGCAGAAAATTACTTGTTTATGGATGGCTAGAGTACTATACATCTTGCAAAGAATCATGCCTTGCACTCTAGAACCAGACACATACAACTGAGATAACATTTCATTTAGTCAGTGTTGGAGGATGGACAGGTAAAGCTAGAAAAGATGCATATAGATGAAAATCTAGCAGATATGTTATGAAGGTGGTAACAAGGGAGAAGCTGAGCTTATTTTCAGCTTTAGTTGGTCTTCAAGGTTAAGATAAAATCAAAATAGCAGGGTCCAGGGTGTTTATTTCCAATGGGAGTTGTAGGGGGCAGCAGTGTTATGATCAGTCTCTAAACAAGAGACGATATGGTGTGGAGTTTGATCAATCTCCAAGTGGGAGATTGTTATATTTTGGAGACCAATCAAACTTGAATGCAAAATAATGTTCACCATTAATTTTTATTAAATAATTGATGCAATTTTATATTTAAATGAATGATTAAAAATAGTTAATATAACCGGCCAAAAAGAAAGGAGTTATTGGCTGCATGTAATGGTTCATGCGTGGGAAGATGGTTTTTCACATGTTTTTGGGTTATTTGTGGTTGTTGGATGTGAGAAATGAGTGTAAAAAGTTTATAGAATAGTGGCTAGAAAAATGTAGGAGAAGCTACATGTATCCACAACAAAGGTTGTGTAAAAATTAAGCAGTGAAAAACATGGAAAACCATTGTTACAAGTTGTTGCATGTATTTGTAAAGGTTATTTGTTGGAAGATTAATATATTTTGGACCCTCTATTGGTGGATGTAGCCCAAATTTGGGTGAACCATGTTAAATCTTTGTGTTGTCTTTTTTGTTGTCCAATTTATTTCTAGTTTTTAAAATCTGTTGTGTATTCATATTAAATTTGCATTTAATTGGTAGTAATCTACCTTCAATCTCTAATATTTATGGACCTCATGAAATGTTTTGGTTTATCTTACCATTTGGATTGAATCATGGAGATGGTAGTATATGGTGGTATTTTATTTAAAGGATATGTATAGTGGTAGGAGACTCATGGATATGTGTTGTGGACATGGATTTCTTGGATTTTATTTTTTGTTGTTCATCCCATGTGAGTAGTACTTGGAAAAAATATTTAATAGATTGGGATGAATAAAGGGCTTGGGTGATAATGATTTAGAGGAAGTAGATGGAAATGATTTGGGATATCTAGATGATCTAAGTGAGTTGGGTGAAGTGAATTGAAAGGATATGGATTGGGTAGATGATGGATATTTTTCTATGGAGGTGTTTTCCTTACCAAATGTGGGATAAGAATGGATCATGGATGCTTGATATTGGTTCATGAGGTAGCTAGTGATTGGGAGATCTTGGTTTTGGGGGATATGGGAGTTTATGATGGGGTGTATGGAATCTATAACAAGATGATTCATAAGGATCTCATCAATGGTGTCTTGGTCAATGCTATCATCATCATAAGGGTCATACTCAAGTTGATTGATAAAACATCCTCATCATCATAAGGATCATATTTAGGTTGATAGACAAGACCATCATAAGGATCATATTAAGGTTGATAGACAAGACCATCCTCATCACCATAAGGATCATATTTAGGTTGATGGATAATTCCATTATAGTCATTATAATCGGCTTGATTTGGGAAAAGGATTTCATCTAGAGGGCTCATGGTATTGGATTTTCCATTGATTGTGATCTTTTGGCTTGATTTGATTATAATTTTTGGATTTACTTGTGTGGGATATGGATCCATCATTTTTTTTAGGTCCTTGTATTTTCAAAATTGGTATAATTTGGATGTTGGATTGCTTTGATTTCTGGTGACTATATCAAAAGGATAAACCTAGGTGGACTTGATAAATAACTTGGATGGAATACATGGATTGAGAAATTGAATGATTAGGATGACGCCAAGGATTTGAATATACGATTTGGTGGACTATTTGGATTTGAATTACTAAAATTGGTTTATAGAACTTAAGTCTACACACTTGGATCTTAGGATGGATTGGTTTTGGAATTCTACATATTATGTAGAGCTTCCAAGGATTAAACAATAGTCCTTAGGATGATTTTAAGATCCCAAAGGTTGGACTAAGGTGTTGGTTTTGATTAAGATAACCAAAAGCAATTACTTTCAACTATGACCAAGAGTTGATTTGGATTGATGACAAGTGTAGAATTTAATGATGATATAGATGAAAGATGATGATGATTGTATGATGATCAAGGGTATCCTAATGTTTTAAAGGATTTGAATCAAAGGTTACTAGGATTATGACCAAGGGTATAATGAGTGACATAGGTATGTCTAATTTTCACTCAAGGTGTGTTTTGGATGGTTGGATAGTGAGAAAGGTCAAAGTGTAGACAATGGATTAAGGACTAGGGATGTGATTAAGTTTGACCAATGTGAAATGGAAAAGGTATGTGGTTGATGTGGGAGGTGTTGGGGTATGTTTTGGATGATTACCAAGGATAAAAAGGTTTTGCACTAAATTTTTTATCCTAGGTTTCGCTTCAATGTTTATATTTTAAGGATACCAATGGGCAATGTGTTTTCAAAAAAGAAAAAAGGGCTTCAAACTAGACTTGACTCAAACTTGGTAGTGAAGGTTTACAAAAAATAACTTGGTATATACAACACTCAAATAAGAAGACATAATAAAAAGAATACATTATTCAATAAAGGGCAGGCTAACTTAATGTAGGCCCACTGTATGATAAAATACCTTCAAGTGAGTGGATAACTAGGGTATGCAAAGGTTGTTGAAGAATGCCAAAATCAAGAGCATGAAATAATATTCCACAAGTGAATAAAATAATCACACTAGTATGTTTATCGATAAAAAAATAAACAATGTGTAAATACAATGAGAAATAATTGCATATATAGGCAAGGAAGATGAGATAGGAAGGTAAGACTAAACAATTGACTAACCCTCCAAATATTGGACACTTGTGAGCTCACTTGAAAAGTGTGTGGGAAAGTGTCAATAGGTGTCTCAAGTGATAAGGATGCATGTATCAATGATATGAAGTGAGACAAAAAAATAAACCTACGTAAATTTAAGCTACGAGTGTGAAAAGGTCAATCCTAGAAAGGTGATTAGCTAACTAGGTAAATAATGACTCTATTTACACTAACACTCCCTCCCCCTTAAGTGTAACTTAGGGAGTAATGTATGTAATGATTATGAGTCTTGAATAATAGGCCATGTCAATACTCATGTACAAATATCTGGGTATGTGTAGGATCATCATGGAAAAAATAGGCCCTTAAGTGGCAAAAAATTCAAAAAATTCAGAGTTAGGCAACTTGACGTAAAAATTTGAATAAGTTATCTATATTATTTCAAAAATATGTAAGAATAGAATCTATATCAAATTGAATTTAGTTTCTAAACTACTAGGCTTATTTTAAAAAAAAAATAAATCTATTTGGTGAAAATTTGAAATTTCAATGTAGTAGTACTTAAATTTCGGAAAAATAAGAAGTAGGCTGCCTATCTAACCACCCTAACCGCAATAAAATGACTATTTTTATAAGATTTTAGATATAAGTAGAGGACTCATGTCTGGATGTGATGCATATTTTTGTAATTTTTTCCAAGTAAATAATTAATTATGAATTTTTATTACAACTTTTAAAAATATAAAAACTTGTATGTTTGACCACCTTAACTTAGTCAAAACTTAATGAAATTCATTTTTTTTAATCTTATAGTATTTGAAGCATAGAATGTGACACATATTTTGGATTCAAAAAATGTGATACTGCTTTGAAAGCTATAGATGTTTTTCAATCACCTTATCAATCAAGACTTTAGTCAATTCAAATAGAAAATGAATAATAATAATTCATTAAATTCAAAGTAAAGCATAATTTATATTGGTGGAAAGCTGAGAATATCTTTTAAAAACCCTTTTTGTTTCATCAATTTTGGGTAAAAAAAAAAGTTGTTAGCCACATACCCTACACATAACCATCATATCACCACTTTTTGGCCCATCATGATCCTACACATACCCATCTCATAAAGTGGAGTAAAGGAGAAAAACCCAATGGGAAATAAAAAAACCCTCTCCAAAAGAGAAATTATGAAATGAAATAAAATGTACAAGTGGAAAAGATAGGACTCATGAAGTGATCCCACAATACTGATTTACAATTTCTGGGAGATCCTGATTTTTGCTAAAATCACATATTTTTAAAAAATATAATGATTTAAGCCTTGAAATTTTTTATTTAAAGGATTCCAATTGAAGAGGGTTTGATCGAGCCACCTTAGATAAAAACCCCTTGGATAAAACCTTGCTAGTTTTAAACCATACCCATAACGGAGTCTCCTTTACACCTATCAAAATGCTAATAAAAAACCACTTTTGATTTACCTTTTATGGGATCAAATGAATTCATTTAAAATTTATTTTTGTAAGTATGTAGTCCTTATTATAAGCTTCCCAAAAAGTATAATTTTAAATAAATTTAATTTTGTTATTATATTTATTTTTTATTTCTTGTGAATGTAGGTTTTTCACCAAAAATCAAGCTCTTTGTTCTGCACATGTGGAAAAATAGTAGATTATAAAAAAAAAAAGTTAAAAATATCAATGCACTAGATATTTAAGTCCTTGATCCAATAAAAAAAAATTTCAATACATACAAAAAAGGTTATGTTGTATACAATCCACTTATGTCTAATTGTAATTGGTTTGACTTTAACTTGATTAAGGAAAAAATATTCAATAAAACACTATGAAACCAAATGAAAGCACTCGATATTGTAGCTACAAATCTAAATTTGAAAAAATTAGAATTTTACCCTTCATGGAAAAATAGTTATGTTGTATACGGTGAGCATCACTGCTTAAAAATGGTGTTTACTGAAAAAAAACTAGTTTTTGAAGGAGATGGAAAAAGAAGTGCAATCTAATTCCAATTTTTTTGAAAAATATATATTTAGAATCTACAGAAAAAATGTCACAAATCACTAGTTTGCATCATCTTCAAATTCCTCATGGTTTAGTTGCTATAGGTGCCTGAAAGTGAAAATTTAGTTAGAAAAAACAAGTTCAATATCCAGTTTGGCCAAAAATTGTAAACCAATATTGTGGGATCACCCCATGATGACCCCCCAAGGACTACTTCTAGAAAAATGTACAATAGATGCTCCCCCATACGAGATAAAAGAGAGAATGTCTATGTGACCCCCTAGAAAATGTGAATTAATGAACTCCATGTGAGGAAACGATTCCTCCCAAAAATGATAGTAGTAGAACCGTACAACCTCCCCTCAAAATGATGTCTATAGTGTTGGTAGATGCCTAAAAATGGATGATAAATATGGTCCATGATCATTGAACAAAATTTATCCCCTTGGGAAGAAACAACACCAAAAATGTGCAGAAAATTACTTCCCATTCCAAATAGAAATATGGAAGACATATGATGAACATCTCTAAATGTTGCACATGATCCAAAAACTAAAATGATGCCAATGATGTCTTTGAATGATGCTCAAAGATATCCAAGACAATGTTCATGTGTGACAGATGTTGATAAGATGGATCAGATACCATATGAGATTCAGGAATAAGGACCATGGATTTATGGCAACAACTGAATTAATGTGAATTTGATATTGTTGCAAATGATGATGATTGAGACAAATAGGTCAACTCATGAACATTTGCACAATCTGTCATGATAGAAGTTGATCTAGGTGAGGCGAGAGCAATCTCCAAATATAGAAATGACGATGCAACTTGATTGATGCTAACATCATAGAGAAAATGAATATCCTCAATGGTGTCATCCAAATCTACAATATGGGATTCTACAATCAAAGATGTGATGTATGGTAGATATGTATCCAAATGTGGTGGATCTGGAATAATGATAGAATTTTCCTAATGAAAATAATTAGTGGAGCTCATGGATGAGTCAATACTAGATTTATATGTAGCAATAGGTGATATGGAAGATGAGATATCAATGCAATCCACTCAACTACATTGTTCATCCATAAATGATAATGTCTCACAAGATGTCTTAGTGAGATTATTCCTTACAAGCTCCAATAGTAAGTCAACAATTTTATGTGAAACATGAGGACAAAATTCATCCACATATTGATTGCTCCCACAATATTTGAAATTCATTTTACATTTTTTAGACATGGTCTAATTATAAGAAAATAATAATGTGAAATACAAGATTAACCCCCCAAAATGACTAGTGCTAAAACATAACCCCCACAAAACAATATGCAAGAAATTTTCAAAGGTTGTGAAGATCAAATGAAAAAATATTCCATTTATAACTCATGTAAATTTTTACAATTTTTTGATAAAATGACAATCTAGATCTTAATTTTACATGCAAAAATAGATTCCTTAAGAAATTCATGTAGAAATAAAAAAGTTTGTAAAATTTTGATAATTGAGGTGAAAGTTATGCCCTGTCAAAATTAACTTACAATTATGACTTCAGAGAGAGAAAAGTATACTAAAAAATATAAAATCTAAATCATCTCGATGCCAAAATTTCAGCAACGAAACAACAAAATGAGCAACTTAACCTACTAAACCATATATAGAGGGGGGGATTTACTAATATTTCTTGATCAACAACTTAATCTCCTACTAGAGACAAGGATAGGGCTCCTTCTGTTGTTGTAGCAACAACCCTTGCCACTACCCTTGCTTCTACTCTTGGAACTACTTGTGCTTATTTCTATACCCCCACCTTTGATGAATAATAGTGCCAGAGGGGCCACTAGTGTTGGTTTTATCGTACAAGGTGTTGGATTTGCTCCTGGAACTAGAATTGGATATGGGAGGGATCTGGATCCACTCGATCAATTGGGTAAACAACTAGCTCTGGTATTGTCTCTGCCTCTGGGTTTTGATCATGATCATGACATGGGTGGGTGGGCTAATTAGTTGAATAACTTATCACTGTATTTATTATTCCTGAATAACTGCTTATCACTGTGAACCCCACAATGATGGAAAGTACTATAATAGGTATAGCAACCTGGGAGGCCATATATAGTAGTGTTCTTGATTAGAGCTTTAATGATCAGAGCTCTAATAGCCATGTACCAAAAGTCAGAACAAGGTACATATGACAAGGTAGTAAAAAGCCTCCACATGTACACTTTCTCATAACAAGGTAAAGGTAGCACATGGTGCATAAAGTTGCCCCCTCTCTCCTATAGTTAGTCAAGTCAGTAAACATCTTCTAAATCAAGAGAAAGGACTAGGTCTATATCTTTGGATATGAAACTAGAACAGGGGCTGTTGTGATTGCTAATGATGTTGCCTATGCAACTGTTGCTTATGAAACTACTTCAACGACTAGCTATGATGCTACTAATAATACTGGTGGTTTCGGTTCAATGTATTTTTTTGGTCTTGTAGCTTCAATTCCTGTAAGGTTTGATCTCGTAGGTTCTTCTCCTGCTACTAGTCTTGTTGTTGGTCTTGCTATTGGATCTACTGTCATTGCCGGATATGCGTCTGGATCCTCAACTCGTTCTCAAAAATCATAATCCTGATCCCTGACATCAGAATCTTCAGCACGAGATGAATCTTTAGCTCACTTTAAAACTATATCTTGACCAAAAACAACATAATCTTCACTTTGATCACGAAGCTCTTCACCTTGATCCTGACCACTTTGGTCTTGCTCACAAATTGGAACAGGCTCTGGATTACGATATGCTATAGGGATCACTGGTTCTCCTAGACCTAGAACAATTGAATCCATTACTTATTCACCAACATTAGAACCAACAACATCACCTTTGGCTTCATCACCTTCATAATCAACTGCTTAGTCAACTGAAACTACTACTACTACTAGTGGGTTTATATTTGTACATGAAGAAAGGGTTGGGTCTTAATCCGAGACTGGAACTAGGTGAAAGTAAGCTGCTATGCTATGAAGAATGATACTCAATTCATACCTAGTGCTACTAATGCCCCTACTATGGTACCACTACTACGACCATGCCATTATACCCACTACAACCATTATATTTTGGTGCTTCAACTGTGAAATCGACAGGATCTGCAGCTCGCTCTTGGAAAACTCTAACCAAACCCTAAGATTTGGATCTATATATGTGACTATGACAAAACCAACTCTGAGAAAAGTTGGGTCTACTGTTGCTTATGTGACTAGATCACCAAGATCAACAGAATCTACAGGATCCATTAATGATCTCTTTAAGGAGATCCTCCATTTTTAGTTTCCATATATCATAACTAGATCCATTGAATCTTTCAATATCTAGATGAGAAGTAGAACTCACTATAACACACTTCTTTTACAAATCTGCAATAACACAATAGTAAAAGCTCCCACTGCAACCAAAAAACCTTCAAAATTTTAAGAGAAAGGTGTCTCAAACTATAACCAACCATTAGCTCTGATACCAAATGTTGAAAATGAAGGTAATATTACAGCTTAAAACTTGTAAAACTATGAGACTGTAAATCTAATTAAGTGTTCTTTGTCACAATTCTGTGTATGATAAATCTATTTAGATCAATTTTACCAATTGTAGAAAGAGACAAAAGATTGCAGAAGAATGAGACAAGGAAATAGAAGTGACACAACATATAAGTGGAGAAACCCTTTTAGCAAAAAGCTCTACCAGAATCAATAGTGATTGTATTATTTAACCTTAGAACAAGATTACAATTTGATACTGTATCAATCCTTGATTGATATGCTTTCTTTCCTTCAACAATCCTTCTTCACAACCTACAATAAACTCTCATGGAACTCTCATACACTTGCTGCAATTAATAGACAATAATATGAGCTTGTAAAATCATAAGATTTGTACAATACAAGAGAATAAAGCTCCTCACAAAAATATACACCTAGATTGGGCAAGTAGAGTTCCACAATGTAATATGAAGTCAAACCAAAATCTTCCTCAATTTAGGTCCCCCAAACTGAACAATTAACTAAACTTTGGTCAAGAAGATATCATACAAACTTCACCTCAAAGTTGGTGCCCAAGAATGGGCCCAACTGACTAAGCCTTGTAAATATCTTCTCATGCAAAAGGTGTTAACTGAAAGATGCCAACTTGGGCACCCAAGGTGGCCCCAAGTCAATCTTAGTCAATTGAAACATATCTCACCATCAATTCATGCAAACATTATGCATGATTGATCATCTCCACTTAACTAAAAGTATCCACCTATTATATGTCATGCAACTCAAGTTAACTCAAGTCAACTAGCAACTCAAAATAACTACATGCAACTGAAGATAACTAAACCATAACTGAACTGAACTGAACTGAACTGAACTGATACTAAACTGATAGTGCCACTCCACTCATGTAAATATCAATCCCTAATTTGCAGGATCAAAATATGCATTACTAAAGTGTTATCAATCCTTAAAATAGTTAACTGAAGCAAGGTGGGTTCCACCTTCTATGTGGGTGCCCCATGTGCTCCTATCTTGTAGGAGCTCTTCTTGGATGTCCCCACATAATCCTATCATTTAGGAATAATCACAAATGTCAATTTACATGTTCATTTCATTTGAATTTAATCTCTTTATAATCCTAGTATTGGGGAACACTTTCCAAGGACTTAGGAGATACATGAAATATGTTTAGGATTGTAATTAAATGGCATCCTATTTCCAACATTCGTTGACTATTCACACTCGAAAAACTAACTCCTCATTTTCAAGTTATTGTAAAAAGAAAAACTCAACCTCCTTACTAGCTTTGATAATTAATTAAGTAGTTTGTGTAAACCAGTGGTTTATCTAAACTATTGGAAATTAACATGTTAAATGTGATGGTTTACAAAACCATAACATTATAACATAAAATCATAAATAGTATTTAATGATAAAATAAAAAATAGTTCATATAAGATAATGAGGAATTGGTTGACCAAGTCAAGGGTCATGGAGAGAGGAGATGGAGATATTTGAGGCTGAGTGTGAGAGTTCTAATCCCACTTGGAGATTGGCCACTAGAAACTGAGCAATAGACTCACTCAACTTCAAAAAGGTTTTACCTTTTGATGAGATAGAGGCATGTGCAACAATGTAAACCCTCGATCAATTTCAAATATTCTAGCAAAGATTGAATGTGGTAGTCGATAAGACCATGCAGTGAAAAAACCCTCTCATTTTGTACCACTCACAAAAGTCCGTTGAGGCATGATTGTATTTGGATAATAATTATTTTCCAATTAATAGTTGATCAAATGGAAGGAACCAACTCTTCCAAATACTCCATAGTCAAACCCGTTCTTCGCAAGTTGCTTCTTATCAAAAAAATATGTTTCCTTTCATATTTCTTCAAGTTAGACGCATGGTGATATTTTTGTTCAGGAAGATTTAGATCTAACCCTTGTGTGAAATTTACTAGGGAACCCAAGAATACCAAATAGTTGATGAAATAGGAAGGGGCACAAATTTAATTATGTGTAAAATAATTTTCATCAAATGACTTAGATAAAAAAAAATTTGATTGGGATCAACTGTGGTTTGAAATAAAAGAACTAATGGTATTCTCTCATGATAACTGTTGTCACCTAGAAATGCATCCTATGCAAAGTTTACAAACTAAGCTTTCTAGTGAAACATTGGATCATTTCAAGGCTGTGGGTCACCTATAGTTGAAATGAACCTTCAGAGAAGGCCGACTTCCTTTGGGTATCACCTAAATTAATGATCTTTGTAAGGTAAAGGGAGAAAGAGTGTATACAAAATTTAAACTAAACTGAACTATTCCTATGGTGATACACCGAGTTGATAAGAAATCATGGAATGGATACAGGAAGGACATACACTTAGAAAGCAAATGGTTAGCGTTTTCACTTACTTAACATAAATCCTTTAAACTCATGCACTATTCTTAACAAGCTTGCTCTACATGCATATCTTAGGAAGGAAAGATGAATTTCACGGCCTTAGGTGTGAATACAGATTAAAAAAAAACACAGTTAAGAACTTGCACAGTATAAAATACAGAAATGAGAGTAATACAAACATTAACAATAGCTTCCAAGGCAAACTCTGCATTTTATTCCAGATTCCAGTTGAGTTACAAAACATACATTTAGTCAAGAAAGGATTGATAAAAATCACTAACTCTTCAAAGTGTATAATCCGAACTGTTTACAAAAAAGGAAAAAATGCCTTATATATCAAACTATGTCGGACCCTTAGGGCTTACAAAAAATCCGTCCTCGGAGTATATTTTTCCTTAGATCTTTTGATTGAATTTAATGCTGAACCCTGCATGTCCATGTCGGTGAAGAGTCATTCCCCAGAGAAGCCTTCTGATCTTTCTGCAACCACCGCATTTACTTCTAATCCTTGTGTCCTCCTTTGAATTCCCCCCTAGTCGAGCTGCTTTGAATGCTCATAAGCTCATAATTGATCCATGTCGATTTACATTCTATTGATCTTCTTTTGCTGGTCAGATAGCCATGGCTTGCCTTTAGCTCCCTCTGATTGGTCGAGTGTATTCCACGCAGATTCTGTGGGCAGTCAAAAGCTCCTTTGATCAGAATCGCATCTCGGTGAGACACTGAAAGTGTCTCACCAATGCGATTATTCCCTTTGAAGCCATCGACATAGCATGTGATAGTTGATGAGAGTTCATGATGAAATCCCTATTCCTTATTGAAGGCATCCGTTTCGGGGAGACCCTCTTCATTCAGCGAGAACTCATTTCATTTTGTTTCGGCAAGAGAAACCTTCATCGGCAAGAGGTCATAGTGGCTTCATTAGTCATGCCGAAATCGCCTTCCATTGCTAAGACATACCAAGTCGGGAAGACATCCTACCGAACGTAAGACCTCCTTTGTAAGTCTCCCCGAATGCATTTTACTCTACCGGGCTCTACATCTCCTTTGGTGAGACATTGGCAAGCCGGTGAGAGATCTTACCAAAAGTAAGAGGCTACCCTAAGACCCTTCATCTTCTATTGGTGAGACATCATTGATGTTACCCCGAGACATTTCACTCCACTGAGCTCCAGATCTCCTTCGGTGTGACTCCCATCGGTCGGGAAGACTTCATGGCCAAGGGAAAACGCTACACCGAGACCCCTTTTGTTTCGGCAAGACACTTGCGGTCGGGAAGACATCTCCCCGAAAATGTGACCATTCACCGAGCTCATTTTGTTGTCACCAAAACTTTGGCCTGTCGGCTAGACCCTTTGCCGAGCACACTGCGGTCTCCCCGAAAACACATCTTTCGGCCAGACTGGTGTTTGTCGCCGAGACTCACGCTGAACTCCTCTGTTCTGCCTGAGCTCTCCTCAATTCATTGAGACTCCCACTGGTCGGTGAGACGTTTCACCGAGCTCCTTATCCTTTCGACGATGAGTTCACTTTTCTTCGATTGGGGAGACATCACCAACTTGACAAGACCTTTCACCGAAACCTGTGTCCTTTGGCCAATACTGCTATCTCCTTCATTCGCTGAGACATAGCCATGTCAACAAGACCTCAGGGTGACGGCTAGAAACTACACCGAAGTCAAATGTCGGGGAGACCTTCTACATTCGGTAAAACCTTGTGGCGAAGGGACCAACCTTTGCTGAGAGCCCATCCTTCTTGTCGGGGAGACATCTGCCGAGCTCATTTCTATCACCAAAACATTCCCGGGTTGCCGAGACCTCTTAGCGAGCTCAAATTGCCACGCCGAAGACTTCAACTTAAGGCACTGTCGGCGAGACACATTAGTTTCATTGGGACTTCTCATCGAGCGCTATAGGTTATCTCGAAGCCCGTGGTCGCCGTGAGTCTCCCCGATTTACGATTGAATGGCCTATCAGCCAAAGAATTCCATGCAATAAGAGGTCGTACCGAACCCTTCTTGTCACAACGATAGGCTGTATAGTGAAAGCGTTCGGCAAGATAGAAACTAGGTCACAACGACCTATTCAAAATAGAATGTATCAAAGCTGCTAGTCGGCCAGACAGTGAAGATGTTATACTGACTTGGCTCTAATGGAGGCCTCAACTTGTGATTATAGAGGCATATTTCCAACAGAGCAGGCTTCCCAACTAAGCTTTTTGTGAAATGTCATCAGATGCATGAACTAACCCTCAATGGAAATAGCCCATTTGGCCCTTAGGAACACCTGCAACATAGATGCCTTGCCTAATTTAGCCTGAGGGTGAAAATTAGGTAACATTTCTAGCGACCTTTGCTGGATGTTCGCCTGCTGAACATGAAGACTAGTAGTCTAGGCTTATCCATTGGGCATGGAGTCGTTAGGAGGCTCAGAAAATAAATAAAAATATCAGGTTTGCACATGGCCGCAACTCGCTTGAGATCCACAGAACACAATAGGTTGCCAAAAGAAAAACAAAACAGGAGAAAACAAAAGAGAAAACACTGGGCCATCACAACACCCAGGAAATAGAAAATAATTAACTTGAAGCATAGAAGCACTTATTGAAAACATAACCTAAACTAATATGTACAAAAGAGGAACTCCATCAGACTTGAAAACAGGGCTTAAGATGTATCCCATTGACTGGGATAGGGAGTACTTCCCCTTCTATTGTAGCCAGCTGATAAGCATTGTGCTCCTTATAGTCTCTGATAAGGAATGGGCCTATCCACATGTTGTCAAACTTGGTGTGATGACCTGGCCTACTTTTCAGAACATCCCATTTGAGCATGAGGTCTCCCACCTCAAAATTTTTTTGCTGTAGCCCTTCTGTCAATTTTTTTCTTTGTTTGGAGCTGATGATACTCCAAATCCTTCATTGCTTTGTCCCTTAATTCTTCAAGTTCCATGAGCTTTGCATATCTCACGGACATTGGGTCCTGTTCTTCAAACATCTCCAACTAATGTATAATGTCAAGGGCTGGAAGCTCTACAGACAAAGGCAATCTTTCCTCTTTGCCATAAACCAATATGTATGGTGAATTACCAATAGACCTCTTAGGAGTCACTCTGTCTGCCCAAAGTGCATTTTTTAATTCAGTGTGCCAGGTCCTTTGATTATCCTCCATTGTTCTTTTGATAATCCTAATGAGATTCTTATTTGTGCTTTCAGCTAAACCATTACCCTGAGGGTAATAATTTGAGGATGTATTCAAATGAATGCCATGTTTAACAGCCCAACCAGTTAATCTTAGTCCCACAAATGCAAGAGCATTATCAGATATGATGGAGTTAGGAACTCAAAATCTGGTGACTATGTCTTCATAAAAGCTTAAAACTGAAGATTGTTTTGCTTCTTTCAAAGCTATTGCTTCTGTCCATCGTGTGAAATAGTCTATAGCAATCATCACCCACTTATGACCAGCATTGAAAGGTGGATTTATTGGTCCAATGAAATCAATTCCCCATCTCATGAAGGGTTGCTCCACCTGAATTGGATGGAGAGGCATAGCAGGAAGCTTCTCCTTTCCTAAAAATAGAGCACATTTAATAAACTTCCTTGACTAGGCATATGCATCCTTGAACAAGCTGGGCTAGTAGTAACTAGCTCTCATAATTTTCTAGGCAGTAGTTCTTGGGGCAAAGTGACCTCTTGCAGCTCCATCATGAAACTCATGAAGTACCTTTTCAACCTGATTACTGTGAATACATCTTAATAGGACACCATTCAGATCCTTTTTGAAAAGAACATTGTTCAACAACACATACAGTATGGACTGCAATCTGAAGTATCTTCTCTTAGCTCTGTTCAATCCTAATGGGCACTTGCCAGTTTGTAAAAATTGGGTCATATCTTGAACCCAATTAGTTATCCCCATTGGCACATCGTCTTGAGCATTCTAAAACTCATTTGTATTAGTAAGCACATCATCCTTTTCTAATTCATTGTTATTGCTTGACCCTGTAGCAAGCTGTTCACAAAGACCTTTACCTCTAACTAGTTTGGTGATCTTAATGTCTACATCATATTCCATAAACTTAGTGACCCACCCTACTCTTTTTTCATTCAAATCTTTGTTCAACAGAAACTCCTTCACATTTGAGTGTGGCACCAAAATATGAATCTTATTTTTTGACACTAAAGGCTTGAATTTCTTTAGGCTTTTGATCACAGAGAGAACATGCTTCTCAACAAATATATACCTCTCTTCATAATCAGTAAGTATTTGACTAAAGAAGGCTATTGGCTGTTCTAAGTTGTCACTATTTTTCTATACCAACATAACAAAGATTGAACCAGTGTCGCCAAAAGCATACAAAAAGAAATCTTTGGAGAAATCTGGATTTACCAATGTTGGGGCATACACTAAGGCCTCCTTAATTTCTTCAAAACTATGCCTTGCCTCTTTTGTCCAACTGAAAACCACACTCTTTTTTAGCATGGCAGTCAAGGGCTGTAACAGGTTTGCAGCATCAGGGATGAATCTTCTCAAAAAGTTGATTTGGCCCAAAAAGCTCTACAGACCCTTGTGATTTGGTAATGGCAACTCAAGTATGGATCTGACTCTTTCAGGGTCAATAGTAATTCCTTGCTTTGACACTACATGTCCTAATAATTTCCCTTCATGAACAACAAAGATACTCTTTTTTGGATTGAAAGATATACCAAACTCTCTACATTTTTCAAAAACTTGTCTAAGATGTAACAAATGTTCATCAACATTCTTAGAATAAACTGTAATGTCATCTAAATAAATTAGTATAATCTTATTGATCAAACTTTGAAACGCCATGTCCATGGCCCTCTGAAATGTGGCACCAACATTTGATAAACCAAAAGGAATCCTTTTGTATGCCATGGTGCCCCACTTAGTTGTAAAAGTAGTTTTGAATTGATCCTCCTCTTTAACCAGCACCTGATTATAGCCCAAAAAATCATCTAACAAGGAAAACCTTTCAGAACCAGGAACTACTTGTAAGATTTGTTCCATAGAGGGCAGCGGGTAATGATCTTTCAAAGATACTTGGTTAAGATCCCTAAAGTCTACACAAAGTCTCATTTCACCACTTTTCTTCCTAATCAGAACAAGATTAGAAACCTAGGAGGTGTGTTTAATTGGAAAGATGATACCCCCTTCAACTAGTTTGGTCAGCTCTTTAATCATTAGGGGTTCAAGCTTAGGATTCAAGGGCCTTTGTTTCTGCCTCACTAGCTTAGCATTAGGTTCTAACTCAATTGTGTGCTGAACAATATGGGGATCAAACCCTTTCAAATATGAGTATTCCCAAGCGAAGAAATCATAAAATTCTTGGCATAAAGCAACAAAAGCTTGTTTATCTTCATGTGAACAAATTTTTCCTATCTTAAGAAGTTTACCTTTGAAAATCTCCAGTTCTTCATAATGTTCTTCTTTGATTTGTAAGCTAGATTTACCCTTTTTAAGCTGATCATCAGTACTAAAAATCAACTCTAAGGTAACAAGGCCTTTGGGCAACTTATTTGTCCTTAGCTGTATGAAATGATCACTATACTATTGCTTGAGTTTTTCTTGATTCACCATGGAGAACTAATCTTCTTCAAGCAAGAAAGAAAGAATTTGTTCATCACTGTCAAAAACTTGCCAGTGAATATTGTTATCAGGAATTGATGGTCTGACTACAACCTTCACATACTGCTGTACTTTCTCTTTTCTAATGTCACCTAGAATATCAAACTGTGCCCCAATGGCTACAAGCCTATCAGCATGCTTGCTTTGATTCCTTGGAATAGACACTAAGTTAAAGGCATCAAAATCCTCAATCATATTCCACACTCTGTTTCTATAAGACTTTAGTGTGCCATTTTTAGCAACATTCAAGCCTCTTATTTGATTAACAATTAATTCACTGTCCCCATAGACTTTCAAGCTGGTTATTCCTCTCTTCCTTGCCCACTCAAGACCTTGAACAAGGCCTTCATACTCAACAATGTTATTAGAGCATGCAAAAGCAAAACGGAAAGTAGAGTAATACCTATCACCCTATGGAGAAACAAGCATTGCACCTCCTCCAACGTAGTTTTTGCTTCTTGAACCATCAAAATACATCTCCCATAATTTATTCTGATGCTCAAACTAACTTTCTACACTTCTCTCAAGATTTTGCATTTCTATCCCAGCCTCATGCAATACATAATTGCCCAGACCAACATCCTAAATAAGCTCATTTGGATTATCCACCATGTTCTCAGTTGCCCATTCATTCATGAGTACCTTAGGTACACTCATAGCTTGTAACTCTTGTGCTGTAGCAAGTTCAGTATCCTCTAAAACAATAGAGTTAACATTTATAGCAGATGGCACATAAGGTTTGATGTGATCCTTGGCAAGGGACTCTGAAGCTATAGTTACCTTAGTACCATACCTGGTCCTAAAAAGCATATGAGACCAATCTGAAGATAAATACCCTCCAATTTTAGCCGTGAAGTCTCTAGGTAGGCATAAAGCAAAAAATGGAGGCAAATCTATGATAATGACATCTTGTGGGATTGAAAAGTTGGGACAGGCATGTAGTGTGAGATTCAGATTTTTAATAACACCTATATTGTTTACTATTGTCCCATCCAATTGAAGTACCCCCTTTTCTAATGGCTGGTATTGTAAACCTAGTTGGTCTGCAATCTTTTTTGGCATTATGGAACTGCTAGCCCCGCTATCAACCATGCAATTGTGCACTAATTTATTCCCTACTATTAAGGAAACGTAGAAAGGAGGGGGCTTGACACCATTACTTTGTTGTGTGGTACTATCCAAATGTGCATTGGTTAGAACTGACTTTGTTTGGCCTAAAGATACTTCATTTGGAGGATTCAAACTAACTGGATTTCATAAGGCTGACTGTAACAAATTGATTTGACCAGGGGTTGCTAAAGAATCCCACATTGAAATTGAAACATTCATTTTTTTCATATTTTCAATAATGTTGAAAGGTGCAGATATATTTACCTTTGGATGTGTCTTTACAACAACATGGTTAGGTTGCACTTGACCTGCAGATGAAGCATGTAAAGGGTGCTCCTTACTAGTATCATAACCTTGCTGCAAAGTGTGTGGTACTTGCTGATTTGATGGACCAGCAGTTCCCTTATCTTTATTCATTGCTTGTTCAATCTCAAAAGCCCTCTTCTTGGCTCTAGTATTAGCAGCAACAAATGTGTCGTCCTGGTTCACTCCACAAAATTCTTCCCCCTGCCAATTCATGAGAGTTGAATCATCTCCAGGTTGATCCTGCTATTATGGATACCCCTCCTTAGGAAAATCTTGCGCACCTACAACATTTTGCACCATAAGAGCTTGATTGATGACGCCATTAGAGCATGTAGCCTGATTATGTGGTTGATTACATGGATAACACCATTCATAATTAGCAGCCAGATTATTTTGAATAGGAACAAGCTCTTTGACAGCACTAATTGGAGCTGGATTGTAGGCCTGAAAAAGGTCTTGTGGCAAAATTTTGTCTTGAGCCTTAGTAATTTCCTTGATACTGTTGTCTATTCCCCTGGAACTACTGTTGTTGACCTTGAAAAGGCTGACTTGAGGCCTGATTCTACTATTGATAAGGCCTGGAATAGTACTGTTGTTTTTCTAAGTTCACCAACTTGTTACCAAAAGTCTGTAAAAGACTTTTGATCTCTTGTAACTCCTGTGATGAGCCTGAAGCAACACTTTCTTGTTTATCAACAGCTAGAATAGTAGCTGGCAGCGTTGGTACAACTGGTAGAGGTGTGAAAGGAGGTATTTGCAAAGGAATGTTTGCATGAATTTTAGGAAATATAGGCATTGGAGGCCTAGGAGCAAGTTTTCCAGCTTGTATTAAGTTGTTCTTAGCTCTGATTGCTATTTCGAAAGCATCTGGCAAGGACACTCCTCCCATTGACTGTATCATGACAGCTATATCATTGTTCAGAGCCCTCAAAAAGTATAAAAATGTGTATTCTAAAGGTGGCCTCATCATAGCAGGGATTCTATCCTAGGTTCTCTGAAATTCGAAGTTGAAGTCATTCATCTGCTCTTGTGGAGCCCTCTTAATTGTAGTCAATTGTTCCAATAGAGACAAGTTATCAGACCTGTCTTGAAATTGTTTATGCAACTTGTCTCCAAATTCATCCCATGTTGCAATTGAACTAACTGGTAGGCTCCTATACCATTGCACAACTCTTCCCCTCAGTGAAGCAGCTAGTAATTTCACTGCAACATCCTTTTGGGTTATGTGATGTACTCCACATAGCGAAGCCACATCTCACATGTGTTCAATTGGGGTAGTTTGATCTTCCCCAGTGAAAGTTGGCAGACTCTTCAGGGCTGCCATTGGAATATCATTGTGCTGTGCCAAATTTAAGGGGCTTCCTCCATTAAAAGCAACAAAGGGTTGATTCCTTGGAGTAGCCATGGGAGGTGGCTGAGGTGGATTTACTGGTGCAGCAAAATGAGATCCCACTGATGGAGGGGTAGACTGAGTTCTTCTAGAATAAATAACTGTTGTTCCTCGCTTTTCTGTTGCTCTGCCTTGTCTTCTTGGTGGTGACAACTGTAAGTATTCAAAAGGGCCTGAGCTGCTTCTTGTTTGAACTCTTCTCATAAACTATAGAAGGCATTGATTTCTGGAGTTCTTCCTCTTTATGGAGTCGCCAAGTATGCCAAGTGACTTCTATAAAGTCTGGGACTTGCTGGTTGCATACTAAACCAGCAGTTCAAACTAATTTCAGTCCACCCGGTGTGCCAAAAACTGTTGTCACCTAGAAATGCACCCTATGCAAAGTTTACAAACTAAGCTTTCTAGTGAAACATTGGATCATTTCAAGGCTGTGGGTCACTTGTATTTGAAATGAACCTCTGGAGAAGGCCGGCTTCCTTTGGGTATCACCTGAACTAATGATCTTTGTAAGGTAAAGGGAGAAAGAGTGTATACAAAAAATGAAACTAAACTGAACTATTCCTATGGTGATACACCGAGTTGATAAGAAATCATGGAATAGATATAGGAAGGACATACACTTAGAAAGAAAATGGTCAGCATTTTCACTTACTTAACATAACTCCTTTAAACTCATGCACTATTCTTAACAAGCTTGCTCTACATGCATATCTTAGGAAGGAAAGATGAATTTCATAGCCTTAGGTATGAATACAGATTAAAAAAAAACACAGTTAAGAACTTGCACAGTATAAAATATAGAAATGAGAGTAATACAAACATTAATAGTAGCTTCCAAGGAAAACTCTGTGTTTTATTCTAGATTCCAGTTGAGTTAAAAAACATAAATTTAGTTGAGAAAGGATTGATAAAAATCACTAACTCTTCAGAGTGTATAATCCGAACTGTTTACAAAAAAGGAAAAAATGCCTTATATATCAAACTGTGTCAGCCCCTTAGGGCTTACAAAAAATCCATCCTCGGAGTATATTTTTCCTTAGATCTTTTGACTAAATTTAATGTTGAACCCTGCGTGTCCATGTCGGTGAAGAGTCATTCCCCAGAGAAGCCTTCTGATCTTTCTACAACCACCGCATTTACTTCTGATCCTCATGTCCTCCTTTGAATTCCCCCCTAGTCAAGCTACTTTGAATGCTCCTGAGCTTAGAATAGATCCGCGTCGATTTACATTTTGTTGATCTTCTTTTGCTAGTCAGATAGCCACGACTTTCCTTTAGCTCCCTCTAATTGGTCGAGTGTATTCCACGTGGATTCTGTGGGTGGTCAAAAGCTCCTTTGATCAGAATCGCATCTCGGCGAGACACTAAAAGTGTCTCACCGATACGATTATGCCCTCTGAAGCCATCGGCATAGCATGTGACAGTCGATGAGAGTTCATGACGAAATCCCTATTCTTTAGCGAAGGCATCTATTTCGGGGAGACCCTCTTCATTCGGCGAGAACTCATTTCATTTTGTTTCGGCAAGAGAAACCTTCATCGGCAAGAGGTCATAGCGGCTTCATTAGTCATGCCGAAATCGCCTTCCATCGCTGAGACATACAAAGTCGGGAAGACATCCTACTAAACGTAAGACCTCCTTTCTAAGTCTCCCCAAATGCATTTTACTCTATCGGGCTTTACATTTCCTTCGGTGAGACACTGGTAAGTCGGTGAGAGATCTTACCAAAAGAAAGAGGCTACCTCGAGACCCTTCATATTCTGTTAGTGAGACATCATTGAGTGTACCCCTAGACATTTCACTCCACTAAGCTCTAGATCTCCTTCGGTGTGACTCCCATCGGTCGAGAAGACTTCATGGCGAAGGGAAAATGCTACACCAAGCCCCCTTTTGTTTCAGCAAGACACTTGTGGTCAAGACAAAATCTCCCTGAAAATGTGACCATTCACCAAGCTCATTTCGTTGTCACCGAAACTTTGGCCTGTCAGCCAGACGCTTTGCCGAGCACACTACAGTCTCCTCGAAAACACATCTTTTGGCCAGACTGGTGTTTGTTGCCGAGACTCATGCCGAACTCCTTCGTTCTGCCTGAGCTCTCCTCAATTCGCTGAGACTCCCACCGGTCAGTGAGACATTTCACCGAGCTTTGTATCCTTTCGGCGATGAGTTTACTTTTCTTCGGTCAGGGAGACATCACCAACTCGACAAGACCTTTCGCCGATACCTGTGTCCTTTGGCTGAGACTGCTATCTCCTTCGTTCGTCGAGACATGGCCATGTTAGCAAGACCTTAGGGCGACTACTGGAAACTACACCGAAGTCAAATGTCGGGGAGACCTTCTACGTTCGACGAAACCTTGTGGCAAAGGGACCAACCTTTGTCGAGAGCCCATCCTTCTTGTCGGGGAGATATCTGTCGAGCTCATTTCTATCGCCAAAACATTCTCGGGTTGCCGAGACCTCTTAGCGAGCTCAAATTGCCACACTGAAGACTTCAACTTAAGGCACTGTCGGTGAGACATGTTAGTTTCGCTGGGACTTCTCACCGAGCGCTATAGGTTACCCCGAAGCCCGTGGTTGCCGTGAGTCTCCCCGATTTATGATTGAATCACCTATCGGCCAAAGAATTCCATGCGATAAGAGGTCATACCGAACCCTTCTTGTCACATCAATAGGCTCTATAGTGAAAGCGTCTGGCAAGACAAAAACTAGGTCACAACGACTTGTTCAAAATAGAATGTATCAAAGCTGCTAGTCGGCCAGATAGTGAAGATGTTATACCAACTTGGCTGTAATGGAGGCCTCAGCCTGTGATTATTGAGGCATATTTCCAACAGAGCAGGCTTCCCAACTGAGCTCCCTGTGAAATGTCATCAGATGCATGAACTAACCCTCAGTGGAAATATCCCATTAGGCCCTTAGGAACACCTGCAACATAGATGCCTTGCCTGATTTAGCCTAAGGGTGAAAATTAGGTAACAATAATGTATTAAACTATTACAATACTTTCTTGTCAAAGAAATATATTTGGCAGGTTATGTCATTCATGGGCGGTGACTCATATGTTGGAGAATGGTTACTTTGATGGCTTAGAAGAGCCCACTATTGCAATTTTTCTCAAAGATGTTCTCCAAGCCTTGGAAAAGGCCTAATCCATGGTGATATCAAGCCCAAAATATTTATCTCCATGCAATGGCTAACATTAATATGCGTATCCACAAGGATTCAATTTACGCCACCTATTGGATACATGAAAGGTCGCTTGTACAAGATTATGGTTGCTAGATGACCACCATAATTTTTGGTGAGAGATAAACTTTTAAACATCTAGTAGGCAATCCCTTTGGTCCTCACATGATTCTTTTAGAAGGGGTCATCATTAATACAAAGTGGTCAGTTTCATCTAGAGCAAGCTACAATAATTAATAATCAGCCCCAAAATGAAACAAGAAGTTTCCTTGATGGGCCATGAGTATTGAACATGAGCCCCTACTAAGTGATCGTGTAGGGATTAAAAATACACAAAATGAACTGTTGAAACCATGCATAAGAGAATGAGAAGACCAATACTTTGAAGACTTGTAGAATGTTGTGATAGATTCGTAGATTATGTGAGGAAGGTTGTGTGAAGAGACTGTTGAAAATCATCAGTATGATGATAGAAGCAATAAAATTGCAAACCCAACACCAACCCTCCAAATAGGCCAAAATTTTATGCGATAAAACAAGTATTGACCCAAACTAGTATATGGGAAAAGGGTAGATTTTCCCTTTGCTAATTTTATTTTATTTTCTTTCAACTTTTTTGTACAATAGGCATGATGACCAAAACATTGAAAAAATAAAAAAATAAGTAAAATTGAGGGAAAAAAAAATTCTCTCAAGCTTTCTGATGTAATGGTGGTGTCCATTTGGCTACATGGTACTTCTTTGATAGGGCTATGTGTAGGAGTTACCTTGATGTGGGAAGTGATAAAAATTCAAAAGAAACCTAAGTAAACTTAAGCTATTAGTACATGAAAAGGTCAATTCTAGAAAGGTGATTAGATAACTACATAAATAATGACTCTATATACACTAACAAAGATCATGTACCACCTCTACACCCCTTACCTTTAAAATATAAGGCCAAATCAAGGAATAATTTCTACCTCAACATAGGAAGATACATGGTGAGTATCTTCAAGCATTGTATTGTACCTTGCACCATAATTAAGCAAAAAACAAAAAATCTTAAACTAAGATATACAAAGCTTATCTAGGGGTACCCTCCAAATATCTAAAAGGTGTAAAACCTAATCTATAAATTTGAAAGTGCAAGAAAGTCAAACAAATGGGAGAAGAGGGCAATCCACCCTTCTCCTTCACTTCCCCAAGGCATAAAGTTCTTGGGGGCTTAACCCGAATGACAAAAAGTAACTTCTAAGAGACATATCTTTTGATTCACTCCCCACTATTTATACTCCATTAGAACACTAGAGTTGAGGCCATCCCTTAGGTTGATGAAATCATCAAGAAGGCTCCCTAAAAATAAAATAAGACAATAGTTATTTTTGATCCTCAATATCACCTTAGGGTGTGAGAGGAGAGAAAATGCAAGTGTGTTTGGGTTTTAACAAAGACTTGTAAATTGTTATCCCAAATCAAAATGTGAAGTGAATTTTAACCCAATTTGAATGTGAGAAAACAAAAAAAAATACAAAGCACACAAAAAATAAAAGTGTTTATAAAAAATTTCTTCAATAAAACGTCATGTAAAAACCACTTGAATTAGTAGTTTGCAAAATTGGTGTTTTGAAATCATGAAAGTACCTACACACAAAAGTTAGTCAAAAAAAGAAAAAATATAAGTCTTATAGAAAAATAAATTGAAAAAACAAAAAAGGAGATTTTTCTAATAAGTTTAAGAAAAAAATCACTTGAAAAAGGATAAAAATACAAAAAAAGCCAATTGAAGTTATAAAATAAAAGTTAAATTTCAAGGCTTATACCTCACATGCAAAGATTTTTTTTGAAAAACTAACAAAAAAATGAGTTAGGGGAAACATACCAGTAGCCATCAAGGCTAACTTCGTGCATTTGTGCAGAGTGCAAAATAGGTCCGATTTCAATTTTTTTCTTTCTGGGCTTCTTCGTAAGCGAGTTAGGACCTTAAAAAGAAAAAAAATGGCTTATGGGTATTTAAAACGCACCTTGTAGAACCTGTAAAGAGAAAGGTGCTCAAAAAGGGTGTTCCCCTACATCTTTACCACTTCACTAGTACCCATTCATTAGACAACCAATAAAAATCCACAAAAATTTAAGGTGTTTTCAATAGTTTTCAATGTGTTTTATTTGTTTTGGTCAACCACACATTCAGTAGTGAACATATATTGGTGTAATTTGTAAATTTTTATTGGCATAATTAAAACAGTGTAATGAATAAAATGTAAATGGTTATTGGGGGGTCAGGTGAACAAGGACTAAACAAAAATTGGATCATGGGCGACAATTGGGGGTTTTCCCCTAGTTGTGATTTTACTGAGAGGTACGTTTTCACAAATTTGAATGGCCCTTGGAAGGAGTTAAGCCTCTTTCCCATTCCATTTGATCTAATAGGTGTTTGTAGGGAAAATGTAGGGATGCTAAGGGTCTGAGGGGGCTGATTCTAAGCCCTTCTCGGTTGAACGTTGAACGTCTGAGGGTTAGCGAAAAAATATAAAATCCAGCCCCCTACCCTACAGACCGCATGAACCCCAAAACCTATCAAATAGGATCCTATGGTGGATTTTAAATCATTTTAAATATAGTTTAAGAAAATTCTAATGCATTTTTAAAATACATTACACCTTTATTACCCTATGTCATACCTCTCCCCACGCCTTCAAACTATGTATATTTTTTCCCTATAGATCCTAAATAAAATTAAAATGTGTTTAATATCTATACCACTATAGGCGCCTTTGTATATTCCACTACGATGCCTGAATATCTCGGCGTTTGCTGACTATGCATACACTATGTGTATATGGCGTTCAACTATGTGTGTAGTATTTTCAGTGTGATTGTGTATAATATACCTTTGTTGGAAAATAATGTTTATTTATGGAATGTATTAAAAAAGCTTCAGTGATAAAGATTACGCTTATCTAATATTCCAGAAGATGGAAACATCTATATTTTTCCCTTTTTGGGATGTCTCTTAGTCTTTCTAAAATATTCTAGAGAATTCCATGAATCTATAAATATAGTAGCAACATTGCCATTGTAATTAATCCAAAAATCAGCACAACTATTGTGTAATTTGATATTTATGAATGTATAAAATTAAAGTGTTTCTTTTATTTGTCGTGCCTCAAATATTTTATCTTAAATATATTATATATATTAGTTTTTTCAACATGGTATTAGAGCCCTTTTAAATCTTGGGTTGTAATTTGTGGGTGTTGTAGTGTTGGGTGTGAATTATGCAGGATGTGATTGGAGATTGATTGCAACAAAGAGAAGAATCAAACCAATAAAAAATGGTGAGAGATTTCTGATATTTAATTCTCATCTTAAAAAGAGGGAATTTCATATTATGGATTCTATTGGATTTTTTTTTTACTTGCAATTAAATTAAATGGAAAAAAATATTACGATTGAGTGTCTCGAATGGAGATTTTTCTAACACTTTAAAAATTGTCAGTCCATGTGAATGCAAAAAAAATTGTAAACCAGGTTGCAACTGTAGCTATTGAAAGATTTAATCAATCAAAGGAAATTGGAGGCATTGCTAGAAAAAAGAAGAAATTATTGGAGTATATGAGGCGATTTTAAATCTTTTTTCAATGGGAAAAGTTGGTAAAAGAATGTTAAAAGAAAATGAAAATTTAATTTGTGAGAATGACTCTTTAAAGGAAAAAAATAGTGAACTTTTGAAAGATTTGTGTCAAGTTGAGGAGAAGAATAAAGTACTAGAAGAAAAGCTAAAGGTGGTTGATGAACTTTTAGAAAAATTGTGGGAAGTTAATAAGAAGAATAAAGAGTTCGAAGAAAAGTTAAAGTTGTTTGATGAGGTTAAGAAAAATAATGAAAATTTACAAGAAAATATAAAGAGATTACATGAAGAAATTTTTTCACAAAAGGAAGAAATATCAAAGTTGAAAGAAGAAAATGAATGCTTAAAGTCAAAATCATTGGTTTGTGATGTCTTGTGTGGTACAAAATATTTGGATTGTTTGAATGATAAATCAATTGGTTTATGTGATGTTGCTAAAGTTGTTCATGATGAAGAATGTAAAGATGAAGTTGAAGTTGATAATGTGATTGAATCTACAAATCATGTTAATGAAAAGAATATTGGTTTGAAAATAATGAAGAAAATGGGTTATAAAGGTAAAGGACTAGGAATGTATGGACAAGGAATGACAGACCCGATAGAACCAGTTATGAGGTCAAAACATGAAGATCTTGGATATGTGACAAGTAAAGGAAATGTTTCAAGTTCAACAAAATTTGTTTGAGAAGTGCATTGTATGTAGTGTTCACATTGTAATAGGAAAGGCCATACAAAGGATACATGTTGGGATCTACACCAGTGTGTTATTTGTGGTTTGAAAAATCATTCAAAAAAAAATGTGTTGGCAAAAGAAGTGTAAAAGTGAATATTTGACAGGTTGCATGGAAATAGATTGTGGATGGAATTATGGACCAGAATGGCAAAATTTTATAGGTATGCTAAAAAAATTGTTCAAATACAAATGTTCATATGGAAAAGAAGGAAAAAATCAAGAGAGGTTTGTTGGTCTTTCCAGATGTCATAAAAAATGGAAAATTATAGATAGTGAGTTTGTAAGAAGAGCACTTCCAAATTGAAGTTTTGAAGATTTCAACATCAATGTTGAGTTGGTGTAGTAGTTGGAAAGAGTTGGAGACAACTGAAAGAAAATCGAATTGATGACATATTTACAAAAGCTAAGTGAAATATTTCAAATTTAAAATTTTGTTAAATCTCAAGGAAGTTTCTATTTTTTGTAATTATCCTCTCCAAATAAACATTATGGGGGAATGTTGGAAATAATGTTTATTTATGGAATGTATTAAAAAAACTTTAGTGATAAAGATTACACTTATCTAATATTCCAGAAGATGGAAAAATCTAGATTTTTCCCTTTTCGGGATATCTCTTAGTCTTTCTAAAATATTCTAGAGAATTCCATGAATCTATAAATATAGCAACAACATTGCCATTGTAATTAATCCAAAAATCAACACAATAATTTGATATTTATGAATATATAAAATTAAAGTGTTTCTTTTATTTGTTGTGCCTCAAATATTTTATCTTAAATATTTTATTTTATTTTTTTCAACAACCTTTTTGACCTGTATATACTCACAAATATCCTCTAGTAAATATATATGCACTGTGTATATTGGAAAGAAAAAATAAAAATAAAATAGCATGTCAAAACTGCATATATACTTCTTTGAGATTTTTTTTCACAAAATACGATTGTCTGTACAGTTTGGATAGTACAAATTCCATATAATGTACTTTTAGTATAGGCCTGCAAAAACCCAAAAAATTTCATCAATAAGATACTGTGTTTTATGTGAAAATTTGTCTCTTGGATATCTTGATTGCAATCGTGCAGTCCATTTTGCTCCCAGAGACACTTATAAAAACTTGATACTTGAAAGTCACTCAAAGGTTTGCACAAACAGTTAGTAATAAATCACAAAAAAATATGAGCATGCAAAATGGAGTGAAATATAGGGAAAATACTCAACAAATTGGCTAAAATGTAAATGTCTATGATTGAAACTCAAACATAAACAAACAAACAATGTAAATTTCTATTTCAAACTAAGCAAAACTTCTACAGAGAACTCACAATTAAGTTCACAAAAATACAATAACATAAGAAATAAACTTAAAAGTTACCATAAACCTCATTGTGATTTGATTTTCTCATTGAGTGATTGGGATGTGGATGTTGCTTGCTTGAATGATCACCAATTTGATAGTATGTACCTAGCTTGAATGATTATTGAATTTATTTGGATGAGAGGATGCCTAAATTTATAGATTTTGGGAATGAATGGATGGCCACGATTTGATTGTGACATCAAGGGTGGAGATTGGTTGAGAGGAATTCCCTAGGATCTAGGATAATATGGAGGGTGGAGATGAAGGTAGCTAGAATGTGAATGGTTAGGATTAACATACCAAATTTAGTAAGCAGTTGTGAGCATGAGGGAAATCAGGGACATGCGCAACTAAGAAGGCTATAACTTTGGGATGTGTTGAGAGAATAAGGGGACCATGAGGAAAAGTGTTCTTAGGTTCCCAATATTTTTGAAATGTGTTGAGTGAATAATGTTAGCACAAGGACAAGTGTTCTTAGGTATCTATTATTCTTGGAAAGTGGTGAGGGAATATATGTTGTATTAAATAATATTATTATTTAATTATTTTAGCCACATGAGTGAGGTGGATAATAGGTGGAATATGTAATTATTAATTTATATATTGTAAGGATATGGAAAAAATTGATTAAATAATATGATTATTTAATTAAGTGATGAACTTTAGTTGAAAGTTATATGCCCTAGGTTAATTAGGACTAGGTGATCAAACAAGTTGATTAGGGATTATGTGATAGGTTTAATGATGATGAATAGACCTAGGGAATATTTTAGGTGTCTACACTAACATCACCATTTTGTCATGTTATGGCTGTGTAATGCTTGGCATTCCATGAGTGCTATGTTCCTTGGGATTCCAAGAAAGATGAGATTATTATTTTTCTATGGTGCAAATGAAATAGATTAATGATGTGTTGCTAACTAACACTATGGTGATGGGAGGCATGATTGAGAAGGTTCTATATTGTAGTTTGTTTATTGAAGAAGTTATAAATATACTAGTTATATTTAGAATTTGTTTCATGTTAGTCCAACTATTAACTATCTTTCATTTGTGTTATTTTTGAAATGGTTTCACATATAAATCATTATGTTTCATGTATATGTAGATTACAATGATTTCATTTCCCTTCACAATTGTTACTAATAAATTGCTACAACAAAAATTGACTATATTTAGATTACACAATTTTAAAATATATTATTACCTAATTATTAATTGTATTAAAAATTAAATTGCTAAAAATTGTTTCTACAAATATAAAAAACTCCCATTATTTTACTACATATCCCAATGAGATAGGGTCTCATGGAGTTGAATGTCCACTAAAAATGAATGAGATGATGCTTTAAGACTTATGAAAAACATAGCTAAGCAAAATCTTCTCTCATAGAAAATGTCATTGTTGGATAAATGCACAAAATGGTGGTCTTGCTATGACTTAAGGATTTTCAAAAGAAATATCTTGATTATGGTTTTTAAAATTTAATTATTGTTGAATGTAGATTGTAAAAGTAAGTTGGAATTTTTTTGAATAATTTCAAATAAACTTATAATTAAACTTAATTTTTTTAAAAAAAATAAAGGTGGCATTGCCATGAAATTTTATATTAAATAAAGAAAATTACATAGAGTTTGAGGTGTAGTAGGAGGAATTAAATTTTTTCCAATCCCCAAAATGCTAGATGAAATAAGAAAGAACTTTATATTTTGTCAACAATGTTAATACAATATAAACCATTTTCAAGACCAAATAACCAACTGCTGAAAATTCAACCTTGAAAATAGGGGAGAAACACATACTCCTGAAGAAACTAACAGCAAGATGAGAATGACTCAAAACTGCCATTGAGAAAAAAAAAAGGCCATTGTAGCATCAAAACCAGTGATGGAGCCAAGTAGAATCTGATAGACGGAACTGAGAAGAAGCAAGCTAATCCAATAGAGCATGAAGAAAAAACCAAAGCATTTTCATCTTCCCTCCAAATTACCTACAAGAAAAGATTAAAAGAAAAAAAATTCTTCCAAACCCCTGAGATGTCAGTATTATCATCGAAGAAAACAAGTCCAAAATTGCAAAAAGAATAGAAGAGGAAGGAAGACTTCATGACGTGCTTCCTTCAGATGAAGCTACATCTATTGGCAGAGGAAATAATGGTTCCTCATGTGGTTGAATAATAGCATGTTGAATAAGTAAATGGATTGCCTTAAACAACATATAAATTGGATCACTGACCAAGTTTTCATATTGCTAGGAAAGAAGTCTCAAATGAACTTTAAAATCACTATTGCAATCATTTAAAAGGCCATAAGCCATGGCTGAAAGCAGTTTAGAAAGACGATAATCAGTGAGGGGATGTTTCCTGCTTATGAGTCCTCCCACCAAACAAGAACCCTGTAAAATATCATACCTTTATAGAGCAGGTTGGAGAGAAGAAATCGGGAACACATTGGGCAAGAGGTATGTTCCCACAAGGAATTTAACCATCTCCACATCACTCAAGATATCCATCAAATTTGAGACAAATTGAGAAGCTAGTTCATAAGGTAAGAGTGAAGTGTGCATATCTAGCCAATCAAAGCCAAGAATAATTTGTATAGCTTCAAATACCTATTTACATTCAAATGCAAAATCCCTTCACAGTCGGTCCTCTATGTAGGGAATTTCCATTCTTATCTCATGAATGTAGGGTGGAACGATGGTTCGAAAGAGATTATCCATTATGATAATCCAAAGCCACTGGTGAAACTAGAAAACACTGAAGAATTGGCAGAGAAGAGCAATACAGAGAGTAGCAAAGCAAAGAATGGCAACCACCATAAAACTTATTGATAAATATTAACAAGTTCAATTTTGAATCCATTAATGAGCTAGATGAACTGAGTACCAAGAAAAAAAAATACTACCAAGTGTTGTTTCTTGGGAATAATGAGAGAAGACGAATTAATATAACAATCCGCTAAGTCTTCTTAGAGCTTACTCCATAAGCCAATCAGAATAACACCTTTTAAAACATTGATCGAGATAACCAAAAAAGGAACAATTTTGAATTTGGCCCCAAAAATTTGGACCGTCACCAAGGAATATTAAGCCAACAATGCGGAATGGAGTAAATGCTAACAAAGAGAAAATGACTTGAAAATGTTTGAATAAGAGGGCATTGTGTCAAGATGAGCAATGGTAAAGTACTCCTCCCAACATATCTTGAATATAGCACATGGAAATTATTTACCCTTTAGAAAATGAAGCAGCTACTAGAAAGTCTTTACTAACAATACCATTAAAAACCCAAAATCCAACTTGTGATATCATAATCCCAAGAGATAATAATAATAATAGTTGGAGATGTCCTTATCAAACAAGAGATGTTAAGGATAAAAAAATAAATTCCTTAGAGAAATTTTTTTGGCACCTTTGAAAGTTACTAAGACAAGTCATGAAACATTAAATTGCATTCCTCAGAAGAGAATTCACGAGAAGAGAAATTCTCATAGATGGCTTTATTTTCCAATGAATTTTCTATCACATTAGATTCCTTGTAACAATGTGAAACCATATTTCTTGGAAAATCATCAAGTTGAGTAAGAATAAACTAAGTATATAGTTAAGATGGCAAGAAGGGGTGCAATGATTTTTAAGTGCTGAGATTGTTGTCATCAAGTCTCCTTCTATAAAGAGATGAGATATTGAAAGAATTTTTTGCAAGTTTAAGACCAAGACTTAACACTTTGAATTCAACCACATTATTGGTGCAATCTGGAATTTGATCACATGTTGCTTTTAAAAAATTTCCATTCCAATCTCTCAAAACAACAACAATGCTAGATTTCCTAGGGTTGCCCCTAGATGCTCCATCAAAATTTAGTTTGATGAAGCTAGGAGGAGGAGAAGATCAAGAAGATGAACGCCTTTTAGAATGAGGAGTTTTATGAGGAAGAGAGCCTACCTTGGGAATTTTCAAAAGTTTCCAAGTTTTCAAAATAAAAGAATCCCATTCAGAGAATACTTTAAATAATAGAAGGAGATTTTCTGAATATTGCAGAATTAGCTACCTCCAAAATAGAAATCTCTAATTTTTGAATGATATGAGCAAAAGTAGAGGCTTTCTTTCAAAAAATTCTATTGTTTCTTTCTAGCCAAATATTCTAGAATGAAATGGAAGGACTAATGTCCCAAATAACATAAAATATTTAGGATGGGAATAAAGAAGGCCAAGATAAAAAATAATGATACAAAGAATTATGCAATGGGATCGACCAACCAAGATTCTTTAAAAGCCAAATCCAACAATTTTGGGAAAACTCATAGTTTAGAAGAAGATGGTCAGAAGATTCAAAAGACTTTCCACACATTACACAAGGTAAAAGATTAGTAATTCCCAACCTTTCCAATCTCATAGCAGTTTAAATTATGTCCTTAATTGCTAACAATGCAAAAGCACCTACCTTGGGGAGAATGTGAGGTCCCCAACAAAGATTCAAAGGGATGGAATTTTTTTAATTAGTCTGGATGAGAGAAGAGTAACCATCTTTCACGTTGTATTGTCCAGGTTTTTACATAATCCAAATAATTTCATCCTATTTATTTGAAAGATAAACTTGTCTCTTGTCAAGTTCAGATTTTAGTGAAGTTTTAATATGAGATGGCACTTGAAGAAAAATAAAATCCCTCCATTTACAAATGAGATTATTAGAAGAATCAATCTCAATGTAATCACAAACTTTGTGGCCCCATTTGGCTTTCAACTCTAATTCAATCTAATTCCAATCACCCATTTGACAAAGAGGCTTGTGTCCATTCCATGCATCATCCCAAAAAGGAGCTTTATCCCCATTGTTTACCACCCAAGAGAGGTGAAGAAGAAGGACTGATCTGCATGAGGAAATAAAATTCCAAATCTTGGAGCCTTTGGGAAGCTACTTTTGGGTGAAGATTCTTTCTCTATCAAGAGAATCCAAATATTTGTACCTCATTAATTTACACCATTTAGTCTTAGGATTGGTGTAGATTTTCCACACCAATTTAGCCCCTAAAGGTTTATTTTGAAGGAAAGTATTTCTCAAACCAACCCCTCCAAAAAATTTAGGTTCACAAATGGTATCCCAAGCAACTAGAGGTAGTTTCTCTTTTGATGTCATATTTTCCTACCAAAGAAAATCTCTAAGAACTTTTTGAAGAATTGCACCTTTTCCTTTGGGAAAGCTTAAGACTGACATGAAACAAATAGGTAATGCACAAAGAATAGATTTAAGCACTTTACCCGCAAAAGAAAGCCACTTGGATTTCCAAAGGGAAATTCTATTAGAGATTGAAGAAATTAGATTGTCCGAAAAGTCATGCTTTTCCTTTCTAGAAAAGAAAGGAATTCCCAATTATTTAAAAGGAATAGAGTCACTCTGAAAACCCCAAAATTTAAGTAATTTCCTTTTTATGAGAGGGTCAACATTTAAGAAAAATACCTTTGATTTTGCAAGATTACATACTTGACCAAAATAAAAGAAATAATCTGATATAATATTTTTCATGACCTTTCCTTCAGCCATAGTAGCCTCTCCCAAAATTAAAGTGTCATCCACAAATAAAGAGTGAGAAATTGGAAGAGGAAAAGAATGAATAGAAATACTTTTCCATATTTGAGCATTTTGGGTTGAAATTATAGTTATACTTAGACCTTTTACTAATAGGATAAATAATGAAAGAGAGAGAGGATCCCCTTGCCTTAAACCCTTGGTGGAGGTGAAAAAAATATGAGGAGACCCATTAATCAAAATTGAAAAGCTTGCCCCTGAAATAAAAGAATGAATCCATTTGCACCAAGGTTGAGAGAAACCAAATTTTCTAAGAATCTTCATTAGGAAATCCCAATTAACCTTATCATAAGATTTCAACATGTCCAATTTCAAAACCACTGCTAAAGATTTTTCATTTAGGACTAAATGAAAAACCTCATGTGCTACAATAGCTCCCTCGGGAGTATCCTTTCCAAGAACAAAACCACCTTGTTCTTCAGAAATGATCAAAGGAAGGACCATAGCCAACCTTGAGGCTATTGCTTTAGTAAATATCTTGTAAATTGAATTTCAAAGAGCAATAGGTCTAAAATCATTAAAGGAAGATGGAGTGGATTTTTTAGGAATGAGAGCAATGAATGTAGCATTGAAATCCTTCAGGACATTTCTATATCTCTAGGATTCTTCTAAGGCAAGGAGAACATAGAAGCCCACAATGTCCCAACATTTTTGAAAGAAGAGAATTTTAAACCCATCTAGGCCTAGGGCCTTCTCACGTTCCATTGAAAAAATCACTTTGTTAATTTCCTCAAGAGTAAATTTTGACATCAACAATTTGTTTTGATCCATATTAATGAATTCAGGAATATTATTCAATATCTCATATTCCTCTTGAGAAGAATGAGGGGCATTTGCTGAAAGAAGATCTTTGAAGTAATTTCCCACCTCAAGCCCGATTTCATTTTCAAATGTAAGTGTAGATCCTTATGAAGATAAAATAGAAAGAATTATGTTTGATTGCCTGCGAAGTTTGGCTGAAGCATGAATTTTTTTTTTGTTTTTATCTCCTTCATTTAGTCAAGTTTCTCTAGATTTTTGTCTCCAATAGCATTCTTCACGAGCTAGAATTTCTTCTAAGTTTGCTTTAAGTTTTTTTTCCCTATTATAAAGAGAGTTATCCATCCATTTCTTGATGAGACCTTCATATATTACAGAAACTTATGATTCTATGCAAATTTTCTCCGTGATTTTTTTTTGAAGTGATTAACATTCCATTCCTTAATTTTGATCTTGAGAAAATATAATTTTTTACTTAATTGGAACATTCTAGTTCCTTTTAAAAAGGGGGAGTTAGACCACCAATTTTTAATTAACTCCATGAAACTTTGGGATCTCCAAACCACATTTCCTCCATTTTAAATGGATACTTAGAATTCCTTCGGATATTAGAAAAAGAAAAGGAGATTGGAAAATGATCAGATCCTAGAAGAGCATGAATGACTGAGAAGAAATCTCCAGATGTTGCTAACCAATTTTCTGAAAGTAGAAAGCGATCAAGTTTTTTCGCAATTTGACAAAAGTCCTTTCTTTTGTTTGTCCAAGTATAAGTTTCATTTTTGAAAGGAAAGTCATATAAATTATTATAAGAGATAAAATTATTAAAATATTCTATCATTGCTAAAGGAGGAGTTATACCACCCATTTTTTCTGAAGAGTTTTTGATGGCATTAAAATCTCCTGCGATGATTTTTAAAACTGGAGGATCAGATTCCAAACTTAACAAGAGTTGCTTCCAAATCTTCCTTTTAATAGCGAGTGAGTAGGGGCCATAACATTATAAATTAAAAAATGCATATTTGTTCTTAGACACCAAACAAAGGCTTTTGTCCAATTTTCCTTGACCTCAATCAAATCAATTTTGACATAAATATTATTCCAAAGAATGATTAATCCTCCCGAAGCACCAAAAGTAGGAGAAACAATTGAATCCTAGTCAGTCCAAGAACTAAAAGATTCCTTAGAAGATTGAAGCAAAAGCTTTGTTCCCTGAAGAAAAATAATATCTAACAAAGAGCCTAATAAATGACACTTAATTAATCATTTTTTGTTAGGGGAATTTAAGCCCCTAACATTCCAAGATAAAACTGTCATTGGCCTTGAGGAGAGAATTCCTCTCTCCTCTTCTTTTCAATTCTTCCTGAGGATTTTTTCCCCACAGTAGAATCACACTGCCAACATTGCGGGGGGGAGTTTAGATGAGCCTGTTTCTTTGAAGAAGAATGAAGATTCATTTCCAAAGTAGATTGCAGATCTGCAATAATTTCTAATTTCATTTTCTCTTTAATGGATTTATGGCCCCTTTTAGTCTGAGGAGAAACTGAAGACTTAAATTCAAATTTCGTTTGAGAAATAGGAGGAGAAGAAAGAGTGTTCAAGTCAGTAGAAGTTGAAGAAGAAGGAATGGAATAAAAAATTTCATTAAAGAACTTTAATTTTCTCTTTGAAGCTAACTGGGAGATTGGGGGTATGTGAGTATTCATGCCTTGATCATTTTCACCTAGAACTCCATCTTCACCCAAAACTTCATCTGCTATTTTATCTATGAGTTCTTCAGTTGCTTTTGTCGTAGCTTCATTAACAATTTTCAACAAATCTTCCTCTAAACCATTGAGGATATTTTCAAAATGTGAAATGTCATTCTTCAAATGATCTGCTCCCTTGAGTAAAGATTGAGGATAATTTGACCAATCAATAAGAGGAGGGATAACAACCTTAGGCTATTTTTTAATGGAAGATGGCTTAGTTCTTGCCAAAGATTTGTCACTTTTCTGATTCACATGAGAAACCTCATTATCATTGCCCAATTTTGTATGAGGAATTTCATGGTAAGAAGTAAGTTTCAAAGAAAAACAAGACTGGGAGTTTTGTGATTTCCTTTTCAAGTCGAAAAACCCCTGATAATGCTAAGAAATATGGGTTTTTAGGTTTTTGAAAGATATCTGAGTCATTAATTAGATTTTCCTCTTTCCAGGTTGCCTTTTCCTATTTTATTTGTTGAACCCAATCCCATTTTTTTGGTTGAAAGATGAATTTTTACAGGGAGAGAGGTGGTTGGCTTATTAACTAGGGCCTAAACCCTAATTGATGGTTTGTTGTTAATAATCAAAAATTTTCTTTTGAGAAAATCCCCAAAATGATTCACAATTTACTTTATGGAGGATGAATCTAAAATATTCAACTGGAAGAAATGCAAAGAGAAACAAATAGGAGGAGGACACAAATTAAGAGATTCTAGTGACAAATTTGCTTGCCAATCTAAAATACCCCAAAAAGAATTTCCAATCCAGAATGGACCTTTTCTCATAATTTTACCCTTAACAATAGAGTTTTTAAAAAGAATAAAGAGGAGGCATAAACTACAAATAAATCAAAGAACTCATACCAGTTCTCGCGAATCCAAGCCCGTAGAACAGATAATGCCTTTTCTTTGCCCCATAATTGAACAAAAAATCCATTTTTCTCACAATCCTTATATTGGTTGTCAATAAATAAAGGAATAGTAGGAACCGATCTCCATTCCCGTTCCCTGCTAGCCGAACCATCCAAACTGTTCAGACCAGAATCAAACATGTAACTACTATTTCCAAGACCCTTAGAAGAGTCATTTATGTTTTTAAATTTATCCAAGCCCATTTTCATGCATTCTGAGAACAAGGGTTTTTTCCCTTGTGAATGAGAAGCATTCTAAACATTGCAATGATTTAAGCACCCATTATTGCTTTGTTGAAACTCTTGGGTCTTTACATGTTGATTGGGCTGTCGATTTGGAGGGCGGCTGGAGGAGGAAAGAGGAAATGAAGAACGTTTGTGATCTTGATGTAGATAATTTCTTGGTGGCATAGGGCCATTATAATTCTTACTAAATGAATCATTTTTTCCAGAAGGATGAGAAGATCTGGAGGAATGATTTTCTCTCAAAGAATCTGGATGAGCCAAATTTTGAGAGGAACCCATTTTTGGAGTTTCTAAAATGCCCTTTCCTTTGAAGTTTTAATGAGGAGTATTTTGATACAAACCCCATTTTGGCATCTCCAAAATACCCTTGTCTCTAGGGTTGAATGTAGAATGAAGCTTTTCCCCTTTAAAATGACCCCCTTTAGAATTAAACTTAAAAATTTCAAATAATTGTAATTTAATATTTTAACGAACATTGTAAAATATTTTTCAATTATAATTAAATTGTTAATTTTTTTAAAATTAAAACATTGTTTTCTTAATGTATTTATATATTGTTTCATAGTAAAAATAGAATATATATATATTTAGATGACTAAATTTGGTTAAAAGAGGCCATTCCCATAAAAAATCTATCAAAAAGGAAATTGTATGTTGCTTGAGAGTAGGGCTATCGAAAACATCCTTCAAGAACATATATTACATAGTAGTTTGATTACATACAAAAAAGATTATGTTATTTTTTATTGACTATATACTATGTTTAATAATTATAGTTCAGCAATTACTTTAACAAATAGTTTATGCTTATCTAAATCTAGATTTGAGAAGTTTACGTGATCTTTGTAAAAACCACCTACCTCATACATATGGGTAGACAACAAGAGTCATACTGCAGATTTCCTACTTTGGAATGAGCTAATGCTTACTATTGTTGTAAGAGCAACGACCGTAACTGGTAATCATGTTTACTATCCTTGTAAGAGCACTGAACTGTAACTGATAATTTTTACTAACAACACGTAACTAGGTTTAAAATGTGTGGTGCTTCGATATTCAATATTCTGATGTCGTTTTGTCATTTTTCCATAGTAAATGAGAGATGAAACAAAAATGTAGAGAAAGGGTGAGTGTAGTTACAATATAAATAGAGAGGCAAGCGGATTGAGCTACACCGTTCAATTGCAGAAATGGATTTTTCATTTAGACATTGTCAGTGTTAACAAAGAGAGGAATCTCTGCTCAATCACTAGCCAACATATTTTGCTCCCGTCGTTGTCTGTTTGTTTCCGAATGCCAACTCATTGGTTGCCATCTGTGAAGAGAAGATGAATTCGGAAACAAATTGGCAATGGCGGTAGAAAAATATGTAGCATAGGGGAGATTGATCTTGGGTTGGTTTGGGCTTGTTTCGTGGGTTTGTAGTGAAATTATAACAATAAGTTTTGTTCTCATTTTAAACATGTGTGGTGTAAAGATGATAATAGGTTATTTTGTATTGGTTTTTGGTTAATATATAATCGATTGATTTTTTTATGGATCTTCTTGACATTATATATGCAAAATTAATGTTCTATGCCAAAATGGTGGTGCATAAAGAAAATGACGAAGATTTGGTTGATGAGCTTCTCAATATGGAGGAGTCTTAGGATGAGAAAGACATTTGAAGTCACCCAAGAACACATCAAGGCAACCTCTCTCACTCCAACCCTCCTATTCTCGTTCTCTCTCTCTCTCTCTCTCTCTCTCTTATGTCTATTTCCTTTATGTTTCAATTCAATTCTATTTATATACTTTAATTGGCTCACTCTATTGATTTGTTATAGGACACATTTCTTAGTTGATGTGAGATAGAAATTATTAGGATAGAACGTGCAATGAGTTAGATGCTAAGAGACCCTTCAATAGTTAAGAAGTTGCAAGAAGAAATTCAATTTGTTTCCAAATATCAAGCCATGAGTTGTTAAAATCTCATTCGTCATTTGTGAAGAGAAGATGATGATAGCATGCATTCAAAATCAAACTAGCAATCATAGCTACAAAATATGTAGCATAGGGCAGATTGACCTTGGGTTGGTTTGGTCTTGTTTTATGTGTCATGTATAGGTTTGTATTGAAATAATAATGATATTTTATGTTGTCATCTACACACACACACATATAAAGAATATGCAGGAAACTTATATGGTTTAAGGATAAATAGCATATTATTTTATCTTGGATTATGGTTAATATATATCTAATTAAAAAATTTACATGATAGTTATATTGATTGGGTTATGTATGGACCCTTCTAATAGGTCATGCATGCAAAATTAGTGTTCCATACTAAAGTGGTGGTGGATAAAGAGAACATCAAAGACTTGGTTGATGGGCGCCTCAATATTGAGGAGAAGTCATAAGATAATAATGACACTCAAATTCAACCAAGAACATATCAAGGTAATCTCTATCATCTCTATCTCTCCAACCCTACAATTATGCACCACTATCTTTATCTCTCCTTTATGTTTTGATTTAGTTCTATTTATCCTTTAATTGACTCACACTACTAATTTGTTATAGGACATATTTCTTGGTGACAATTAGTTGGCTAGAATAAACAATGAGTGAGATGCCAAGAAACTTTCCGATACCCAAGAAGTTGCAAGAAGAAATTCAATCCATATTAGGAACACATAGAAAAATTAAGCACACACAACCTTAGCATGATCTCATCCTTCCAGATAACAAAATTAACTTGAAATTACTCCCAAAATCTTATCCTAAAAACTGCAAGTCATAAGACTCGAATAAGAAGAAATCTAGAACAATTACATTTCTCCCGGACCTCAGCTAGATACATTGAAAAACATAGTTCACAACTGGTGAACATAACTCGCACTGTACAACGATCCAGAGACCCAAAATCTAGATATAGAAACTTCCAACAACCATGATCAACATATCTGAACCACATGAACATAGGAGAAAATCTCAAAGAAAAATTGAAGCAACAACTAAACACCTGCAACCTTTTCTTCATTACAATTTTCTCAATATCCTTGACATATGCAGCCAATAACCATTATCCATGACATCAATGACAACAAAACCTAGTTGAGAACCAATTAACCAGTTGACATCAATGACAACACTTTCATACTTGCAGCAATCTCCCCCTTTGTCATTGATGGTAACGCATGATGTGAAAAATCAACACAATAGCTCAGAACACACTTCCTCATGACTTTAATTTCTCCCCTTTAGTCGATACCTTTTTCACATGATACTCTTTCTATTTCTCTACATCTCTCCCCCTTTGACATCAATGGAAAAGAAAAAGGATGTTTTACATTGATTCCCCCTTTGAAATTAAGAACAAAATACTCTTTCAATGACAACACATGACACTACCTGCCCCCCCTGAGAGGTAGCCACCAAAACATCAGTCCAAAAGAAAGATAGATCCATAGATCCACTAGACTGATGCATCTCCCTATGCATCTAGTTCAAGAAATGAGGGGCAATAATCCCTAACTTCTCTCAGAGATACTCAAAAGTATCTTTAGGAAGAGCCTTTGTAAATATATCAACAATCTGATCCTTCATTGGCAAATACTCAAGTCTTACTTCATTCTCCACAACCCTTTCTCTCAAAAAGTGATACTTGATAGATATATGCTTTTTCCTTGAGTGCATTACTAGATTCTCTGAAATGTTAATTACACTTGTATTATCACAAAAGATAGAAATATGATTATCATATATTACTCTGATATCTTTCAATGTATGTTTCATCCACAAAAATTGTGTACAACAAGATGCAACAACAATATACTTAGCTTTAGTAGTAGATAAAGAAACTAAATCTTTCTTTTTTCTCAACCAAGCCACCGATCTGTAACCCAAAAAGAATGCACCAGGGTAAAAGTACAAACCTGTGTCACACTTTGGTCCAATCATACAAATTCTATCAAACCTGTTTTGGCCTAAAGGTTTTCGGTCGAATAGGATTCAACCAAAACCACGTGGCCACAACAGGGCACCAACATGGCCTCGTCATTTAAGCCGAGTACGGTTCGACCAAAACCTACTCGGACGAATACCTTCTGACTAAATGAGATGAATATAAAAACAAACAAAAAGTTGGGCCCGGGTATTTTGGTTGTTTGCCCAAATAATTTGTAGTCGGAGGCTGCTCGAGTGAAGATCCCGTCTACAAAAGTGAGTTCGAAGATAGGTTTCATTCATTTGGTTTCTTTGATTTTGTTTGTGAAGTGCTTGTTTTGTTTAATAATCAATTAGTTTGAAGAGTTAAATGTTTTTGTTTTGTTTGATGATTCCTTATGCAGTGACTATAAGTTAGGGATTTTTTTTTGGGTTTTTCTTTATTGCAGTCTTCTTTGCTAAATATTGCTTTGCTCATGTCATTTTTGATAAGGTTGTATAGTGTAATCATATAAGGGTTTAAGTATGTGAATTTATGGTGTTTTTGTTCCCTCTAAGAGTTTATTTTTAGAAAAAATCAAAAAATAAATTCCTAATGTGCAATTTCTGCATGAGGAATCTGATAACTGTGACATGCAAGGTTTTCTTATGAATTTGATAATATTATTTCCAAGATAAGGGTTATGAATCTGTGACATGTAGTTTTTGGCTTGGTTGTGAACTAAAAAATAGCTGCTTGTCTAGGGTTTTCAAGATAAGGGTTATAAGCCCAGATCTTCATCTATTCTTTATTTCTAGCTCTAAAATGATAACCTTAACTACAATAAACAAAAGTAGGGATTACGAAAATTCTTAATGAAAATTTTTCCTTTGTGGATTCATTCGACTGTCTCTATAGTGAAACCTTGAACATAATGACATTGAAAGGAAAAAATGGTTTGTAAATATTCTTGTTCAAGTCTTCATTTTTTTTTCAAATTGGCAATGAAAGCATGGTGGAACACAAAATAGGAGGGCTATTTACCATTTTGCATGTGGATGTGGCAAAGCTTTCTACTTGAGAGTAGGTGGCTCTAGGTTCAAGTCTCATTTTTCCACTTTCCAAAATGACCATTGACCATTGAATAGGGTGCATATTAAGTAAAATCCACTATTTTAAGATAAGTTAGGAATTTGAGGAATTCAAAATAAGCAATTAACAACATGAAAATAGATTTTGAACAACATGAAGATAGATTTTGAACAACGTGAAGGTAACCTCATTTCAGTAACAACAAACATAAACAACCCAGTCCCATTGGGTATCAAGGTATCCAAAGAATCCAGGGAAAAAATATCTTATATGTGTCCAATAGATGTAAATTACCTTCATTTCAATGACAACATACATAACAACCTTGTCCAATTGGTTGGCAGGGTTTCAAAAGAATCTGGGGAAAAAATACCTAATGTGTATAACATATACAAATTACCTTCATATCAGGAATAAAACAACCCTATTCGATTTGGGTGGCAAGGTTTCCCAAAGCAACAAGATAAATATATAAAAAAATATAGCATATTGAAAAAAATAAAATTGCAAAATAAAAATCATAGAAACAAAAAAATAAAATCCATGTAAGCAGTAGTTTCTAGGAATGTTTACCAATCATGCAACACAATACATTTCATTTTCAACATTGTAGTGTAAGATTGAATATATGATTTAGAATATTACATAGTCATAACCAGTCAAATATGCAAACAAAGAAATTATAGTAAATAAAGTAGAAACTTCACATGATTAATTCATTCAATTGAAATTATATAAAAATAAAACACAATGTAAAGGAAGTATACACATGATACCAATCATTATTGTATAAAAAAAATGAAGAGACTAAATTAGGGCTATGGCAGTGAAAGTTACTAAAAGGGATTACAAATGCTTGAGAACCAATTTTACATAAATATATTACCTTTTTTCCTTTTTCATGTTTTTTCAATTTCTTAAGAGTCTGATTCTCTCCAAATGCAAAAATTATGATATTTAAAAAAAAAAATGGTTGCAGAGGACTAAAACATAAGTTGATTGTAATAAAGGTTCCTTTATTTAATTATATGAAAAAATCTCCTACAAGTGTGAGTCACTTCCTTGATAAACAAAAAATAGTATTTTTAATTTCAATTCAAAATCCTAGGGGTTATAATTTCAATTCTATTCAGTCCTTTTATAGTCAGGCTTCCTACTCATAAAAGACATGAAGATTTAATCATAACCGATTATTAGAGTTGATTAATCAACTTTATCTTCTTCAGTCTCTACTATTTCTCTAAGAAAATGTGCATGGATTTTTTTTAATGTTTGAAAGATTGACATGAGATTAAGACAGGCATTTGTTGGACAATAGTGAACTTAAACCCATGATTTTATTGCAGACATGAAAGGATAACATCTACTCATCTGATAATCTTGGGAAACTGCAATCAAAATCTAAAAAAAAAAAGATTGCCAAGCTTCCAAATTCATTCAAGCACCACTTATTATCTGTATCATCAAAGAAATGAGATCGGATTCAACTTAGTCAATGTAGAAAAATATAATAAAATTAGATTTGTTTACTGTACTTGGTCACTTTTATTATCACAATTAATTGAAGTTAATAGTTTTATCTCCATATACAGAAGTATAATTTATTTCCATCAATATGAATTGAACTTGGTGAGGATTTAAGAAATACACATGTTCAACAGGATTTGTATTAAAAGAACAACTTCGATATTCAAGAGTAGAACTAGCAAGCCTAAGGATACCTAAGAGAGTTTGATTTTAAGTTGGTGGTGGCAGTGGAAACAACATGGGCCATGAAAAACTTTAAAAGTAAGTATAATTCCCTTGCTTTGTACTGCTCTTTTTTGGATTGAATAAATTTTTACCCTTCTTTTAGTAGTAAAAAAAGAAGATCAAAAGAGCACCCTCATTATATTTTCCTATTGCTTTTAACTAATTGCAAAGGGAAGGGAACTTTAAGGATATAGTGAAATGTT
>VDFB02047230.1:503503223-503527116 GCA_007258455.2 Sequoia sempervirens | reverse complement strand
TTTCATCATTCCATGCCATCTGTGCAACATTTGAGACTTTGGATCTGACACTTGGCAGTTGACCTTCCTCCATTAATGACTTAGAAGCTCATGTTTTTAGCTTCTAAAAAAGTAGAATAGACCCACCAAAGAAATCCTAATCTTTTGATGATTCTGACTAGACCAGCCTAATTGGAAAGTATTTTTGACCAATCAAAATCAGTTTGACCCGTCTAATCAAATATTCTATTTTTAGAAAGTTTTGCCAGCATCCATTTGAGAAGAAATCCAGAAAACCCTAAATCAAGTCTATTTTTAGAAAAATTTTCAAAATAAATTTTTATTTTTGGAAATTTTGACCTTTGACAACAATTTTTACAAGACTTTGACCATTCTTTTCAAAATTCCATAATGAAGCAAAAAAAATTGATTGGGCACAACACATCCTATTTTAGAAATGAACAATTTAGAGGTGAGATCATGGAGGATTATGCAGAAAGAGAAAAGTCAATTGCACTTACAATAAGGAAAGAGTCCAAAGATCTTGATGATATAATAAATGAGTGGTTACTACTCCTGAAACACAAGGGTGCAAGAGGAAAGAATATGAAAGTAAGGATACAAGACTATAACGAAATGAAAACACTGATAGTTGGGTTAGTTCATAATTGTTATAAATATGTATAGGAAAGATGGAACAGTTTGACTCAAGAGCTATAAAGGAAGGAGCCTCATTCAGTATATAACTTCATATCTATGATTGAAAGAGTGCACAAGAACATAGATATTGTTGTTTATCAAGAAACTAAATGGATATCACTCACATTCCAACCACCTATACTCCTTTATCTAGTCCCACATTGGACAAGAGATAATAGGAAGGAATGTAAGGAGGCTGAGCTTACCAAAATGAAGAGACTTGTAGTTTACAAAGGGTTCTACCTAAAGAAAACCAAGGGAGTAGATATTGTCATGGACCTCATGGAAATTACACTGCATTACAATCTATACCCCTAGTGCATTTTGCTTGAGGGAAAGCAAAAGGGTATTTGGGGGAGTGGTGAGTCCATTTATTATTCCATTTCTTAATGTTTTTATGCATGTTTACAGACATTATTGACAATCCTTTCAGACATATTCTTATGATATGCTATCCTTTTATGCTTATTAGACAACCTTGGACCTGAATTAGAGTAATGAAAATATAGTCATGATATAGTAGCATTGCATGATTTATGTGTGGATATGTATGGAATGTGATTAGAATTCTATGTTTAATCATGGTAGTTATCTTTGTGTACGTGTTTTGTGGAGTAACCTCTTGCAGCCCAAGAAGACACTATAGCCTGTAGCAACTAAAAGTTGTAACCCATAGCCAAAGGAGGTCTTGGACAACAAAACAAGAGAAGTTCCAGAACAAGCTGAGTGTAATAGCTACCATGTGGAGACACCTGATGGAGTTAGTCATGCATCATTATGATAGTTAATAAGGTGCTAAAGAAGAAGAATTCTTTTTATTGATAGGATTCTTGCATAACTGATTATGTGTTCCACGTGTAGATCTATTTTGTAGAGTTTTAGTCCTATTTGAACTCTTTTTTATTTTCATTTATAATTTGAATAACTCAATATTAATTACACACTCTAATATCTAGGGAGTTGTAGTTAATGATTTTAGTATAGTTAGTTGATTAATCTCACACTAGTGGATTTGTTATCAATTACTTCTTAATTTTCAATTGTAATCTACAGACACGTTGATTGTTTAGAAATGGTTTTCTTGAATATAATCTTTGAGCAAGATTTTATGTGATCTTTTGGAATGCATAAGGTATGAAGTTCAAATTGATATGGTTGCGTGGAATCTGAGGATTTAGATTTGGTTTTAGTTTAAGTGAAGACAACCACTTGTTAGGCTACTCAAGGTAACTGCTCTTCACTACATTTATAGTTGTTTTATTTTTGTTTGGTAGTTGTTTATGTTAGCCATTACTTCATAAATTGCATGTAAGTTAAAATAAATTCTCATATTATGATTATCAATAATGTTTGTTCATATACATGAATGAATTCAATTGACTTGTAGTACTCTAGAGGATAGATTAGGCTCAATTATTAGTTTTGAGTCAGTTTCAATAATTATCTGTTAGTTCAACAGTTTAGCTACAGATTATGTTGTAGGTACTCCTAGTCGTTAGCGCCAATTTACTTCTTTCACTATTATGCATTTTTGTGATTTTCCAACAAGTAGAATACCTTTAATATGATAACCTAGGTAATCTCAGGTCTTTGGAAGCACATATAATGCCAGTGCCATATCACAAGTTTACAAGCCCTGGTTGACAATTTAATGAAGTCTTTGCAATGTTGAGTGGACTGTTCAACTAGGTCATTCCTCTGAATTGTGTGATTTCCACCAAGTTTACAAGACACTAGTTTAGACTCTATAGAGATGATAGCCTTGGAAATATTTGACACTTGAAATCTTGTGAGTTTCCCTAAAGGAAGTAAGCTAATTGGTTGCAAGTGGGTATTTAAGAAGAAATTAGGAGTAGATGATAAGTCAGAGAGGTACCATGCACATCGGTGCTAATGGCTACTCCTAAAGAGATAATTTGTTTTAATTTTTATCTTATTACTAAGTTGTCTTGCATTAAATTCCTACTTCGTATTGTTATTGCTTATGATTTAAAGTAGAACAAATGGATGTTAAATTATTTCTTCTTGCATGGGAATTTTGAAGATGAAATTTACATGTGACAAAAAAAATGGATTTGAGGTAAAAGAAAAATAAAATTTGGTTTATAGGTTAAAATAGTCCTTGTATGATTTGAAATGATCACCTTGGATGTAATATTAGAAGTTTAATGATTTTGCATTGAAGTCGGTTTATGTTGGAAGCGAAGAGGATTGTTGTGTTTACATCAATATCTTATGATGATCATATTCTAATTATTTCCTTGTATGTTTATGACATGTTGTTTATTAATAGTAACAAAGTGTTGATTAAGGAGATTAAAATTTAGCTTTCTAGTGTGTTTGATATGAAAAATCTAGTGGTAGAAAATTTTATCTTAGAAATGAAAATAAATAGAGCCTAAGTTCATATAAAACTTTGGCTTAGTCAAATTAAGTATATTTACACTATTTGTGATGGTTTAATATGAATGACTATAAACTAAAGAGAATTTCTTTACTCATAGGCACTAAAATTTCATTGAATGCATATCCTAAGTTGGATGATAATGGTTTTGTGTATTTTTTAAAATTTTACGGCTCTTTGAATTTTAACAGGGGTCTACTCTTTAGTTTTTAAATTTGGATGTGCAATTATTAGTCAAAAAATAGATTTTTTGAAATTAGGGTTTAAATTTTTTTTGCTTAGATCTCACTCACGGTTGCAAATCTACTCTCAAATATTTTTTTGCAGATTTGGGATGACATCAAACGACTCCAGTAAAAAAATCAGAATTTTTAGAGTTGTTTTGTATTTTTTATAATTTTTTTATGATTTTTCATAAAAAATTAATTTCTAGTGCAAAACAGCAAATTTTTATGATTTATTTATATTTTTGGAAACCTCTTGAGATTTTAGATAGGCTTTATTCTCTATATTTTTCATTTTACTATCAAATTTTTTTCTAAAAATCAGATTTGTTGTGACTAGCTAACTCTCTAATAGTTGTGACTAATCTTTTTTTTGTAGCGTGTGGCGATCCCTATTCGTGTGTCGAAGACCATTGCATAAGGAACTACTAATCTTTTTTTTGCAGGTTTGAATGTCGAAGACAAGATAAACAAACATTGTGCTTGTTTTTCTTTCATAGATTAGCAAACATTTGATTTTGGTGCATATAAAAAGAACACATGTCTTCTTTGGTTGATTGTGCTTGCAAGATGTTAGGTGAGTATGCTCTCACTTGGTGAAAACCTCATGATTAGAAAACCAGACCCATCTTTATTTGTTAATTACCCTTCACGATTTGGTATATCGGAGTATCCTCTCCCCTTGCGCATTCATGCGATCCTGGGTGTAAGAGAAACGGTTACTGACTCTAGAACTTGGGCCTGTTCTGGTGGGAAAAAGTACTCACCCGGAGACTGACTGAGGGGCCGGTAGCACCTACACAGGGCTTCGGTCGGTATATAAAAGTGGGTTCTTGGGGAAAGCCCAGAATCCGCGAGTGTGGTTTCGACGAGATGGATCTGAAAGGGGACTCACGCCGTATGGATCACACCCCACGAACGGAATGCCCAAATTAAATACCCTTTGTTGTAGAGACCAACCTATTTGTGGCCGTTGCTTGGTATTAGTGCAGGGTACAGTATCATGCCCGAAGATACTCACTACTGATCCCCTTTAGTAGAGATAGCAGTTCTTGGGAGGTCACTACCGGGAATTCAAATTTAGTGTCTTTCCGAATAGCGTTAATGAAGGCGGAGTGGAGGAGCGATGCCACCAAAATTCTAAGCTATCGCGGCTCTCGAGAAGGAAAGGTGTTTATCACCAATCCGGGGTATATCGGTGGGCTATACCAAGTATACAAACCCTTGGCCTATTGGCCTTTTAGGATTGTACTTGTCTTATGTGTGTTTGTTTACACCCAAAACATTGTGCTTGTCAAGTGCTTGTTGGATTTTTCAAACATTATACACAATATTCACAAATCTGGACATAAATAATCGACCTTGGACAACTCATACTTTTCAACAAGACATCAAAACGTAATCTCAGTCCTCATTTTGAACTTAGACTTGGTATTGTCCATGATAGTCCTCATTTGGTATCTAGACTTGGCATTGGTCATTTTCGTTAGTCAACATCTTCATTGTCACCTTAGCATTTGGCATCCTTTCTTGACCAATTTTATCACCTTGCATTAGTCATTTCCCTTAGAAAAATGTCATTATCACTCAGCATTTAACAACATCATGACACCCACCACCTTGTCTTCCCTTCACCAAGATATGGATAGGCTTGCTAGTAAAATTAAATACAAAACTCTGTAGAGGTCAATACCAAGAAGCCTCAGACTTTAGGAGACAATTTATCCAAGCCAAAAATCAATGTCCTTTGTACCAAAAACTCATCAGTCCTAGTCCTCTGTCCATCTACCCTCACTACCAAAATTCACTTAACACAAATCCTGCCATTAATTCACAACAAATGTCTAGTTATCACCCTTATCCTAACTTTGACAAGGGAAGTCAATTGTCCACTAGTCCATTCCATATCTCCCCATCATATGCTAGTCCTTCACCTATTAATCCTGTCCAAGTCTGCATCCATTATCAATCATCTACCAACTCATGTCAAGTCCCCACATCATACCATACTGATCCGGTCCAAGTCTCCATGTCCTCTTTCAGTAGGCGCCGCACCGTCGGTGGGAATTCCCGCCATGTAGCATTACGCTGCGAGAACGATAAGGTCCGGGGCTCCAAAAGCATGCGCATCAGTTAGGTCGCCAGCGTGCGCCTGCGTCAAACTGCGCGCTTCAGGTCGGGGGTATTAACCGATTGGCCTGTATGCCCCTGATTACCGGTCCGAGGTTTCCCGTCTCATCGTCGCGATTGGTGATCATGCGCTGCCGAAGGCCATCCTAGTCAGAAGATTTCTGTCACGATTCCCGGAGTCGATCCCGTTCGGCAGGCAGAGGATGCGCCAGTGAGGGTCCAAAGCATGACCTTATAATGTCACCCTCATGTCAGGGAACAAGGTAGTCCATCCCGCTGACCCTCGCTTAAATGCATTCAAGGAGTTCATCAAGACAATCATGACATCCAAAAGAGTACACCTACCGTGTTGACCAAGTCCAAATCATGACAACCCCATCTTCGAGCAAGACCCTATTGTTGACCAAGAAGTCCAAAATGATCCACTCCTTGACCTTTATGCCATTCATGATCAAACACTTTCTGACCCTATAAAGGCCTCTACTATTGACACTTCCCATGATGAGACACTTGCCTCCATTACACACATAGACGATATTCCTCAAGCACAAGAGTATTCCAATATGGACATATTTGAAAATGATCAAGCTATAGCTGAATTCATTGGACTCTATGACACTAAACATAATGATGGCTTCGACATTGACTTGGAAGCACCAACAAAATCATCTAAACCTGATATGTCACATGATCAGACCAAAGATATCATTCAGGAATATGTCCAACATCAAAATGAAGCTAGGACACGTTATCACTTAGGGTCATCTATCTTTGTCAGAGCAGGCTTTCTTGCAGACGAAAATATTACAAGTGACAGTATCCACATACCTAATGATGGGTTAGTATCTTGCTTTCAAAACAACAAATACCCCATCGCAAATAGAATCTGTCAAAGCATGCAATATCAAGGCAAAGGACTAGGCATACATGAACAAGGCATTCGAGAACCAATACAACTTCAGGAAAATTGCAAATATCAAGGTCTTGGGTATTCTTCAGTCAGCAAATCAAATGATGTTAGTGGTACCTCCTACGATATTGGGGGCAACTTTGCCCAAAACAAATGTCAAGAATAAGAGTCCATGAGAATCCCTTGTCATCAGTTGTTTTAACACCCCTCCACACCATGAACCATCATTCCATCATAAATAAACCTTCCCTTTGGAACCAACAAAAACAAAAGTCTTATAAGTCAAAAGATCAAAATCAAATGTCAAAGGCCATTGAATCAAACAAAAAGACAAGTGGACAAATGAAATTAAAATGGATCCCAAAGAAAGATGGATCAAACAAAGACATCAAGTCAAATACAAAAGTCAATCACAATGTGGAGCCACAATACAAGAGGACTCCCTTAACACATGTCCACCTCTTTCAAAATGGTCATCAAACAAGGCATCTAAGAGTGTTGGTTCCAAACATCCTCCCTCCAAAATCCATCATACACCATCCCAAGTTTGGAAAATAAAAATTTATTCGTCCAAACGTCCAAACAACCTTTCCATGTCCACCATCATTTTCCATAATCCTACATCTCGCCTAAAGTCAAAAATCCTAAATTAGCAAATCCATGCATCATGGCATCTTTACCACAAAGGGACTCTCGCTCTATTGGTATTTTTGATAAGGCCAACTCTAGTATCGAGAAAGGATCCTGATGACATCGATCAATTGTATACAAGTGCTATGATCCTCACAAGACAATTCCTTCAGCAAGGTCATTATTGGCATATCATGGCACCGGTCTCTACATCAGCACTGTCAGTGGATTCAGAACAGTTAGTGGTTATCTAAAGCATCCAAGCTATCCACAAAATCAGAAATACAAAAAATTGAAAAATTAAAAATCGTCACCACGATGAAAGCAGCAAGCGAGGCATTTTGGTGACACCAAAAAAAAATAAAAATAAAAAGTCAAGAAAATAGTAAAGAGAAAAATTTCATCCAATGGTGAAAACCTGGCAAACAGGCGCCCTGGATAAGTACCATGATGAAAACCTGGCAAACAGGTGTCATGTGTAAAATAAATCGTCTATGTGGACTCTTACACTTGGGGGCAAGTCGTCTCATTTCTTATGCCTTCCTCATGACATTGACATCCATCTAAGCCCTATCATTTCCGTCCATTTTCCCACCTACCTTGGTCTTGACATAAAACTAGCACACATAAATCATGCTTTGGGAAAACTCTTGACATGTCTATCCTTCGGTCATACATGATTCACGAAATGTCATTGATTGTCATAGCCTTATTGTCATTATATGACAGTCCTTGAAAATCATATGACAATTCCCTTAGTCTCATGTCTCCCATTCTTTACCAAGGCCACCCCCTATCCTTTCATGCCTATCACCTATCTTGGCTTTCCCTTGTCAAACGGTCTAAGGATAATCATCATCCCATCTAGTCCTAACCAAGTCATTCCAAATGCAACGAGTCCAATTCATACAAACACATTATCCAAAATTTTACTTGACTGTATTCCTAGCCCAGCTGTAGACATCCATACTTTTGTCACATTATCGTCATCGTCCTCACGTTGTTTTGGGATGCGTCCTTCCCACGTCAAACAATGTTGTCATCACCTGTCAATTGGTATTCAGCTTGACTAGGGGCACAATCATGTTTGTCCTTGAATTCTCATGTGTAGGCATTAGTCATATGCATTTGTCACAATCCAAATCAATGTCAAAATCCAAAAAAATCATAAAATGCCCTAAAAAAATCCAAAAAAATCATAAAATGACAAAAAGACAAAAACATCATAAAATGTCCTGAAAAAATCCAAAAACATCATAAAATTCTTGAAAAAAGACAAACACATTGGCAAAAAGTCCTGAAGAAAGACCAAAAACATTGTAAAAAGTCTGGAAAAAAGACCTAAAAATCATAAAACATCATAAAGAAAAACACAAAAACATTCAAATCAATGTCAAAATCCTAAAAATGGAGTCAAAGTCAGTCATGTCAGTCAGTCCATGTCATTGTCGAACTACGTTGTCTCTGCGCATTTGCTACGTAGGCAAGGCCATCAGTCGATGAGTCCCCGAGACATTAGGTCAGTCCTTTTAGGTTGGTCCAAATAAAATCACGACATTTGTCACAATCGTCACATCGGTCAAATAAGTCAAACATAGTCAAACTCAGACACAAGACAATAATTCAAAACGTCAATGTCAAAATTGGTCAAAATAAGTCAACACACTCCAATCAATCATACAGTCAACATTAGTCAACTTGTCAAAACATATTAGTCAAAACAATGTCAGTCTCGTCACTCTTTGGTCCTCTTCAAGATGTGTCCTTCTTGGAGTTAGACCTCGTCAAAATGTCCTTTTCCTTTTCAGGATGTGTCTTTCCTGACAATAGGCCCCGTCAAACTGGCAACACCATCAAATTGGAAAAACTCTTAAACTGTCAAAACTGTCAAATCAAACAAGAATTCAATCTTTGGCAAACAAACATTGGCAAACAAAATAAAATGGCTGTTAATCTTTTTGGTCTATCTTGTCTTATCTTTTGACTATCTTGGCTATTTTGTCTTATATTTTTATTGTCTTGTCTTTTGGTCATGTTACTAGCTACCTCGAGGATGTCCCGTGAAGGATTTAGAGGTGCGATGACGTCTCCTGACCTATTTTATTTTCTTTGACTGTGTCTGTGGATTGTCTTGACAAAAAGACTGGGGCAACTTCGCCCTTAGTATGAGTTAGGACATTCCTTGTCTGTGACTGTCTGTTTTTCAAATGGATGACCTTGCACACCTTGGTCTACATCATATCATGGTGCTTGTTGTCCATTTGTGTCATTTTTACTGCCCAATGATGATTAAGAGCAATAAATATTAATGTCCTATGGCAATGTTTTGAAGGATTTGGTCTAGGAACTAACATGCATCTCCTTTAGTCTTGTCATCTTCTCTCTCTCATCTCATATAGGCATTGCATCCATATCATCATCCATATCTTTTGCACTAACATTTTTTTGTCTCTTCATATTCTAGTCTTCTCATCAATTTCGAGAGCACACTCATGTTCTTGGAACCTATCTGTCCTCTCGAGGGGGCATACCATAACCCTCCTCGTCATTCTTCCTCATCTTATTTTGCACTAGGGCATATTCTCGACTTATTTTCTTTGTCACAATGCGACATGCTACATTATGACAAAGAGGGGCAAAATGTAGACACATAAAATTGTCTTAGGCTTGTGACTCTTAGATTATTCAACATTGCCCCTTTCATTCTTAATAATTAAATAATTTTTAATTATTTAATTATTTTCTAAAGTCATATATTTTTTATTAATTAAATAATTTTAATTATTTAATTAATTCATTTTTATCTTATTCTCCTCTTTAATTAATTAAATAAATTTTATTTATTTAATTACGTCACTAATTAAGTCCCCTTCTTTCTAAAATTAAATATATTCTAATTTATTTAATTTTTGTCCACTTTCCACTATAATTAAATAATTATTTTAATTATTTAATTATTCATTAGTCTTTTCTCTCATAAATTAAATAAATTTTATTTATTTAATTTGGTCCACTCTCTTGAATTTTGAATTAAATCATTATTTAATTCAAAATGATTCTTTTTGTCACATTCCTTTATAATTAAATAATTATTTTAATTATTTAATTATTCAGTGGCCACCTAAATTAAATAATTTTTATTATTTAATTTCTTCAGCAACCTCTTTGTCCGTGCCAATCTTATCTTCCACATCAATTCTTATCTCTTGACATCTCATTCAATCTTGACCCTTGATTGAATTATTTCATAATTCAATCTCAACCCTTCATTTCTTGTCATTGCCCTAATTTTGACCTAACCCTAGTCCATACTACAACTTTCAATTTTGGCCATTGATTTAGACATCTTATTGACATTCAATCTCAACCGTCAATCCAAATCAGACATTTCCTATAAATAAACTCTCTCATAAGCCATTGGGGGGTTGATTCTTCAAGTATCCTTATGCTGTCAAAATCATTCTTCACTCTTTCATCCATTTCTATCTATTGTCATTCATCTATCATCCCCATGTCAATGTTATGCTACTGAATTGAGCAACCAACATTCATCCAATAGTCAATCCTTCAAAATCTTACTTTCTTATGCAGGTGGAGAAGAGCCATGGAGGTCAATCAAGTCTAGTTTGAAATTTGGTTTGCATTTCCTTTGTTTATTTGCATTTTCATTCTAGTTTGTGCTTCATGGTGCTTGATAGGGTTTAGTTAATTTGTTGTTTTCAACACATTTTAAATCTAAATTTTTTCCCTATTTACATTGGTGAACCTGACATATTTTAACACATTTTGAGAAATCTTGGAGTTGGATTCTTTTGTTGCAGGTTTTGTTTGATTTTTGTTGCAGGTTTGACATCATTGTGGATAAAGCCCTAGTTTCCAAAGATTCGACCATAACTTTCAAACGGCTATGTATTTTTTCACAAATTTTTTTCTGTTTTTCATAAAAAATTAATTTTGAGAGCACATTATCGAATTTTTCAAATAGGTTTATATTTCTAGAAATCTCTCTAAATTTTAATAGGGGTCTGTTCTTTATCTTTCAAATTTGGAAGCACAATTATTAGTCAAATAACAAATCTTTTAAAATTAGGGTTTCACACATATTTACCTAATATTGGGGTATGTTCTTTATCTTTCAATTTCTAGAAAGCTCTCTAAATTTTAATATAGGTAGATCTGATCACAAATTTTTTTTTGCAGATTTGGAATGACAGAATACGACTTCAGTAAAAAAATCAGAATTTTTGAAGCTGTTTTTTTTTTTAATAATTTTTTTAATGTTTTTTCATAAAAAATTAATATTGGGCGCAAAATAGAGAATTTTTCTGACTTCTTTACATTTTTGGAAAGCTCTCCGAAAAATAATATCAATCTCTTCTTTTAATTTGTATTTTTCAGATCAATAATGTCTTCAAATAATCAAATCTAATTCGGCTATGTTAAAAATATGTATTTGAAATTGCAATTTTCTAATGAGTTTATTTTTTTTCATGGCTGCATTATGATATTATTTCTTTTGATTTTGCAGGTGATCATAAGGAGTTTTAGTGGCAGAAATATCATTCATACACAACAAATTGGAAAGCGAATAATCAGGTGCACATATTCCATCTTCCATTTCTTAATCTTGTTTGTCACACATTTGGATTTGGGCTCATAAAAATGAATTTTGTCTTCAATCACATATCAAAATTGGGTCTAAAATTAACCATTGTCTTCCTACACATTTGAATTAGGGTTAAAAAGAATAAGTGCTTCTATTGTTTGCATACAAACATTTCATTTCTAAGGGAAATTAATCACTGCGAGTGTGAATCAAGTGTGTGTGTCCTCCAAAACACCTCACTTGGTTTGCTTTTGTCATACCTTTTTTAGGAGGCCTGCTTGGAGCGCACACCCCTCCAAGGGACGACCTCAATCGAGTGTGAATCTAAAGACACGCTCATTTGTGAGTTGAAATCTTGTCACTCTAAGCTAAGCCCCAAAGAACTTTATACCTTTGGGAAGTGAAGGTGAAGGGTGGGTTACCCCTTTCTCCCGGCTTATTGGCAAGATTTTTCTTTCAAAATTATTCCTTAGTCAACCTTGTGCAATCTAGCTTGAGACCTAATTGGCCATACCCCACTTGACTAGTCATAAGGCTTTTTGTTGTGTATTCAAGTGTTTGCTTAATCATAACATCTAATCTTGGAAGACAAACTTATCATTGTGCTTGGTGTGTGTGTTCATGCATTTACATGTGAGATCTTGTGTTTGATATTGCCCAAGTCAAACTTCCAGTAAACACTTGCCACATCATCCAAATCATACAATCTCGTCATTCCACATCATCATCTCTTTCATCCAATCAACATCATTTTACACCATGCCAACATTAGAAGACCTAGTACCCCAATTCCAAAGCCTCCTCCAATCACTTTATCAAGCACCCCAACCCCTAGACCATCAAACTATACAAAGCCTTCAAACCCTCTTCCAAGATTGTCAACAAATTAAATCACCTAAAATCCAACACCTCCTCGCCCAAGCCAATCATTTCATTGCCACTTGTCAAATCCAACAACCACAATATCATCCCCTATCTATTTATTATCAACAAGTTCCACCTCAACCTAATGTGCCATCCCTTTCCACCTCATACCAACCTCATCCTTCATCAACCTATCAAACCTCTTCTAATCTCAACCCTTACCCACATCAATCCGCCTTTCAACAACCATTATCCTATGCAACCTCTTCACAACAACAAATCACACCACAACAAGTCCAAACACCATCCCAACCTCAACACATTCAACCACAATCCTATGTGTCACCTTCATCACCATGCCCACAAAACCCATTTACCTTCCATGTCAATTCCACATCAACATATCCACCCATATCACAACAAGAACATAGCTTCCCAATTCCACCTTGGCAACAAAATAAAGAGCCTTTAAGTCTTAATTCCATCTTTGACAAGGGGAACACCAATCTAGTTAATGCACCCTTACCACCATCCAATCAAATGTCTCTCCCTAAGCCACCATGTCCTAGTCCTAATCCATTGGCCTCTCCACCTTTTAACCAATAAAACTCTTCATTACCCCCACCGTCGTCTAATCCTCCATCAAATGAATGCCCTATATTCAAACATTTCAAAAGTAAACTAATGGCATTACATAAATCCACCAATCCACCTACAAAGGATGTGACCCAAGGGCTACGAGCAAGGAATCAACTGTCACCATGTCATCCAACTCATATTCTTGACCATACAAAAGAGTCATCAAACATCATGCCAACTCCTTCAAGCCAACCATGTCATCCACAACCACTTGATCCAATTCAAGAGTCTCCCCTCTTAAGTCCAAGTCACCCTCTATCATGCTCCTATGTTGTTGACCATCAAGAACATGACAAGTCTTTCCATGAGAAATCCCCTTCAACCTCCATTCCAATAATTCATGAGGTATTTCAAGAGCACAATCCTAAACATGCAAAAACATTACCCCCTCATCCACATAAAGATCAACACCCTCCTAATGATTCCATTCATAACATACCTGATACTATTCATGATCAATCTTTCATCTTTGATCAAGACCCTTTTTATGATCAAGAAGACCATGATGATCCCCTTAGCCAACTTTATGCATTCCATGGTCAAGAGCTTTCCATCTCACCCATCCATGATGCACAAACATCCACTTCCCTTGATGAGACATATGCCTCCCAAGCTAGTATAGAAGATCAAACCAATAATGTGGATCTAAATGAACATACTCAAGATCCTTTAAATCCTCCATCATCCACTATCGATCCCATTGCATGTCCTCCATCATATCCACTTGGTCTTTCCAATAAGGAAATCATGTCTAGTGTTCCACCTACACCTAGTCCCATTGTCCATTGCATACCCCAAGGAAACCAGTCTCAAGATGTTGGTATTTCCTCCATGCATTCTAAGTCCACTTTCCATCATAAAACCTATCATATGCCTAAAACATATATGGCCATCCCCTCTCCATCATCCTACAAGTGTCAAAAGCATGTGACCATACACCTTCCCTCCATCCATTTACCACCATTACTTCCAACTCCTAATCTCCCTCCATCTGCTTTGCCACCATTACTTCCAACACCTAATATTCCAATCATTCATAAATACCCTAAATATCCTAGTCATGACCAACAAATGCACACATTGTGTAAACATAAAGCTTCCACTCATTCCATCCAACACATGGGATTCAAAAATAAAAAGTTGGATGCCTCTATTTATAAAGTCAAAAATTCTAAAGGTCTTAATGCCTTAGAATACAATTTCAAAAAGTCAAAGCCAAGTACATCTAAAAAGATATATAAGCCCATACCTACAAAAGCAAAGTCTAAAAATAAAATGGTTTGGGTACCTAAGCAAAAGAAATCAAGTCGAATGAGGCATCCACGTCACAAAAATCCCAACCATCCTCTCCCATCCAAAATGCACATTCCATCAAAAAATCTCAAATTCTGAAAACCCACAAGACAAATAAAAGTCATAAAAATACTAAGTCTATGTGGGTACCTAAAACACTTCATCACCCATATCCTAAGCAAACATTTGCATTGCTTCCTACACCCCGTCCACATCAAAAGCTTCAAAGTTTATCAGTGTGTGCAACCATTGGTCATGATTCCATTCCAACATACCTCTATCTTTCCATCACCCTTCACTCATTATCCTACATATCTCCCCCACCACCTTCCTATGGTCCATGCTTTTGGCTAAGCCTCCCCATTCATCTTTTGCATAAGTCCTACATAATCCACTATCTTCCCTACATAATCCACATCATAATCCATCATCTACCTAATCCATCTCCCTTTCATGTCATCCCTTACCAACATCTATGAGCATAATGACATTTGACATAGTCCATGCAATGACATCCATCTCTAGTGGGACTATCACCTTTCATGGAACTAGACACTTCAGTCCTTCTTATCCATATTCCCCTTCTCCTATCCAAAAGTCAAAAGGTAAAAAAAAAAAGTCAAAAAAAAAAAGAAAAGTAAAGAGAAATCCCTTCATTCAATCCAAGTGGAAACCTCGGTAAACAAATTCTAGATAAGTAAGTACCATGATGAAAACTTCGCAAACAAACGTCATGTGTAGGTTGATCTTCTATGTCACTTACACTTGGGGGCACAATGTCTTATCTATCCAACCTATCATTTTCATGTCATGTCATTTCCATCCTACCTACCATCTTAGCCATCATATGCCTATCATATTGGGTCCACTTATCCACCCTTCTCCTTTTGATCTTGATGAAGACATAGGGGAAAAATGTTGACACATGTTTTTTGGGTATCTCTTGACATACCTCATCCTTTCTAAACCAAGCCTATCATTATCCTATTGTCATAAGCTTTGTCATGAAAAATTCTAAGTCTTGTACCTAGAATGGGGCATGTAATTCCTATGCGACATAGTCTTTGGAGATCACATCCTTGCTCTCTTATGATGCATACATCCTATCCATCCATCCATTTATCATGCACCTTTTATCCCTTATCCTATCACCCACCCTTGCACCTAGACTTGGTTTTCCCCTTGTCATTGGTATCTAGCACAAAGGTTACCTAAATTTTCATCCATTGACACCTCAAAATATTCTCAAAAATCCAAAAAAAAAAAATCATAACATGTCAAAAATCCAAAATCATAAAATGTCAAAAAATCCAAAACAAATGTCAAAGCCAAAAATCATAACATACAAAGCTAAAAAATCCAAAATGTCAAAATCCAAAACAAACATAAATGTCAAAATCCAAAAAAATTATAAAATGTAAGCAATAATCCAAATGCAAATAATCCTAGTCCATACCTAACCACACTAATCAATCTTTTCAAATGGTCCAATCACATCCTTGGTCTTCATCCTAATCTTTGTCAGAAACCAATCACCAATTAGTCTCATTATTCTTGTAAGCGACTAGGATTTTCCCCCAAGTAATGACAACACTTTTAGTCATCATCATCATCAGTCAATTAATTACTCATTGGTTTGCAACTTGACAGGGGCAATACCTTGTTTGTTTTTGTGTCATTTGTGCATGCTTGCTTGCTTGCTTGTGTGTGTTATCATTTTTATCTTGCATTTGTGTCAAGTCCGACTTATTCCAGCTAATATTCATATCTTGTATCTAGACAAGGTTGTATTACGCTGGGGCACAAGACACATCGTCACCTTGGTCCTTATACCTTGGTGCATCATGTCTAGTGTTACATCAAACATCATGGTTGCTCACTTTCTTGTAGCATAACGTATCATTCATCTCCTTCATCTACTTCCTATCTTACATCATGCATCTTGTCCCTCCTTATCATTTCATTTCGAGAGCATACCCATGTTCTTTCAACCTGCCTATCCTCTCGAGGGGGCATCATCATCCCACTCTTATTTCATCATCATCCTATCTTTTGTCATCATCCATTTTCCTCTATACATACCTTAGCTTCTTTGAAATGATGTTACTCGACACAAATCTCATTATCTCAAACATCATCTCAAAGAGGGGCAAAATGTAGACACTAAAAATTGTCCTAGGCTTGCGATTTCTAAATTCTCTATCATTTCCCCTTTTGTCTTTGCTAATTAAATAATTTTTAATTATTTAATTATTTTCTAAAGTCATGTCTTCTATTAATTAAATAATTTTAATTATTTAATTAATTCATTTTTTATCTTTATTTCCTCATTAATTAAATAAATTTTATTTATTTCACTACGCCACTAATTAAGTCCCTTTCTTTCTAAAATTAAATAAATTCTTATTTATTTAATTTTTATACCACTTTCCACTATAATTAAATAATTATTTTAATTATTTAATTATTCATTAGCCTTTTCTCTCATCATTAAATAAATTATTTATTTAATTTGGTCCACTTCTTGAATTTTGAATTAAATCATTATTTAATTCAAAATAATTACTTTTGTCACATTTCCTCTATAATTAAATAATATCTTTAATTATTTAATTATTCATTGGTCACCTAGATTAAAATAATTTTTAATTATTTAATTTCTCCTATCACCTCTTTGTCCGCCAATCTTATCTTCCACATCAAATCTATCTCTTGACATCTCATTTAATTTCATCCCTTGATTGAATTATTTTATAATTCAATTTAGCCATTCATTTCTTGTCATTGTCCCTAATTTTGACCTAACCCTAGTCCATACTACAACATTCAATTTTGGCCATTGATTTAGACATCTTATTGACATTCAATCTCAACCGTCAATCCAAATTAGACATTTCCTATAAATAAACTCTCTCATAAGCCATTTAGGGGGGTTGATTCTTCAAGTGTCCTTATGCTGTCAAAATCATTCTTGAGTCTTTCATCCATTTCTATCTATTGTCATTCATCTATCATCCCCATGTCAATGTTATGCTACTAAATTGAGCAACCAACATTCCTACAACAGTCAATCCTTCAAAATATTGCATTCTCATGCAGGTGGAGAAGAGCCATGGAGGTCAATCAAGTCTAGTTTGAAATTGGTTTGCATTTCTTTTGTTTATTTGCATTTTCATTCTAGTTTGTGCTTCATGGTGCTTGATAGGGTTTAGTTAATTTGTTGTTTTCAAACATTTAAATTTGAATTTTTCCCTATTTACAGATTACCTATTTCACCTCTCTCAGATTCAGATCTAATATGTGCCTGAGCCCCACTAACTCATCCTAAAGTGTCTCAAACTATGCCTGAGCCTGCACTAACTCACCCTGAAAATTCTGAACTTGTGCCTCTAATATCTCTATCTACACCTGTTGCTGATGAGAAGGGACTCCAATCCGAATCCTAGGGAGCACTACCTGAGGTATGATAATACTCCTCCTCCGTCTAGGAACTGCAAAATCTAGAAAGGGACTGCCAACTGCACCCGATGGATCTACATTTGAACCACCACCATCATCATCATCACCCCCACCACCCTCAGCACCCTCATCATCACCTCCATCCCCAATTTCACCCTCCTCCTCCTCTCCATCCCCACTCTGTATCGGTGCCCTGTCATCATCATCAACTGGTGGAATTGGCTCATCAGGACTAGATAACCTTGGAAAAGGATGTGTATAGAAATACTCAGAATAATCCTCTATCATCCCTGCATCTCCCACCTATGGAACATAATCCCATGCACATGGCGTCAATGTATAATACTCGGTACAAGCAGCATCATAAGATACACAAGGGCCCCACTCCATCTCATCTTGTCATCGCCGTGCATAATGGGCATCGCCTGAACTCGTCCAAACTACCTACAAACTCGCAGATACAAATATCTCTCAAGCATAGAACGTGTCTGACCAATCAAGTATTGCAATAACAGCATGTATGACATCTCCACCTGATCCTCTAGCCACATCTCACAATCCAAGTACGTGCGCCATGTCATGGTCTCCAGATCATCTAGGACACGTCTCCAATAAGCTAATTTTCCCATCTTATGCTAAATAAACAAACCACTATAACTGAACACATAGGGTCTACCTGCTGGTTGTTGTCTATCCCCCAATGGCCGATTGATCGCTATATGCTCCCACGCCCATATCTATAGCAGTGTCACTCTCACCGATAAACTGGACCCTCTCAAATAAACAACATGGTGAATATCATGGTATAAGTGGGCTAACTACATGAGCCCCAGAAATATTTGGTCCCCAACAATGTCATACGCTCCAATACTTGACCCCAACCCCCTAAAAATCCCTTTGACCTATGGTCAGGATAAAGGAATCCGCCAATAAATCCGGAAAGAACACATGGTAGCGGTTCATATCTCCTAACCATCTACTACCAAGGGACCCAATGGCCTAACAAATGACCATCTTGGAAAATCCTATGCAAAGCATCAGTCCCACCCTGCTCTACTCTGTCATAAACAACTATATCACCCATCACTGGAATCCGCAGGATCCGATAAACATCCTCGAGAGTAACTATCATCTCCCTAGTCGCCAGATGAAAGGTATTGTGGTCACTATGCCACCTCTCTGCTAGAGCAATCAGCAAACCCCTATTAATCCTATATTGGGGTATATATATCAAGGATGTCAACCCGCAACGAGCGATAATATCCAAATCCGCTTGACTCAACTGATGAACCATCTCCCACGTCTTCGGGAAACGTTCCCAAGACTAGAGCACATGAAAGTCCTCCTAATCATATAATGGAAAACAAATCAGCATTACATCAATCAATCTATCAAATGTGATCCTAACATCATGTTCAATCAAGATCATCAGTCAATCAAATCATGTTCAATCAAGATCATCAGTCAATCAAATCATGTTTAATCAAGATCATCAATCAATCCAATCATGTTCAATCAAGATCATCAGTCAATCAAATAAGGATCAATCGAGACCATAAAATCAATCAATCAAGATGATCATCAGTCTTATCATCAATCCTCACCTATCATGAGGTCGAAACATCAACAAATCCTATCATCGATCCTCACCTATCATGAGGTCAAAACATCAAGTGAATCCTACCATCGATCCTAGCCTATCATGAGGTTGATGCATCATCAATCCTATCATCGATCCTCACCTATCACGAGGTCAAAACATCAACAAATCCTATCATCGATCCTCACCTATCATGAGGTCGAAACATCAATGAATCCTACCATTGATCCTCACCTATCATGAGGATGATACATCATCAATCCTATCATCGATCCTCACCTATCATGAGGTTGAAACATCAGTGAATCCTACCATCAATCCTCACCTATCATGAGGACGATACATCATCAATCTTACCATCCATCCTCACCTATCATGAGGTCGATACATCAATGAATCCTACCATCAATCCTAACCTATCATGAGGTTGATCAAGCATCAGTCCTATCATCGATCCTCACCTATCATGAGGTCAATGCATCATCAAGTTATCCTATCATTTGACTCTCACCTATCATGAGATAAAATCATCAACTATCTTATCAAACAAGCAATGAACATCACACAATCAGACTGAGATCAATCAAAAGCATCACTGAACAGCACAATGCAACAACTAACATGATTCATGAACATTATACAAGCCTCAATGAACATCAACAATGCAACATTTGACATAACCAGGAGGACTTTAATCAATCAAACATCGTCGGACATGCAAAACAACAAGGCATATCATCTGGAATCACTCAAGGGAAAAACCCTCAAGCTTTCAAAAGGCGCCATTTGGGACCCCAAAGGTGCCAAAACAGAGGCAAAAGGCACCATTTGGGACCCCAAAGGTGCCATTTCAGGGTTAGAAGGAATCACAACATGAGGTCAAGATTACAAAAGGTGCCATTTGGGACCCCAAAGGTGCCAAAATAGAGGCAAAACGAACCATTTGGGACCCCAAAGGCACCAAAACACAAGCACAAGGTGCCAAAACAAAAGCAAGAGGTGCCAAAACTCCTAGAAACTCCCAAAAATGACTTGAAACTCGCAAAAATACCCCCCAAAAGTGCAAAAATGACTCTAAATGGCCTACAACACCTATCTACCAACTTCAAAACATTGATAAAAGGCAGAAAAATGACTAAAGGAGGTTTCTCGTAATGTGTATCATAGGTCCAACTGCAATAGGGTGACCATAGTGGCAAAGACGCTCGAAACGATGCTTGTGAGAAGGGATCTCCATCTTCCTCTAGCTCTCCACTCTCCAAATTCTCCAAACTTACAATGTGAAAATAAATTCACTTTTCCCACTTTTTACCTTTTTAAAGGACAATGGAGGGAATTATGGTGGGATTTATTATAAAAAATGGAGTTTAACTAATCAAAATTGTTCAAGGAGAGAGTGTAGAATCAAATTTCAAGATATAAATCATATCGGACATCAAAGTATCATTGGTTTAACATTGTATCATCATCACATCACTACAACATCATCACACAATTGTCGAATCCTCCACAAACCATCAAAAATTCCATATTTTACCAATTTATCTCTCGAGGGGGCTTATATCCGTCAATACCTGAAAATCAACGTTCTAGGGCATCGAAAAAAAAATTGAGTATCAGTATTAAAATTTTATTTGAAGCAACATGTAAACACATTACTTCAAAGAGGGGAAAAATGTATACACCTAAAAATGGTCATCACCTTTAATTAATTAAATACTAGCTATTTGATTAATATTTCAACTACGTATAAATAAATGCTCAATTTATTTATATTGTTCACTCTTCTCTAATTCTCCAAAATCTAAAACACTTTATTCTAAATTAATTAAATAAACAAGGTTCCCTAAACTTGTTTTATTTAATTAAACTTCACTAAATCCAATTATGAATTAGAGCACATTTCTACAACTTTTTGTGTGCCACCCATCAAGGTCACATGAAAATAAATAACTCTAATTTTTAATTAGAATTATCCTCAACTCATTTCAAAAAAGCACATGACTTATTCTTCCCACACTTCCACCCATTTTGGAGCACATGATTTATTCCTCCCACACTTCCAGCAATTTTGGAAGCACATGGTCTTCTCTTCCCACGCTTGAATCTTCCATCCAAATGGCATGTTGCCCATTGGTCAAGAGATTCTTCCACACACATGGCATGTTGTCTTTGGTCAAGGGGACAACATCCTGATTCTCTTCATCTTCACCATCCATTCTTCTTATTCAATCTAGACCGTTGGTTTTTGCCACCTCACTATATGCTTGGAAAAGGCTATAAATACAACCCTTGGGCATTGTATTTGATATCCACATTTGAAGTAGAGTTATCATGCAGGTTTATCATTGGAGCTTGGAGCATTCTTGGATTCTTATAGATAGTTTTTATATCATGTTTTGCATCATTTTTAGATCTTAGATTAATATATTGCATCATAGTTGCATTTTATCATCCATCTTGCATCATAGTTGCATTTTAGATTAGTTCATTTTAGGTTTGCATTTTAGCATATGGAGTATCATGCATAGAATCATATAGATCACTACCATAGTATCCACCTCCACTTGTTCATTTATCATCAACATCATCCTTCACTCATCATAGCCTTCATCATCATTGTTTGCATATAGTTCCATGTAAGCATTAGATTAGCTTGCATGTTGAATACTAATCTCATTTCTTAAGTGTCATTCTAATAGCCTTTGTGCAAATAGAAATCTGAGGGCCAAAAAGGTTACAAAGAATCATTTAAGAATAGAGGACAATGAAACGTTCTTGGGAGATTTATCTTTATGGAAACTTAGAATAGTTTACTTTGCTTTGAATCTTTCAATATAAATCGTTTCATTAAGGTTTGTGTTGATACTAACTTTGCACATTTCACACACACACAATTACTATTTAAATTCTCTTTACCCAAATCTTAGAAAATTTTAATTATTAAAATTTGTGATGGTGGTACAGAGAACAAATTGGATAGTCTATTACTACTTTGTTTTTAGAGAAGATGAGAAGAAAATCTATGAATGATGGCTCAAAGGATACCCTACATGATTTGGAAAGGTCCAAGGAAAAAAGAGGATCTAAGGGGGATAAGAAAATTGATAGATCCAAGTCAAAAGGATGGGCTAAAACCCTAGAGAAGAGTAGATTAAAGTGTCGAAACTAGGGAAGAGAAGGAATGCAAAGAAATAATGCATAAATAAAAAAGAAAGGTTTATATTTCTCCACAAAGAATTCTTATAATAATGGTGATAATTATGCTTTATTTATTTCCACAAAAATTGCTAGTGATGATGTTTGGCTCATTGATTCAAGTTGCTTCTACCATATGACTCCTCGCAAGGAGTGGTTTTTGACTCATACAACTTATGATTGAGGAAAGGTTTCCCTTGGAGACAACAATGATAAGTGAAATGTATAATTGTGTTTTAGTGTGGAGGGGTTAAATCCTTTGATAATATTTTGCATATTCTAAGACCTATAAGAAAATTAATTTGTGTCAAAGTTGAATGACCCTAGTGTGCATCTAACATTTGGCAAGTCTAGTTGGAGGTTGGTGAAAGGAAACTTGATGGTAGCTAAAGGATCCTAGTCTAGGAATTTGTTTAGGATAAATGCCTTCATATTTTGTAACTCTACTAATACAACTAGAAAATCAAAACATGCATGTATGTTGTTGCACCAATGTTTGAGTCACATAAGTCAACAATGTCTTAAGACCATTATTAATTGAAAAAATTAGTTGATATTTTTCTAATTGTTCTATTAGTAAAAATGATTTATGTGAACAATGTGTATTTGGTAATAAATAGGTCTTCATTTCATGTCAGAAGATATAGGGTAAGAGATTATTCAAAATCATTCATTTAGATGTGGGTTCTATGAAAAATCTCATTATTATGTTTTTTTCATTGATGATGCTTCTAGATACACCTAGATTTATTTTTTGTGTGCTAATTTAAAATTTTCACTAATTTTAAGGAGTGTAAGGCCTTAGTTAAAATAATAAATATATTATCAAATAAAGGTGTTGATATTAACAATGGTGGTGAAGTTTTCTTTAGGGAATTTAATCGGTTATATAAGAATGCAAGGATTGTTAGATAAAATAATACACCTTACACACCTCAAAAATAGGATTGCAAGAAGAATGTGAACCTTAATAGAAAGAGCCAAAGTATGTTGATTGTTACATAGTTGGATCAATTCTTTTGGGTAGAGGTGATAAGTATTGCTTGTTATTTGAGTAATAGATATCCTTGATTGGCCCTTCTTGATAAAGATATTTATGAAGTTTGGACAAGTAAAATTCCTTCTATTTTGCATTTAAGGGTATTTGGTTGTAAGGGATTCATGTGCCTCAAGAAAAGTAATCTAAACTAGATCCAAAAGCTCAAAATTGCATATTTTTAGGTCATGGTGAGAATGTAACTTTTTATAAGCTTTGGAA
>VDFB02047230.1:503296607-503498592 GCA_007258455.2 Sequoia sempervirens | reverse complement strand
GATAGTGCTATGGAGGAGGAGTATTCTTCTTTGATGAGGAATAGTACTTGGGATCTCTGTCCTCTTCCTAAGGGCAGAAAGATGGTTCGGTGCAGATGGTTGTATCGCACCAAGTATGCTACTGATGGTTCTATTGATAAGTACAAAGCACTTCTTGTTGTGAAGGGTTTCTCACAGGTTGAGGGTATTGATTACTTTGAGACATTTTCCTCTATCGCCAAGATGAATTCTATTCGCTTTGTACTATCACTTGCAACTTCTAGGGTCTGGTCCATTTATCAGAGGGATGTGAAGAGTGCGTTCTTGCATGGTGACCTACAGGAGGAGATTTATATGGAGCAGCCTCAGGGATTTGTTCAAGATGCTTCTTTGGTTTGCAGACTTCGGCTTTCATTATATGGTCTCAAACAGGCCCCTCGAGCTTGGTATGAGAAGATGGACTCTTTTTTGCTCTCCACTGGTTTCACACACTGTCATTATGATCCTACAGTCTATATTCAGAATCTTGAGGGTGAGATCCTGATTCTTGTGCTATATGTTGATGATCTCCTCATCACAGGTAGCTCATCCTCTATGATTCAGCATGCTCAGCGAACTTTGATGGAGCAGTTTGAGATGACAGATCTCGGCCTTCTACACTATTTTCTTGGACTTGTGTGATTCACCGATGGCTATCCATTCACCAAATAGTATGCTCTTGATATGCTTCGCCACGGCATGCTTTGATTGCACAGCTCTTGATATGCTTTAGCGCTTTACATGCTTGATTGCAAGCCCCGCTTCCCACACCTTTTCAGTCAAGGGTTGTTTTGACTACTACTTGCCGCACTCTTTCCGTAGATTCTACACTTTACCGACAGTTGGTTGGCAGTTTGTTGTACCTGACTCACACTCATCCTGATCTTTCCTTTGCGGTTGGCCTTGTCTCTTGATTCTCCCATGATCCTCATGAGAGTCACTGGCAAGCTGCCAAACGTATTTTGAGGTACATTCAGGGCACCCTTTCTTATGGCATTCACTACACATCAGGGGATCCTCACATTGTTGGCTACACTGACTCAGATTGGGCTGGTGATGTCAATGATCGGAAGTCTACTTTTGGCTTTGTTTTCTGTCTTGGCTATGGTTCTATCACATGGTCTTGCAAGAAGCATACTGCTCATGCATTATCATCTACAGAGGCTGAGTACCGAGCTGTTGTGCTCACTAGTCAGGAGATCTTATGGCTTCGACAGTTGATGACTGAGTTTGGTTTTCCTCCTGATAGTCCCACTATTCTTTGGTGTGACAATCAGAGTGCTATACACATTTCTCGCAACCTGGTGGAGCATCAGCGGATGAAGCACATTGAGCTTCATATGCATTTCATCTGACAGTTGATTCAGGAGGGTGTTCTCCTCTTGGAGTATATTACCACTGCAGACCAGGTTGCAGACATCTTCACGAAGCCTTTTGCCTCACCGCGCTATCTTCAATTGCGATCTATGCTTGGGGTGAAGGAAGTTGTCCTTGGGGGGTCTTTATGAGGCCTTCCTTCCTTCATGTTTCTTTCAGCATGTTCTTCTATCTCTTTTTGGAGAGGAGTTTTTCCCATTGGGTTTTTCTCCTTTTTCTTCATTTCATAGAGATTTCCTTGTACTTGGGTACCTAATCTGGCCTTGTTGCCGGGACCCATTGTTCTTTGCTTTCAGTAGCTTCTTCTAGGTTTTAGCTTCTCCCTAAGTCTAGCTTAAGGGGGGGTGTTAGAGTAATTGGTTTTACTTGATTAATTAAACAATATTTGGTTAATTAATTAAGTTACCTTTTATCTCTTTTTCACTTAAGCTAACTTTAGGTGCATAATAATTAATTATTTTATTAATTATTATGTGCAAGCCTAGGGTTTCTTTTTTTTAGGTTTTTTACCTATATAAGGTTGTAATCTTTTCTTTGTAAAGTAACTCTTTTTTACATTTTGGCAATATTGAGCATATTTTTTGCTGTGTTGTTTCTTTGCATCTCCCTTGTAATAGGTTTGAGCTTTCATAATTCTTTGTGTTCCTTCAATGTGAATCTGATGTGATTCAAGATCATTAACTATAGGCTCTCAATCTGAGATGTGAACTGATGTGAACCAAAATGTGTCAAGCTATGAGCAAGATGAGGCCAAAAGAAACTACAAAATCTAGATACAACTCATACGATTTGTCATCAATATGAAGATGAGATCAAAGTGCATGCAATGCAACTAAAATCTAATCAAATTATTATGCAAGAATCCCCCCTGATGGAACTTTATATAAGTTCATTCATTACAATACCCCATGATTGTAAAAGGAGAACATGCAAAACATGCATAAATTAAAGAGAAAATGCAAACCTAGTGCATGAAAACATGAATAGAGTGCATGCACAAACCAATGTTCACATCTGCCTCCATGATAAAAAAAAATGACCTTAGATCTATGTAGAGGACTAAATCAACTTTCCGGTGTTGCGAGAATTGCGAAAAACGGATAACCAAGGCAAAAGATATGCCCTCTGAAGCGAAAACTATTTCATCTGACTTCAGAGGCTTGCAAAATAAATCTAGAGAAAAAATGGAAAAACCCACTTGCACCACTACAAAGTATGCGAAAAGAGCTTTCTGACGATATCTCGTTTGCAGATTTTTGACACCGTGGTAGAAAGTTATGGTAAAATGAAAAAAGGGATTGTATTATGGCAAATCAGGGTATTGTGAAGGCTAACTGGGTGCAAAAATTAAGCACCTAGGTGGCTAGCCCCTGGTTCGCCATATGGCCAGGGGGAAAAAATTTGTAAAAAAGAAACCCGCCACCAGGCGGGTGGCAGTCGAGCAGAGTGTGGGTAGCACCGCCGGTGGCACCACCGCTAGCAATGGAGCCCCCCGGATTAGCCTGCGGTCTCAATGTGATCGGGGTGGAAGACAAAAGGGCGTGAGGGAGTTTTAACAGTGGTAGCGGAGGCCGGAGAATAGGGAGAAGCTGACGGAGAATGAAAGGGGTCGGTGGTGGATAAAATACCGACGGGGACAAGAAAAATAGCGGTGGCCAGAGAATGGAGATCAACCGGCGAGAACCTGCAGGAGCCAGCGAAGAATACGCTAGAGAAAGGACACCGACAGATCCTACTGTAGACCTTTTTCCATAACTAAATCACTTCCAACCTTATATCCTGAAAAATACTCCTATTTCTTTCCAGCCAGAGGTGCCAACTAATGAAAGTAGGACCAATATTCCAAACTATCTAGAGAAAAGAAGTCAGGGCAGGAGGCCTACCCAAAATTTCCCAAAACTCAACCAAAGTAGTGGCATGAACATAAGCATGATTCCAAGCCCCCCACCAAAAGTGTCAAAGAGCTATGGAAAAAGGACATTGGAAGAAAAGGTGAGAAGCACATTCTTCACTGTTATGATACAACACACATATAGAGGGGCCCTAGAAGCCTCTCTTCTTCAAGTTCTACCAGGTAAGGCACCTATTTTGGACAACCAACCAAACAAAGAAAATACACTTAGGCCAAAAAAAATTATTCCAAACCTTTTGCTACCAAGGAACACCAACATGCCCATGCACTTTTTTATCCAAGACCAGGTGACTCGAGGCAATCAAGAATCTTCCTTTCGAATTCAGGCTCCATGCCAAGATACCCCTCCCTTTAAGAGAGTTACACCTCCCAACCAAAATCCTAGTCAACTCAAGACGATCCTCCTCAAAATCACCTAGTGGCCACTATGAGGATCTTTCCAATGCATCACCTTAGCTGAGCCCAAAATATGACTAGATTTAAAGTCCACCACTTTTCTCCAACCAGCATCTTGAAAACATTTGCAAAGGGCTTGCAAATGAGGAAACATCGTAAGAAGAGGAGGATGGCCATCCCAAGAATCATACCAAAAAATAGCTTCAAAGCCTCCATGACAAATCTAAAAGAGGTCTTCCTTAATAAGCTTTGCTCCTCTTTTTAGAGTCTCCCAAATCATAGATCCCGTACCCAAAAGGTTGTATCAAGGCACATCCAAAGGGTTCATCCCCTGAAGGTATTTCAAAGTAACAATCCTTGCCCAATCCTGATCCTGGCATGTACATCTCCAATATAATTTAGCAGTAAGAACCTGACCGTTTAAACTAGCAAGCTTAAGACCCATGCCTCCCTCCTACTTCGGCCTACAAACAAACTCCCACTTAACTAGACTCTGCTTCGAAGAGGATAAACTTCCTGCCAAAAGAAATTGCCAGGCTAGGGAATCAAACTCCTTAATGAAGCTTGAAGGTGCAACCTGCACAAAGCATCTGTAGATAGGTAGGGCTTGAACAACAAATTTTAACAATGTCACTCACCCAGTCGATGAGAGCCATCTACAAGTCCAATGACTGACCCTCCTACAAAACTTGTCTAAAACATCTTGCCATATCTCCTTGTGTTGAGACCACATAATAATGGGAATCCCAAGGTAGCTCAAAGGAAGATAACCAATCTAGAAGCGAAGAATTTGAGCAATCCTACTTTGAATATGCTGAGGAGTATTGAAAAAGAACATAGAAGACTTATCTTCATTAATCATCTACCTTGAGGTAGCCAAATATGTGTCCAATGTCCTCCTTAGGTTAATAGCTTCATCAATTTTGGTCATACCCATCAAGGAAGTATCATCCACAAACTGAAGATGGGAGTGTGGAGGCAAGCTATTATTCCAACTCCATCCTTGAATCAACCCTCATCTAACTTGAGCCTTGATGAATCTTCCTAGCCCTTCTGCCATAATGATGAACATGTAAGGAGAAAGAGGAACCCCTTTCTAAACACCCCTCAAAGCCCCAAATAACGCAGAGGGTTCCCCATTGATAATAATATAAAAGGAAGTAGAAGTAACACAACTCATAACCCAATCCACCTACTGCTTGTCAAAGCCAAAAACCAAAAGAAATTTTTGTAGGAAGGCCCATTTAACCCTATCATAAGCTTTGGGCATATCCAGCTTGATGAACATGGCTTTTCCTTAGAAGTATCCAGAGAGTGGATGGCTTCAGTAGCAATCACGACCCCATCTAAAATTTGATGACCAACAACAAAACCCCCTTGCTCCTCAAAAATCAAAGAGCTAAGCCACGACTTAAGCCTTTATGTAATCAATTTGGTAATGATTTTATAAATCATATTGCAAAGATAAATGGCCTAAATTGGTCAAGGCTACTAACAACCTCCTTCTTAGGAATAAGAGCCAAAAATGTAGAATTAAAGGCCCTTAACATTTGTTTATTTCCTTGAGACTCTTGCGCGACATCTAAGACATCCAACTTGATAATCTCACAAAACTTCTAGTAGAATTCAATTGGAAAACCATTAGGACCTAGGGCCTTACCTCTCATCATTTGGAACACCACCGTCTCCAGTTCCCACAAGGATATGTGAAGCATGAGGGCATCGTTCATTTCATTAGAAACCAACAAGGGAATACAATCAAGAATACAAGTTTCTTCTTCTCTAGTAGGGGGAATCTTCGATAAATAGGGTTGAGAAGAACCTAGAAGCCTCCCCAAAAAATTCTTGTAGCGAAGAGTTAAACTCCCTTTGGAGACACAAGAGAGGAAATTAGATTACCACTCCTTCTGGCTTTAACTAAGTTATGAAAATGGGTCGTATTTCTATCTCCTTCCTGAAGCCAATCAATACAAAATTTTTGCTTCCAAAAAATCTTCTCCCACAACTCCTCAAAATACTTAGTTGTAGTAGACTCCTCCCTACTCAAATTATCAAAGAGACTATGATCCCTAATTTGTCTAGTGACCATGTCCAGACAAGCTTGAGCTGCCAACTTATTATGATGCAAATTACCAAAACACTACCTATTCCACTTTTTAAGTCTATATTTCACATATTGAAGCCTTTTAGCAAAAGAGTACATAGCTTTACCATGAGCAGGCCTCTCATTATGCCACCAGACAACCATCAAGTCTTGAAGAGAGTGATCTCTCATCCACATGAGCTAGAACTTGAAAGAAGGATTCCTAGGAGCACTGAAGGAAACCACAAAAAAATTGATTGGCTAGTGGTAATAGCCCTTCTAGTCAAGGATCTCAGAGGTGGTAGTCTAACTATCCCCAATCCAATAACTTGAAACAAGGAATCCGTCAAACCTTTCTCAAATAACACCATCATCACATATTCTATTGTTCCAAGTAAATATACCATTAATTGACCTCATATAAATAAGATTTAATAAATCTATGTTATCCATTAAAATAAAAGCAAAAGGGTTGAACTGAGAGATGTTGCCTCTTTTTTCCTCCAAGCAAGTGACAACATTAAAGTCTCTAACCACAACCCAAGGAAGAAGGGGAGTAAGAGACCTAACATACTTCACATGAGACCAAAGTTGTGCTTTTCCTGAGAGATCAGTCGAAGCATAGAAATTAGTGAAGAGACACATCTCACTAGAGTCCAAACAAGATACAACTATAGAGATAGAAGAACAACACAAAATCCACCATAGAGGAACAACCTTCCTTGGATCCCAAAAGCAAGCCACACCCCTAGAGTTACCATGAGCCCAAACACATTGGCACACACCACGAGCCCAGATAATGGGAGCTCTATTCATCATACCCTCCACCATCAATTTATTTTCCTGAAGAAAGACAATGTCAGGAGAATGAGTACCAATCAACTCACAAATAGCCTTTTGTATAGGGATGTTATTCATACCCATCACATTCCATAAAATGACAATCATTTATGGGGTTGGAAAAAATGAGAATCAATGGTCTTCACCAACCTAGAGTCCACAAGGGTCTCCCTAATAAGTTTCACCTTTTCCTGGTCCTTCGTATGACCCACTTTAAACAGTTTCTCTAAAGACCCCTTTTTAAGGGGTTTTTGTTGCAAACCCAAAATAGGCAAAGCACCGCTCCCCTTTCCCAAATCCAAACTCCCCTTAACCTGAGAAGGAGCTGGCTCAACATAAGCACCCACATCATTTAGGACCGAAACCCCACTAGGATCAGGAGCAACTAGGACCTGAGAAACAGTAACCACTTGCTCATCCAACTCAGCAACCACAATAAAATTTTGAGTAACATTCTCATTTTCTTCCATCAAAGCCACACCCAAAGGCCTAACACCTAAAGTCAGCTCAACAAGAATCCCCTCCTCTTAGGAAAAGTTTTCCAACACCCAAACTGATTAAAGACTCCATCATATTGTCTGTCCCTGAGGGTTCTCTTCTGACCTCTTTTGTTATGAGGCTTAATAGGAATGAAACCATCTTTTTCTACAACCCTATCAACTAAAGGATCCTTCCCTTTATTAGTCCTAGGAATAGACCCAACCTTATCATTAGTTTTAGCAGACGCTTGATTAAACTAAGGGAATTTCCTCTGGAAATTTCCATACTCATGATAGATTCGATATCTAAATGAGAGCGTTTCATAGTCAACTTGTTGAATCCAAGAAGAGTTCCCAAGATAGATTTCCACAAAGTCCTACAAAGGGTTATTTAAATTGATTTCCATAGAAAAATGGGCATATGAAATTACCTTCCGCTCCTGAGTTTGTTGGGATATGTGAATTGGTTTACCAAGTAAAAGAGCTATCATATGCAAAATGTTGCTCCTCTAAAACTCCAGTGGAAGTCATGGAAGACAAACCCAAACGGGAACCCTAGACGGGAGCTCCTTGGTAGAATTGAAACCCACATGCTAGGGTTTCACGATGAGCCCAACATGATTAAAGAAATACGAACCACCTTCAAAATCCCTATTCCTATTCTCCATGCATGTGAACACAACCATAAAATAATTGTTTGCAACCAACATTACTTCCATATCTCCTTTGGGGTTCCAAATCCTCCGGGTCTAGGATTCCAAAGTTGGAAAAGAAAGACGAAGACCCATTAACTTGTAGATCAAAGCATGCTTGCTTGAGTGCTCAACATCCTTCAAGACATAATCCAGTTGGATCCTTAAAACCGGTCGGTCTTGGCTTCTTTCTAGACACCCATTAACTTTCTTAATTCTAGGCACAACCCCACCAGAAGAAGAACCAACACCCACCAAGGATTTGTTTAGATGCTCCATAGGCTTTGCATGCAAAGAAGAAGATGGATCAGGCATATCCAGGTCTTCAAAAAATGACACATTAGGGGAGACACCACGATTCTCCATCAAAAAATTAAGCACAAAAGAGAAAAGAAAAACACTAAAGAGGGAGATAAAACCCCCAATGATGCACACAAAAGCTAAAAACACAAGAAAAATAAAGGGCCCTTCACCACAACAAAGCAATAACACCCCACATAGCCAAGAAGAGGAGTGAACAAATAAGAAGAACAGAATAAAACTCTAGAACTGCCCTTCACACCTATGCAAATCACCTCCCCATACAACCATGCCACCCCTTGGCTCCACACACTCCACCGTACCCCCACATGCAACACCACAAACATGCAAAATCATAAACCAACATGCAAGTCGCAACTTACTAGTCACGAACCTGCATAGACCACACCCCTGCACACCCTATCCTCATTGCTTTGCCCATAGGTGAACGTTTTAATGGGGAAATCTATTTAATCCTAAGAAAAGCATATTCATTAAAATGGTTTTATCACATATGAACAAGTTTAGAAAATCCCATAGCATTTAATAGAGTGCAAAAAATTAATATGTTTCAAAATCATCTACTAATTCAACATAATAATTACACTTAATTCACATATTTGCTCAATGATAACAAAATACAATAAATTAAAGCTATATGAAAAGTGTTTTTTATGTGAAGATTAAATAGAGTTATTATCTCTATCTATTTTTTTAATTGAATATAGAAATAAACCTAAGCTCAAATCTTATTGGTTTCCCATCATTTAGGATATTTGAATAAAATTATTTTTAAAAATATACTAAATATAAGTGTGAACAAGATTATTTTGAGATGATCAATGGATTCAAATAAAAATAACAAATCACAATCAATAACCCTAATCCAATAATTGAATAGACCTATTACCAATAAAGCGATAATGATAATCAAATGAAAGTAATCAAGAATAAAACTAAACTAATCTAACCTACTTTACCTCATCGAAAATCACCAAGCCTTACTCCATTGTCTTGATTGGAGGTAAAAAATGGGTTTTGAAGGGGCCCAAAAGCCTTTACAAAATAAAGCAGCTGATAAAAGTAGAAAACAACATTACACAACAATCAACCCAATGACAACAAACCAATAGCCAAAAAGAAGGCAGACAACCAACACCACTACATATTGTTTAGAATCTCAACAGCCTCAATTTCACTAGCATCCATCTTTTGCACTTTATCCATAGTATTAGAAACCTCTAAACCAGAGGCCCTGCTCTAAGCTTTCATTATGTTTCTAGTTCTGGCCCCCGACCCACTAGTTTTTACCTCACCAGTCAAAATACTACCTTTAACACCACCCTTCTCACCAGCGTAATCCACATCTAGCAGCTTACCTACAGTAGTAGTATCATCAGCAGACACAATATCCTTTCTCTTTTTCACAGTAGTCATAGGGGAGATCACCTTGGCAGAATCAGAAATAGCCAAAACCTTAGGGACATCTCCACTCTTCATCACAACATTGCACATTTTATCAATTTTATTTTCAAGGGATAAGATTCTCCCTTCCAAGTTTTGTTTTAGATTGATGGTCTCCTCTGCCACAGTATTAGCCACAGTATTAAGAGATTCCATCAGATCATCAATTTGGCTTTGGATAGAAGGATCCTTAGCCTTACTAGCAATACCTCTAATTCTTACATTAGTCCCGTTAATCTCATGGAAGAACCACTTAAAAAGTTTAAACAACACATTAGCACTATCCCGAGCCGAGCCCAATACATCAACATCCTCTCTGTCAAAGTTCTCAATCCCTTTCCCCACAACCACATCCTCATTAGAAGCACTAACATGAACCTTATCAGTAGAAATATCCTTACCTTTGCCAACGGAGATAGCAGTCTTCATCTTTCAAATGGAGTAGGTGATTTCCTCCACAATAGCCTTCCTTTTCATTAACCTATCCACATCCTCTTTGCTCCATTGTCAAAAGTACGAGATTATATCTTTTGATATGATATGTGGATTGTTCATAACCTTAGCATAACCTAGTTGTGTAAAAGCAAGATTGATGATGTGCTATAGGAGCTTAGATGCCAATTTGAGGAGGAGAATGGATGATCATAGGTGTTTGGTTTATAAGTTTTCAAGATGTGAGATTAACAGTGTGAGATGTAAGATCAAACTGATGATTGAGGATGAGATCAAGAAGCTATGCATGAGCTTGCATGAAAAGATGAAGTAAAGTGAAGTTCATTCCCTGTTTGTAGGAAAAGAATACTAAATTTAGGTTTTTGGAAGAATAAAGAAAGGACATGATTTTATTAAGAAATAAATAAAATAAATATTTTATTTATTTTTGAAGGAATGTGCAACTAAATAAATTATTTAATCTTGGAAGAATGATTAGCTAATTAAATAATTAAGAAAATATTTAATTATGAGGATAAGAAAGAGTGCATGATTTTTAATTAAATAATTAAAGAATTATTTAATCACGTGGACAAGAAAGAATGCATGATATTATTTAATTAAAGTGGATTAGGGAAAATGATTTGATTAATTAAATAATTAAAGGTGAAGGAGGGAAATGTGAATTTAATTAATGAGGGGAAATATGTTAGTTTAATTAAATAATTGAAAATTATTTAATTAAGTGTGATGAAAGGGGTGATAAGTGGCAATGACTGGAAATGATAAATATGGAGATGATGAATTAGGAGAATGTGTTAGACATTTTTAGGTGTCTACAATAAGGTCAAAATCTTTTTCATATATCATGAATATGGATTTATTGCAACATGACAAGATTACATGTCACAATCATCTATTTTTTGCAAATTGTATGGTCAAGATTTCCTAAAAAATCATAAGAATCCATTAATGGATTAAATGGCTTCTACCAAGCTTTTCTCAAGAAAATGAAAATATATTTAATAACCATTTTGGGTACACACAATCATTAAACAAGTGCCACCTAGTGGCGAGTACTTGTCTATCTAGTACTATAGTAATTGTATATGTCGGTTAGTTGATAAATTATTTGTGAGATATCAATTAGGGGTAAATCATATAATAATTTGAAATAATAGATTCTCACAAGTCATATGTATTGTAGCCACACAGTGGCAAGTACCTATTTTTGTAGGACTATAATATAATTATTTGTTGTGTAGTTGATGGATAAGTCATGACAACAATTTAAAGATTGGCTACATAATAGTTTGAGATCAACAAATTATTGCAAGTTGAATGTATCATGATTTTACTAGGTTTAATAATATTATAATTGTACATAGTTGAAGTTGAGTTTATTTATCCAAATAAATATTATAAAATATTAATGAATAAATGTATTTTTTTTTTTAAATCTTTGTAATTTGATTGATTGATTTAAAAAATTAAAATATAAACATTCAATGGCTCATAATAATCACAAGATATAAATATAAATTTAAAAATTTAAAAATTCAAGATTAAATAACAAATATAATACGTTTGTTTCTTTTCTAATTTATGTATTAATGATATTTATAATATAAATTATATTAATTTTATAATTGTATATTTTAGATATCCTTTATTAATTATCATTAAAATAATTTTACTATAAAAAATTTAAAATTTCAGTTAAGAATATAAGTTTAGCTCAAATAAGTAAATGCAGTTTAAATATTATTTTATAAAGTAAATAATAATATATTTTTTTGCTCGGTAATAAGATTTTATTTTATTAAATAGTAAAGTCAGAACACATTGTCTTCTTGTTTTTCATGAAAAACCACCTTCCATCCAAAAAATCACCTACGAATACCACCCTTTTCTCAGAATTTAGCAATTAAAACCTACATCACCTTACTCTAAAACCCCTGATCATCTACTTCAAGTTCAAAAAAGACCTCAGATTTACATTCACAACATTAACTTGTAACTACACCAACCACTCTGCATTCAAATGCTAACTATTTCTACATCCCACGCAGGGCTAAACCCCTAGAATTCAACAAAAATGGAAAAAAGATAATCAAAAGTTTCATTACAGAAAGATAGAAATACTAAAAAGCTCAGGATGAGCTACCCAGGTCCGTTCTGCCCTCTATTGCTCTCATCACCTTCCTCTTCCGAGGATGAAGTTCTTTTCTTTCCAAATGTTTAGCTTTTTCTTAGGCCTAAGAAAACATCGCTTCCACCTCCATCAGTTCGACAAAAAGCTTCAAAACCTCCCAACCATGTCTAGCCTCCTCTCTCCAGCGAACTTTGAGTCTCCCTTCCGGCCACTGCACAAACATAATGCATTTCTCAATCTCATCACTTTCTGCACTCTCAATCCCTTCACGAACATCCAATCCTTCACCCGGGATGGCCCACTCCATAATTGAGTCCATTCCCTCCAAGAAGTCATTGTGCACAATTGCTTCCATAACCCCCTTCACTGTTTCCACCGTCTCACCCAAATCCAGACCCCATGCCATTATTAAAGAATAAACGTCCATGTTTGTACGATACCTGTGTTTTAGATCCCTGAACCCCTTGCCCAGAATCAACTGCACACATTCCACCAACCTCTCATCATTGTATAGATAGATACCTTTCAATCTCCTTTTAGATGCTTCACTGAAAAATGGATAGAATTTTCGCTTTGTCAAGAGCGTGAAGTTTGCCTCCATTGCAAGTCTGCAACTCCAGAGCCAACACCCAAATACAAACCAATTCAATGCTTGTTCTCCACCACAAAACTTGAAAGAAGCATCAAGAAATGAGGGCTTAGAGATTTTAATCAAAACTAACACTCCACACTCAGCCATTAATGCAAGACGTACGTTCAACACCGCCGCCCAATTCCACAACATTCTTTCAATCACTTCAAAAACTGTGATCAGTCATTAATTCTTTCTCATTAACTGCGATGTACTTACCACCTCTCATTAAACCACCTCCTCTAAATCCAACTGCCTTAAATCTTCAATCCTCATCTCACCAACTTCTTCAAATGTTAGAGCCCACTTCGATAAGGTGTCTTCTTCTACATTCCAAGATCTCCTTACATGACTAACAAAGAAGTCATCAAATGATGCTAATTCCTCCTCAATTTTAACAATTATATTATGAAGATGTCAAGCATCAATACTCCCCTTCATCACTGCTTGAATGATTATGAGAGTCACCTTCTAAGTGAATTTTTGAGGGCCCTAGTTTTTTGCCAAATCTGATAGCCATTAATGTTGCTAAGGCTTCAACTACATTATTTGTCCCATCCTCCAACTTCTTCACCCCTAAGGCCAAGACATTCCCTTTCTAGTCACGAACAATAAAACCTACCCCTGATGGTCTAGGGTTACCTTTAGAGGCACCATCAAAATTTAATTTCCACCATCCCTCCATCAGTTTTTCCCAAGTAACCTCCACTAGTCCCTTAGAAGCTGGATCAACCCAACCATGCCGCTTAACGGGCCTAAGACAAATTCTCGACCATTGTGCCTGAATACACTTATCCTCCAAAATGAAGGGGACCCCCAGATTAAAGAAGCGTGAGGCTGCTGCACCGACCACTTCCTCTATACCATGATTAATTATCAACTTTAATCTATCTAGTGACTCTTCCTTTTCTAAGAATATTCTTTTGTTTCTTTAATTCCATATCTCCCAGACAACAATAGACGAGCATACCTTCCATATATAAGAGAAAGTCAAATTTTTCCTTTGTAGAGGCCACCCCTCAAAAAATTTCTTTAAAGTATCTGGGAAAGGGACCTACCATCCCAACGATCTCATCAACATTTCCCAGCACAAAGATGCCATCCTGTAATGTAACAACAAATGATCTAATGTTTCCTCTACCTCTGCACACATAACACATTTAGACAGTTCACAAAAACCTAAACGTTTTCTCCTTTCCCCTGTCAAAATGCATCCCCTAATCGCCAACCATGCAAAAGTTCCTGCCTTAGGTAAACATTATTTCCCCCAGCATAAATCAACCGACCATTCCTCACCCCCTGCTCCTGTATCCAAAAATTGGTATCCTAGTTTAACTGAATACTTACCATCCACAACACAACACCATACAACTTTGTCCTCCTTATTAGACCTCATAATCTTTCGAGAATTAAGAATCCCATGCATGAGAGCCCGCTGTCGATCTGATAAATCAACATTTTGGAGAGACTTCCAACCCCAATCACCACCTAGAGCATCCTCTCTAAATTCCAAATAATCACTTACCTTTTCACCCCAATGCTGAATAAATCAGTCTTAGATCCTACAATTCTCCATTCTCTTTCAATGCTAGAAAACCATCCCAATAATAATCCCAGAACTTCACCTTCAAACCATTCCTAATCTACCACGTAATATGATCTACTATCACCTAAGGAAAAGAAATAATAAAGTTCTAAATTGTTGAGCCAGAAGGGGGATTACACATGGTAAGGATCCTACTGTCTTCCATGGAGTCCAGATACTTGGATTTTAGAATCCGAACCCACAACTAAGAGGGTTGGGAGTAGATGTTCCACACTAATTTCACACCCAAAGCCTCATTCATTATATTCCAATCTCTCAACCCCGCTCCTCCTTTTTCCTTCGCCACACAAATCTTCTCCCATGAGAGAAGGGGTATCTTATCCTGATCATTGGCACCATTCTCAAAAAAAATTCTCATCCTTTGCCCGACAACCTTTATAATTTTCTTTGGTATTCTAAGACACATCATTGAGAAGATAGTAATGGCATAAATGACAGATTTTAACATCAAAATTTGTTTGGCTGATGTCAACCACCTACTTTTCCATCCATCCATACGCTTCAGACAACAATCCACCAACTCCTTCCACACTGCTAACTTGCTTGCCCCCCAAAATAATGGAATGCCCAGATATTTCCCAAGAAGAGAGCCCAATTTTATACCCAAAATAGAGCAAATTTCCCTTTGCTTCTAGCGCTAATATTAAAAAAGAAAATTTCAAATTTTCTCCAATTTATACACTGACCAGAGGCTTTGCTATATTTATCCAAAACTTCTTTCATCACCTTGGCTTCCCTAAAAGAAGCTTCCCCCATCAGAAGAGTATTGTCAACAAACTACATATAAGAAAGAGAATCAACACCTTTTGTAACCTAGACACCCTTCCAAAGCCCATCTCCCCTCTTTTTGGATATCAATCTTCCCATAACTTCAACCATTATTATAAACAAGAAAGGCGAGATTGGGTCCCCTTGCCTTAATCCTTTCTCTGAATCAAAGAAGCCTTGCAGACTTCCATTCACTAAAACCAAAAAGCGAGGGGTTTTAATACAACTTTCAACCCAGTTTACCCAAGCATCACAAAAGCCAAACCTCCTAAGAAACTTTAAAAGGATTTTTTTTTAACTTCATTGTACACCTTCCTAATATCCAATTTTACCAGCATTCTTTCTGTTCGAGCTATCTGAATGGAATGTATTGCCTCGTGAGCAACAATAACTCCTTCATAGATGGAGCTGTTCAGTGAAAAACCACTATGTTCAAGGGAAATCACAACATCAAGAACACCCTTTAGCCTATTTTCCATCACCTTCGAGATAACCTTATACACCATGTTACAAAGAGAGATGGGCCTAAAGTCATTAAAAGACAAGATTTCATCTTTCTTGGGGACAAGGGAAATAAACGTGTTATTGAAGTCTTTCAAAACAAAGCCATCCATTCTTGATTCCTCCACCACCTCCTAAAGATCAATAGCCACAACATCCCACCATTTATGAAAAAATAGCGTTGGAAAACCATTAAGGTCGGGTGCTTTATCACCACCAAGACTAAAGAGCAGTTCTATCTTCTTCCATTGTAGCAGCCTTTGAGAGCTCTACATTCTGGGCTTCTGAAACACACGAGGGGATAACATCCAGAATTTCATCTACATGAGAATTATCATTCTAAATACTTTTCAAAGCTTCCAAAAAGAAACACACAACTTCATTGCAAATTTCATCCTTTTCCGTAAGGATATTTCCATGCTTGTCTTGTATTGAAAATATTTTGTACAAGACCTCCTGACCTTAACTGAATTGTGAAAAAATTTTGTATTACGGTCACCCTCCTTGAGCTATGTCTCTCTTGATTTTTGTCTCCAAAATATTTCTTCTCTTGCCAAAATTTCCGCATAATGCTTATTGAGATCTTTTTCTTTTAGAAAATCATCCTCACTCATACCCCCTTCAATGACTTTTGAATGTAACACCCCCAAGTCCTGTTCAATTCTGAACTTTTCTGAGAAGATGTTTTTAAACACCTCTCTGTTCCATTTCTTCAAGTGCTCCTTGAAAAATTGTAATTTTTTGAAGAAAATAAAGGCTTTGTTTCCAACCCTTGGTGGCACATTAAACCACCATCTAGCTACCAATTCCATAAAACCTTCCTCTCTTAACCACATTTTCTCAAATTTAAACAGGCATCGATCTGGTACATCCTCTTGAATTCTCACACTAATTGGGTAATGATCAAAACCTGTAATAGGGAGTATGTCTGCTTGAAATGTCCACTGAAATTCTGCCTAATTTCTAGCTATGAAAAATCTATCTAATTTTTTAGCAATATTTAAAAAACCACTTCTCTTGTTTGTCCAAGTGAAGTCTCTGCTTTTAAACTAAATTTCAAAAAGGCCACTACTAGCCACAAAGTCACTGAAGTCCCTCTGTTTTTGATTTAACCATCCGAGACCACCTCTCTTATTAGACAGCCATAGAATTGCATTGAAGTCACCCCCCAGAAGAAACAAGCTATCGCCATTGATGGAAATCACCTCCAATAATTCCACACTCTTCTCATTTCAACGATATTGTTCGACCCATATACATTTATAATATAGAAACTTGAAAGTAAATGCTTAGATAAAATATTAACCTATTGCCAAGATTTTTCTGATCTAATTACTTGGACTTTAGCGACCGCCTCTTTATGTAGAATACCTAGGCCTCCAGAAGCTCCTTCTGCTTCAACTACAAGACATTTCCAACTGCCAAATCACCTACTAAAAGAACTTATATCATCTCCACTAAGCTTTAATTCTTGTAACAAAATAATATCTGGTCTCGTTTGATCAAACGAATCTTGTCAGGGGTATTGCAGCCCCTGAAATTCCATGAAAGGCCCTTCATTACTACGCCTTTTCCCGATCTCATTTTTTTTGCCCTGCTGCACTTCTCGCAATTTCCAATTTCATCCTCATTGATTTTGGCCCCCATTTCTTCTTTTCACCCACCTTCACCTTTACTTGCTTAGCCAAAGTTTGCTCCAGGGTTCTCTTCTCCAAAATGCCTAGTTCCGCACTTAGGCCCAAGTCATCCCCACCTCATGTCTCATCATCTGTTAGGGACTCTAAATCCAAATCTTCAAAAAGGCCACCATCCTCTCTAGCTTCCTCAAAGGGACTCTCCAAATTTTGAATTGGAGAGATCTGAATGTCTTTAAAGATGGGATCCTCAGTTTCAAAGCTTTCATCCACATTCTGATTCTCGACTATGAGTGACTTTTTAAGAGAATTTTGACTATCCTCCACCTCCCCACTTGGTTTCTCCCCCCTCAGATTATTCAAAAGATCATTGTTACCACTTCTGGGGTTTAAAGAGAGAGTCAAGTAACTTTCTCCAGCTTCAACACTCTGTATCTTGAAATCCTCCATGTTTGTAGGCTTCTCTGGGACAATTTCTACCTTCTCTGAACAACAACCCTGACCATTATCCAAATTTTCCTTGCAACTATCCTCCAATAGGTCAACAGTCTACTCACATGCTATACCCACATGTAAGGTATCGTTTCCTTCCTCCTGACTAACAACTCTTTTTTCTGGTGAGTCAATGCTTATCCGAGCAGGTACCAATTCTGGATTAATATCGTCAGAGCTCCTCATACCCTCAGCAAAATTCCAATCAGTTGCCTTCAACATTTCCCTTTCTTGAAAACCTATCCACAAACCAAGGGTTATTTCTGAATTTCTTAAGCTCCATTCTTCCCCAGTAGTTTGAACCCGACCTTTCAACATAGCTTCCAAAAAGCCACTATCTTCAGCTTGAAAAGCCCTTTCCTTTATCAACAGTAAATCAGTTAAATCATTTTGACCTAGCCCCTTTCCTTTATCCAGTTGCTTGCATTCCCCTACAGGATGCCATACCCCTTTGCAAAAAGAACACATTTCAATCATTTCCTCAACTTCAATCGCTTGTTTCCAGATGCCCTCCCCTGTTTTTAGTTCCACCATTTTGGGAAGAGGATGCACCGCCTACCAGAGAATACATATTCGTGCATACATGCTATAATATTTACTTGCTATGGTTTCATCCACCTTTACAAAAGTACCTAGTTTATTTCCAATCAACTTTAGGGTTTCAACATCCCAATATTCATGAGGAAGGTTATATAGCCATATCTAGATCGACACCTCCGTCATGATTTAATTTTTAGGATTAAAGTTTGGAGTCCAATCTTTAAGAAAAAAAACCTTACCCCATCAAAAAAGGGCCACTATTAAAAATCCATTCCTTATATTTGGCATTCAGACAAATGACGAGATAAAAACCATTGGGTAATGTTTTCAGAGTGGTTGCTTCACCCCAGTGTTCATTGCACTGATTCCTAACCCTTCTAAAGGTCGGCCAAGACCCACTCCATTTCATGAAAAAAGCCTTTTCCTTGAAATGGCTCACTAATTCATTCCAGGCTTGACCATCAATCAATAAGGAAACAATCATGGTATGCTGAGAGGTAGAGTTTACCTTTTCAATTAGTTGGGAGTCTCCTTGCGACTTTGGCCTCCAAAAATTCTTCTCTACTTTTTGAAAATCCTCCAGAGCAATCAGTCGCAGGTTTGCAAAACCCCACCTATTCCTTGTGTCAAATCTGTGATGAGCTGATTTGTCATTACCAGGGTTGTAAGCACCTTTGTGATTGTTTTCAGGAGCCTTCCATGCTTGTTGTGTGGTGCTCGCCACGGTGGGTTATGGGAGCGACCTCCATGCCTTTGGTTGTAAGGCCACAAGCTTAGATCTCTGCCAGGTCCTCGAGAGCCCTACAACCTGCGAAACCCTTGCTCCCTCCTTCTCTCCACCATATAATTAAAGTAAAAAATAATATTAGTAATTTATTAAAAAATCAAAATACAAATAAAAAATTAAACATATTAAAAACTTAAAATAATATTAGATTTATAAAATAAATTAATTTTCAATTAAAAATATAATTTTTGGTCATAATTTGATTATATTAAATTAATAAACCAATTATTGTAGACAAACTTTAGTAAATAGAAATAATAGAAAACACAACACTTATATTAACCGATGTTATATTTTAGGATATTGCATGTAGGATAGGACATGTCTATATTGTAGATTAATGGGAGGAAGTGAAAACTACATATTATATACAATTTACATATATTTTGTAAATGTTAATATAAAAATTGTATATAATCATGTAAAATACATTAATATTAATTATTAAAATTATATAAATAATATATTAATCATTATATTGTAAATTTTAGGATACTCATAATTATATTCTAGCTTAGTGGAACAAAATGGTAGTTAAATGCATTTATAATAGTGAATAAAGTATAATAACACTATATTTATAATTGTATATAGAGTTGCAAGAGCCAAGAGTGCTGTAGAGGGTGCTATGAGAGCTTGAGAGTCTTGCAAAGAGAGAAGCCAAGAGGGCTTGAAGCTGCTGTGAAAAATAAGGGAGTTGTGCAAGCAAGCAAGATGGTAGAATGCTTGAGAAAGAAGCTAAGGAGGAGAAGAAGCTAGAAGAGAAGAAACAAGAAGAACTTAGAAGACCAAATGGATTGAAAAGAATGCTTTTAAGGAGGGAAAATAAGCTTCTTCAGCCATTACAAGGCATCCCGGGCCGTTACCACCGGAAAAAGGTGAGGACAAGTGGCAAGCATGTTTAGAGACAATTTTTTGAGTGTTGAAATGTCACAGGACATTAGCGTGGCGCGCAGACACCCACACAGTGCACTAGTGTCCAGACACATCATGCTACAAAACAACAAGAATGGGAAAAGCCCATGGTTCGAAGCAAAGTTGACGCGCAAGGGTAGCTACTGAAAAGGGGTGTTAGAGCATCTTGAGAACGAAAAAAGGATGATGTAGGGGCTAAAATGATCCTTCACAGATGCTAAGGGAGTGGACACTAAAGAGGATGCAGGAATGTATGCAAAATTGCAAGGGGTGAAATTTTACGACTATACATTTTTCCCCCACTTTAGCGGCATATGAATCTACATTAATATGCACGCTAAAGGAAATCTACAAAATATAAATAACATCATATGCCAAAAGGATACTATAGAGGAAGTAGACAACTCTTTGAACCATGAAAGCATGCCCCCCAGGCTGAAGACCTGCAAGAGAAATGCATTAGACAAGAAAAAACTACACTAGACAACAATGTTAGAAAAAAGCTAAGGGATTCGAGTCAGCAAAGTAAAGAGACCTCGATGTGAAAGGTTGTCTCAGTACCATTTGTCATCCCCAAATTAAAAAATAACGCCAATAGAAGAACTCTAAAATGAAGAGAGGAAGAGCATATAGTTAAGATGAAGAAGATGTAGATCTTCGATCCAGGATACACAAGAGAGAAGAGAATAAAAGACAATTTAAGAATGTAAGCACCTCATAGGCCCATAGACCTGCAAGGAAGGTGTCCTCCAAGATCTCTCACATGAGGGACACCTGGAAAAGTGCCCTACAGACCCACAGACCTGTAGGGAAGGTGCCCTCCAAGATCTCTCACATGAATGAAACCCAAAGGAAGTGACCTACAAACCCGCAGACCTGTAAGGGAGCAACCTCCAAGATCTCTCACATGGAGAAAGCTCAGAAGAAGCGCCCTACAAACCTGTGGACCTGCAGGGAAGTATCCCCCAAGATCTTTCACATGGAGGAAACCCAATGAAGGGGACTCCACAGAGTTGGAAAGTGGCTTCATAGGCACACCTGCAAAGCAAAAGCGGCCATGTAGGCAAGTAGATAGTCACGTAGACCATCGACAAGTTGGAAGGCTTTCAAAGGGGTCCCTCAGGAACCCTTCAAAAGAAAAGGGGTCCACTCAAGGGATGCACTATTGAAAAGTGAGGTCTAGTCAGGCTACCCCCAAGCTAGACGTCAATGAATTTATTCGAGATAGAATATTTCAAAGGGGGTCCCTCAGGAACCCTTCAAGAGAAAAAGGGGTCCACTCGAGGGACACTTCATTTGAAATACATAGCAAAGAGAGGGGTCCTTAAGAAGGACACAAATCTCTAGAATGAGTTATCATTGCCCCCAACATACAGGGGAGGAGAACCATGCAAGATACTTAGATCATATAGGATAGAGGTAAATCTCGATATCACTTTTCATTTGAAGAAGAGGCAGGTGTATCAACAAATAAATGAGTGATAGCACCTGAATCATGAAGTTGTTGTATTTTATCCTTCAAGGCCTTACATTCACTAGTGGAATGGCTAGGCACTTAATGGAATGCACAAAAAGAATGTTTTGATTTATCATGTTTATGAAATTTCTTACGTGTAGGAGAAGGAAGAGTGATCAAGTGGGATTTTAGAAGCCACAACAAAATATGTTGTTGATCAAATAAAGGATGAGGAGCAAGAAGCAACCCTTTCTCTTGTGGAGAAAAGTTTGACTACTCACAAGAAGAAGATACAAAGATCCTCATGGAGAGTATTATTCTGGCTAGGGGGACCATACTCTTCTACGGGATCACCATCAACCTTCTTGATAAGACTACCAACATTAACCTCCTTAGTAGAAGTGCGATCATATTCCTTAGAAGGAGGATCAACACTAAGAATATTACAATTTACATTCACCTTATCTCGCGATATAGAAGGATGACCATCTTTCATAGTGGGTTTGAATGATGTTATTGGAAGGTCTGAGTGGATCGGGTCGACTTTATGTTCCCCACTAAAGGAATCAGTAAAGTCTAAGGAACCCCAATCATCACCAAGACATGCATTTTCTTGAGGAGTAGACTTAATACTTCTTGCTTCAGAAGGATCTTCTTTAGGGACATCTATCTCAAGAGTATCCTTTGTAGTAGGTACTACTGGAGTAATCGACACACTAGAAGATACTGAAGGAATAAGAGTAGGAACAACCGAAGCCTGACCGACAACTGCCATCTCACATAAGTGCATAGTATTAGGGTCAGCCTTGACTGTGACTACTTTATTATTGCAAATAAACTTAATAGATTTATGCAAGGTAGACAGGACTACACCCATAGCATGAATCCACGGTCTACCAAGAAGAAGGTTATATGGTAATTTTTTAGACATAACATATACAAGGGTGGGTATGGTAATGGGTCCCAACCTCAAAGGCAAGAATATTGTGCCTAGGGCTTGCCAACCGACATTATCGAACCCATGAATAACAACAGAAGAAGGATTACAAGAAGATGAATCAATATTAATTTTAGGCAATAGATCGATGCTACATACGTTGAGTGTTGAAACGACATCAATGAGAGTACGTCTAATGCCAATTTTATTAATGTTAACTATGATCATTAATGGGTTTTCTTGTTTCTGTGCTTCCAAAGGCGGGAGTTCCTGCAGATAGAACGTAACATTTGGTGAATCCGCATGAATATACACCATCAATGCATTAGCATCCATCAGCCTAATGGAAGAAAGAAAGAGGATCTTTTGCAAGGCTTCTTGAAGCATACCTTGATAAACTGGAGCAGACTGAAGCAAGTCCCACAGTGAGATCTTAGCCAAAGTAAGTTGGAGTTGCTCGACAAGATCACAATCACTGGGTGCTTTAGTCATAGGTTTAGGAGCTTGAGGAAGACTTGGTTGTTTATTCATTCTATTCTCATAAGTATGGGCTACTGCTCTATAAGAGGGAGCCTTAGAAAGTTCGGGAGAGTCACTATCAAATGGAGCACCATTAATAGAACAAACCCTTTTAGAAGAAGGACTAGCTGGAGTCAGGTAAATAACCGGTCTCTTAGACCTTTGAGGAGCAGCAGAGACATAGATAACATTTATAGAATCATCACAACTAGTAGAATAATTATTTGAAGAAATATTCTTAACATCAATCCAAATAGGATCAAATGTGGAAGGAGACTTATCGTTCGCTAATGCATCATCTCTAGAGGAGAGTGCATTGGAATGGATAAGGAATTCATCATTCAAAAATGCAACGTCTCTAGGAGAGAGTGCATTGGAAGGTATAAGAGATTCATCATTCACGAATGCATCATCTCCAAAAGAGAGTGCATTGGAATGAATGGAAGGTTCATTATTCACAAATGCATCATCTCTAGAAGAGAGTGCATTGGAATGGAGAGAAGGAAAAGTAACATTAAGAAAGGTATCAATGATTTCTTCTTCTTGTAACAAAATATCCTCTGAAGCAAGAGGACTTTTGTGAGAAGGATCAAAGATATCAAGTGACGTAGGAAAAGCCAAGTCACCATCACATGCATGAAATGGAATATCATTAACATTTTTAACAAAACTAGATACTGAGCTAATAAAAGAAGATATTAAATTTATTTCAGTGAAAGAACTAAGATATATCGAAAATTAGAATTTTCTAATTTTTTGGGTATTTTCTATGTTCTAGAAATTCGCATTTTCGGAGGTCTTCGGAGCATAATTCGAGTTCGGAACTTGCATTGGTCCTTAAAATTTGACTACCGAAGGCAGTCGTATTTTAGGGACTAAACTAGTTCTCCAAGAGACCTTTCCAATGGTGTAAACAGTTTTGAATTCCGAGCACCGAGTCAAAATTTATGACCCCGCCAAGTAGGGGTAAATAGATTCCTAGTTTTTTTGAAAAATACCCTTCTTCATGCCAAGTTCACCAAAATGTAGAGAAGGGGGATTCACTACTCATGAGTTCTCTTCATTCAGAGAGTGTCATGCGGTGAACTGCCCTAAACTACCTCAAGGAACAACATGAAATTTTTTAGAATCAGAAAGAGCAAATCACAGAGATTTTCTGGACAAACTAACAAGCTCTCGGCCAAAGGACGTCAGCGCAAAATACAAATGAAAGCACAATGTGCTGGCATCCCAAAGGCGTGTTGGCATCTCGTATAGACCAGAAAGCGAGAATATCACAGAAAATAACAAAGTGGCTACTTCTACTTTGATTACTAAAAACCTTGGAATGTGAGAAAGCAATAGAGTATAACCGAATTGAAATAAAGTGAAGTAGAAAAGTAAAGATAAAGAGAATAAAGGAAAGAAGATGCTCACAACAATCCAAGTAATGAAGCCTCCAGCTGGTAGATATCTTCAAAACCTGCATGCATGATATCTAGAGAGATTTTTGGGGCTGTATAGGGGTTTTCCTTAGTCAAACCCCCATTTTGGTGTTCCCACCTCCACTGACAACCAGATAGAAAGAGAGAGAGTGTAACCAAAATGGAAAGAGTGTGTGGTGAAAGAAAAACCTGCTTAGGAGTAGAACCTGCACCACCAAGTATGAGTGATAAAAGCAATCCCCGCTTGAGGAGGAGAACCCGTATCACAAAGTAAGAATGCAAATGATAGGGGATGTGACAAATCCCAAGATGCTCAAAGGTGCAAGCAAGGCTTAGGAAGCCAAGTAAGAAAATAAAAAGAGCTGCAAGAGCCAAGAGTGCTGTAGAGGGTGCTATGAGAGCTTGAGAGTATTGCAAGGAGAGAAGCCAAGAGGGCTTGAAGCTACTGTGACAAATAAGGGAGTTGTGCAAGCAAGCAAGATGGGAGAATGCTTGAGAAAGAAGTTGAGGAGGAGAAGAAGCTAGAAGAGAAGAAGCAAGAAGAACTTAGAAGAGCAAATGGATTGAAAAGAATGCTTTTAAGGAGGGAAAAGAAGCTTCTTTAGCCGTTACAAGGAATCCTGGGCCATTACCATCGACAAAAGGTGAGGAAAAGTGGAAAGAATGTTTAGAGATAGTTGTTTGAATGTTGAAACGTCGCAGGACATTAGCGCGGCGTGCAGACGTCTACACGGTGCGCTAGTGTCTAGACACATCATGCTACAAAATGACAAGAATGGGAAAAACCCATGGTTCAAAGCAAAGTTGACGCATAAGGGTAGCTACTGAAAAAGGGGTGTTGGAGCATCTTGAGAATGGAAAAGGGCTGATGCAAGGGCTAAAATGAGCCTACATAGATGCTAAGGGAGTGGACACTAAAGTGGATGCATGAATGTATGCAAAATTGCAAGGGGTGCAATTTTATGACTATACACTTACAAATAACCATGGGCTCCAGAACATAGATGTTTGGGTAAGGGACAAGTGCATTTTATTGAGGTTGTTTCAGATTCAAATACATATGATAATGAAGATTTCTATGACACTAAAGAAGAAGCAAGATATAGGAAGAAATATAGTTTGGTAAGGGATTCACTATAGTAGTCCTATCTGGAGCACCTAGATACCATCCTTTCAGAGTACAAAGAGCTATAGTTGGTCAAAGGAAAACTATTCTCATTGATAGTGGAGCAACCCACAAATTTATAGATGAGGGTTATGTTTCTGAAAGAGGATTTAAGATAAAAGATTTTGAAGGTTTTAGTGTTACTGTTGCTGATGGTTCTAGTATACCCTGCACTCGTGTAGTTTGACAACTCAAAATGACTTTGGGTGACTATGAGATTTGTGATGATTTTTATGTGGTAGGAATATGAGAGATTGATGTTGCATTGTGTGTCCAATGGTTGCACTCTATTAGAGGGTACTACACAAACCATCAAACCATGGAGCTCAAGTTTCATGCCAATAGGAAAGAAATATTGTTAAGAGGTTTATCGAATGGAGCCCCCAGAGGAGTTTCTGCTAAGAGAATGGAGAGGAATTTTCAAAGGGGAAAAGTAGATTAGTCAACATGAATCTTGATCCACACCACAATATCTTTCAAGAAACAAGGAACAAATCATTTTGAAATCCAATCAATTCTTGATAAGCATAATCTAGTTTTCAATGATTTACCTCTAGGGTTACCACTTGATAGGGAATTTGAGCATGTTATAGAGTTAGAATAGGGTTCCAAGCTTGTAATCACCACTAATTACCATCATCCAAGAGGTTACAAGGAAGAGATAGAGAAAACTATCCAAGAGCTTCTTGACATGGTGTTCGTAAGGCCTAGCTCTAGTACATTTGCCTCTTTTGTAGTTTTAGTGAAAAAGAAGTATGACACAATGAGAATGCACATAGATTATAGAGCCTTGAATAAGAAAACTATTAATAATAGATACCCATTCCAAGGATAAATGAATTGATTGATGAATTGCATGGAGCAGTATATTTTTCAAAGATTGATCTAAGGTCAGGTTACCATCAAATCCGCCCAAGGAAAGAGTATGTGGAAAAGACTACTTTCCAATGTCACTATGGCCACTTTGAATTTCTTGTCATGCCCTTTGGTCTCACAAATGCACCAACAACCTTCCAATATTCTATGAATAAGGTTTTCAATAGGCAACTTAGAAAATTTGTTGTAGTGTTCTTTAATGATATTTTGATTTATAGTAAGACATGGGAAGAGCATTTCAAACACTCAGATACAATGTTGGCTATTTTGGAGCAGCAATATTTCTATGCCAAATTATCAAAATGTGATTTTGGAATGACTAAAATTTTGTACCTGGGACATGTTATAAGTTCACAGGGAGTTGACCAACAGAAGATTCAGGCTATCATTGATTGGCCTCCACCCACCAATCTTACTCAATTGAGAGATTTATTTGGGTTGTGTAGTAATTATAGAAGATTTTTCAAGGGTTTCTCTCAGCTTGATACCCCCTTGACTAATTTTTGAATAAGAAAAAAGATTTTTTTTGAACCAAGGAAGCTCAAAGAATGTTTGAAAAGCTCAAAAAGGGAACGAGTTCATGCCTAGTGCTTGCGATTCCTATTTTTTCTCTTCCATTTTTTGTTGAGTGTGATACATCTAGGGAAGGTATTGGGGTTGTCCTAACTCAAAAGGGACATAAAATAGCCATTGCGAGTAGGAAAATAAACAAATTGGAAAAAGGATACTCTATCTATGACAAATAAATGTTGGTAATCATGCATGCACTAGACAAGTTCAGACAATATCTTGTTTGTGGGAAATTTACGTTTAAGAATGATCATAATAGTTTGTGGTTCTAATTGAATAAAAATGAACTTAATGACCTTCAACAAAAAGGGGTAAGTAAATTGCAAGCTTATGACTTTGAGATTGAATATTTCAAGGGGAAGAAAAATGTTGTTGCTGATGCTCTTTCTAGGAAGCCATTTTTATGTTCTATCTCTACCATCACTGCTGATTGGAAAATTTCCATAATTTTAGAATATGCTAAGGACTCATTTGCCTCTAACATCTTGGATGGGAAATTGAAAGATCATAGGTACAACATTGTTTATGGGTTAGTCTATTATAAGAATAAGATATACTTGGTACCAAAGTCTAAAACTAAGGAGAAGATATTGAGAGATTTTCATGATACCCCTTTGGATGGTCATCAAGGGTATTATAAGACATACAGACAAATACGAGAGATATTTTCTTGGAAGGGAATGAAAGAGGATATACTCAAGCGCATTAGAGAATGCTTAGTTTGTTAGCCAAACAAAGGTGAATAGATTTTCCAACTAGATTATTACAACCACTCCCCATTCTTGAGAAAAGTGGGAAAACATTTCCATGGACTTCATTACAATTTTTCCTAAAGCAAAAGGTAAATATTTCATATTATTTGTGATTGATAGATTGAAAAAATATGCATATTTATTCCTATCACATACAAATTTAAAGCACTCCAAAGTATAATTATACTTCAAAGAGATTTTCAGATTACATGGCTTGCTAAGGAACATTGTTAGTGATGGGGATGACAATTTTCTTAGCCATTTTTTGAAGGAGTTGTTTCATTTGACAGGTACAGATCTCACACCCAGCATAGGCTATCATCCCCAAATAGATGGGAAAACAAAAATTATCAATAAGTGGATAGAAGGATACTTGAGGAATTATGTTTCAAATCAACAATGTACTTGGGTGAAATGGTTACATTTAGGGGATTATTGTTACAACACCGCCCATCACATGTCCATTGAAATACCTCCATTTCAAGCTCTCTATGGTTATGATGCTCTCTCTTTTGCTGATTCATTGTTTTTAGATAGTAGAGTCCCAACAAAAAGTGAATTTGTCCAACAAAGTCAGGAGATTCTAAGGTCACTCAAAGACAATTTCTGCCATGCTCAAAATAAAAAAAAGGTTGTATGTAGACAAAAAGAGAATGGATAGAATATTTGAGGTTGGTGATCTAGTTTTTGTAAGCTTGCAACCATATAAGCATAACTCATTGAAGAAAAGTGGAGTGAAAAATATCAAGCCAAAATTCTATGGACCGTACAAATTCATCAAGAAGATAGAGGAAGTAGCCTATGAGTTGGAATTACCACCAGGTTGCAAAATACACAATTTTTTTCATGTTTCATGTCTCAAGAAAGTGGTGGGATAGCAAGTTGTGGTGGGATATCAAGTTGTGACTTCTCCTGAGTTTCCATCATTATATGATGAGGGAAAGATAATTTTGATACCTGAAAAGGTTTTGGAAACAAGAGAGAAGAAGCTGAGAAATAGAAGCATCACTGAGCACTTAATCAAGTGGAAATATTTTCCCATTAAAGATGCAACTTGGGAAGGGTCAGAAGTTATCAACCATCCAAATATTCATTGCTTGAGGACAAGCAATCTTTGGGAGGGAGGACTTGTCATGTCCCCTTTCTGAAACAACATGTTTTCGTAATCCCAGAATAGTAAGTCTTAATTGAAGGATGAAGCGGGAAATCTATTTTTTTAAATTTAAATAAATTAAATTATTTTGGGGGATAAATTTATTAATATTTATAAATATCATTTTTGGGCCAAGTTGGGCGTGGGTTTCTAGTGGTGCTTGCTAATAGTCAAATTTGGTGATTCTCCTCTTGGCAACGAGAGTTACAATCTTTATGGTGACCTATTCTTATCGATGGGAGTTACAGTCTTTCAAATTCAAGATTTCATCCCTTGGGTATGGTATTTGGGCACCCAAATTGGTGTTGGTAGTGGTTTGGTGTATTATTGCTTTGTCTTCCAAGTTGGCATTCATTCTATGCACTATTTCTCTCATAGGTTGTGACTATTCTTTAGAGGCTGATAAATCAAAGAAGGATTAATTTCCAGGGCTAATAAACTAGGGGGATTGAGGCTCAACGATAGTGGTTCTCAGGGTCTCCAAGATAAATTTCATGCAAGGATCGTAAATGTGTTGAAAGCATTCCATTTTGTGTTCTTATTCCATTTTGATTGCAAGAGTTTAATTTAGTTTTGGAGTGCATAGTGTAGATTTATGAGTTTTATATTATATTTCTGTTGTGAGAAACTATGTCGCCAAAAAATGTATAGTTGACATTTTTATGCTCACTTGAGTCTTTCTAATGGGATTTGGCTTGATTTTTCTTAGGTATAATGTTGTAATGTGGTCAAAACATTCACATTAGGGCTTAAACATTTAAATTATGGTGTCTTGTGAAGGTGTTGTGTAGTGTTGTAAAACATTTCTACACTTTTCTAGACTCTATTCATTACAATTCACCTAAAAATCACCTTTTCATCACTTATTAAGTCCTATTTTGAAGTGTTGTAAAGTCTTGTAACAAGATTTCATGCTTTTCTAGGCTTAATTTCACTAATTCAACCCTTTCTCATGTCTAAATGACCCCTTAATACACTTTCTGGCTGTTTTCAAGTGTGTTGTTAAGGATATTCCTGTTGGACAACTTTTAATGCCCCAAAATTCCCGACACCCACTTAATTTGCTTAAGTGGGACTAAGTCGCCAATAGGGGCAACTTAGTCCTTTTTGGCACAAAACTCAAAATAATTTTAAATTTCTAGCGGGATTTTGTCCTCTAACCCTTGACGCTCGTGATGTGTTACTTTCAGGAAATTTTAGTAAAATCAAGTATAAATAAGGGTTTTTCACCTCATTTTACATCTACAATCATCTATCTCCAAATCACATACAATCTCTTGCACTCATTAAGCATTCAAGCAAATCAAGCATTATCAAGTCAAGCTATTGGAGTTCTTCATTGCACATCTTCAGATATGAGCATCAATGGTGTGGTAAGTTTATGACATTTGCATTTTTATGTTATCTATTTATCACTCTCTTTTCATCTCATTTCATTGTTTAGGGCTTGATTACCAAAGTGGGGTTTGACCAAGGCAAACCCCTATTCTCTAACCCTCAACCATTTTTCCCCTTTTGCATGTGACTTTTGTATGCAGATTTGTCAACAATAGGTGTTGAAAAGTGATCAAAAAGTGCACAAAGTCAATCAAGTCAACATCACCTTATTTCAAGCTTGGAGAGACTTTCTGCCCCATTTTTTACAGAATCAAGTACAGACACCTGTCATAAAAGGAAGTGCAGACCTGAGATTACAAGATCCTGTCCCAAATTTCCTGAAATCTGTAGGACTAAGTCGCCACCAGGGGAAAATTAGTCCCGCTTCTGGGCTTGAAAATTGATTTTGACATTTCTAGATACCCATTTGATAGATTCCCGTTTTGACAAAGTTTCCCAAAACTGGGACTAAGTCACCCAGACTGGCCTAAGTGTCCCGGTCAACATTCCAGTCAATTTTTTAGGATTCCAAAATCTTCCAACATCAAACTTCTGACTCCAGGTGCATCTCTTCCATTCTATTTTGTTATTTCATCATTTAGTTACATTCTTAGGCATTTCTGGATATCACATTGTGTTTTCCAGCACCACTTTACATTTTCATAGCTTTTTCATCATTAAATCACTTAAATTTCAAATCAGAGCAATAGGAAATCTTAATTAGGCATAATAAAAATCATTAACATTAGTCTTGAGTGTAAACCTTTGCATTTTGGTCCCCCATCCAATCCCCTTTCTCCTTTTAGGTGAAAAATCCTAGGAGGAGCAAAGCATTGTGAGGGGTCAAACCAAAATCATTGTTAAAATAAACATATTTTGATGTTATCATAGTATTCACACACACACACACACACACACACACACACACACACACATATATATATATTTAGAACTTTTGTATGATGTTTGGAGAGATTTTGTGTGGTTTTGGTAATAGTTTTGTGGGTATTTGAGCTTCTATTTAGAGATTTCTTTGGTGTATTTTGCTGCAGCTGTTCAATTCTATTATTTGATGTATTCAACAACAATACTGATGTAATATCATGATAATATCTGTAATAAATCATTCTACTTCAGTTGAACCATACCCAATTTCAGTTTGGAGTATTTTGGTGTTCTTTTGGGTCTACTTGATTTTCTCTACTTTAAATTTGATTGAAATAGATATTTTCATATTTGATATTGTTATTTTATTGAGGGATATTAAAAATTTAATTAAATACATCATAAAATGGTAAGAAAATAAATTTAAAGTTTTAAAAACACCATAAAATGAAAACTAGAATAATGGAGAAAAAATTGATATTGTATTTCAAAATAAGTTCTTGAGGGTTTTCAAAACCTTTAAATGAGTTAAAAATGAGTATTTATAAAAAAAATAGAATGGGGAAGTTGAAAATCCATCCCCTCCCAAAAAATGAGAAAAAAATATGCAATGTGAAATGTCCCTTTATCTTTCTACACCTTTTTTCCTATTCCATTTTTATGTTCAAGTCAAAATTTAAGTTGTGGGTGTATGTCATGCTCATGTGCAAGCTTCCTAAGTATCATGTACACTATCTATGAGACCATATACTACAAATAGGTGATAAAAAAACCTAGTGCTAACTTGATAAATTTTAGATCAAACTCATCTTCACATTCATCATCCCCATCAACTAGATCCAATTTAGCTCTTGATTAAGTGATTGTGTTGTCTATAATTGATTTAATCATTCACAAAATTGTTAAAAAATTTCCCACTATATCCATGCCACATGTACCTAGCGTTGAAATATATTTCAAAATAAATCTTAACAATTGATAAAACTAGGATATTTTCCAAATATCCATATCAATTGATTTAGTGTTAGAAATCCCTTTTCCTTCTTTTCTATCCCATTTTGACAAATCATATGGAACACTGCAAATTTGAGGCTTATAAATCCATTACCTAATATTTTCCCTAGTTACATATTTACCTATAATTTGAGCATATATAATTGGATCATAACCATTCCATCTATTATATGTGTGATCATAATGAAGCTTGAAGCTCCCCCTCTTCTTAAGAAACCATTCCTTGTATATTTTACATACTATGGAATATCATGATTTATAGATTTTAAAGCTTCCCATTTAAAAAAAAACCTACGAAGAACCACATATAAGACCTTAAAACTCATTTTTCTTTTGATTTCCTTCTAAGGATAACTTTAAGACTTTAAATACCTCATTGAGCTTTATTAAGGTAACTAGAACTAGTTGCATCACTATGGGTGTTGTCTCTTTAGTTGAACACCTTACAGATTCATTTAATGTATCATAGGAAGATATTCTAAGCCTAGAATTAAGTGCATCTCCATTGTAAGCCACAACTCAAAAGAGGTTGAGCAATGTTTTATAAAAATGGAGAAAATGGTGAAGAGATCATTGGTTCAATTTTTGTATCCTTAAGCCAAGATAGGAAATGCATCACACACTTTTTCACAATATTTAGAATATCTTTCATAATTTCAAGTAAAATAGCTAAATTGAGTGGTAGATTAAATAGTGTCATTATAAGAATGTGCATTGAAGAACCATGTAGAAAATCAAATAAATCACTTACACATATGTCATATACCTTATCCACATTTGACCACTCCTCGAGCTATCAACCTTAATATTTCAAAATAGTCATTTAATAACTTTACCACTTATTCAATTTCAAACAAACCTACCTCCATGATATGACGTCAATGATATTTGCTACATCCAAGTAATAAATATAGACTTATGTCCATTTCAATCTCTTCAAAATATATTATAAAACTATATTATAAGAAAATATAGAGGTTTGTAACTCCCATTCTCGACCATAATATCATATAATACGAGTTCCCATTTCCATTAATGGTGAATATGCAATTTTTTTTAGTATGGATTCAAATACCTCTTCAAATCTAGAGACATGAAATAAGCTTTAGGGATTTATTTTTTTGGATTTTTTATTTCTTATCTCGTTCTCAAAGTTATTATGTTTGATTTTAAAATTGTTGTACAATTCCAACTAATAAATATTTAATAACCTTATAATAGTTTTAAATTTCCTAGCTCTATAACGTTACAATTGGATGGTAACATGGTCCTAAGTAACATAATGTTGGAGAAACATAGAAAGGTGATTCCATTCTACTAGCAAGTAGAAGTGTCGTAGTTGTACACAACATTTATTAGATCTTGGATGCATCTATTCATGTTTAACAATATTGCAACTTGCTCATATTCTACATACCAATAACCCTAAAATAATACTCCCATCACTACTTCATTACTTTTCCCGTTGCTTAATATCCTTTGTAAACCTTTTGGTGGATCTCAATGAACTAGTAGACAAGAATTATTATCATTCTTACATCCATTTCTAATTGATGAGACAAGTGATATCCTTTAACATAGCTCATAATCTCTTCAAATTTACTTGAAAGTATGAATTATGTCACTATAATAATTTGCTAACACACATGGGATCATCTATTTGAACTTTATCAATATCTAGTACCAAGTCTCATTCTACCTATAACAAAGAAAAAGAGAACCCTAAGTTTAATGTCTAAACCTAGGATTTCTTTTTGCTCCTTTTCCAAAGGTACATTAGGATGCAAATTAATAAGGTGTTTAGATTGAATTTCAACCATGAAGGTGAGTTAATTAAACCTGGATTTGATCCTTTTGAGCCTTAGAAATGGATTGAAATTGATTTTCTATGATTAATCTAATTTAAATATGTGCCCTAATATGAAAAAAATGTAAGATTCCAGCAAAGAACATACTGAAACAACAATTTGTAGGCAGATTTGGAAAGTGCAGGAGACTACGTACCTATCTTGAAAATTTGGTTTTGGCATGGACAGGAGGACTGGGATGCCTAGGGGCATATGGGTCTCTGATAGGGTGTCCTGCTCTACTTTTGGGGTCCTCTGATGACATATATGAGCTTTTGATTTTTGGTTGCAGAGTTGTCGAAACATTGTCAGATAATTCTGTAGGTGAGTTTTTGTTAGTTGATAAGATGTAGGGCTTCAAATGCAACAATGAACAAGTTGTCTTCAATATTTCTTCAATCCTCTTCTAAACTATAACCTACACATTCAAAGAGAGGGGAAGTGTTGGGCCACTTAGGGGCTTGCCTTAGTAAAACCCCGTGTAAATGTTTCCACTTCCACAATAGCAAATGCCAATGATAAATAGATAATTGAAAGGAAGGAATGATGAAATCACAAAGCGTTGCAACTCACCACCCTTCAATGGCTTCCTTGAAGGATTGAAGTCATGCACATCACCTCAAGATCTTGATCTTTCTTGCTTGATTTTCTTGAATGCTTTGGATACCTACAAAAGTGCTAGCCTTCACAAATTAATGATAACATGAACACACATAGAATTTGACATGATGTTGGATCTTGAATTGCTGCAATAATGCTCTAAAAATGTGGATCTTGACTTGTTCTCAATGTTCAACTTTTCTATTGATAATGCTAGATATATTTCACTTAGATTTCAAATTATGAAAAGACTAGGTATTTATAGTAGACATTTATTCAATTTCTTAAAAATTAGATCCCGATAGACGACCTTTGCAAGTTGGGTTTGAATGTTAAAATGGCCACTCTGACATGTCCAAAATTGGGTCTTGGCTAAGTAGGGGGGTCCATACACCAAGGGTGTATGGGTCTTGGCCCTAAATTCTAGGAAATTAAGTGTCGGGGGAAAAATGCTAATTGGATGCATTTATTCAGTGCTTGCAATTTCTCAAAAAGTGGTACAAATGGGCTATAAAATGCATAATTTTAGGAAATTAGGGACCCAATCAAGCTCAATAAATTAGGGGGAGCAAAACATAGTATGAAATTTTCAAGGGTGGCAATTTACGATGCTACATTTAGCCCCCACTTTAGTGAGAGTATGAACTTACACTCAGAGTCACACTAAAGTATAAAATCTATGTCAAGAGGGGTTTGATTGTCCAAATGTTAAAGAGATAGGATGACTAAGGATCTAGGGGGAGTGCAAAATGCCCCAGGATCCAAGATCCCATGGTAAACCAACATAAGCACAAAGGAATGCACATGTATGAAAGCAACAAGATAACATACACAAACATACATATCAAAAAACATGAAGCATACACGATGAAACATAAAGATGATGAATAAATGAAAACAAACATGATGTGAACACAATTAAGAAACTAAATAACACAAAAAAAACAAGGTTAGTACTAAAATATGGTAAGGAAAAGACACCTTAGTCTTAAATTGTCTCAATTACCAAACGACATTGATCGACTGTGTTGTCTAACAAAATGATACTATCACAAGGATGTAAAATCACTCATGAAACACATGGCTCCACTAGAAATCAAGTTGTGTTATGCTAGGTGGCCATGTTAAAAAGGGGTTCTCAACTTCATAACCCAACAAGCTCTATTATGTTGAGTCCCCCATCACCACCATGGGGTGATGTTGTTGATGTAGAACCAAGTGGAGCCGATGAGACACATGACTATTTTGGTTAAGACTATGATATTTTGTACTCTCCCATAAAGGAGGGTGTAAAATCTAATGCAACCCAATCAGTCCCAAATATGTGTTTGAAGATGAATCATTTGTATTGGACTCTTTGGACTTTGACGGTGAGATTTTAGACTCCCCTTTGAAACAAGGTGTAAAATATAATAGCCCCCAATCATCGTCTAAGATTTTTGTTGTAGGTGGAAGACAATTGAGATTACCATCAACTTGTATAGGTTCTACCTTTGAAGTTGGAATCAAAGTATTAAGAGAGTTGGAAGTGTTATGATGATGTTGAACTTGTGAATTATAACTTTGTTAATATTATTTAACCATGTATATCTTGTTATTATATTCATAATTCATCTCATAGTGAAGAGTAGACGGGACTCCCTTCATGGAATGAATCCACAATCTACCCAGGAGAAGATTGTATGAAAGAGGTCCTAGCATTATATGAACATGAGTAGGAAAAACCACGGGTCCAACCTCAATGGGTAGTGTGATCATTCCTAATGATTGCTTATTAACATTGTCAAAGCCGCAAATATTAACATCATTGGGTTCTATAAGATTCTTGTCCATACCAATTTTATCTAGGAGATCAATACTACAAACATTAAGACCCACTCCATTGTATATGAGAGTATTTCTAACTCTAGTTTCATTAATGATCACCTTTATCATTAAGGCTTCATGTTTATTTTGGATCTCAAGCAAGGCTAATTCATGTTGAGGGAATATAATATCTAACTTTCTCACTTAAATACAATCAAATGAGGTGGCTACATCATTTAGTCTAACATAAGATGGGACATTGGTCTTTTGTAAAACCTCTTGGAGCATCCCATTGTATGTAGGTGATGTTTGATCAAATCCCAAAGGGATATTTTTTTTGGAGTACAACGAAGTTTCTCAACAAGATCATACTCTTTACCACTACGTTGAGGAATGTTATTTGTGTGAACAATTGTGTGATAACTTGGTTGCTGCAACACATTCTTACTAGTGAGTTGTCTTGCAAAGTTCAAGATATGGCTAGGTGGTTTAGGAGGTCCTACCATGTGAAACAATTGTTACTTGTGTGTTCATAACCTTAATTGAGTTATCTACTTGTTGATGACCTTCTATTGAGGAGGGATCTAATGTCAACTTAGCATCTTCATCTATGCCATCCATATTACTATCTTTTGAAAGAAATGTATCAATGGTTTTATCCTCTTGTGCCACAATATCTTCCCAAGTATGATAAGTATTGGGAGAGAAACAAAAAAGATTCTCATGATAGCCAATGTTTGGATCCTCTAACACCAAAATACCTTCTTCACAAGTGGGTGAGGTATCAGGAGAAGAATAACTATGATTGTCATGATGGTCCATGATTGCATCCTCTTGCACCAACGTGTTCTCATAAGGAGGGAAGATGGTGGGAGGTGAATGCATATTAGGAAAAGTGATATTAAGAAATGTGTCAATGATTTCATTTTCTTGTGTTAATATATTCTCACAATTAGGAGGGATATTATGAGAATAACTACTATGATTATCATGAGTATCAATGATTACCTTTGTTGGAATGTTAGAAGCCTTAGTGGATGATCTAGGTGAGATGAAGTCTCCAAGGGCCTCATCTAACATGTCAAAGTCATCACAAATAAAGGGTCTGGTAAATATACAATGCACTTGTGGAAATATATCTAACATGATTAGATTACTATGCTTTCTCCAAGTTGAATCATTACATTTCAATTGTAATCTAGATTTATGCGTGTTAAGGCAAAGTGGAACTGAAAACAAACTAACAGACTTGATGCAAGCACAAATCTAGAAACCAGGTTCCAAGTATGCAAATTGACATGTATTAATCTATTATGGAGATCTCATGCAGGTTTTTGGACTAGGACACCCTAGGGTGTCTCAATCCTATTACGACTTTTTATGAGATTTTAGTTTCATAGGCACTAGTGATAGGAACTAACTGTGTGATAGCTTACAAATCCGGATTTAGAATTAATTATGTTGCTATTTTGTAAGTTTCTAGATTATGTAATGTGTTGGAAGAACCCATGGTTTTGAATTTTTATAAAAATAAAACTAATCTACATAAATTATGGAATGCTTCAGAAAATTTAAACAATTGTCTTGTAGATTTTATAATTTTTAATAATTTTCATAAATTTGTAACAAATTAAGCAAAATGACACCTTTATTTTACATGCAATAACACTATTTTAGAATTTCAAATCAGACATTCGCAAGCAGAATCAGACTAAGAATACAGAGAAAGAGACCTATGCAAAAGTTTTTTGAGCCTCTAGTAGCAGGATAGAGGTGCCCTAGGGCATTTGAGTCCCTAATATGGGTACAAAAAAATGAAAAAACTAAAAGTTTATTAAATTGCATATAAGTTCTACTTTTGTGTGCAAATAGGTTTGACATTGAAATTTTTTCCAGATTTTGGTCAATTTATGATTGTGAAATTGAAAATGCAAGTGTGCAACAATGTTGAAAATGCTTGAACAAAAAATGACAATGTTGAATGCAATTTTTCAGATCTAAGATGCACTAATTGACTAATTCCAAGATGAAAAATGATGGTTTGAAACAAAACAATGCAATTTTTTCACTTTTTTGACTTAAATGAAAGATGCCTAAATTGATGCAATGAACAATTTTAGATTTTAATGACCTAATGAATGCAATTTGAATGTTGACCTTATTTTAAATGCTTAAGAGTAATATTATTACAACCTATGGTGCAATATGGAATGCAATTTTTTGAATTTTTATGATCTTTTATGATGTAAAAATAAAACCCTAAATGAATAATGCAAGATAATTCAATGCAAAACCTAGATCTTTAGTTATAAAGGCTTCCAATTTTAGAAGGTTTATGATGTTGACACATCAGGTTCACCAAAATGTAACATATGAAAAAGGGAGCCCTAAGTTTAATGTCTAAACCCAGGATTGCTTTTTACTCCTTTTCCAAAGGTGCATTAGGATGCAAATAAATAAGGTGTTTAGAATGAATTTCAACCATGAAGGTGAGTCAATCAGACCTAGATTTGATCCTTTTGATCCTTAGTCTAGAATTTATTTTCTATGATTAACCTAATTTAACTACGTTCCCTAATATGAAAAATGTAAGATCCTAACAAAGCACAAACTGAAACAACAATTTGTAGAAAAATCTAGAAAGTGCAAGATACTGTGTACTTGTCCTAAAAAATTGGTTCTAGCATGCACAAGAGGACTGGGATGCTTAGGGGTGTATAAGTCTTTGATAAGGTGTCCTTCTCTACTTTTTGGGTCCTCCTCTCATGACATATATGAGCTTCTAATTTCCAATTGTAGAGTTGTTAGAACATTGTCAGATAATTTTGTAGGTGAGTTTTTGTGAGTTGACAAGATTAGGGCTTCAAATGCAACAATGAATAATTTGTCTTCAATTTGTCTTCAATCCTCTTCAAACCTATAACTTGCACATTCAAAGAGAGGTAAAGTGTTGGGCCATTTAGGGGATAATTGCCTTAGTCAAACCACATGTAAGTTTTTCCACTTCCATAATGGTGAATGCCAATGATAAATGAATAATTGAAAGGAAGGGATGATGAAATCACAAAGTGTTGCAACTCACCACCCTTCAATGGCTTCCTCGAAGGATTGAATTCATGCACATCACCTCAAGGTCTTGGTCTTGCTTGCTTTATTTTCTTGAATACTTTGGAGACCTACAAAAGTGTTAGCCTTCACAAAACAATGATAACATGAATACACACAAAATTTGACATGATGTTGGATCTTGAATTGTTGCAATAATTCTCTGAAACTGCTAGTCTTGACTTGTTCTCAATTTCCACCTTTTCGATTAATAATGCAAGATATATTTCGCTTAGATTTCAAATGATGAAAAGAGTAGGTATTTATAGACATTTATTCAGCTTCTCAAAAATTAGATCCTGATAGCCAACCTTTGCAAGTTGGGTTTTGAATGCTAAAATGGCCACTTCGACATGTCCAAAATTGGGTCCTAGCTAAGTAGGGGGACCCATACGCTCAAGGGTGTATGGGTCATGGCCCTAAATTCTAGGATATTAAGTGTTGGGGGTAAAATGCTAATTGGATGCATTTATTCAATGCTTGCAATTTCTTGGAAAGTGGTACAAATGGGCTATAAAATGCATAATTTTAGGAAATCAGGGACCTAATTAGGCTTAATAAATTAGGGGTCCAACAAAACATAGTGTGAAATTGTTAAGGGTGACAATTTACAATGCTACACTACCTTACAAGATATTAGTTATCATTGAACAATTCCATTTGGGATTCCACTAATTTGCATAGGTTCTCAATAAACTTGCATAGGTTTAGTAGACTCATGAACTTCACCACTCATGCAATTTCTATGGGAGCTTCTATGATTATTTTTCTAGTTATCATTTCAATCATGTTCTCCATCTCCCTATATCAAATGCTGGTTAGTGGCCAATATTTCATCATATTACCTTGTTACTATACAAAGATGTAGCAAAGATAATTAGATGTTAAAAGTAATTAATCTTATGCCAAGAGAAATAAATCATGGCATTTCCTTTATTTTTGGTCAATATCTCTTGGATTTGGAGACATCCCATCATGTAGCTTTCACCAAACTTTATTTATTTTTGGAGGCTTAAATTCTGACATCTAGATTTGAATTTTTTTAAGTAGAAAAGATTTTTTTCGAGAAAAATAATTATTGGTAGGTGGAAACCAAAAAGAGATAGAAAATAAAATAAAAAATAGATAAAAATATTTTTAGAGAATAGAGAAGAGAATAAACACAACAATAGAATCTATAGGGAAGAACATTGAAATAACTCTAGAAACCATATGTAAATTAGTAGCAGTAGCTCCAAAAACCATACATAGACTAGAAGTAACAACTCCAAAAAGATAGTACACAGAAAGTCTAGAGTGAGCATATATAAATGATAAAAAAGAGCATACATAATAGCCCCAAAGAGAGAATGCTCACAATAGCTCTAGAGAGAGCATACATAGTAGAAACAAATTTATTTGTAGATTTTTTTTGTATTCTAGATTTGTAAAAAATATGAAATCTATTTTTTTATATAAATAAAAAACATACATTTCTCTAAGATTAAAGTGTTGTATCCTCTTGTAGTCTTGGTCTTATTTATTTTTAAAACAATGTGGTATCAAAGTATTAGTCTTTGTAATTGTGATTTTTTAACATTTGGTATCAAATCCAAGGTATAAATTATATTAGGAATTATATTTTTGGGTATTAGAGTCTTATTTTGAGTTTTTAGCATGGTTAAAATATACATTAAAATTTGGTAGAAACCACCCATTTTTCAGGGGAGAAACTACAAAGTATGGTCAAAGAAAATAAAAACTATTTTATTAGTTAATGGTTTATGGGAAATAATTACAAATGGATTCACATATGTAGTAGAACCAATAGAATATGTAACCCTCACAAATTACCAATTACCCAACCAAAGGAGACTAGGAGAAAGGATGCAAATGGCTTGAACATTATTGAAGAAACAATAGTAGAAGCCTTTTTCTCAAGAATAGAAAAAACTTACTATTCAAAGGAGACATGAGAGATTCTTTAAAACTCATATAAAAGGACTCACAAAATAAATTTAGTTAAATTACAATTGTTTATAAGATAGTTTGAAACCCTTCAAATGAAGAATGTCGAGTGTATTTCAAAATTTCATAAAAGAGTTTGCAACTTAAAAAATCAACTAAAAATTAATGGTGAAGATATTAAATATTAAAATATCACTAAAAAATATTTAGGTGTCTTCCCATAATATTTGTTCCTAGGTATAGTCATTATAATAAACGAGACTAGAGATTTGTTATAAATGGAAGTGGATGAGTTGATGGGTTCACTTCAAAACCACAAGCAGTTCCTGAATAGGTCTATCCCTTCTTCCTTAGAGAAATAATTTAAAGATTAAGCCAATGTGAGAGGTATGGGAAGAGGATGAAATACATATAAAATAAATTTTAAAGGTAGAGGAATAAGTAACTCTAAAAGAAGAAGCTTAAAAAGAATAAACAAACAAGAGGGAGAAAGCGACTCACACCCATACTCCAAAAATAAGAAAAATAATAGTAACTCAAAATAGAGGTTTGATACAAATAATGTTCAATGTTATTATTACCACAAGTATTGTCATTTTAGAAGAAAACATAGAAAAAAAATAGTGTGACCAATCGAAATAAAGTGTAAATATGGCTGATGAGAAGGTTGAACCTTGAGTATGGTACATCAGAATTGATTCATATTTGTTGAGCAATGGCTTTAGAAAAAGCAACAGTGAGCCCACATTTTACAAGGAAAATAATGTTAAGAATTCAGTTATCTTCTTGTACATGGATGATTTAATTTTTATGAAAAGTAATTACTTTCTCATTGTTTAGTTCAAAAAATCCATGAAAAGAGAGTTTGAAATGATTAACTTAGGTTTGTTGAAATAATTTCTTAGCATAAAGGTAAAACAAATGGATCATATAATTTTTTATTTCTCAAAAAAAAATGTCATAATTTTTTTGAAGATGTTTAGAATGTTGAACAACAAGCTTGCACCAACACCAACAACCATAGGTCTAAAATTAAGGAAGATTGTAGCAGTAGTATAAATCCAACCTTGTGCAAGAGAATGGTTGAAATCTTAATGTATTTAAAAATAAATAGGGCCTAATATAATGCATACAATAATCCCAATTTTTTAGATTTATGAAGACACCAAAAGATACACACTAGCAAGGAGGTAAGAGAATCCTAAGATATGTCAATGACACCAAAAGCTATGAGATTTTATATACCACATCAAGTGAGTTTGAGTTGGGTGGATATACTAATAGTGACTAGGTAGGTAATGTAAATGATAGGAAGAAAAAAATGGGGTATGTTCCATTTGGGCTTAGGAGCCATTTCATGCGCATCCAAGAAAAACCCATAATTTCTCTTTTGCTGGCAAAAGTTGAGTATATTACATCAAATGTAATAGCATGCTAGGCTATTTGACTTAGGAGGGTCCTACAAAAATTGGAGGAACAAGAAGATGATACAACCATATATTTTTGACATTGTATCATCAATAGCCCTAAGAAGGAACCCAATTTTCATGGACATAGAAATATTGAGACCTTCTATCGTTTCATAAGATAACTCATAGAACATGGATAAGTTAAGGTTTAGTTTTATGGATTTGAGTAGCAATTCATAGATCTTTTCATGAAGAAACTTTCACAATATAGTTTTCAACACCTCAAAAGTATTTTGGGCATCATGGATATAGTGGAAACAACTTTGAAGCCTTTACAATCAACTGTGCAATGCTCTATAAATGCATTCTTCAACTCCATAAATATACAAAGAGAATGAAAGAGACTCAAGATTAAGGGGGTGTTGAAAATAATTAATCTTAAGTTAGAGAAATAAATTCTAACATGTCCTTTATTCTTACCCAAGATCTCTTGGATTTAGAGACATCCCATCCTATAGCTTTCACCAAACTTCATTTTTTTAGGCTCAAATTTTGACTCCTAGATTTGATTTTTTTAAATACTAAATAATTTTTAAGGGAAAATTAATTTTTGGTAGGTAAAAACCAAAAATAGGTAGAAAAAAAGGAAGAATAAACAAGAATAATTTTTTAGAGAATAAAAAGGAGAAGAAACACAACTTGATAAATAATACACATACTAGCATCAACTCTAGAAAGAACATACACAATAACTTTGGAGTGAGTACAATACACAATAAATCTAGAAAGAGTATACATAACAACTCCAAATAGCACATTGATAATAGGTATAAAGAGTATGTTGAACACTTCTAGAGACTAAGAGGGGGGGTGAATCAATCTTATCAAAACTTAAACCCTTCCATAACTTAACTCTTTCAACACAAGACAACCTTCTTTACCAGATCAAGAAACCTTTAAGCAGAACAAAAAAGAATGATATAGTAGTTTGAATCCTTAACAACTTTAGCACTTCTTAAACAATAAAATATATAACAATTCTACTTATAACTAGATCAACAATAATGAGAAACAAATAACACATACATGCACAAGGATAACACCAAATTTATATGGAAAACCCAATGAGGGAGAAACCATGATGAGAGTTAACTCAATATAAGGCTCATTGCCAAAAAGGACTTGTTGAACTGAAGACAACATGACCTCAAGAGCAAGATACATGGACCTAATGAGATTCACTATCTCAGAGTAGGATGTAATATAATTTAGAGAGAATTACAATGATTGCCAACACAACACTCTATTGACTGAGGCGTCATAGCACAAATGATCTTTCCTTTCATACACTTTAGCACTATCACTGCTGGATATTCAATAAAATTTTCATACACACTTCTTTTCACTTGTACACTCCTCCTCACCATTGCATCTGAAATGATCTTGCATTTATATCAACCACAACACTTCAAAACTTCAATTAGATCGGTCAAGAAGAGGATAAACAATGAAGTTAACTAGTTAGCCACCAAAATATAATGCAGTCCTATCCAAAAGATAGAGAGGACCAAAAACACTCTTAGAACTTCTTTCAATGTGGTTCAAAACCATTTACACATAGACACAAATCAACCTAAGTCGACATCAACAAAATGTGTGAATGAAATGTTGAAGCACATAATTAGTTAGCTCATAAACATACTTCTTATCATGATGCGGTATCAAGCAGGATATGTCCAGACCCGAATCTATCACAACACATCTTCCATTATTGGTGCAACTCCCCAAGCACACAGTGCAAGAAAAGGAACAAGCCCTGCCAGCTAGATATCCACAAATAACCCAAAAATCCAACTCAAGACACAATGTGACACCAAAGAGGCTAATTAGCAATGTGAAAATCACAAGGGGATGTTCCTTGAACATCCAAAAATACTTCCATACACTTATTTCATACTTTCATGACATCCATAGCCACCACAGATCAAAAAGGTACATAATACTTCATTCAAGGAAGCACCAAATACATATCCAGATGTAGCATTAGTATAACAACTTGTGAACCACTTCAATGCATGAGATTGGAACCAAGGAACTACACATACATTGAGAGAATATTCACTAAGCTAAAGGAGTAGAGACATCAATGCGGAGAAATGTGGAGCATTTCCTAGACCAATCTAGACAACCAACAACACTACCAACCTTCAACAATTCATAGAGATCTCCTCAACAACATAGGTGACCTGAAAAGATAGGAGTACAACATCCACATAACACTGACATTGAATACCAAACCACAAGACCAAATAATCAACAATGGAGGAATGTTGAACATTCTCTCAGACAAACTTCACTGCATATTTTTAAACCTGAAACACTTGAGCAACTTGTAGAGTCCAGAACTTCCTTTCAACAACACATACTTCATCAGGAACATCAGGAGAGAGAATAAGATATACTGTAGACTTTCAAAAACATCTCTTTATTATTAGTCACACTTCTAATCCTCATCTTAATATATCATTATGAAATCAACTTTGCTAACAATGATAATGCATTATATGAACTTCAACAACTCTCCTTTGATAAGGCATGACATCCAATCATGAACTTCAACAATTCTTTGTTGATGAACTTCAACAATTCCTCCTCGATAAACTTCAACAATTCTTCTTTGATAGGGTATGACATCCAACCATTAACTTCACCACTAATGTTAGCCCAAACTGAATATAACAATGACAACCAACACACTTACTTCTCAAGTGTCGACATCAATGACAACCAACAATCACTGTTGATATCAATGACAATAATTTCCAACAATCTCCTTAGTGTTGACATCAATGACAACTACCAACAAAGTATACACAACAATAACAAAATTTGTTTGTAGACATTTTTTTATTCTATTTGTAAACATTTTGTAAAAGCTATTTTTTATATAGATAGAAAATATATATTTTTGTAAGGTAAAAAGTGTTGTTTCCTCCTATATTTTCATGATCTTATTTATTTTTTCAACAAAGTGGTAGAAAAGCAATAGTGTCTATAATTATAGTTTTTGAACAATAGAGATCCAAATTATGATAAAAGAATTCTATTAACCACTTAGATGGAGCTAAAGGGTACTAAAACCTTCCAAATTTGTGAGCCAAATTTATTTTGTAAGTTTTTAAATCCTTTTCAATGAATCCATTTTGTGAGTATCCACAACCCATGCTATTTATTGACATTTCAAATTTTATTTTTCTCATAATGACCTAGTGTCTCATTGGTTTTTGGCATTCTACATTTTACAAATGTAATCAAAAGTTTGAGTTGTGGAGAGATTAAAATTTAGCCTTTATTTGAATTTTTCATTTTAGTTTGCATTTTGTAAATGTTTGAGGAAGTCTTAATATCCAAATAAATTCCAAGAGAACCCTTTTATCAATACATGTGTGAGTTGTCAAAGAGTTAAAATAGAGACTCACATTAAGATAGAAATGGTCTCTAAATTACATAACATAAAATAATTTATCAAACCTGTTGGAATCAAGCAACATTAAGAGGGGGGTGAATCAGTGTTGTGCAATTTTTAACTTTATTAATCTGATCTCTCAAGTACCTACAACATTCAATCAAAAGAAAGATGCATGAACATAAAACAATAAGCCACAACACCATAACACAAGGATTTTTATGTGGAAACCTTGTTAGGGGAAAAACCACGGTGGAGGTGAATCCACTATTTGAGTACTCAAATATAAGTGTTTTACAAAATGGGAATGCACTTGCATTCAGGCACATTGCCTAGAGCTCATTGCTCAAAATCAGGAAGGCTCACTGCCTTACAAAGATTTGGATTACATAAAAAAGGTTGAACTGAGAAAGTAGCATCTACAAATTCCTGATTATAGTTCCGGTTAGGCTCATGGATCAAATTCTGGTCCTTCTATTTGATTCTGCACTTCGCTTTGTTCTGCTTCAATTCGCTTCACAAAATCCTCTATTGCACAAGTGAAACTATGCATAATCACTCAACTAACCTTCTAACATTCACTACATACATCAACACATCACAAACACACACCAAAATGAAATAACCGATCTCTTATATATATCCGCTACCAAGGATTCAATCACTATAAGTTGACTTAAATAAAATAGAAAATATTTACCAACTGTTGGCTCAAATCATGAATAAAATTTAATGCGCATCCACCAAAGTCGGCCATAGCATAGTGAGGACCCAAAATTTTTTTTTCAATACGAAAATACTCCAAATAATTTCACCTTGAACATCCGCAACATCCCATATTCACTTAGTCGACATTCTAGCACTGTTGAACAAAAAATCAATTGACTGGATCTCCCAACTCGTACACCACTTGATGCGACGGAAAAAAACTCGAGGATAAGACATTCTAGATACCCATCGACCTTCCCTGAGATCCATAATCCAAACTAATAAACTGGTAAATGCAAATAGACTGACAATTTCAACTTTATCCGGATAGCCTATTCTTTACCCTGTCTTCCGGTATGGTCAGATACTGCAATGCAGACCAAATCAATGACTTAGGTTGCCTTCAATGACAACACCAGAAGCCATATGCCAACAATCTCCCCCTTTGGCATTGATGGCAACACTTAGTGAAAAATGACTAAGTGTCAGAACCTTCAAGACTTCAAAAATCCATAGCTGACAAATACTCCCCCTAAATTTGATAAGGCATTCTTCACTGCTCTCTCTCCCCCTTTGACATCAATGACAAAAAGATAGTAAAAGATTTTTCTCTCTCCCCCTATGAAGTGTAACCAAAAACTTATGCAAAAACTGATTCAAAATTTTTGAAGACATACAACTGCTGTTTGGTTAGAAGATTATTTTGAATTTTTCGTTCATCACTGGAAGAAACTTCTTCCATGCTTCCACTGCAATCCTGGTGATTATGATCATGATGTTTTTTTTCAGATGTCCGGTTGATAATCTTGATGAGGGATTTCAGAATGGTGATGCCTTCTTCTAATAATTATCCTTTCCTTAGTATCTCAATCAATTGTTCCAACCTGCATTCTGTTATGTCCTTCACTTTCCAAAAGGTGTCAACAATCCTGTTCCTGGTGTTTTGAACATTTGTATTCTTTGACTACAATTCCTGAATCCTTTTCTTATCTGTATCATCATGATCCTAAGACATGTTAATTTTTTTTCCAATACTGTTCAGTTATGTTTCAATTTGTTCTAGCTTTTCTTTGTACTTGTTGATTGCATGAGGCCATTGAAGACAGTAGTTATAGATGTTGTTTGCTGCACTTATGCATTGCCTTAATTGATTCACGTTCCTTTTAGCTTGGTAAGTGACAATTTGTATTGATTCTTCAAGTGTAGGATCACTTCTTGTTCTTCCTTGTTCTGAAACTTAGAGTCCATGATTTCCTTGATGCATTCAATCATCTCTTCTGGCAACGTATTCTATAAACTTTTTAATTTGATATGGTTTTGCACAAGATGAGAACTTAGTACACTTAAGATCATGTCCTGCTCATATGAAGGTTTGATAGACCATATGTTCCCAATTTTCTGTATTCCATCTTCCTCATGAATAAGCTGTATTAGCTCTTCTTTGGTTAAATCACCTTCTCCTTCACTTTCTCCTGTCATTTCCTTTTCTTGTTCTGGTTCAACTATTTCCAGTTCTTTTCTTAGGGTGTCCTCAGTTTCCTTATCAGATTCCTCATCTGGTATGTCCACAATCACTTGATCTTTTCCTTTCCCTTCAATTCTTGGAGTCTTGCATGCTGGTGGAGTACAAATAGTAATTTATTTTACTCTTTTCTTCTTTTTCTCCATCTCACCAAAGGAGGAACCAACTTATGAAAGGGTAATTTTCCTTCTTTGTCAATTGCACGTTCTCCATCAGCTGATCTTTCAGTAATCCGCAGAGATCAAAATCCCGATCTTCCATTATCATCTTGTGAGAAATGTAAACAACACCTGTCGAAGTTGCACCTTCTCTATTTCTAAAAAAGATTTTGTAGGATATTCCATGCACAATGTACCTTGTCACTGAGTTTTTAATTGTGGAAATTATCAATGCCCTTTGATCTCCAATTACTCCAGTTAGGGTTTTGACTTCTTTATTTTAGATTGATTTCTTCCTTGGCACATCCCCAACTTTGCATAACCCAGTTACAATTTCAATCACTTCTTTCGAGATGTGGTAGGGTTTATCTAGAGTTAGAATATCATCATTCAATTTGTCTAGAATAAACTTGATGATTTCGGCATTTACGAAATAGGGGAATTCACTCCAAATATCCAAGCTTTTGTGTTTTGCTTCTTTCAACCATTTCAATTCATTGTGTGACAATATGTTTCTTTCATCTCTAATCTTCGCACTGCTATACTCATCTAGTTTTATCATTTATTTGATTTGTTCCATTTTACCTTTCGTACACATGCCTTGAAAATAAGTTCTTCAATTGCACACCAAATTAGATTGAAATTTCAATACAACTGAAGTACTTGATAGATTAGGGTTCTACTGTCGAGTATGCTTTCGAAATTCTGATGCAGAGTGCACTCTTCTTTTCTTCAATATAAAGTGGCAAATAAGGGTTTCAACTTGCTTTTTATAACTCAAACACTTAACTTTTGTTGTAATACATGCTTTTTCCCTAACTTATCTAGATACCCTGTTTCCATATACTTGAGAAAGATAACTCTTCTGTGGACCTTCAACTCAGCATAATAATCTTTCCAACTGTTTCAACAACATCTGTAGATCATCAGTGCAATCACCACGCTCATCCACATCTCAGAGTTAATTATCGGTAGGGGGTTTGAAGGATTTTCTTGACAGCCCCCCCTAGGCCAGAGGCCTAAAACTAATTCCCAGAGGAATTACTAGAAACAGGTTTTGGTGTTGGCTCATTTCCTGCAACAGAGGGACTCTTCTTCACCCATGTATTCTTCATCTGATCTCTTATTTCATCCATAGTCACTTTCCCTTTCCCTTTATCATCTTTCTACGTATTTCTACCTTTGTATGCCGAACCTCTTCTATCCATATTTTTGTTTCTGCAGAATCTTGCAATGTGACCATATTTGTTGCAATTGAAGCACACATCATTTCTTTGTCTAGACCAGTCATTCCATTGATTTCTTCTTGATCTACATTGGTTAGCAATATGCCCAAATCTTCCACAGGTATAACATTTAACATTCCTTCTATTGAAAGAGTTGTTTGACATATTTCTGCATTCGATTAACTTATGACCAAACTTATTGCAATTGAAACAATGATCGGAGAATGATGGATCACTTGATTTTATTTTACGTCTACATTGAGCAGCCATATGACCAAATTTATTGCAAGAAAATCAGTTACCATTAAATTTTTGAGCATTAGGTTGTCTTACCGGATGTCTTTTTGCTTTGTTCATCAGGTTTCCTTGCCTGGAATTCCTTTGTCCAGATCCAAAACTTTCTTATTTCTCATATCCAAGACCTCGCTTGTCATTTCCATTCTTCTGACCTTGATTTAGGCCATCAAGCTTAACTGATCTAATCTTGAAATTCTCCTTGTATTCATTTTCAGTAGCAAGTTCATCCCTGAGAATAACAATCTATTTTTCAAGCTCTTCTTCATTGTTTCTGGATTGTTGTAGTTCAATCTCTAACTGAATGAATTCTCCATTAATTCTGTTGCATTCATCATATCTCTCTTTTAGGGATTGGGGAAGATTTTCCTCATTCTTCTTACTTTCTTCAATCTCCTTAGTCATCTTCATTGCCATAGATTCCATCTCATGCTTTAGGGTAGCATTGTCTCTAGCTAGCTTTTCACATTCTTTAGTTATTTCCTTCAAGGTTTGATTCAAGTGAACATCATCCATTCTTTTGCTCTCTTTTTGCTTAATCTGGTCACAAAGATCCTTTCTCTTCTCCCTGGACTTAATAATCTAATCCTTCAATTTCTGAATGAATTTCTCAACATCCTTAAGATTTGCTTTCAATTCTTGGACTTCTGCTTTGGACTGATCAAGATCATTAAGCGCCACCAAAAGCTGCTGCTGAAGACTTCCAGAGTCAATTACATTCCAAGATCCACCTCAAGCTATTAAACTTCTTCTGAGGAACTTAGCTTTGATACCAATTGTTGGAATCAAGCAACACTGAGAGGGGGGGTGAATCAGTGTTGTGTATTTTTTAACTTTATTAATTTGATCTCTCAAGTGCCTACAACATTCAATCAAAAGAAAGATGCATGAACATAAAACAATAAGCCACAACACCATAACACAAGGATTTTTACGTGGAAACCCTGTTAGGGGAAAAACCATGGTGGAGGTCAATCCACTATTTGAGTACTCAAATAAAAGTGTTTTACAAAATGGGAATGCACTTGCATTCAGGCACACTGCCTAGAGCTCACTGCTCAAAATCAGGAAGGCTCACTACCTTACAAAGATTTGGATTACATCAAAAAGGTTGAATTGAGAAAGTAGCATCTACAAATTCCTGATTACAGTTCCGATTAGGCTCATGGATTGGATTCTGGTCCTTCTGTTTGATTATGCACTTTGCTCTGTTCTGCTTCAATTCGCTTCACAAAATCCTCTATTACACAAGTGAAACTGTGCATAATTGCTCAACTGACCTTCTAACATTTGCTACATACATCAACACATCACAAACACACACCAAGATGAAATAACCAATCTCTTATATATATCCGCTACCAAGGATTCAATCACTATAAGTCGACTTCAATAAAATAGAAAATATTTACCAATTGTCGGCTCAAATCATGAATAAAATTTAATGTGCATCCACCAAAGTTAGCCATAGCATAGTGAGGACCCAAAACAAAATCTTCAATATGAAAATACTCCAAATAATTTCACCTTGAACATCCGCAACATCCCATATTCACTTAGTCGACCTTCTAGCACTGTTGAACAGAAAATCAATCGACCGGATCTCCCAACTCGTACACCACTTGATGTGATGACACAAAACTTGAGGATAATAAATTCCATATACCCATCGACCTTCCCTAAGATCCACAATCCAAATTGATAAACTGGTAAATGCAAATAGATTGACAGTTTCAACTTCAGCCGGATACCCTGTTCTTTACTCTGTCTTCTGATATGGTCAGATACTGCAATGCAGACTGAATCAATGACTTAGGTTGCCATCAACGACAACACCAGAAGTCATATGCCAACAAAAAAAATATATTTATTATGATAAAAATACTATTAATCACACAACATAAAATAATTTATCAAAATAGAGATTCATATTATAATACAATAATTTACCACACAGATGGAGCTAAGACAACAATTGAAAAGGTGGCATGTTCATTTCATCTATGAATTGAATTTTTTGAGAATTTTATAAAACCTTTTCAATGAATCCATTTTTTATGTACCCACAAAACTACATTTCCCATTAGTGTTTCATAGTTTGAAGCCATGACATTTCATTACTTGGAGCTCATGACTTTAAAAAAATGTATAAATTTATTTAGAAGTATAAAAACTTCAAACTGTGGGGTTCATTCATATTTTTAAATGGGAAATTTAAACATGAAATACAAATAAGTTCAAATTTTGAGTGAGAATCTTGGGATTCATACAATTTATGCAAATTTTAAGTGTATTTCCATTTGTAATTGCACAATGAAGTTTGAATAATTCAAGTTCTAAAATCCAAAATCATGGAGTGTGAAGGTGCTTGGGATCTCAAAATAATTTGAACAAATTGTGTACACTTATAAATTTAATTCAAAGTCTAAAATAGTTAAAATTTAGGGTTTAAATTTTCAAAACAACTTACATACCTTCATAAATGAATATAGTTATGATTCCAAATTCTAAATAATAAAATTTCAAAGAGATAATTTTATCATTTATTCTTTCAAAATTCTAGCTTTGAAATCCAATTTGAGAAAGACTTTGAGATTCAAAATTAGATAACCAATTTTCACTAGATTAATAATAAAAAATAAGTAAATCATAAAAATTCATTAGTGCTTGGTAATTTTCATTTATATAACTTTAATATAAAGTGGTCAAAGCTCAGGGTCTACTTAAAGTTTTACAAATGTATGTAATTTAAGAATTAAGTCCAAATTTTCTTGATCTCAATATAGTATATCTATTCTTGGATTATAATTTCCTTCAATATTTCTACTAGCTTGGTTCAGATAAAAAAACTCGTTAATTCTTTTAAAAAGCCTCAAATACAAAAAAAAAACATTAAATTCCTTCACGAAGATTTCATCCATTCAATTAATGCATGGAACACTCATAAGAGTGAGTCAAAGAATGAATTACGAATCAAATCCTTGGGATCTTAAGGTGGGATGTGAATGCATTCAAAGTGGTCACATGTGTAGTAATCTTCAATTGATCTTAGATAACTTGAAGGACTTGGACCTTAGTCATACCCTCAATTTTTTTAGTGTAATAAACAAATAAGTGAAAACAAGGAGACATGTAGTTGAAAGACTTAAGAAATTGGTGAAATAAACATGAAGACTTTGGGGGAAGTGATGAAGAAAACACATAAATGTGATGTTTATACTAAATTCCCTAGGGAATATGATAAATATATGTATGAAAATATCTACAAAAAATTTACAAGGACCCCAAATGAAATTATACCTCCACCATAGTGAATGAATGTGACCACATGAACATGCTTTCTTTGACACAACATAATAGACATAACACTGCACAACGTAACAAGAACTAATCATACCTAGAAGGAATAACCCATATATTAACAAATACCACACCATGAGAGTAATGAAAGCCATTCAATCTAAAATGTAAAATTTAAATCAAATATCAAAATAAAAAGTGATAGGGTCCAAAGGGTGAAAGATTTGGAAAATTAACAAAATTCATGAAAATAAAACTCAAACAATGATTAGAACATTGGTGACTTGACCATCCTTTGGATGAATCACTAAATAAAACTATTTTGAGAGTGTAGCATGACCAAGAGTCTCTTACAAGAACCTAGTTACTATTATTAAATAAAATAACACAAATTCCTAATATGAACTTCAATGTGATGGGTAAATAACAAAATGTGACCAAGAGGACTCAATGTATAAAATTTCATGCCTAAAATGACGTGTGCATGAGCACCAAGGCAATAAGAACATATCACTCCCATAAAATTTTAATTACTCCTAGATCCCAACCAAGAACTTTAATATCCAAACATACAACCCAAGGATGATACTAACTCAAGATCCAATAGTGTGATAGAATGTAACTCATTTTCCCCCCTCCCAAACTAAAAGTATGAGAGACGAATGAAAGCTAAAAATGAAAAATGAAAGATAAGGGTATCCAATCCTAAAAATAGAGGGTCATGTTGTAGAGGCTACAAAAAAACTAGGAGGATAAAATTAAGGAGTTTGGAGAGGAGGGAGGTAGGAGGAGGGGCTTGAGAAATAAGGTGAAACTATTACAATGAAATATTTTATATTGTATAAAAATATTAAGCATGCTTATTTATCTAAGATTGCCATGTAAATAATATTATGTAGATACATAAATCAATAATAAAAATAAATTATCAAATCGTATAAATACATGATTTACATGGAGAAACCCTTTAAAAAAAAAATCTCCTAGAGAAAGATGACATGCATTATTAAAATTTAATTTACTTTCAATATAATGCCATCACATAAACCATCTATACTCTAAAAACACTTTGGAAACACTTGTACACCTATTAAAAATGATATTAAATCACCATCTCATACCTCCAATATATAAGAAAGGAGAAAGCTAAAATCATAAATGGCTTTCCTAAAACCATAGTATCAAGTAATAACTTGTATCCTAGCTTGGATAGCATATTCCAAGAGTAAATACATAAAATAACTTCACATGGGTGTTACATTGGGTCAATCAATAAGCCCCCAAGTAGGAAATATAACTGTAATTCTATCTTCAACCAATAACTCCCCAATAATTTATATCCTTAATTCTAGTGGTCCATTTGGAGCCTACTAACTCATGGGGGCTCCATCCATTATAAAAATATTATCCACTTCTTTTTCTAGTTCCTAAAAAATGGAAATTTTGTTAAATGACCTCAAAGTAAATCGTAACCACCATTATGCATCACCTCCTTCATGAATGCACATGACAATAAATGCTAAAAATATAGGGGAATTTAAATCACAAATTATTTCTCCAATTGCATCCTAGGCATCTAAGTATGCCTTCCAAGAGTGTTAGAGACATAATATATATAATACCAAGGTAAATGAAACATTAAGACACCTTAATTTCCTAAAATTCTCCCCCATGAACCACCATAAAATCCATATACTCTAACAACCCTTTGAAAAAACCTGTGTACTGTTGGCAACACAAGGGCAGACAACTGAGAGGGGGAGTGAATCAGTTGTCACCGAATTTCAACTTATTAACCTTATTAATCCTTATTCTCAGATATGAACAATATCAATGGAAGCATGAATCAACAACACATTAGAAACACACATAACACCAAGATTTTTATGTGGAAACCCTGTTAGGGGAAAAACCACGGTGGAGGTCAATCCATAAGATTATACCCTGTTAAAAGTATAAGAAGAATAAATGGGGAATGCACATGCATTCAAGCACACTGCCTAGAGCTCACTGCTCAATTACAAAGGAAGACACACTGTCTTACAGAAATATTCAGATTACAACCATCTGGATTTTGAACTAAGAAAATAGCATCTACTAATGCCTGATTATAGTTCCGGTTAAGCACATGGACACTTCTTCACTCTTCTTCACTTTTCTTCACACTCTGCTATGCCTTCGAATGATTTGAACAATATTCACACACACACACAAAAGCACACCCTTGCACTCTTCAATTCAAATAAACAATCACTCTTATATATCCGCAACATGAAATTACATTCGCTACAAGTCAACCACAAAGAAATAATAAAATGAATACAAACTGTCGGCCCAAAACAATAGATAATTTTCAATGTGAATCAACCAAGGTCGGCCACAACATAGTGAAGACCCAAATCAATATTTCCAACACAAAAACACTTCAATTAATTTCTCCTTGAAGATCCACAACATGCTTCAACACCCTATCGGCCAGGAACAAGAATAAAATGAACACGCAAGAGAAAATGTCATCCATGAGCACAACAATCAATGCAAATGTGCAACAAAGATAGAGCATGATCTAGAAACATCCAAAAACATTACGAAACATTAGAGAAGCATTCACAACAACTGAACTAACTAGAATCACATAATCTTCAATCAGAAACACCAACTGAAGCAACAAAAAAACTATCAGAATGTAAATCTTCATAACTCGATCAAATCTTCACGCGAATATCTAAAAATCAACATGGATAAGCTAGATACACTCAGCAACAAACCCTTTAGTCCACAACCTCTGATCAACAACGTACGAAACTCACCGACAGATAGAACATCACTTCACCACTAACAATCTGCAACTCATTTATTACAATTTTCTCAATATCCTCGACATATACAACTTCAAATGCACTAATGCTAATAGTGTTGACATCAATGACAACCACATATCAGAAACACAACCACAACATCCAACATGTACCTATTACAAAAATTTCACCTACAACTCAATTTGGTAGAGTTGAAACAATTATTACATCTAAGGTGAAAGGTACTTCAATAAATTTTTGCTAATCCTAGTCATTTGCATTTGAAGTTTCAAGTGTAATTCAGTTTTTATTATGCAATGATTTACAACAGAAAGAGATTATACAAATTGCATGATATTGCTGTATTTCATTCATTTTGAAAATGAAAATGTATACAATGTTGCTGTTTCATTCATTGAGATCAAAAGAATGCTTAAATATCCCACACAAGCCGTGGGAATGACTAAATTGAATTAATACAACAATTTATGCAAGCTATACATCTGAAGATTAAGTAAAGAAAAAACACATGAGAAGAGATCATATCTATCATTACCTTAAGGGCTGATGTTGATGTCGGTCCTTCTATCTTCAACTTGTTGTATTTCATTCATTTTGAAAATGAAAATGTATACAATGTTGTTGTTTCATTCATTGAGATCAAAAGAATGCTTAAATATCCCACACAAGTCATGGGAATGACTGAATTGAATTAATACAACAATGTATGCAAGCTATACATCTGAAGATTAAGTAAAGGAAAAACACATGAGAAGAGATCATATCTGTCATTTCCTTAAGGGCTGATGTTGATGTCGGTCCTTCTATCTTCAACTTGATCCTTTTATCTTCAGCTCCTTCCGTTCTCGATCTCTAGATGTACCTGTAGTTGATTGAAAGATTTGTTAGAGCTCGGGACATGAAATCTCATCATATGTTTCATCAACAAACATATAACTTACAACTATGATACATTAAATCAATTGAGCCACTATCAGATAAATGCAAAAGAGCCAAATTGGATCATCAAATGAAAGTCAAATCATTAGAAAGAGCATTGAACCTCACTATTTTATCTAGCTAGTTTGCTCATTGTGCAGGTATAGGTTCATCTTTCATTTCATGATTCATCTCTTTTAACATTTCAATATGTGGAGAGAAATGTGGCTCCCACAAGGGTTGAGCCCAACATGCTTATCAACATCCTTTTTCATATTACAATCAACATCAGTAAAGTTGCACATTCTACAAAGGAGCAGTGAAAATATTTATTACAGGTATAAACAAAGATACAGTAGTCAAGTGGCATGGAGGAAAAGAGATTCTTAAGTGTGGATAGCAATCAGAAAGCAACATTCATAATATTCACTACAGAACAATACAAACCATAGAAAGGATACAGAGTAAGATAAGTTCTCATCATTCTTATATGCCATGAATCAACAACCTGTAGAATATCAAGATTCAGTCAAGCATGCATACACAGTACAGTCATGATGTGGAGCCTAGATCATCAATATAAGTGGCATTTTAAACTTTTGACAGTGATAGCCAAGAGGTTTAATAACAAAGAGGACTGCACTAAAGAAACACAAAGCTTATAAAGTCTGTGAAGGAAATAAAGAGATATAATGAATAGAAGTGACAGTCACCAATGCTAGGAGATTGTGAGTTTTGGTTATGAGTTTTGGTCTTGCACATGGAACCTGTGGATGGGAAATAGAGGAATTAAAAAATTGGAAGGATGCAACTGGTTGAAATTTTAAAAGAAAAAAAAGTGCTGGCTCAAGGTGCATACCTTCACAATAAGAGGCATAGCTCATCTATAGATACATAGGATACAAGCAAGCTTGGATAAATTGATTGAAGTTGGGTATCTGTCAGAAAATAATTTTGAACTAAACCATCTTGACTTGGAAGACAAGTAACCTATTCTCTACCATCACAACAAGAAGCTGCCTTTTGCATGTGTGACTACCACATTCGACATTAAATTCATTTCCAAAATTGTTTGGTCAGGCATGCAGGCCATTTCTATCATATCTTTGAAGGAATTTTTATTGCAGGGATTGTTGGTGATGGTTGGTGAAGCATTGTGCCCTTGGCTATATTTGTTTTGGAACTTTTGAGAATATTTTGGGGACTTATTGTTAAACTCTTGTGCCCATTCATCAAATTGGATTTTTGATCTATTTTTTTCAGTGGTGAATGGCTATTTTTGGTTTGAAAATATGACAATCTTTTAGTAAGATAACCTTTTCTCGTTTTAATCATATTGGGTGCATGGTTCTATTGATTTCAATTGAGGAAATGAAAAACACAAATTGGCCATCCTGGGTTACTATGTTGGAAATTTTTATAATCAAGGTGTGCATATTTGCCACTCTTTCTTATCAGGAATATTTTTTGTAGAATGCAATATATCGAATAGTGCATAGGATATGGAACCTATAATGTGAAAAAAGAGGAGGCTACGGCCTGTAGAAAATGGAACCTTGACATGGCCAATGAGAAAGGGAAGCACGGATGATTTGCATGCCTTAACATAGAGAAAGAAGGCCATGGGTTTCAAAACTTCGACAGTAGGTTTAAAACCACAAAAGTCTATGCACAAGTGTTTCCAAATTACACACAATAACATGTATGTTCTAATAGAAAACCCATGAGTTCTTATACAGAGGGAACTAAAGGAGGCTGAGCAATGAAGAATCTAAGCAGGGTGATCCCACAAAGCTGGTTTACAATTTCTGAGAGATTTTGATTTTTGCTGAAATCACATATTTTTAGAAAATATAATGATTTAAGCCTTAAAAAGTTCCATTTAAAGAATTCCAATTTAAGAGGGTTTGATCAAACTACCTTAGATCAAAACCCCTTGGATATAACCCCGCTAGTTTTAAACCATACCTATAACGGAGTCTCCTTTACACCTATCAAAATGCTGATAAAAAACCACTTTTGATTTAACTTTTGGGGGATCAATTGAATTCATTTAAAATTTATTTTTTGTAAGTATGTAGTCCTTATTATAAGCTTCCTAGAAATTATAATTTTAAATAAATTTAATTTAATTATTATATTTATTTTTTATTTCTTGTGAATGTAGGTTTTTCATCGAAAACCAAGCTCTTTATTCTACACATGTGGAAAAATAGAAAATTATCAAAAAAAATATTGAAAAATATGAGTGCAGATATTGAATTTCTTAATCCAACCAAAAACAAAATTGAATTTCAATACATACAAAAAGAGTTACGCGTTATACGGTCGCACTATGTCTAAATTGTAATTGGTTTGACTTCGAAACTTGATTAAAGAAAAAATATTGAATAAAAAACTATCTAACCAAGTGGAAGCACTAGATATCAGAGTTACAAATCTAAATTCGAAAGAATTATAATTTCATCCTTCATGGAAAAAAAGTTATGCGTTATATGGTGAGCGTCACTTTTTAAAAATGTTGTTTTCTAAAAAAAACTAGTTTTCAAGGGAGATGAAAAAAGAAGTGCAATCTGATTCCAAAATTTTTGAAAAAAATATATTTAGAATCTAGAAATTTTTTTCACAAAACTCTAGTTTGCATCATCTTCAAATTCCTCACGGTTTAGCCGCTATAGGTGCCCGAAAGTGAAGATTTAGTTAAAAAAAATGATTTCAGTGTCCATTTTGGCCAAAAATTGCAAACCACTATTGTGGGATCACCCAACAACAAATGAAGAATGAATGCCATGACCTGTGGTATTTCATACAAATACCCTCGGGTTTTACAAATTTGAAAGACAAAAGGAAGCATAGCGAAAAGGGGGTTTTCATCATGCCTTTCATGAAAATCACTGAGAACACAGACGGTGAGAAAAAACTATGCAAATTAACAGTTTTGCCAATATTTTATCGTGGCCAAGGCATATGCATTTCACTTCTTCCTATAAGTTTGATGAATCTCAACAAAAGAAATATCAATATAATTGATTCTATTCATGGACTCAAACACAGCCAATAGCAAGACATAAAGAAATCACAACATTTCTATAGAAAAGCACTTACCACACAATCTCTAGCAGAGAAATCCTAGTAGACTCCACGAAGACTCCAAGTTGAAACCCTAGCATGGTGGCAACATAAGCAATGAAGTGAAGTGGAACATAAGTTGCAAATGAGCTTGCAGGTTAGGGCTTTTTCTTTTGGGTTTTCTATGAAAGCTCTAAAAGTTTAGCTAACCAAGGTATTTTTATCCCTTCATTTTACAAATTGCATATTAAAAGCCTAGCCTGTAGCTAAGCCTAATTAAACATTCTTTGCCCCCCTATATTTTGCATAAATTAAGGCAAAAATAGAATATGTAAACAAATATTAAAAGTGTAACAAATCACTTTAATATTTGATATATAGATGCATGAATAAAACAACCATATAACACATATTAAAGTAATCATTATTGGTTACTTTTAATATTTATTCAAACACTTGATTCATGTCCTAAATCATGCAAAAACAGAATGGGAGAGAAGTGGAGTTGAGATTCTGTGGAACTGAGAGTGATTCATGCATTTAGAGTTTAACTGAAGTGTTTTATCCTAATTTTCAGTCATTTGGAGTGAATTTGGGGTCAATCTCTGTCAAACTAATTGTGACAGTGAGTTTGAACCTATCTTTGCTCAAATTGCTTTAGTTTTGACCTCTCTTTCTGAGGCTTTTCATCTTTGCTCTTGGGAGAGATATTTGGAGATATTTTCACTTGCAATTAGCTACTAGTGCCACCTCTTGGCACCTTGGAGTTACCTATTGTATATATTGAAAAAAACTTAGTCTTTTTCCCTAGTTCTTGCATCTTGCCTTTGCATTCTACAAAGAGAGATTGATGTTGTAACTCACTTTTTACAGTTATTAACATATACAACAACTTTTATAGGTTATTGAATATTGTCATTTGCATAATTTTCTTTCAATTTCTTATTTGCAATCAGGGGTTAGCCTTCTCACATTTAGGTGTTTTTCCTCTGTTGATGATTTGGATGCAAATTTAATGATTTTTAAATCTCAAAACCTTTAAATTTATGTCTCATTCATGGATGCATGTACACAGAAGCACGTTTAGTCATAGGTCATTAATTGTTCTATAGATTTATCTTCCCGTTAAGGTTGTGAAAATATCATTTTCCTTCATTAAGGATAGATTATCAGGCCTTTTTGTGAAACATTTATGTGATTAAACTGTTCAATTTGAGCTGTGAAAACAAATTTTATGAGAGATAGTTGTAAATCAGGCTGCTCATTTTTTCCATTTAGGTGCATCACCATAGTTTAAGATTTAGTTTATCCATTTATTTTAAAGCTTTTCTTCCCTTTACCTTAAAGATTACCAGTTATTCATTAGAAAATCATAAGGGAGCCAACCCATAATCTGGAGATTCATCTTCACTATGAGCATACCCACAGGCTCGAACATGTTTCCATGTTTCACGAGATTGTTGAGCATATAAAATTAGCATCCGGGTGCAATCTCCGTGACAACAGTACCTATTAAAAATGATATTAAATCACCATCTTATAGCTCCAATATATAGGAAAGGAGAGAGCTAAAATCATAAATTGTTTTACTAAAACCATAGTATCAAGTAATAACTTGACTCCCACCTTGGAGAGCATCTTCCAAGAAGATTAAATACATCAAATAAATTCACACGGGTGTCACATGGGGTCAATCAATGAGTCCACAAGTAGAAAATATAATCACAATTGCATCTTCAACCACTACCTCCCCAAAAACTCACATCCTCAATTCTAGTGCTCTATTTTGGAGTCCACTAACTTATGAGAGCTCCATCCACCATAAAAAGATGTTCCACTTCTTTTTCTAGTGCCTGAAAATGGGAAAGTTTGTTAAATAACCTCAAATTTAGTCGTAACCACTATTATGCATCACCTCCTTTGTAACGCTCCTCTGTGCAAACCCCAAAGGACAACATAAACAACAAATTACCACACATTTTTTTTTTGAAAGTAGAACAATACATAAACATGAACATATATTGCATATAAAGCGATTATAAAATCACAATTACCATTACATCCTCTAGGGTACACAAGATGGCATCACGAAGTCCTAAAACTAATACCATAACGATAACGAACAGATCAAGGTTACATAAAGATAACATCCAACCATCCATGATCAAAAGAGATGAAAAAGATACATATAACATTTTATTAATAGTTGAATATGGCAATTGTGGATTATATTTCCATAGATACAACACCATTTAGAATTACATACTATGAAACGTTAACACATAAAAGTACCAAGTATTTATATACATTTCATGAACAACAGACATCCATCAGAGATCATAAATTAAGGTCAAGGGTTACAATCATTACAATGATAATAAAAGTTACATCGTATGAGAGATATAGTGATATAGAAGTGTTCCCCAACAAGAATGTGAACAATACAATAAGATAGAATGATACTCTGGAAAGGTGAATACAAGGTAAGAAGTCTAGCTGAGACTTGGGTACAATTCTGGGGACGCTGCAAGTGGCACAATCTGCATATCTCGATCCTTGGCTGGGGACCCAATGGGGTGCATAGCACGTTCCACCCGACCATGTGGACCCGAAATTCCACCCCCCGTGCTAGGAGTTGACAAGAAAGATCCCCATTCCTCAACCAAAATAGTCAAATGAACCAAAAACAGACCAACCTCCACAACAAGGATAATGACATAAGGTAACAACCCAAAACATTGCCATCACATAGCCACAACAACATAATGAAAAGTCCAATCAAAAACTAAATGCCAATATTGTAGTTCAACATTAAGTAACCATAAGAGGTGCCAACAACAATAGGATCCAAAGCCTTCGAATGAAAATGCGATATCAACCAACAGTAAATAACAAGGGCACCTTTCATTAGCATCAATCAAGTCGCCATGAGGCATATGTGCAACACTAAAAGATAGAACTTGGAGGCTTCAACAACAACTAACACCAAGAACCAATTGCCTCAACACCATCAACAAGTCAATCAACACTCCCAGAGGCAACCAAACAAGAGAAAATAAATGGGTACTGTAGGAGAGTGTCATCGCATGGCCTTACATGGATTATCCAAGCAACCTATCACAAGGTACCGCCTCCATCTATGGTTATCCAGGCAGCCTATCTCAAGGCACTGCTCCATAGGGTGACTCATGCGGAACCACTTACCTTTCGTGAGGACAAGGCAATGATCTTACCAACCAGGTCTTATCATCCCATCCTTAGCCTATGAAAGCACTAACGGTATGGGTGAGGTTCATAATTAATCTTGTTTAATGTTTATCTACCCAACCTACTAGTTAATTAATTACATTATCACTTGATTAAGAAACTCTTCCATGGGTTATCCAAACAACCCCTTTGTGCGCCGACCCCCATGAAGAGCCACTCTCCCTATGGCACCAAAACTAAATACAAGCAAGGGGTGTACCTCATCTCACATAACCAAAATCAACGTATACATAACTCACAACATGCGAGGAAAGAACCATCTCGCAAACCCATTCCATATCACTGAAACAAGAACAAGGAGGTACCACCCACCAAATCAAAATTCAACACCATAGTACAAAGTAATACCCACAAGCTCAAAACCCAAAATAAGAGCAATAAATCCCAATGGTACAACCGTGGAAAAATCAACATATGTCAAGTTCCTCCATTGACTCTAGAAGCCAAAAAACACTGTAAATCCACAATCTTCAATTGAAGGTAATTCAAATATGTTAGGTTCCCAACCATCTCAAATATGACCACAAGAAAAACAATGCAACAAAGTCTCCTTGATCAGAATTAACACAAAAGGAAAACTTATTTCGAGGAACCCACAAAAATGACTATATAAAATTCCACAATCGCAAAACGACAAGAGAAGAATAAGAGTGATAACAAACATGATGAGATCTTCGAACTCACTCAAAGCTAGCAAAATCAACTCATTATAGAATTAATCGCAAAGATCAAAATCTTCTCAATAACCCTTTTTGGGCATAAACAAACTCCTTCCATAAAAGTCAATAATCAAAATCAAATATAAGTCGAAATCCACCATAATATCTAAAATCAAAATATAGAGTCCCAAACATCGAAACAATACCCAATCAACAACAAGGTTTTTAGTTCAAGCAACCCTTACATGAATAATCAATATCACTTTCACTTTGACCAATAACCAAATTAATTTAATCAAGATATACTCCAAAACAATAATCAAAATTCAAGCTCCATATCAAATAAACACAATATTCGATCAATAACCAAGACAACCATATTATTTTGCCACTTCCTAAAACTCATTACTTAACCATAATGCTATAGGGGTTATACAGAAGTAAAGTTCACTAAGAAGTAATTGTGCACACCGTCAAGCGATGAAGAGGAGCCTAAAATTAATATTACAAAAGAATGTCAGGTATTTACTACTAGGGATGAATGTGTTTGATGTTAACTTGTAGACACAAGGTTACCTCAACCTATAGTAAATATTTTTATTTATTTTTAATTCACGATTAAATTGTTATATCCATGAATTACTAATTTCATATTATTTCTCCATGTCAAGCTAAGGTCGTCCTTGAGACCAAAGCTACTTCTAATGCAAATGTCAACGTCACTTTTTGAAAACCTAGTTAATGCTAACACTAATATCGCCCTTGACATTAGTATGAGTACTACTGTTATTTATTACTACTATCATCATTTTAAAGTCTATTACCAATACTCTTAATATTTCTTATAAGGTGATAGTTGATATTAACATTCCTCCAAACCCAAAAAGGAGGATAAATTATTATTGTTTCATATATTTATTTAATTATCCATTATTTGAATTCATTTATCTATATATATCTATATAGATATTCTTTATACTCAAATATTCTATTTACATTAAAAAAAGTAATTTAAACTTAGAATAATAATAATTATCTTTTATAATGAAATAAATTGTTTATTATATAAATTATGTTATATAAAGGAAACCTAAGAGAATATTTTCTTTTTCAAAAAATCGTATAAATACTTACTCAAATATTAAATCTTTACTTTTTAACATACTTTTACATTAAATTAATATGCCCTTTTATCTAGGGAGGGATATATTCTCTTTCCCTTTATTAAGGGAATCTTAAGACTTAAGGGAATTACGTGAAAGCTCTTAAAAGCTAAGGTTTAAGGTTAGGATTTCTTTTTGGTAATGATAACGCAACAAATCTTTTCTTCTTAACTTTATTACAATCGTCCAAACTCAACCATATTAATAGAGGCGCTAGCATTCACTCTGACTCAAAAATATAATAATATTGTCTCTTTTTTATAAATTAATATGACTCCTTCAAAGGGAACGAAAATATATATTCCCCCACTTTTCTAAGTAAGGAATATTTTTCTTCAACATGAGAAACATAACACGATGAACTTAAATGTTAAGGCAACTAATTATAAAGGCTTGGCATGCAGCATAAAAGGATAGAAGAATTTTGTCAGATGCTGAAGTTGCAAGATGAACCATCTCCATCGTTTAAACAGGGATAATGTTCTTGTGGAGATTTTTGGTGCTGCTAAAAGAACCAAAACAAAAAAACTCGACCTGTACTAATAAATTGTGTACTGTAACGGGTATCCAGTAATGACAAGGGACATCCATCCAAGCATAACAGAAGGTGGGTTTATGTCAGATATAATATTTGGACATGCTCTGGAAGGAATGTATGCAAAGAAGAGAAAGCACAACACGACACGTGAACTGTTTAACAGATTGCTACAAAGAAATGTCATCTCTTGGAAAGCCACAATCACAGGGTATTAAATGGATTGGGGAAAAGCCTTAAAAACTTTCAAGCAGATGTAATAGCAAGTAACTTACCTCAAGATCCTGCACCAATGTGGCGTACCTGACTGAATTCCACCATTCATGCCTTTAGCCTCACCTAGAAGATAGGTATGAGGAATCCCAATTGCATTCTCAGAAGCACGTCTTATATAAGGACTATACAATCTAGCATGTCCAACCTAAGTACTATAGTTGTGGGAGCAGTTTCAGACATGAAATTGACCATGCTGTTTTAGAGTGTGGTGATAAAAATATGCATCATATATTAGTTTTTACTGATTTATACTTAACTACGCAGGGTGAAGGATGCCATAAAGTTAAAACCTAAATGTGCTCATTATTAAGATCTCGACAGTAATTTTCATTTTAATAAACATACCCTAAAAAAAAACCACAGTGGAAACCTTATTATTCATTTACTTTTTGTCAGGCTGCAGCTAGCCAAATTGGAGAAGTGAAATGTCAGCCTGTGCAACACAGAAAAAGGCATGTGAACTGTTGACAGGATGCCACAAGGAGATGCGATATGATTGCAAGATATGCACAAAATGGATCTGCTGAAAACTACTTTAGAAACTTTCAAGCAATGCAATCGGCAGGTGTAAACTGAACACCACACTTTTGCCAACATTCTATCTGCCGATGCTGAAATAGGCATGTTAAAAATAGGGTCAATACTTCAATCAAATTGTAAATGGATAGAGGAAAGGCTCTGAAGCTCTTAAGCAAGTGCGATTGGTGAGTGCAAAAACCAGACCCGCAAGATTTTCAAGAATGGGAGTTGCGAAACAGGGTATGGACATACAAAATGCCGTAGCTACAACTGCCATACAAAATGGGGAAGAAATAATATTTACCCAACTTAATTTAGCTTCCATTTAATAGATAACAACAGATTTGGTTTAGAAGGCAATAGAACACCAAACAACAAATCTTCTGGCCATGTACCAATTTTAACAAAAGCAGAAGGAAAAAGAAAACTCATTGGATCCATGGCAAGCAACTCGCCTCAAGATTTTGGCCAAGATGAGTCATATAGGCATGCTTGTTAGGTAAATCCCTAGTTTTCATGACCTTTGCCAACACCTCTCTGGCTGCGCCAAAATCCATCAAAGCATAGAGCATGGAAAAATTTGTCAGAAAGTTGCAGCTTCCCTGCAGAGTATGCGCAAGATGGTTCTGCTCCCCGCGCATGGAAACTTTTCTTTTTTCTCCAAACAGTCCTCCTTCTCCTTTTTTTTTTAATTCCCCCCATATAATAACTAGTCGCTACCAAGCTAACAATTGTCTAGCCAGCGAATAGGCAATTTGCCAGATGTTGTAGTTGCATCTGCCCTGGCAGATATGCATGCAAAATATGGACGCATAGACAAGGCACGTGTTTTGACAGAATTGATTTCATTTTATTTTATTTTTCTAGACATTTATTTTGTTCTCCTATATATGTTTTATGTTGAATGTTGAATAATAAGTGTATTTTAAATATAGTTTGATTCTTTTAATACATTATTTTGACTTGTATATTCTAAAGATGGAGTCTAAATACAAATACATTCTCATATGCATTTGATAGAAAGTAAATTTCAGAATTCTAACTTTTTAGTTTAAGTGCTACATCTATCATCATAATATATTTCTTCTTATTATTTTATTTATTCTCACTTAATATTTCCAAATTTACCCTCTAGTATAATCATTTTCTTATACAAATTTAATACTATCATAGCTACTTGTGTATTCATATAGTATTTTACTTTTCCACCTATTAAGCTCCATGTGATAATTCAGTCATATGTATGTATATATATATTAAACGCACATAAGTAAACACCCATATAACTTTATTGATATTATGCTCAAAATTCACTAAATATTTTAATTCGATATCTTAACTCAACCTATAAGGTGATTTAGATAGCTATGCATATATTTAAGATAGAATACAACTTTCAAACTAATTGAATATAATACGGTTTTCACATGAGTATACTAATATACCTAAACCGATATTTATACATAAACCAAACTATATAAGTAGTCTTATAGGGAGCAAAAAGGTTTATAAAATATGTCACATTTGGAAGAATCAAATCTTAAAACTTTATTTAGTTTCTTATTCACTGGAATTGCTCTCCAAAAGAGCATAAACAAATCAATTTTTTTCAAGTGATTCACTTATTAACTTTTCTCTTGTGCATTCTTAGTAGATTCAATCATCTACTCATTTAACTATTATCTAATTAGACATATGGCCTGTTAGTTACTATAAATAAATGAGCTCAGTGCATTCCCAGATAATGTGCAATACGGTTATTATCAACAAATGAACTCAATAGTAATAAACATATGATACCAACATTCAACTAAACAACTCACTCAATTGTCACAAAGGCCAAAAGCGGAAGGGTGCTACATCCTTCATGAATACACATGACAACAAATACCAAGAATCTAGGGGAATGTAAATCATAAATTAATTCTCCAATTACACCCTAGGCATCCAAGTATGCCTTCTAAGAGTGTTGGAGACACATAGTATATAATACCAAGGTAGATGAAACCTTAAGACACCTTAATCCTAAAAATCTCCCACTTGAAATTATACATTATAAATATATCCATAATAAATAAAAATTTAAAATGAAGTAAAAGAACCAAGGTCCATGACCTTCACACACCAAGAGAACTTATCTGGAGGCACTAGCTTCATGAGTGTCAACCTTCTACAACATGACCTTACAATTTGTAGACACTTGAAATATCATGATTGATATCATGCACTCGATTCTGATGAGCTAAATTCAATTCTTCCTTGATCATTTATTTACTAACCTATTAATTGAATAATATTTATTTAATTAATTCATCAAATTCTTCCTTTAATTAAATAAATCAACTTTATTTAATTAAATCCTAATGTTCCTCCTTTAATTAAATAAATCAACTTTATTTAATTAAATTCTAATGTTCTTCCTTTGATTAAATAAATCAACTTTATTCTTCCTTTAATTAAATAAATCAACTTTATTTAATTAAATCCTAATGTTCTTCATTTAATTGAATAAATCAAATTTATTTAATTAAAATCTCCCAACTATCCTCTCATTTGATTTAAATAAATCTAAATATCTAAATCAAATGTCAAATCAACTAATCTCCTCTAAGTTAATTAATCCTAGATTAATTAGCTCCTAACACTAATCCTCCATTCCTCTAGCTTTTGCAAGTTGCACATGTAAATCAATTTATTTGATTTACTAATTATTCTCTTTTCATTCAAATGTGGCATATTCTTGGAATATTCCACCAATTTGAAATCTCCCTCCCAAAACGACTTTTTCCTCCAACATGGCATTAAAGTCTCTTACATGTCCTCTCCTTGAGCCAACTTGGCATTAACTCCTCTTACAACTCTTCTTGCACAAGCCATCTTTTGAATTTCAAATTCCACCTACATGCATTTAACATGCACATTGTTCAAAATGTGCTCCACTGTCCATTAGCACGTTGACAAGTGGCACAATGCCATTGGTTCAAGTTTAGCCCACATTCATCCCATTTTTCATTCCTCCATCCTTCTCCATTATAAATAGAGTCCTTCTCTATTTGTTTGATCATCCACAATCCATGTAAAATCACTATGCTCATTTGAATCCACCATTATCATCAATATCATCCATATTGCATCAAAGTTTTCATAGAGTTTCATCAATCATAGCTAGGTTATCAACATTTTGAATCGAGGAGTACACAATCATCATCATCATCATCAAAGCTTTGTAAGGAATTGGGAAAGGGCTTCTTTCCACATCAAAGAAGCACCAATTCCCCCATGGGATGCTGGTTTGAATAAGTTTTCTTAGCTTTCAATAGATTTCTTTTGATATTCTATCTTGTTTTCTTGTTCCTTTCATTTAAATGAATTGCATTGGGAATGATTGTTTTAGACTTGTTTATTGACTAACATTGGATTGTTTGATCATGTTTGAGTAGCTCTAGATCAACCATTCACATTTTGGTGCTAGAAGGAGGATTCCTCGATTATTGAAGGAGGATTCAACTGACTTACCTATGCTCTTCAAGGATTCCTCCCTTCTCATGATTAGTAGCTCATCTTTTGAGTCCAACAATCAAACCCATCAGATAAACTTAGTCTATCCCCAACTCATCGATTACAACCAACGAGGACCACCAATTTTGGACACATTCAAAAATGATGAGGCGCTCTTAGAATTCATGGGATTGCAGGATACTATACCATGTGGAGATCACAAGGCCGGGTTCGACATCGTGCTAGACACACATGCCTATTATGGGGAAACAATTGAATCCTTCAGTCACAAAAGTTAAAATATGAGAATATCTTTAGGTCTTTGAGTGAAAAACACACTGTGGCACTCTCTGACCCAAAAATAGTAAAAATAAAGGATGCATCCAATGGTGAAAACCTCTCTGAGGCACTGGAGAATGAAGGATTCAATCTTCCTCTTAGTTCCATTCATTAGGAGAAGTCAACGGTCTTAGTAGAGAAGTGCAATCCAGTCAACTTGGGAACAAAGGAAACGCTGCATATCACCTTCTATGCAAAATCACTTCTCACAGAAGAGCAAGAACCCCTAGCTGGATTCCTAAAAGAAAGAAAGAAAAACTTTTCATGGACCTATACCGACATGCCTGGGCTTGATCCAAAAGTTTTGGTTCACCACCTAGCTGTATATCCTGAAGCAAAGCCGGTAAGACAAAAGCTAAGAAAGATGCATCCCCAGATAGCATTGTTGGTCAAAATGGAATTACAGAAGCTCCTAGACGCAAGGTTCATATGACTAATTGATTATCTAGAATGGGTCTAAAATATTGTACCTATTTCAAAGCTCACTGGGGGTATCTGTATCTGCATAGACTTCAGAGATCTGAACAAAGCATTTCCCAAGAATGATTTCCCTCTCCCAAACATTGACATGATTGTGGATACAACGACAAGACATGAAATGTTATCGCTAATGGACGGATTCTTAGGTTGCAACCATATCATGATAGCTAAGGATGACCAACATAAAATGAACTTCACTTGTCCATGGGGAACATATTGCTGGAATATGATGCCATTTGGGTTGAAGAACGTAGGAGAAACCTATCAAAGGGCCATGACACTAATCTTCCATGATATGATTCAAAAATCTGTGGAAGATTATGTGGATGACATATTGGCCAAATCAAAGAAATGTCAGGATCACATAACAACTCTAAGCTCCATCTTTGACAGGCTAGAAAAGTACAATGTCCGACTAAATCCAAAAAAGTGTGTCTTCAGGGTACAATCAAGCAAGCTCCTAGGGTACATTGTATCAATGAGAGGAATCAAGGTAGACCCCACCAAAGTCAAAGCAATCCTTGAAATGGAGACACCAAAAACATTGAAACAACTAAGAGGCCTACAAGGAAGACTCCAATCCATCCGTCGATTTATAACGCAACTAGCAAACAAGGCTATCCCATATTCTCATCTACTCCACAAGGGGGTAGCATACAAATGGGATGAGAAATGTGATAAGGCCTTCAACAAGATCAAGCAGTACTTACTCACACTGCTAGTTCTCATGCCACCAATTCCAGGCAAACCCTTGATACTGTACATATCAGCAACAACAGGAGCCCTTGGCGCTCTCCTAACACAACATGATGAAAATAGGAAAGAGAGAGCTATCTAATACATCAGTAGAACCATGGTGGGGCATGAACTGAATTACACATCCATTGAGAAAGCTTGCTTAGCAGTCGTGTTTTCCACACAAAAGTTCAGACATTACATGCTAGCACATTAGATAAAACTTATTACAAAGATAGATCCTCTCAAGTACCTGCTTTCTAAAGCAACACTCATAGGGAAAAAAACTAAATGGGTTATGATCTTGATAGAGCATGAAATTGAGTATGTGGAATGCAAGGCTATTAAAGGATAAGCAATTGCAGATCAACTGGAAGAGGCACCGATATATTCAGAAAACCCACTTGTATCAGAGTTCCTTGATGAGTCAATCTTCAACATAAGTGTACCAGATCACTGGAAAATGTACTTTGATAGATCGTACACACAACATGGGTTAGGAGAAGGGATCTTCTTCATCACTCCACAAGGGGATTGCATACCTAAATCATACAAGTTGTCATTCCCTTGCACAAATAGCATTGCAGAATATGAGGCTCTTGTCATAGGGCTGAGGATTGTAGTACAGTGGCAGATCATGGCGCTCAAAGTGTATGGGGACTTGCAGCTCATAATCAACCAGGTCAATGATGAGTATAAAACAAAGGATGAAAAATTAACCCCATAAAAGAAACTGGTGGAAAGCCTCAAAGAGTTCTTCATTGATATCACATTTGAATAGCTACCAAGAGAAAATAATAGAGCAGCAGATGCTATGGCAACAATTGGATCGCTATTGGATATCCCACGCAACATCCCAAAGCAAGAATTCCTCGTAGAGTAGCCTCTTGTACCAACATTTGAAGTACCAGAATATGAATTTATGTGCAAAATCGTTGGTCCCAGTGATCCCTGGTATCATGATATATACACCTACTTGAGAATAGGAGTCCTCCCCACTGATATAACCCCAAATCTTAAAAGAGACTTTGTCAAGAAGTCCTCCCGTTTTGTCATCTTAGGAGATACCCTATACTATAGGAGCATTGAAGGAACCCTTCTATGATGCCTAAACGCTAGGGAAGCTTTGACCACTTAAACTGAGGTACACAACAAAATTTGTGGTTCACATTCGAGTGGTATGACCTTGGCTAAGAAAATGCTGAGGACTGGGTACTATTGGCCTACAATGGAAAGGGAAGCTCATGACTACGTCTGAAGGTGTTTGCAGTGTCAGCAGCATGGGGATCTCATCCATGCACCAACTCAGGAGCTCCACCTAATTGTTACACCTTGGCCCTTTTCACAATGGGGGCTCGATCTCGTCAGCAAAATCACCCCCACCTCATCCAGTGGACATAAGTTCATCATCATCGCCACCGAGTACTTCATGAAGTGGGTGGAAGCCATCCCCATGACCTATATCATAGGAAAGCAAATATCCAAGCTCATCCTGAACTACCTAATTTTCCGCTATGGTGTCCCTCAAGCCATTATCTCAGATAACAAGACACCTTTCAAAAATTAGGATGTTTGAGACCTATGCCAAAAGTTTAAAATCCAACAACACTTTTCCACTCCATACTACTCCTAAGGAAACGAACAAAGGCTACAAATAAGACCATCCTGAAAATCCTCAAGAAAACAGTCAATGACGCTGGTCGTGACTGGAACCTGTAGCTGAATCCCACCTTATGGGCCTACCAAACAACCATCCACACACCAATAGGTACGACCCCTTTCTCCTTGTTCTACGGATCAGAAGCCATCCTCCTTATTGAGATCGAGCTCCCGTCTATGAGAATATCATTACAAAATCTCATCACAGATGAAGAATATCTGGTATCATGGTTGAACGAATTGGAACTATTGGATGAGCGACACATGGATGCCTAAACCATTTTCAAGTCTACCAAAACTGACTCAAGCGGAGCTACAATAAGAAGATCAGGAGTCAGACCTTTCAATTCAGAGAGCTTGTGTTGAAGGAGAATCAAAAGAATGTCCCAAATCTAGATAGAAAGGGAAAGTTTGAACCCAATTGGTTGGGACCCTTCATCATCACCGCAAGCTACAAGTCAGGGGCATATCATCTATCAACGCCCGAAGGGGAACCTCTGTAGGAGCCCATGAATAGCTCCCATCTCAAAAAAAATTATGCCCAATCTTTCAAGGTGTAAAACCAAAAATACAAAAAAATAAAAAATACAAAAATCCAAAAAAAATTAGAAAAGGATTAAAAACAGTAAAGAGAAAAATCGTCCTCTAGTGAAAACCACTTTGGTGGTGTTTTGGGAAAGTACCTTGGTGAAAACCTGGAAAACAGGCACCTTGTGTAAATAAGAACTTTCCATCCACCGGATCTCCATGGGTTGTTCTGCATCATTCATCCATCACATTCCATTACACTTCCATCCCATTTGTCCATCGCGCATCCACGTCCGCATCATAGCTTGATCCTGTGTTTGTATCATGATCCCTCCTCGTACTACTCGACCCATCGTTAAGGTTAGTTTGTCCTACCTATATCGGAGTAGTCTATCGCATCGCACCACGCTGGGGGCATGTTCTTATACCTGTATCAGATAGGATTCGTGTATATTTTTGAAGTCTTCCCTAAATCAAAAAATCCAAAAACATTCAAAACATGTCAAAACCCAAAAAGCAGGTCGAAAAGTTAGTCAAAAAGTCAAAAACAGAGTCATCTTGTCGAACTACGGGTCTCTGAGCTCTGAATGTAGGCAAGGTTGATCTTTGATCATCCCCCGAGACACTTGGGTCAGTCCTTTAGGACTCTGTCACAATAAACTAGCAATCCATTGTTCATATCTCATCAATAATTGAGTCTGTGTCAGTCAAACTACGTGGTCTTTGCATGTAGAGCTTAGGCAAGGCTAATCTTTGATCAGCCCCCGAGGCCCCTAGGATAGGTCTTTAGGTTAGTATTTTGGTCAAAATCTCAAAAAATACCAAAAACATTAGAAAATTTGAAAATCAAAACATTCATAAAGCATCTTGAAATTACCAAAAACAACCTCAAAACATTTCAAAAACATAAAAAACATCCAAATATTTGAAAAAATCCATCCACCCCGTTTCGTGATCACCCAAAATAAACATCCACTCATAATAAATCATTGTCATCCTCAACCTTTGGTGAAACAATCGGAAACAAGTCTAGCAGTTTGAAAGTGAAAACTTAAACATCAAAAGTCTCAAGTCTAGGTCAGTAAGTAAACAAGTTGGTCAACTCTTGGTACTAATAACCCATCATCTAGTCAATCCCCAAATCATCTGATAACATCATGTCCTAGGATGCATCCTTCCTACAATGGACATCAACATCAGGCATCACCATAGTTTAGTCTTGGCTAGAGGTATGAAGAACATTGGCTTGTTTGTTTACTTGATCTTTTTCTTGTCGAATTATCTTATTGCGCTCATTCCAATGACCTCTCAATGATGTCCAAACAAAGAGATTTAGAGAGAAAGGAATGGAGCAACGATCATTATCTTTTTTCTGCTGTGCTTGTTGGATATTCTTGTAATATAACCTTAATGAATACTTGCTTTATTAGGTATGGATGGAAGGTGTTTTGGATAGCTTGTTGACTATTACATTGTTATTTTTTTCCTTTCCATGTTTTGGTCTGAGATGTTTGAAACATCTGAAGTACATCCTAGTAAGGTTTCAGTATGTCAGGTGTGAACAAGGATACTCTTGTCTGATTGTTGAGTCAAAGTCCTGTTATGCCTTGCATAACCACCCCCATTTTATTTTGGAACAAAATGGGTCCCCCCTTCTTTTTGTTTTCTTTGCTTTTTGTTATTTGCTTTTCTCTTCGGAGTTCTTCTGTTTTCTTCCTTTGTTGTCTTCTATTTTTGTCAAATTTTGGTTCTGTCTCAGCTTAAGCTGGTTCCCTTCTTGCTAAGTAATCAATGAAGTAATCACAAGCAAAAGTGTATCTTATGATAATATGTCTTATGTCCTTCTGATGACTAATGGGGACTCTGTTTTGTAGGATTAAATCACACACATGATGATATTTGCCAAGGGAGCTCAATTGGAATGCATTCCTCAGTCCAGTTGGTCACAATTCTCCTCTATGAAGAAAGTCGGCAAGACCTTGCATAAGTCTTGCCGACTACCAGTGCATTCTATCAATTTGTGTCTATGTTGCCTATCGGCAAGACCCCAGAGATGTCACAGTGAGTGGAAATCATATGTAGGTACTTATCGACAAAAGGATCCATATATCAGCGGGAGGTTTTCTCTTCACCAAGAGGTCTCGACGAATTCATAAAGTCTCACCGACTAGCAAGGACCGGGTTGACACTTTAGCAAGAGTTTATCTTTGGTGTATGATCTTGCCGAAAGCTTCATGTCTCACCGACCATCGATAAAGATATACCTTTCGGTGAGAAATTCTCGCGGCGGAGAGATGTCTCGGCGAAATCTTGAAGTCTCACCGACACAGCGCAAGGGGGATTCTATAGGTTTGTCTTCGGTGAGAAAATCAATATGTCTCAATGACCAAAAGGATGGACTTAGGGAGATTTTTGATAAGACACAAGCTGACCGATATGAGGTCTCCCCGATTCTGATAAGTCACAACGACCCACATGAGACTCAAGTTGTATCTCGGTGAGACAAGGCGATCTGTGGGACGTCTCCCCGATGAGAGAATGTTACACTGACACATTTCAAATGAAAAGAATACATGTCGGTATAACTACAGAAGGGTCTCCCCGGAATGAAAAGATCGCCAAAGGATGATCCCTTCGACATAATGTTTGGCCGAAAGAAGAAAGTCATGCCAAGGAAGGTTTGTCTTCAGGGAGAGTGGTTCACCATCGGCATGAAGCCTGGCCGACGTGCTAGAGTCTCAGCGACATGGAAGGGATGTTGCCATAGGTCTTGCCGACAAAGGTTCCCCAAGGGTTTTCGGGGAAGATTTAGACTCTCATCGGGAGGTCTCGGTGATAGAGAAGTGTCACACCGACAGGGCATCCCATCGAGGAGAAGAAAGATGTGCGCTAAGAGGTTTGGCCAAAGTTCGAAGGTCTCATCGACATGAAATTTGAGTTCAGGGAGACGGATTTGTTTCGGGGAGATATTTCCCCGACGGTTGGAGGTTTCCCCGAAGGGTTCCCCTTTCGGTATAGTGTCTTGCTAAAGAGCGAAGGTCACACCGAAGCAAATGGAGCTCGAGGAGAACAAGAGTAAGCTCGGGGAGAATGAAAGGGGGCTTTGATGAAAGGTCTCAGTGACAGTAAGCACTCTTGCCGATGCAGAATGTGTTTGCCGAGAGAATAGGAGATCGCTGAGGGTCTTGCCAACAACGATGGATTTCCCAGTGAAGGAGGCATCGGTATAACCAAGGATAACTCGCCGTAGCCTCTGGCCAAAGGAATGCAGTATTGCCGATAGGTTTTGCGAGCTCGATATGACTTCTACAACTCACCAAAACGTCTCACTGACTGACCCATGTCATGCCGATAGCTATTGAAGGATGAGATCGCATCGAGGAGACACCAGAAGTGTCTCACCGACATGCAATTCCATTCAGACCATCTTTGACTGCCTGAGGAGCTTGCGTGGTGTATGCCCGATCAATCAGAGGAAACTAAAAGAGTGACTCATTGCCCCCTTTGACCAATTGACCACCCCTGTGTAGGAAGACTAATAGGATGCAAGCGATATGGATTCCTTCTGAGATCCAAAGGTAATGGATCAACTCGGGTGAAATGTTCAAATCTACAAGGAGGCCCGATGATGCTTCTAGAAAATGGTCAGTGTGCAGAGGAGTCCAGAACATGAAGGAGACCGAATGATAGAAGAAACCATGACTCACATGGATAGCTGTAGTGACCGTTGGTAAGGAGATAGATCAATATTAATAGCAAAATGCTTTAGAGCATTCAAGGCAGCCCCGATGAAGTTCTAGGATGGACACGAAGACAAGAGAGTAAATGCTATAGTTGCAAAAGATCTTAGATCATCCTCAGACTAAGCCATCATCAGCATGGACAACAGGGCTTCTCATTGAATGCAGCATTGACTCTATTCGAAAGATTTGAAAGCCGACTCACCTGGAAGCAGATATTTTGTAAACCCTAATACAAGGAGACAACACATTATTTTGGTACATTCTGTATATATATGGAATTCTTGCCTCTTTGTAAAAAGTTAGAAGGATTTAGAAGAAAGTTAGAGAAAAAAAAAAGACAGTTAGACAGTTAGGATTAGAACTAAAAAGGGTTAGAAGTTAAGAGCAGTAATAAAATAGGAATTTACTGAAGCAGGAGGAGACTGAAATGCATCTTGATTCTTTGTAATAGGAGCTTCTTTTGTCTTCCTAGTTTGCAGTTAGATTCAGTAGGAACCAATAATGTATCTTTTCAATTTTCTGAATATAAATGGAAACAATTCAGAGTCATAGATTTTCTGTACACTGGTGATTGTGCCAGCTTTGTAAGTGTTGCTTATTTGTTTTACTAAAAGTAGAAGCAACCAGATTAAAATCTACTTCAGATTGTGTTTCTGAATGATATTTGTTTTAAGTTAATCATTTGATTTGAGAATCTTTCAAGGATTGAAGTCTTATTTTATGTTTTGTTTAAATGGTAACTTAAAATCTGTTATTTGAATTAGCATTGTGAATGAAAGAGGCTGTGTGTCAATCACAAGTTTACTTTGTTTTGCAATTTTAGTTAACAAAATCCTTGAAAGTTAGCGAGTTTGGTTAAGTTAGAAGAATCGTCATTCTTTTCTGTTCCGAAGCTCTAACCTATCTTTTGTTGTTTCTTAAAAAACCCCAGTTAAATTAGGTTTTTAGTTGATCTTAGAAGGATCCAGAAGCCCAACACCAGTAGGCCCCCTTGAACATTACTGTTACATTGACCAATTGAGCAACGTCAGCACAGTTGAGAACCAACTGCAAAGACCTTGGGAGCTAAGATATCCATGTGATCATCTTTCTCTTTTAGGAGAAACAGAGTAGCAATATTCTGTTTGCATGTTGATTGTGCCAAAAGGGGCGTCAACAAGTCCATCTCACTAGGTACAATGCCATCCTGGTTTTCTATACCTTGATGCATCGTATCTATGTGTGTTATCAAACATAGGGTAATTAAGCCCTTTTAAAATCCCAATTCCTAATAAGAAAATCATCATCATCATAATCATCTCTAATAAAGTCTCATAGATCACGGACTTGTTGGATCCTCTTTTCATCATCTCATTTCTTCTATCCTCTTTTCATGCTAACATAATATCATGTCCATCATGCATCCACAAACCATTAGCATACATACATCTCATAATCATGGCATCTCATACCATCCATCTCACATGCATTACATCATCATTTAAGATGTTTAGGATAATATAGATTTGTTATTCTCAGCATCTTAAAACCATCTCATTTGCATCATCATCATAACCATTCATACGCCCATCTTGAACCTCTTTGTCATGAGATCGACCCTCAAATCAAACTTTTCACTTGATCTCTCGAGGGGGCAGTGTACCTAGTATACTCCTTTCCATTGGGGCATCTGAAAAAAATAAAAAAATTGAATTTTGATCTTGACAAGTTTATTCTTTGAACCAACGCAATAGGTACATTGCTTCAAAGAGGGGCAAAATGTAGACACTTGAAATATCCTGATTGATATCATGCACTCGATTATGATTAACTAACTTCAATTCTTCCTTGATCATTTCTTTACTAACCTATTAATTGAATAATCTTTTTTTAATTAATTCATCAAATTCTTCCTTTAATTAAATAAATCAACTTTATTTAATTAAATCCTAATGTTCCTCCTTTAATTAAATAAATCAACTTTATTTAATTAAATTCTAATGTTTTCCTTTGATTAAATAAATGACTTTATTTAATTAAATTAACTTTATTCTTCCTTTAATTAAATAAATCAACTTTATTTAATTAAATCCTTATGTTCTTCATTTAATTGAATAAATCAAATTTATTTAATTAAAATCTCCCAACTATCCTCTCATTTGATTTAAATAAATCTAAATATCTAAATCAAATGTCAAATCAACTAATCTCCTCTAAGCTAATTAATCCTAGATTAATTAGCTCCAAACACTAATCCTCCATTCCTCTAGCTTTTGCAAGTTGCACATGTAAATCAATTTATTTGATTTACTAATTATTCTCTTTTCATTCAAATGTGGCATATTCTTGGAATATTCCACCAATTTGAAATCTCCCTCCCAAAAGGACTTTGTCCTCCAACATGGCATTAAAGTCTCTTACATTTCCTCTCCTTGAGCCAACTTGGCATTAACTCCTCTTACAACTCTTCTTTCACAAGCCATCTTTTGAATTTCAAATTCCACCTACATGCATTTAACATGCACATTGTTCAAAATGTGCTCCACTCTCCTTCATTAGCATGTTGACAAGTGGCACAATGCCATTGGTTCAAGTTTAGTCCCACATTCATCCCATTTTTTATTCCTCCATCCTTCTCCATTATAAATAGAGGCCTTCTCTATTTGTTTGATCATCCACAATCCATGTAAAATCACTATGCTCATTTGAATCCACCATTATCATCAATATCATCCATATTGCATCAAAGTTTTCATAGAGTTTCATCAATCATAGCTAGGTTATCAACATTTTGAATCGAGGAGCACACAATCATCATCATCATCAAAGCTTTGTAAGGAATTGGGAAAGGGCTTCTTTCCACATCAAAGAAGCACCAATTCCCCCATGGGATGTTGGTTTGAATGTTTTGAATAAGTTTTCTTAGCTTTCAATAGATTTCTTTTGATATTCTATCTTATTTTCTTGTTCATTGCATTTAAATGAATTGCATGGGGAATGATTGTTTTAGACTTGTTTATTGACTAACATTGGATTGTTTGATCATGTTTGAGCAGGTCTAGATCAACCATTCACACAATTATCTACCATCTCTCAAATAAAGTGATAATTAACATTAGTATGATTAGTAAAATCATGGAACGTGGGATTCTTGACCAAATAATAACACTTAGATTGTCATAACTAATTCTAACAACCATATAGTTAAAACCAACCTATACAAAGTCTTTGTAACCAAATTTCCTCCTTAAAGGCATGTGTAGTATTCATATACTTTTCTTCAATAGTAAAAAATAAAACAATGGGTCTTCTTTACTCATCCAACTCACTACAATTCTAAATAGAGAAAACATAGCCATTACTGGACCTTGGACCATTAAATTCACATACCCAATCTGCTTCCATAAAGTCTCATATTTCTAATAGATGATCCACATCATTAGTGCCATGGGAAAACAAATATTAATTATAAGTCCCATGTAAATATCTAAAAACTCTCTTAACATAAGTCTAATACTCTATACTAGAATTAGACATAAACCTACTCAAAACTCTTACTATTTGGGTAAATATTTTATATAGTGCAAACCATTGCATACATTATTCTACTAATAGCACTAGCATAAGACATGTTAAACATATCCTTAAAATAATCACCTAATTTAGGACACATATCTAAGGAAAGTTTAATGCCTTCAATAAATGGAACACTCATTGGTTTACAATCATGTGTACCAAACTATTACAAAATTATAGCAACATACTTACTCTAACATAACCAAAGCTTTCTATGTACTTGATCCCAAATAATCCCTATCCAAGAATATATTTTTCGGCCCCGTAATATTTCATGTCAAATATTCTAGAAATATAAGCTTTGATATCTCTAATCATCACCTTGTTGTTAGTAATAAACAATATAGTATCCTCATACAAGACAATGATTAGTATATGATCATCAATAGTTTTGAAATAAACACAATGATCCTTTTGAATCCTAATGAAACCCAAACTAAAATCAATGTGAAAGAATCAAATTTTTGGTCGCACATCTTGTGTGACTATTAGACCGTACAATGATTATTTTAACCTATAAACCAAGCATTCCTTTCCCTTCACAATATAATTATTAGGCTATTGCATATAAATATATTTCTCAAGATATTTGTGCAAGAAAGTATTTTTAACATTAATTTGCTCAATCTCAAAATTACAAACTATAGTGATAGATAATACAAATCTAATAGAAGTTAACTTAGCAATAGAAGAGAAAATTTCACTAAAATTGACTCCTATCTGGGACTAGCCCTTGGCCACCAACTTGGCCTTGTACTATTTTAACTGGCCATCTACACCAATTTTCTTATTATACTTTCACTTGAAACTAATGGTCTTTCTTACTTCATGAAAAATGATAAAATCTCAAGTGTTACAACTATTTGAGGCCATCATCTTCTCCTAGATAGCCTACATTCAAGATTCAATATCCTCTAAAGAGAGAGCCTCTCTAAAGGATATAAGTTCATTGTTTATACTCAACTAAATTTTGTTGTCTCATGGAACATCTCAAGGTAGGAGTAAGGGAATCTATCTATTCTTCTATATGCTCATCTAATGTATCTTCATTTAAAATCCCATATAAACCCTCTTCTTCCTCTCCATTCTTTGATCCATCTATTTATTCTTCCACATGTGCATATTCTCATTTCTCGACCTTAGTCTCAAAATATAGTATTTTTGTCTCATCTTTTTTCTTTGCTTGTTCTAGATGTGAAGAATCTTTAAACTCTCTAAAAATCACATCTCTATAATAAATCATTTTTTGGGTTAGAGGATTCCAAAGCTTATAAAAAGTTACATTCTCACCATGACCTAAAAATATGCAATTTTGAGCTTTTGGATCTAGTTTAGATTACTTTTCTTGAGGCACATGAATCCCTTACAACCAAATACCCTTAAATGCAAAATAGAAGGAATTTTACTTGTCCAAACTTCATAAATATCTTTATCAAGAAGGGCCAATCAAGGATATCTATTACTCAAATAACAAGCAATACTTATCACCTCTACCCAAAAGAATTGATCCAACTATGTAACAATCAACATACTTTGGCTCTTTCTATTAAGGTTCACATTCTTCTTGCAATCCTATTTTTGAGGTGTGTAAGGTGTATTATTTTATCTAACAATCCTTGCATTCTTATATAACCGATTAAATTCCCTAAAGAAAACTTCACCACCATTGTTAATATCAACACCTTTATTTGATAATATATTTATTATTTTAACTAAGGCCTTACACTCCTTAAAATTAGTGAAAATTTTAAATTAGCACACAAAAAATAAATCTAGGTGTATCTAGAAGCATCATCAATGAAAAAAACATAATAATGAGATTTTTCATAGAACCCACATCTAAATGAATGATTTTGAATAATCTCTTACCCTATATCTTCTGACATGAAATGAAGACCTATTTATTACCAAATACACATTGTTCACATAAATCATTTTTACTAATAGAACAATTAGAAAAATATCAACTAATTTTTTCAATTAATAATGGTCTTAAGACATTGTTGACTTATGTGACTCAAACATTGGTGCAACAACATACATGCATGTTTTGATTTTCTAGTTGTATTAGTAGAGTTACAAAATATGAAGGCATTTATCCTAAACAAATTCCTAGACTAGGATCCTTTAGCTACCATCAAGTTTCCTTTCACCAACCTCCAACTAGACTTGCCAAATGTTAGATGCACACTAGGGTCATTCAACTTTGACACAAATTAATTTTCTTATAGGTCTTAGAATATGCAAAATATTATCAAAGGATTTAACCCCTCCACACTAAAACACAATTATACATTTCACTTACCAACAATTCACTTATCATTGTTGTCTCCAAGGGAAACCTTTCCTCAATCATAAGTTGTATGAGTCAAAAACCACTCCTTGCGAGGAGTCATATGGTAGAAGCAACTTGAATCAATGAGCCAAACATCATCACTAGCAATTTTTGTGGAAATAAATAAAGCATAATTATCACCATTATTATAAGAATTCTTTGTGGAGAAATATAAACCTTTCTTTTTTATTTATGCATTATTTCTTTGCATTCCTTCTCTTCCCTAGTTTCGACACTTTAATCTACTCTTCTCTAGGGTTTTAGCCCATCCTTTTGACTTGGATCTATCAATTTTCTTATCCCCCTTAGATCCTCTTTTTTCCTTGGACCTTTCCAAATCATGTAGGGTATCCTTTGAGCCATCATTCATAGATTTTCTTCTCATCTTCTCTAAAAACAAAGTAGTAATAGACTATCCAATTTGTTCTCTGTACCACCATCACAAATTTTAATAATTAAAATTTTCTAAGATTTGGGTAAAGAGAATTTAAATAGTAATTGTGTGTGTGTGAAATGTGCAAAGTTAGTATCAACACAAACCTTAATGAAACGATTTATATTGAAAGATTCAAAGCAAAGTAAACTATTCTAAGTTTCCATAAAGATAAATCTCCCAAGAACGTTTCATTGTCCTCTATTCTTAAATGATTCTTTGTAACCTTTTTGGCCCTCAGATTTCTATTTGCACAAAGGCTATTAGAATGACACTTAAGAAATGAGATTAGTATTCAACATGCAAGCTAATCTAATGCTTACATGGAACTATATGCAAACAATGATGATGAAGGCTATGATGAGTGAAGGATGATGTTGATGATAAATGAACAAGTGGAGGTGGATACTATGGTAGTGATCTATATGATTCTATGCATGATACTCCATATGCTAAAATGCAAACCTAAAATGAACTAATCTAAAATGCAACTATGATGCAAGATGGATGATAAAATGCAACTATGATGCAATATATTAATCTAAGATCTAAAAATGATGCAAAACATGATATAAAAACTATCTATAAGAATCCAAGAATGCTCCAAGCTCCAATGATAAACCTGCATGATAACTCTACTTCAAATGTGGATATCAAATACAATGCCCAAGGGTTGTATTTATAGCCTTTTCCAAGCATATAGTGAGGTGGCAAAAACCAACGGTCCAGATCGAATAAGAAGAATGGATGGTGAAGATGAAGAGAATCAGGATGTTGTCCCCTTGACCAAAGACAACATGCCATGTGTGTGGAAGAATCTCTTGACCAATGGGCAACATGCCATTTGGATGGAAGATTCAAGCGTGGGAAGAGAAGACCATGTGCTTCCAAAATTGCTGGAAGTGTGGGAGGAATAAATCATGTGCTCCAAAATGGGTGGAAGTGTGGGAAGAATAAGTCATGTGCTTTTTTGAAATGAGTTGAGGATAATTCTAATTAAAAATTAGAGTTATTTATTTTCATGTGACCTTGATGGGTGGCACACAAAAAGTTGTAGAAATGTGCTCTAATTCATAATTGGATTTAGTGAAGTTTAATTAAATAAAACAAGTTTAGGGAACCTTGTTTATTTAATTAATTTAGAATAAAGTGTTTTAGATTTTGGAGAATTAGAGAAGAGTGAACAATATAAATAAATTGAGCATTTATTTATACGTAGTTGAAATATTAATCAAATAGCTAGTATTTAATTAATTAAAGGTGATGACCATTTTTAGGTGTATACATTTTTCCCCTCTTTGAAGTAATGTGTTTACATGTTGCTTCAAATAAAATTTTAATACTGATACTCAATTTTTTTTTCGATGCCCTAGAACGTTGATTTTCAGGTATTGACGGATATAAGCCCCCTCGAGAGATAAATTGGTAAAATATGGAATTTTTGATGGTTTGTGGAGGATTCGACAATTGTGTGATGATGTTGTAGTGATGTGATGATGATACAATGTTAAACCAATGATACTTTGATGTCCGATATGATTTATATCTTGAAATTTGATTCTACACTCTCTCCTTGAACAATTTTGATTAGTTAAACTCCATTTTTTATAATAAATCCCACCATAATTCCCTCCATTGTCCTTTAAAAAGGTAAAAAGTGGGAAAAGTGAATTTATTTTCACATTGTAAGTTTGGAGAATTTGGAGAGTGGAGAGCTAGAGGAAGATGGAGATCCCTTCTCACAAGCATCGTTTCGAGCGTCTTTGCCACTATGGTCACCCTATTGCAGTTGGACCTATGATACACATTACGAGAAACCTCCTTTAGTCATTTTTCTGCCTTTTATCAATGTTTTGAAGTTGGTAGATAGGTGTTGTAGGCCATTTAGAGTCATTTTTGCACTTTTGGGGGGTATTTTTGCGAGTTTCAAGTCATTTTTGGGAGTTTCTAGGAGTTTTGGCACCTCTTGCTTTTGTTTTGGCACCTTGTGCTTGTGTTTTGGTGCCTTTGGGGTCCCAAATGGTTCGTTTTGCCTCTATTTTGGCACCTTTGGGGTCCCAAATGGCACCTTTTGTAAGCTTGACCTCATGTTGTGATTCCTTCTAACCCTGAAATGGCACCTTTGGGGTCCCAAATGGTGCCTTTTGCCTCTGTTTTGGCACCTTTGGGGTCCCAAATGGCGCCTTTTGAAAGCTTGAGGGTTTTTCCCTTGAGTGATTCCAGATGATATGCCTTGTTGTTTTGCATGTCCGATGATGTTTGATTGATTAAAGTCCTCCTGGTTATGTCAAATGTTGCATTGTTGATGTTCATTGAGGCTTGTATAATGTTCATGAATCATGTTAGTTGTTGCATTGTGCTGTTCAGTGATGCTTTTGATTGATCTCAGTCTGATTGTGTGATGTTCATTGCTTGTTTGATAAGATAGTTGATGATTTTATCTCATGATAGGTGAGAGTCAAATGATAGGATAACTTGATGATGCATCGACCTCATGATAGGTGAGGATCGATGATAGGACTGATGCTTGATCAACCTCATGATAGGTAAGGATTGATGGTAGGATTCATTGATGTATCGACCTCATGATAGGTGAGGATGGATGGTAAGATTGATGATGTATCGTCCTCATGATAGGTGAGGATTGATGGTAGGATTCACTGATGTTTCAACCTCATGATAGGTGAGGATCGATGATAGGATTGATGATGTATCATCCTCATGATAGGTGAGGATCAATGGTAGGATTCATTGATGTTTCGACCTCATGATAGGTGAGGATCGATGATAGGATTTGTTGATGTTTTGACCTCATGATAGGTGAGGATCGATGATAGGATTGATGATGCATCAACCTCATGATAGGCTAGGATCGATGGTAGGATTCACTTGATGTTTTGACCTCATGATAGGTGAGGATCGATGATAGGATTTGCTGATGTTTCGACCTCATGATAGGTGAGGATTGATGATAAGACTGATGATCATCTTGATTGATTGATTTTATGGTCTCGATTGATCCTTATTTGATTGACTGATGATCTTGATTGAACATGATTGGATTGATTGATGATCTTGATTGAACATGATTTGATTGACTGATGATCTTGATTGAACATGATTTGATTGACTGATGATCTTGATTGAACATGATGTTAGGATCACATTTGATAGATTGATTGATGTAATGCTGATTTGTTTTCCATAATATGATTAGGAGGACTTTCATGTGCTCTAGTCTTGGGAACGTTTCCCGAAGACGTGGGAGATGGTTCATCAGTTGAGTCAAGCGGATTTGGATATTATCGCTCATTGCGGGTTGACATCCTTGATATATATACCCCAATATAGGATTAATAGGGGTTTGCTGATTGCTCTAGTAGAGAGGTGGCATAGTGACCACAATACCTTTCATCTCGCGACTGGGGAGATGATAGTTACTCCCGAGGATGTTTATCGGATCCTGCGGATTCCAGTGATGGGTGATATAGTTGTTTATGACAGAGTAGAGCAGGGTGGGACCGATGCTTTGCATAGGATTTTCCAAGATGATCATTTGTTAGGCCATTGGGTCCCTTGGTAGTAGATGGTTAGGAGATATGACCCGCTACCATGTGTTCTTTCCGGATTTATTGGCGGATTCCTTTATCCTGACCATAGGTCAAAGGGATTTTTAGGGGGTTGGGGTCAAGTATTGGAGCGTATGACACTGTTGGGGACCAAATATTTCTGGGGCTCATGCAGTTAGCCCACTTATACCATGATCTTCACCATGTTGTTTATTTGAGAGGGTCCAGTTTATCGGTGAGAGTGACACTGCTACAAGATATGGGCGTGGGAGCATATAGCGATCAATCGGCCATTGGGGGATAGACAACAACCAGCAGGTAGACCCTATGTGTTCATTTACAGTGGTCTGTTTGTTTAACATAAGCTGGGAAAATTAGCTTATTGGAGACGTGTCCTAGATGATCTGGAGACCGTGACATGGCGCCCGTACTTGGATTGTGAGATGTGGCTAGAGGATCGGGTGGAGATGTCATACATGCTGTTATTGCAATACTTGATTGGTTAGACATGTTCTATGCTTGAGAGATATTTGTATCTGCGAGTTTGTCGGCAGTTTGGACGAGTTCAAGCGATGCCCATTATGCACGGCGATGACAAGATGAGATGGAGTGGGGCCCTTGTGTATCTTATGATGCTGCTTGTACCGAGTATTATACATTGACGCCATGTGCATGGGATTATGTTCCACAGGTGGGAGATGCAGGGATGATAGAGGATTATTCTGAGTATTTCTATACACATCCTTTTCCAAGGTTATCTAGTCCTGATGAGCCAATTCCACCAGTTGATGATGATGACAGGGCACCGATACAGAGTGGGGATGGAGAGGAGGAGGAGGGTGAAATTGGGGATGGAGGTGATGATGAGGGTGTTGAGGGTGGTGGGGGGTGATGATGATGATGGTGGTGGTTCAAATGTAGATCCATCGGGTGCAGTTGGCAATCCCTTTCTAGATTTTGCAGTTCCTAGACAGAGGAGGAGTATTATCATACCTCAGGTAGTGCTCCCTAGGATTCGGATTGGAGTCCCTTCTCATCAACAGCAGGTGTAGATAGAGATATTAGAGGCACAAGTTTAGAATTTTCAGGGTGAGTTAGTGCAGGCTCGGGCATAGTTTGAGACACTTTAGGATGAGTTAGTGCAGGCTCAGGCACAGATTAGATACTGACGACTGAGAGAGGTGCAAATAGGTAGCATATACAACAGGTATAGGCATAGGTTGTCATACTTACTATAGAGAGGGATGCCTCTAGACATCGGGTAGAGCAGGCTAAGGGCATTACTGAGAGATTACAATAGGCTACAACATCTATGGGTATAGCGGAGTTCCTTAGAGAGATTTTGCACACTACTCAGGAGTTACAGTTTTATAGGGGTAAATATCATGAGTTGGTTCCTTTTGATCAACGAGAGAGCTTTGTACCATCTCGATCTAGCAGATCCTAGTCTCAGACTGTTAGCATGGGTGTTACTCAGCCATTGTCTAGAGATAGGAGAGATCCTGGTGCAGGTCCGTCAAGTGGAGGGGGCACCGGTTCTATGATGCCAACACCATATGGGGGGAGCTCGACATAGTATCTTATGATGTGTACACTGGTGTGACATTGATGATGTATCTTCTTGTGTTCAGACTGTATGATATAGTTGCATTTTTGATAGTGATGTATCTCGTCATACTTTTGGATATCCTCGTACAATTTGACATTACGATTTTTGAGGTTATATGATATGCAACGTGATTATGATCTATGTGTTGATATGATGGAAGATGTCTATGATGCATTTAATTTCTATGTTATGATGATCATTCTAATGTTATGATATGCTATGGATGTAAATGATGATGTGACTGATGTGTTATGATTCTATGATGATTTATGAATGATGCCTATATGATGTATGTGATGGATTTTATGATGAAATGTGATGCATTTTATGTTTTTATTCTTTTCTAATGCAAATAAATGATGTAATGAATGAATGTGTATATGAAATGATCACATGATGATGCATATTTATGTTGATGTTTATGCGATGTTTATATGTGATGTATGATGCTTATGTGATGATTTATGTAATGATGATGCAAATGATGTGCGATGTTTTGTAATGATGATTATGCAGATGATTGTATTTTAGGGTCTTAAGCTTAAATGAGTGAATTTTTCCAACTTCCAATAGTTGTGGGAAGGTTGTTGTTAGTTGATCATTGATTAAGTTAAGCTTCACAAAACCTGACATATTTCCCAATCCTTTTGGAAATCTGAAGAGACTCACTCATTTAAGCTTACTGAACCACTTCCCTAATGCCACTATATGAAACAATTTTGATTATGTAAATGGGATGCGATGGACGTCATTTTGTGTTTTCTGATGCAAATATTATGATATGATGTATGGATGGATGAATGATGTTGTAATGTTTTCTAATGTATTGTTATGCAACTATATGAAAATGATGTTTTTTTGTTTAATGTCAAGTGTACTCAATCCATTGATAAGAGAGATAACCTCATTGTTGCAGCTTTGGAAATCCCATAAATACAAATGCAAACTAACATGGATGCAATCTACTCTAACCATGCAGATCTTGTATGCCAAAGTTGTCATTCGTAATAGCCAATTTGTTGTGCTTTTTATCATCATTGGGCCTTTAAAATGTTGAAAGTGAGTACAAGTATCAATGGTATATTTTAGACCATGATAACCTGAGTACTACTTCCATGATGTTTGATAGTGCAAGTTAACACAAGCATCTAAGTATAATTAAACCGAGATGACCTGAGCATTGCTTGCGTAAATAGGCAAGAGTTAGTCATTTTCCTATGCAAATTCAGAATGTCATCAGTGATACTTTGTAGCGCATGTCTCGCGACAATTTGCACAATAGTAATGTTCAACTCACAGACAACAGACAAATAAAATCATATTCCTTCCTGGCTCCTCTAGTTCGATATGTCATTGAGGGGCTCCAGAGATATGATAACAAAAAATCAAAGTACAACAATTGAACATTTGTGTTTAACGTGATAAACCCATGATTCAGAAGAGCATCATCCTTTTGATTTGATTTTATTTCCGATTTTTGATGTTTTGGGTTTTTTTTTTCTAATTTTTAGGTGTTTTCTGAGATTTTGACTAAGAACCTAACCTAAAGACCTATCCTAGGGGCCTCAGGGGTTGATCAAAGATTAGCCTTTCCTATGTTGTACACGCAGAGACCACGTAGTTCAACTGACTCAACTGATTTATAGGACCAATATGTGAACAGACGAGAGATGACAACTAATTACAATAGACCGCTAAAAGGACTTGACCTAGGGTGTCTTGGGGGCTGATCAAAGATTATCCTTGCCTATGTTTAAACTTAGAGGAAACGTAGTTCAATAAGATGACTCTGTTTTTGACTATTTGACTGACTTTTGACCTATTTTTGGTTTTTCTGATAGGATATGGATGTTTGATGCATTTCTGATGGTGATTGATGTTCAATGTTGGGTTGCGTTATGATCATTGTTTTTGGTTGTGTTTGTCTTCCTACTATTTTTCTGTTGGTTCAAGCTCAAAGTTTGTTGCCCCTAGTGAGTTCAGGATTTTTCCCCCAGTCTAGGGTGAGACACGACTACGATGCTAATATATGTACATGGAGCTTTCAAAGAATAGGCAGATGGATGGTGAAAGCAAATGGTCGACATGCTCAAATAGATGGAAAAACTAACTTATCAAAAATAACACCTATTGCTAGGCTTTTCACTACTTGTTTTTATTGCACTTTTTTATTGCTTTTCACTACTTGTTTTTATTGCACTTTTTTTTTTATGATTTTTTTAATCTTTTTTTATTTTTTTGTTGTTACCAAGACGCCTGTTTGCCAGGTTTTCATCAAGGCAACCATTTTTTCAGGACATTTTCTGATGTTTTTGGTATTTTTCAGGACCTTTTCCCCACTGCATTAAATGATTCAAGTGTAGAACTTCTTGAGATGCAGGTTGTTGAGGGGTTCATCAAACAAATCCCCTTCTGGTGTGGACAACTGATATGCTCTTGATCCAAAGATTGAGACAATGACAAAGGGACCGAGCCAGTTCGGTTCAAATTTCCCCTTCTTTTCTCGATCTTGTTGATTGCGGGGGTTCTCTTTCAAGACTAAATCGCCAACCTGAAATGTTCTAGGCTTGACTCTGTGGTTGTAGCTTCTGGATATCCTTTGCTGATATTCCTTCAGGTGATCCACTGCATGTTGACAATGCTCATCCAAGAGTTCCAATTCTTGTAACCTAGACACTCTATGATCCTCATCTAAAATGATCCCTTTTAGTGACACTCAGAGTGATGGTAGTTCAACCTCAATAGGTAGAATGGCTTCTGAGCTGTAGACCAAATAATAGGGTGTCGCTCCTGTCGGGGTGCAGATACTGGTTCTGTAAGCCCATAGAGCAGGGTTTAGTTGTACATGCTGGTGCAGGAGCACCTATTTGATCACATGCCTCCATGAGGCCATATTGATTCATTTGTTCCATTTTTATGTTTTGATATTTTAATAAGCCCAAGAGGCCACCTTTGTGGTGTTATAGGTCCTAGGATGTTTATTTCTCATATATTGTAAAAATTGTCAAAAATGCAAAATTAGGTAGATGAAGTGTCATTAAGGTGTTTTGTCAACAAACTAATCAAAAGGTGGTTGAAAATAGTTGGTTTTGGTTGAAAATGTATAAATAAACCCTCCAAAACTCGAATTGGGGGTTGGAGACATCATTTTTGAAGATTGATGAATGGAAACTTCAAATTTTGTGCATTTTCTGATTTTCACATTGTTTCCAGATTGAAGTTGTGATTTGTACGGCCTGGTATGGACTCAAGTGATAGATTATCATATATGGATGGAAATATCTCTATTTCTAGTTTCCAATTATTTTTGTCTCATTGAATTTTATCAAGTTTTGTGGAAGATATGATTATTTTGGTGAGACTGCCTATTCTAGCAATATTGTGCAGAATTTACAGTCTGAAAAGTGTGATAGTACGGAATATAAAGTCTATATTTTGGATATGAAATTAATTTTATTTTGTTTCCATGTGAATCTACTTTCATTTGCTTCAATTCTCATCAAAATTCATTAAGAATTGAATAAGTTATGAACATTTTTGTGAGGGCAGGTCTGAACCCTACCTAGGGTTTGCAGTTTTGGTAAAAACACAATAACTTTCATTTCAACCGTCGGATCTTTATAAGAATTGGAAGAGAAGTGTATAACTATGTTTTCTTCAATCTCACTAGAGAGATTTGGCTTCATTATTTTTTTTTTAGAAGTTATTAATGACTGTTCATGGCAATAAATTGTGGGCTGCCATAGTTATGTTTCCAATGTGATATACAATTCCAAATAGCATGTGTTATACAAAGATTATTTTGGATTATTATTGAAGGTTTGTGAGATGTGTTGTGAATCCTCCTAGCTTTGCATCAAATTGGTATCAGATCCTAGAAAAGATATGGGCTGGTGAAGTTTGTTGGTTTGGTGTTTGTGGTTGTGTGTTGTGCAGGTTGAGGAAGGAACCTGATTGCCTAGGTGTGGCAAAGTGAAGTGGAAGCAAGGAGAGAATTTCTTGTGGAGATGGATTTGTTGAGAAGATTGGAAAGATATTTGCAGGCTGAGGATTCACAAAGGAGGAAGAGGCAAGAGATGATTGACAAAGAGATAGATGAGTTAAAGAAAGAGATGAGGAGAAGAGAAGCCGAGTTCAATGATTTTTATGTAGAGTCCATGATGAAGATGGAACATTGGATCAAACAAGCAACAAGTTGGAACTTGAAAGTTAAGAAGAAGGTAGTATGGCCTATTCAAAGGCTAATGAAAATGAGAGTAGTTGCACCTGATGTGAAGACAAAAGAACCATTGATGGGAGAAAGTAATGAACAAACAAAGGTGGATGAAGAAGATGATTTGTGGAAATTTTTTGCAGCCATTGAAGAAGAATGGGATAGTATGGTTGGTAATGGGAAAGTCACACAAGAGGAAGAGGAACTCATCAAGATAGAAGAAAACAAGGACATTGAGGTTGCAAGTGAATTGGTGTCAAGGTTGGATAATTTGGTCATGGGTGAAGAGGAATTTGAAGTACAAGAAGACGAGGAGACCTCAAGATCTCTATATTTTGTTTCTAATTTTTCTTTGGATTATGTATGTGCAGATTATGAAGGACAAAGTGAAGTGTTTGATGATATGATAGAGTTTTGGGACTTCCAAGTTGCAAGAATGATTGATAGAAGAAGGAATAAGAAGAAAAAAATGAAGAAAAGACAAAATTTGATTGAAAAGACAAAGGACACTGTGCAAAGTAACTGGAAGACTAGGAAGAAGACAATTCAAAGGGGCTTGAATTCTTTTGCCCTTGGGAGTTTGGTGCAAGGAGCACCTATTTGATCACATGCCTCCATGAGGCCATATTGATTCATTTGTTCCATTTTTATGTTTTGATATTTTAATAAGCCCAAGAGGCCACCTTTGTGGTGTTATAGGTCCTAGGATGTTTATTTCTCATATATTGTAAAAATTGTCAAAAATGCAAAATTAGGTAGATGAAGTGTCATTAAGGTGTTTTGTCAACAAACTAATCAAAAGGTGGTTTCAAATAGTTGGTTTTGGTTGAAAATGTATAAATAAACCCTCCAAAACTCGAATTGGGGGTTGGAGACATCATTTTTGAAGATTGATGAATGGAAACCTCAAATTTTGTGCATTTTCTGATTTTCACATTGTTTCCAGATTGAAGTTGTGATTTGTACGGCATGATATGGACTCAAATGATAGAGTATCATATATGGATGGAAATATCTCTGTTTCTAGTTTCCAATTATTTTTGTCTCATTGAATTTTATCAAGTTTTGTGGAAGATATGATTATTTTGGTGAGACTGCCTATTCTAGCAATATTGTGCAGAATTTACAGTCTGAAAAGTGTGATAGTACGGAATATAAAGTCTATATTTTGGATATGAAATCAATTTTATTTTGTTTCCATGTGAATATAATTTCATTTTCTTCAATTCTCATCAAAATTCATTAAGAATTGAATAAGTTATGAACATTTTTGTGAGGGCAGGTCTGAACCCTACCTAGGGTTTGCAGTTTTGGTAAAAACACAATAACTTTCATTTCAACCATTGGATCTTCATAAGAATTGGAAGAGAAGTGTATAACTATTTTTTATTCAATATCACTGGAGCGATTGACTTCATTATTTGTTTTGTAGAAGTTATTAATGACTGTTCATGGAAATAAATTGTGGGCTGCCATAGTTATGTTTCCAATGTGATACAATTCCAAATAGCATGTGTTATACAAAGATTATTTTGGATTATTATTGAAGGTTTGTGAGATGTGTTGTGAATCCTCCTAGCTCTGCATCACATGCCAGTCACATCCAGTGTCATTGACAGTTTTCTTTAAGATCTTCAGGATAGTCTTGTTTGAGGCCTTTGCTTGGCCATTTCCTTGAGATAATAGGGTGTAGAAAACCGATGCTGGATATGAATTTTCTCACAAAGTTCTTCAACGTCTTGATTTTTGAAAGGTCGTCTGTTGTTAGTGATGATGGACTGAGGGATGCCATACCAAAAAATTATGTAGTTCAGGATGAACGATGAGATTTTTTTTCCTGTGATGGTGGTTAGAGGGACAACATCGATCCATTTCATGAAATACTCAGTAGCTATAATAATGAACTTGTGTCCATTTGACGAAGATGGATGAATATTTCCTATGAGGTCCAATCCCCACTGACAAAAGGGCCATGTTGATGCAAAAGGGTGAAGTTCCTGTGCTGGTGCATGGATGAGATTTCCATGAATCTGGCACTTTTGGCATTTCTTGACAAAATGAAAAGAATCCTTCTCCATAGTCGGCTAGTAATATCCTAGACGGAGGATTTTCTTAGCTAGGGTTAAACCACTCTAATGAGTGCCACAAACACCTTCATTTACTTCCTATAAAGCCATTTCAGACTCATCATGTTCCAGACATTGGAGGAGAGTTCCATTAAGATCTCGTCGATAAAGGACATCCGCAATAAGGGTGTGTCGGGCGGTTTGGCGAATGAAGTTTCATTTTTGATTACGAGATAGATCAGAAGGGAGGGTGTTATATTTTAGGTACATGTAGATATTCCCATAGAGGGAGGTGTCAACCTCAACTAGATGATAAATAACTTGGGACTCAGGGTTTTCATAAGATGGGTTGAACAGTTGTTCCACCATGAACTCGTAACGGGCTCATTTCTCCAGAATCTACAAGAGAGAAGCAATGGTTGCCATGGAATCAACAATTTTTTGTGTTTTGAGGAATTTGTTCAAATCTTATTTCCTCAAAGTAATTTTTGAAGTCATCAACCATTCTTTTGTAGGGCATCAACTTGTCATCCTTTGTTTGATAGTCATCATTTACCTGGTTAATGACTAGTTGTGAATCCCCATAGACATGTAACTCTATGATCTTCCACTCAACTTCTACTTTGATTCCAATGATCAAGGCTTCATATTTGACTGTGTTGTTGGTGCAAGGGAACATCAGTCTGTAAGACTTGGGAATGGTGTGTCCTTGTGGCGAGATAAACAAAATTCTGGCTCCTGATCCATGTTGTGTATAAGAACCATCAAAATATAAGACCCATTGTTGTGTGGACACTGTTAGGACATCAACATTTGGAAACTCAATGTTCATGGGATGATTGTCTTGCAATGGTGCTTTAGCTAGCTGGTCTGCAATTTCTTGTCCTTTGATTGCCTTCCTATCAACATATTGGATGTCAAATTCACTAAGCATCATGACCCACTTGGCTAGTTTTCCAATTAGACTAGCTTTGCTTAGAAGGTATTTTAGTGGATCTATCTTGGCTATTAACTTGATGGTATGGGTGAGCATGTAGTGTCACCATTGTTGGGTAGCGAACACTATTGCCAGACAAGCCTTTTCAATGAATGTGTAATTGATCTCATAGCCATTTAAGGTTCTGCTGATGTAGTAGTATATTGACCTTTCTTTTCCTGTTGAATCCTCTTGTGCTAATAAGGCTCCCAATGATATTTCAGTTGTTGCTATGTACAATAAAAGTGGCTTTCCTTCTGCTGGTGGTATCAAGATAGGTGGAATCATTAGATATTGTTTCAATTGATTGAAGGCTCCTTCACATTTCTCATCCTATCAGAAAGATACATTCTTGTGGAGCAAGTGGTTGAAAGGATGGGTCTTGTCTGCAAGTTATGCAATAAATCTCCTGATAGATTGGAATCTTCCTTGCAAGGATATGAGCTGGCTGATGTTTTTAGGAGGAGGCATCTCCATGATGGATTCAACCTTTATAGGCTCTACTTGAATGACTTTAGCCGACACAATGTATCCCAAAAGTTTAGCTGATGTTACCCTGAATACACATTTCTTGGGATTTAGTCTTACATTGAACTTCTCTAGCCTGGTGAAGATTTTATCTAAGATCTCTAGGTGTCCTTCTCTGGTGTAGGATTTTTCTAACAGATCATCTACATAATCTTCCATAAAAGTGTGCATCATGTCATGAAATATGGTGGTAATTTCTCTCTAATATCTGGCTCCAACATTTTTCAACCTGAATGGCATGACATTCCAATAGAAAGTGCCCCAAGGGCATGTAAAGGCAGTTTTATCTTGATCTTCAGGAGCGATTTTGATTTGATTATACCTTGAAAAGCCATCCATAAGTGAGAGAATTTCATGGCCAGCAGTCAAGTCCATAATGATTTCAATATTAGGTAGAGGAAAATCATCTTTTGGGAAAGCCTTGTTGAGATCTCTGAAGTCTATGTAGATTATGATGTTTTTGTCTAGTTTGGAAACAGGTACGATGTTAGAAATCCACTCTGCATAGTCGATAGGTCTGATAAATCCTACATTTAATAACTTCTTCAGTTCTGCTTTGACCAATATGGCAATGTGGGGATGCATTTTCCTTAATTTTTGCTTGACTGGTTTTATTCCTGCTGGTAGCGACAAGTGGTGCATGATGAGTTTTGGATCAATCCTTGGCATGTCGGCATAAGACCAAGCAAAGTTGATTTTCCTTTCTGTGAAGAATTTGATGAAGTTTGGTTTTTCTTGATCTGTCAAGGATTCTTCTAGATGGACATTCTTTACTATTTCTTCATTGCTGATATTGATAGACTGGATGGGTTCAACCAATACTTTAGATCATTCCTAAAAGTGCTTGGGGAGTGTGTCAAATCTTCCATCCTTTAGCGCCTCAGAGAGGTTTTCACTGTTGGATACACTCTTTGTTTTTACTTTTTCTAGATCTGATACTGCCATTAAATGGTTTTCACCATCAGATCTATTCCCTGTATTATTCATTTTGCAACTAGAAAATTTGACACTCTCCTAGTTGGAAGCTTCGTTACGATGTTGAATGGTCGAATCTATTTCGGGATTGGTAGAACAGAGGAAGTTGACAATGGCTTCATCATTTGAAAAGAGGGGGATATCAAATGGCTTAGTTTGATCCCAATCTATTAGTTTAGGATGTATCAGGGGTAAGGAGTTGTTGGATTGGCTAAAGTTAGCTGCAGTAAGAGTCTCGATGGTAATGTCTTCAGATTTCCCAATAGAAAAATCAATGTCTATAAGGTAACTCTCCTGCAAATTATCTGTTTCACTCTGAGTCTGATCGTCTTCACTGGAATCATCAATGTGTAGTGATCCTATTTCAAGTGGTCTATATCTTGAACTTTGACCCTCCTCACATATGGGTGTATACTTTTGGACCACATCAATTTCCTTATCATGACAAGACTCTTCAGATAACGAATCCCACTCATACTCATTTGAATCAGTTTCATGAGCGTCACTAGCTTGTAGTTGTAGGATTCCTTCAACAACTTGTTGACTGGTTTCTTCTCTAGATTCTCATATATACCCCAATCCTGTTTTATCTTTGGCTTGCATGGTGATAGGTCGTATTGGTTCTATGATGCCTTCTTTCCTTTTACCGATAGGACCTTTTCCCTTGTATCCCATCTTTTCCATGATTGTCTTTCCTTTTCCATATTTTTCTGTCTGTACACTTGAGGTGGATGCTTGCGATGATTCCTCATCTTTGTACAACTAGTTTAAAACCTCCTTGTTGTCTAACTCATCCACTAATGTGCTTGCTCTTACAAAGGTTCCATTAAATAGTGTGGTGGGTTGTTATGATTGCTGTCTTGATGTTGATGGTTGTCCATATGACTTTGGAGAAGATGAAAGTTGTGATAAACATAAGGATTGCTGAAATGAGTATTCCCCCATGCCTTTTTCTTTCAATTGGATCTTGGCAATTTGTTTTGATAAGGATTCAAGTTGACTTTCTTGACTTTGTGGAGTAGGATTTGATGTACTTTCTTTATTGGAGGGATTGGTATCACCGATATCCTTATCCTTTGATTGGTCCTTTTTCTCAACCCACTTTGACAAGGAATTTAGTTGTTTCCCATCATTTGATAAACCCTGAATTGGAGCTTCCCTGTTGTGTGGTACAAAATCATCTTGGTTTGTCTTGAGGGTGTTACAATATTGGGGGTTATTTGAGTCAATTGTAATAGTGATTTCCTGCCCATTGAATGGGAACTTCAAACACTGGTGATATGTGGATGGTACTGCTTGCATGTCATGTATCCAAGGTCTTCCCAAGAGTATGTTGTAGGTTAAATATTTTTCTAACACCTATCATCCTATATCTCTGACAACCGGTCCCACTTGAATAGGTAGCACTATCAATCCTTGTGAAGAACTCTCCTCATCATCATATGCTTTTATTGTGATTTTTCTCCTAGGATCAATAGCATTTTCTGAATAGCCTAGTGCATGGACAAGTTTCAAAGTATAGATATTCAGGCCAACTCCTCCATCTATTAGGAAATGTTTAACGTTGTGCTTGTGGATTAGGACCTCAATGTGTAAAGCAACATTGTGGGGATGATTGATAGATATGTCATCATGTTCAGAAAAGGATAAGCAATGTGGTGCAGTCAAATGTCCCACCATAGTCTAGAATTGGGAAACCTCTAGATTGTTGGGTACCGTGGTGGCAACTAGAGCTTGTTCCAAGATTTCCTTGTGAGCAGGTGAAATCTTGAGAAGTTCTAATATGGATATTTGTGCGGGTATCTTCTGCAATTGATCCACTATGTTATATTGAGCCACATGAATAGCAATTGATTTGGACATGGAAGGGGTTGCTCCTTTCAATGTTACCTTGGCTTGTCCTTGTGTGATTGCATTGACGGGTGTGTTGTCATGTTGTTCCCTGATTTTGATAACATTGATTTGATGTGAGGTAGTGTCAACATTATGTTGATGATTTTCAATTGCACTGATGTCTTGTTCATGTTCAATGGTGTCATCGTTGGTTGAGTTATCATTTGCAATAAGATCAGATGTGTCATGAGTTGTCATCAACTACCTCAATATGCAGAATGGTGGTGTCATAGACATAGTTTATGTTCTTTCCTTTGTTGTTTGATGACGAGGAATCTCCTTTCTCATAGTTTGGTAGGGGGTTCTTGAATGCCCCATGATCATTGTTCATTTGAGGTCCTTCTACAAATATCGTATTTTTGTCAATTAGATCTTGTACCAAGTGTTTCAACTGCATGCATTCATTGGTTTTATGTCCCTTGTTGTGGTGAAACTCACAGAAATGGGCCTCATTCCACCACAGAGGTTTAACTTGTGGTTCCCAATTTCTCACTTTTGGTAGAGTTATGACCTTAGCTTCAAGAAGTTATTTTAATGCTGATTCTGGTGATTGCCTAAAAGGTGTGAACTTCCTTCGATTTGAGTATGCTCTATACGATGGTGTCCTAGGTCCAACATTACCTTGACTATTGCTTTGGTTGACATTTTGGTTGTTTCTTTGGTTGTTGCCTTAATTGTTTCCTTAGTTGTTGCCTTGGTTGTTACCTTGTTTGTTGCCTTGGTTGTTGCCTTGGTTGTTGGGGAGATTGTTATTTTGATTAGTTTTGGCGGCAGCTGCAGTTAGGTTGAATACAAGTTTTGCATTAGGGATTTCAACTACACCATCGTTGTTTCCAACATTCTTGTTTCATTGAAAAAACTTGGGTTTGTCACTACTATTGTAATTGTTGGAGGGGTTTGATGAGTTTTTTTCATTGTATATCTTGATGAATCCTCTCTTGACTAAGGCATCCTTGATTTTAATCCCATTCTCAATCAATTTTTCGAAGGTTGGGGGGACATTGTAATTCCAATCTATAACTCATCTCGTCGTTAAGGTTGTCAATAAAGATTGCTATATTTTCCTTTTCTAGTATGGGATGAGAGTATCGTGCAAATAACCTTCTCGATTTTTGGAAGAACGCAAGGAACGATTCACCCTTCTTTTGTTTTTGGTTACAAAGATCTTTCATGGTGATGTCATGTTGTATGTTGTATGAATATTGGGTGATGAACTTGTTGACTAATTCCTCAAAGGTGTTGATTGGTGGGGTGAGTTTGGAGAACCATTCAAGACAATGTCCACCTAAGCTTCTTGGGAATAATCTCATCAAATAAGTTTCCTCATAGGAAAAATTGAGACTCATGGTTCTAAATTCCCTTACATGATCAATTGGATCGGTTTTGCCATTGTATTTTTCGTGCTTAGGGAACTCACAATGTTTGGGAAAGGGTATCACGTAAATAATTTGATCAAATGAATATGGAAAAATGTCTTGGATCAAGTATCGTTTTGAAGTTCCCTTTTGCGTGTCAAACATTTGTTGTTGGAGGGTCTTTACTAGATGAGTCAAGGCAACTACTTGTTCGGGATCATTTTCGACCTTTTTGGGAGGTGCTTTTAGTTGATTTACATCAAAGTCTTCCGACAATTTAGCACCTTGTTTAGCTAACATAAGGAGGTATTTTTCCCCATTTCTTTCAAAAATCTTTTCTAAACATTTGTGGAAATTGGGGTCTTGTTCAACATGTTGGACATATTCTTTGGTTACTTCTTCCCCATCAGTGTTGTTGAGTCCATGAAAATGATCCTCTTCAGCCTCTGCCATGATGTTTTGTGTTTCACTATTTTGAGTTTCGGTGTTTTGAGTCTCAATGATCAGAGTTTCAATGGTTGGGATTTCAATGTTTGAAGTTTCAACAGTTGGGGTTTCAATGTTTGGCTCTTCAATGCTTTGATTTTCAAGTCCCTTTTCCTTGAGCTTTTGTTTTTCTAACCTTGTTTGAACATGCATACAAGTGTTATAGTTTTGACTAAACTTTGATGTAGGTTTTGGAAAAGTACCAAGGATTACAACTAAGTCAAATAGAATGACAAATTCTAATGAGACTATGTTGGATTTGACTATGTAGCTTCATTTCGTGACGGGAGGATGATAAATCCTGATGATGAAACTAGGCCTAATAATCAAAGGTGTGATAAATTTGATGATGTTGGTACTTTGTGATGTTAGATCTTGGTTTAGGTTGGAAAATTCCACTTGTAGAGGTCAATTTGAACAAGTTTAGAATTCTAAGGTACCTAAGGAATGATCTTCGACTTGAGACAATTTTGAAGTTTTGGTTCAAACTGTGAAACCGACGGTAAATGTTCTTCCTAAAAGAGGTACTCAAATTTTCAAAAAAGTTGTGGATTTTAACAATAGTAAAAGATGTATAATTCGGGATTGTTCTTGCAAGCTCTTTTGTAGAAATTGAAGGTCAACCTCTCTCTAAATTTGTGAAGTGTTGATAACTGTCTTTGATGTTCTTTTGGAATAAGAGGTATGGACTTTGGTTTTTGAACTTTAATCTTTCATGAAATCATTTGGTAACATGCATGTTCAAACTCTGTTTTACCTAAGGATTGGTTGAATACTTTTGAGGATTCCCAAGATGAGACTGATTGTCAGACAAGAAATGAACCTAGGTCACTGTTTTGTGTTCTGCAAAAGGTGCCACTTGGGACCCCAAAGGCGCCAAAACAGAGACGAAAGGCACCAAAACAGGTTCAAACTTGGTTTTTTTGAAAGTTTCTTGAAAATGGTTGTATCTTGGTCATATGGAGGTCTTTTTCGACACTTTTTTTTGAAATGGGGTAGAATTTCATAAAATATGCAATGGTGTAGGTGTTTCTCAATTTTTGTGGAGTTAAAATTATGAATGAGGGTTTTCACTTTCAATATGTGACATTTTTTTTGTTTTGAAAACACTTTGATCAAGCAATGCACACTCCTAAGGTTGTGAAAGACTATATTCTTTTGGATTCCACATAGGTTTTACCCCAAACACACTTTTTCTTAGCGGATGAATAGATGCTTGACCCCATTGGCTCCCCTCCACGACACTCACTTCTCGGGGCAGCCAAGTAACAATACCCATGAATCTCCCATGACATATTTTTCATCTCTACTAAGAATTGTGAGAATGTGGATGCCTTCGCAACGACTGTTGCTACACCAAAGAATAGATAAAGGTTCTGACCAAACTACAACAAGGGTTTTAATAAGGACTTTCTGTTCGTGGGGGTTGATCGATGCAGTGAGAGACCATTGTTTCCCTTCTCGTCGGAACCAACCTCGTGATACTGGCCTTTGTTCCAGTATCCACACTCATATACTGGCTGGAAATGTGCTTGGCTTTAGCGTGTTACCAGTTGGGTCGTTCCCTTGGGTGATTACTTTTTCCCACAAGGTAGGCCCGCTAAGATAAACAAAAGTGAGCTAGTATACTCGTAGTTCGATCACTCTTTATTCCGCATGAATAAAGAGAGAACAAATGCCATATAATCCACTCACACTCGCACACAAAAAGTGAATGGGTCTAGCTTTTTGATCACCCAGTTAAGGAGAGAGCATATGCCTACCATCGTCAAGCATGAAAAACATGGTGTTCATTAACCCGTTAATTAATCTATGTTCCTAACTTAACCAAAAGGAAACATGATGCTCATTAACCTTTTAATCAAGCTATGTTCCTAACTTAACCAAAAGGAAACAAGTAAATCACTTCCAGCCCCTGCAATATGTCAGTAGTTTGATAAGAATGTCTTTGAAAAGTGTTTTTGGGAAACCTGCAAATCAACAACACAAAGTATTAGCCTCCAGATTTTGCAAAAGGTGCCAAAACAGAGACAAAAGGCGCTAAAATAGAGACAAAAGGTGCCAAAATAGAGATAGGGTGTTCCAGAATGATGCAAAAGGCACCAAAACAGAGACCAAAGGTGCCACTTGGGACCTCAAAAGCACCAAAATAGAGACCAAAGGCAGAAAAATAGAGATAAAGCAGCCCAAAATGGTGCAAAAGGCGCCAAAACAAAGACCAAAGGCACCACTTGGGACCCCAAAGGTGCCAAACAGAGACCAAAGGCACCAAAACAGGTTCAGGAGGCTCCAAGAGGCTCTGAAATGAGTGCAAGAGGCTCCAAGAGGCTTTGAAAGGCTCCAAAAGGCTCACGTTTGTACCTATGACCATAAATTTTCAAGAATGTTAGTAATAAATGGGGCAAGGCCCCACGGTGGGCACCATTTTGTGTGTGTGTGAAATCTTCAAAGTTAGTATCAACACAAACCTTAATGAAACGATTTATATTGAAAGATTCAAAGCAAAGTAAACTATTCTAAGTTTCCATAAAGATAAATCTCCCAAGAACGTCTCATTGTCCTCTATTCTTAAATGATTCTTTTTAACCTTTTTGGTCCTAAGATTTCTATGTGCACAAAGGCTAGTAAAATGAAACTTAAGAAACGAGATTAGTATTCAACATGCAAGCTAATCTAATGCTTACATGGAACTATATGCAAACAATGATGATGAAGACTATGATGAGTGAAGGATGATGTTGATGATAAATGAACAAGTGGAGGTGGATACTATGGTAGTGATCTATATGATTCTATGCATGATACTCCATATGCTAAAATACAAACCTAAAATGAACTAATCTAAAATGCAACTATGATGCAAGATGGATGATAAAATGCAACTATGATGCAATATATTAATCTAAGATCTAAACATGATATAAAAACTATCTATAAGACTCCAAGAATTCTCCAAGCTCCAATGATAAACCTGCATGATAACTCTACTTCAAATGTGGATATCAAATACAATGCCCAAGGGTTGTATTTATAGCCTTTTCCAAGCATATAGTGAGGTGGCAATAATCAATGGTCTAGATCGAATAAGAAGAATGGATGGTGAAGATGAAGAGAATCAAGATGTTGTCCCATTGACCAAAGACAACATGCCATGTGAGTGGAAGAATATCTTGACCAATGGGCAACATGCCATTTGGATGGAAGATTCAAGCATGGGAAGAGAAGACCATGTGCCTCCAAAATTGGTGGAAGTGTGGGAGGAATAAATCATGTGCTCCAAAATAGGTGGAAGTGTGGGAAGAATAAGTCATGTGCTTTTTTGAAATGAGTTGAGGATAATTCTAATTAAAAAATAGAGTTATTTATTTTCATGTGACCTTGATGAGGTGGCACACAAAAAGTTGTAGAAATGTGCTCTAATTCCTAATTGGATTTAGTGAAGTTTAATTAAATAAAACAAGTTTAGGGAACCTTGTTTATTTAATTAATTTAGAAGAAGTGTTTTAGATTTTGGAGAATTAGAGAAGAGCGAACACTATAAATAAATTGAGCGTTTATTTATATGTAGTTGAAATATTAATCAAATAGCTAGTATTTAATTAATTAAAGGTGATGACCATTTTTTAGGTGTATACAGTAATTTGAATTTATCTTCTTCTAAGTTAACATCTAATAAAATAACTCAAAATTAAATTTAAAATATTCAAATGAGTTGCAACCAATCACTATCTTTCATTTTCAAAGAACATAACCATCTTTTGAGATACAATTTATATTTTTATACTTTTAGTTTAGTAAATATCACCTATTCCATTCTATAACTTGTATGCAATGGTCTCTTCAAAGTTATTCAAGAGGAAGAAACCTACAAGGCACAATTGAATGGTTCACCATGTATTTTCCAACTTCAACCAATCTTCATCAAATTGGTTTTGTAGTAATGAAAAAAGTATCCCTTTTTCCTTAATTTGGGAATGAATTAATAAAATGGACTTAATGGTGCCTTATTTAGGCTGTTGTAAAGTGTATCTTTACACTTTAACACTAATCTAGGAGTTTATTAATTAATTGAGATTAATTTGAGCTTAATTGGCCCCTTAAATCCAAATCCAAGCCTAAGTTATTGCATTTTCTGAGGGATAAAGCCCGACACTCATTAATAATATTTCGTAACACTTAATTTTGCAAGGTTTGTGTCCTAGGATAGTGACCTAGGAACCATTCACCACCTGCCGAATGGGTCTTGACTAGGTTGTAAGACTCCATTTTGGAATGTTATTTCACAATCCATGAAACATGTCCCAGTTGAGTATGCTAGGACCCATTCTCCATATGACAAATGGGTCCTCCTTAAGGAAAGCCCCCCTTGGGATGTGTTTTTGGAGATATTTTAATAATTTCAAATCCTAGATTTGTTGTTGGCTTGTGTTATTTGAATTTCAGGATTAAATCTTAAGATAAGTATAAATATTAGGTTATTTCACATGTTTTCATCTAAGCAATCCTAGAATTTCATAAGAAATCAGGAGCACTTTCGCAAGAGCATTCAAGAAGGAATTCAAAGGTAGATTATTAAAGTTTATTGCAACATTCAAGGATCATATCATCATGTCAAAGTCATGCATGTTGTTGAGCTAATGTGATGAGGTAGCATTGGTGATCAAGTCTAAGTCTTCAAAGCCATTATCTTATGTCAAGTTCATGATCAAGATCTACTCTCATTGAGGCCACTTCATGCAAGATTATTGATTTGTACTCCAAGGTTCAATTGAGGATTAGTGAGTTGTGGCATTATATTTTTCATTCATATTTCCTTTTATACATTGTTTCAATTCAACGTTTAATTACCAAAATGAGGTTTGACCAAGGTAAACCCCTATTCCCTAACAATCAACAATTTTTCTTCTCTCTTGATGTGTGATTGCAGGTTTTAGATTGAAGATCAAGTGGAGAGAAAAAGTTGTTAAAGTTGCAAAGTTGTACAAGTTTTCATCTTTATTGCAAGATCACGAAAAAACCTCTACAAAATTTATTTCTGACTTTTGGGAGCTAAACACCTAGGATCTGTGAGTGCAGATATTGAAGAACTGAACCTAGAAATCAATTTTCCAGAACCCTAGCAGGGACCCATTTTCCACTGGGTGAATGAGTCCTCAGTGAGGCTCGAAAAAACACTTTCTGCAACAGGTACACATTGGGTAAAAGTACAAAGTTGTGTCACACTTTCAGCCAACTTATCAACACAAGCCAATTTAAGTATTTCTAACTAAAAATATATTTTGTTCAAACATATGATCTTGTAAGATTCATTCTAGCTAAGTTAGATATATCCACATCTTTTCCAACTAAAATTGTTGGCTAAATGCATATGTAGAACCAATTTGAGGCCAATTTAGCAAAAAAATAGATTTATTTGAAAAAATTGATGTTTTAACAATATTTACTCATGTAAATAACATTTTTAAAAAAATATAAAAAATACCCTTTTGTGTTAGAGTAATAGGTTGTTTACTTGATTAATTTAATCATGTTGATTAATTAATTAAGTCACCTTTACTTTATTTCACTTAAGCTAAACTTAAGAATCTTTATTTATGCATTATTAAATTAGTCATGTTGTCTCGTTCATTATGATCTTGACACTTGTCACATGCTAATTTAATCCTCATCCTAGGGTTCTCACTTTAGGGTTTTGATCTCCTTTCTTAAGGATTGATCTCTTTGTAATTATTAATCTTCTCGGGTAATGCATCTTTTGCTTCATGTTTGCAGAGCACCATTCTTGTGTCTTTTGATCTCCTTTGGTGATAGGTTATTTGCTTGCAGGTGTTCATTGGGATCTATGAGGTTGGATTATCAACGTCTACATGGTATCAGAGCTTCAGATCTATAAGCTTCTTATTCCTTTTTTTGTGAGATTGTGCCTTGAAGTAGTTTTCCAGTGCATCCAGGGTCAAATAAGACCTCTCCATTGAATCCAAAGCTACCAGAATAGTCAAGATTGACCTTTGTTTCGTCAAATTTGGCTTCCGTTTGTCAGATCTATGAGGGTTTGAAGAAATGGCTTTTTTGCCAAATCCAAGGGGTGCCTGATTTTTCAGAGTGTTTTGAGCCGAAACAGACATCATCATTGCACTTAGAAGGTCCAAAAACCCCTATTTCCATATATAATTTTATCAATTTTGGAGCAGGACACCCCGGGGAAATTTTTTTTACCTGGGAGGGGCCATATGGCCTCCTGCACGCATCATGAGGTAAATTTTTCTTAAAAAAAAATTATTTTTTTTTTGCACAAATAAAATTGCAGTTTTTTAAATTGTAAAAAAGTTTATTTTTAAAGCTTTAATTTTTCAAAAAAAAAAAAGCTTTCAAAAAAAATTGTTTTTAAAACAAATTAAATTAGGGAGGTACCTGTGTAGGGTACTGTGCAAGTACGGACCTGCGCAAGCCTGCGTAGAGTACCTACACCCATGTGGGTGGGGGTGGCCCAAGTGCCCCCCCAACCAATTAATTTTTAATTTTTAATTTTTTATTAATTTTTTTTTCATGTAAATGTTTTTTTTTAAAAAACAATTTTTTTAAATAAGTCCAATTGAGAAAATGCGTCGATGGCCATTTGGCAGTCAAATTTAGGCTGACAGTTTTGCTGCGACAGTCGTTTGGCCGCCAAATTTAATGCCGCAGACTGTGTTTTTTGCCATTTGGGAGCTATTTTCTTCCGGACGCCATAACTTTTTCCCACGGTGTCAAAATCGAGCAAACGAGATATCATCAGAAAGAGGACTCATAGTACTTTCTAGTGGTGTAGGTATTTTTTTGGAGATTTTTTCTCAAGTCCCTGTTATTTCTAGTCAAATTCAGATCTTCTTTTCTAGAGTTGCCTTCAATGTTTTCGGCATAACTTTTGCACACGATGTCGAAAATGGGAAAACGAGATATCGTCGAAAAGTTGTTTCTGAGCTCTTCATAGTGGTGTAGGTGGTTTCTAGATTTTATTTTTGGTCTTTTCCAAAAATTATTCTTCTCATATGTAGTCTTTTTTGGACCTTATGGGCTCACATTGCATGTATTTATCATCTGTAAACGCACTAAATAAAGTGCCTCAAATTTGTATGTGTAGTATTGGGATTCTTGCAAATCACTTTGTGCCTTGTTGTACTTGCACTATGATATAAAGTGCCATGTGGGTTGATGTTTTCCTTTGTTTTCCTTCATACCTTTCTCATGCGTATGTGACTTTTATTTTCACATCCTTTCTATTTGCTTGTACTTTCATGATTGCACCTTCAGAAGTTCTTGGTTCCTCTTCATGCACTACTTTCAGGCATTCAATTTTAGTGTACTTGTCATACCTCTCCCTTGTCAGCATTATGGGGGGGTTTCTACTGTTGGAGTTAATGCTTCTTTGGTTTCTCGTTGGAGTGAGCTATGTATACAATATTTGTTCCTATGTACTAGGCGGATGCAACAGCTAGTAACCCATGCATTTTGGTGAGATGGAGCACCTACCATATGGACACTCTTTCATTCCTTCTTTTAGCATTTCAGAAGTCATTCTACGACAGTTTTTGAAGCTTTTTCATGCTTTAGTGGTGTTTTCCATGTTCTTCCTTTGTTCCTGTCTTCTGGGACAATTTCTTCTTGATTGGAGGCTATTTCATCCTTCACTCTTGTTTGGAGGCTTCTTATACCTTCACTTGTATTTCTTTCTTTTAGAGAGAAGTTTTTCCCACGAGGTTTTCTCCTTTTCTCCTGTTGTGAGAGATCTTTTACATTTGTACATGGGTACCTCATCTGGCCTAGTTGTCAGGACCCATATTTTCTTTCATGATTATTGTCCTTAGTTTCTTAGCTTCTCCCTAAGTTCATCTTAAGGGGGGGTGTTAGAGTAATAGGTTGTTTACTTGATTAATTTAATCATGTTGATTAATTAATTAAGTCACCTTTACTTTATTTCACTTAAGCTAAACTTAGGAATCTTTATTTATGCATTATTAAATTAGTCATGTTGTCTCGTTCATTATGATCTTGACACTTGTCACATGCTAATTTAATCCTCATCCTAGGGTTCTCACTTTAGGGTTTTGATCTCCTTTCTTAAGGATTGATCTCTTTGTAATTATTAATCTTCTCGGGTAATGCATCTTTTGCTTCATGTTTGCAGATCACCATTCTTGTGTCTCTTGATCTCCTTTGGTGATAGGTTATTTACTTGCAGGTGTTCATTGGGATCTGTGAGGTTGGATTATCAACTTCTACATTTTGTAGATCCACAAGTCTAGTTTTGAAATATATATATTTTAATAATTAAATTAATTTATATTTTTCCTTTTATTTTTACTAAAAGTAGTTTATCAACACAAAATATTAGGTTGATTACCACGACAAGGAAAAGTAGTAAAACTTATTAAATTTTTTTGAAAAAAATATGATGCACTAGATAAAAGAATCTATATCAAGAGGGTATAATTTTTTTCTATTTTAGATAAATGGATAATATGAAAGTTGATGTCAAATGGAAACACCTATGTTTTAATACATCCACATTTTAATATTTATTTAAAAATTATATTAATTAAAATTGGAAAAAATATATCCATGCACTAAATTTTTAAGTTTTAAATACACAAAAAAATGAGGGAGAAAAAATAAAAATTACTATATAAAGGTTGACATCTCATGTGACTTCATTTTCCAACATTTTTTCAGCAACTAAATTATAGTGTCAATTTATAAAAAAACTATATTCAAATATATATATATATATTTTAAATACAAGTATAAAATATACTAAAAAAGAAATATTGCATTAGTTTACATCATTTCAAAATTTAAAACATATATGCCACTTTTTAGTGATTCGAGTTTAAAAGTTGGATCGGTGTTGGCCGTGTTGGAGTACAAAAGACACTGAGAGGGGGGGTGAATCAGTGTCTTACTAAACAATTTCAATTTACTGATATTTCAAAACCACTTAATCTCTTTGAAAACAATAAATGTTCAGTTTCAAGATTATGATGAAATGTGATAACCAAATTTAGATTCTCAAACAACATATAAACTCAAATGCTGCAATGTAAATATAGAAAACAACAAAATCAAAAGGCATCCACAAAAGAGTAATAACACAATATTTTTCATGAGTGGAAAACCCTCATAGGGATGAAAAACCACTCGTAAATGCCTCACTGGCTACATAATGCCTTATTGACAAAGCCTCACTGGCTACAAAATGCCTCAAAACACAGCCTCACTAGCTAAAGATCAAACTTGTCTACTAACATGATCTTTTACAAAATTTTCTGAATCATAAATAAACACATTATAGAGGGTTACTCTATTTCACTACATAACATTTCCAGTTTCCAAACTAACACATTCTATATCCTAAAGATTCATTGACATGGAATCTGTAAAATACAAAATATATCAGTTTACACATCTCACTATTTTGCATACTATTTACAAATTCAACATGATATATCTATGTAAAGCAGCCAATCAATAACAGTGATAAATCACTATTTATATAAACTTTCAATAGTACATATAATGCTGCCATCTGTCACTCATTACAACTATAAAATGTAACCTTTAAAACCTGTTCAAAATTGTTTCCATAACTGCCCTTGTCGAGTCACTGTAATGACTTTTTCTTCAACAAATAAAACTACCCTTGATACATGGTTTATACATCATGCAAGTTACATGTATACATCAAACACAAGACACGTACAAATGTGACATGAAACCCCAACTCCCAAGTCAACACTTAACATACAAAACACATACCAAAATAACACATACCCCTATGATCTTCATTATACAAATAGCAGATGGTTTGAAACAAAATATGTGTCCTAAGCAACAACAAAATATAACAAATGAAATGTTTATGGCGTGCCCTAGCAACAGGGTTATGAAGACAAAACAATAAACCTAAATACAAAAGAGTAAGTGACTCTATATGACACCATAATGAACATGAAGTCCAAGGTCGATAGCACATACACAATGGAACTCAAAGGTTGACAATATTAAAACTGCTCAAGGACTAGAATAAAGAACCTGAGTTACAAATTGAGTAGAAATGAAAAGACCAACAAACACTCAACTAGTTTTCAGACAAATACAATGCAACTTAATCAATGAAGGTCGACTTATCTAGAGAAATTGAAACCACAAGTTTTCTTCCTGAAACCCATCCTTTGTAGCTGCAATACCACCATTTCTTTGCATAACTTCTTCGAGCCCTAACTCAACTTTGAACCACGGCCTTCTCCAAGTTTCATCGAGCTATTTTTATCAAGCTCTCCAAGCCCTAAATCGGCTATGGATAAACTGCCTTGTATTCACCAAATGAAAACTATTAGGGCACAATCATAGTGTCGATATACCTTTTCAAATGAAATTATCAAACCACTTATCATAATGTCAATCACATGAGATTAATCAAACACTTCAACCTTTATGTCGGTGTTTGAAGAACATAAACCTTGTGAATGATAAGAAACATCATAATCACCAATAATATGTGTCGGTGTTTAACATTATTTGCATGAATATAGTAAACCTCAATAGATGTTGATCATCTTTGTGTATTTGCATGAAATTAATCAAACACCAAATATGATCCAAGATCCTTGTGTCAAGGTTAATCAAAAAACATAGTAATGATTGTTTCCTTTGTGAATAACATGCCATCCCATCAAATACCAATCAAATAACACTAACCCTTCAATGTATGCCATTTCAATGTATGTATGGCAAGATAAACACTTGACATCAATTCCAAAACCAATGTCAAAGGGGTAAAAAAACTCCCCCTTTGGAATTGATGTCAAACCTGCCAAGTACCTAAGAGAATAATCATGATAAGCACATGATAAGCACCAAAACTGCCCAACTTGAAAGAATATCACCTGTAGATCTGCATCATACTCACCAAACCAGCCATGTCAACAAACCAACAAATTTTTTATGTCAATACCATCATATATGCAATGACCAAATGAACACCAAATGTATCATAAACAACAAAAATATGAATGTAACATAACTGAACCAACTGAACCTGTGTGCTTTTCTCCCCCTTTTGACAACAATGCAAAAGGTCAAAGGGGTGTGTATACTCATGAACAACAATTTACTGTCACAGTGACGCAAAACAACATCAGATTTGAATGAATAAAACTAAAAAGAGCACTACACAATGAAATACCATAAAACTACTGCCATCACCATGCTGAACCAAGCCATCACCATGCTAAAAATATAACCATGCATGAAAAATCCCCCAATGCACTCAAAGAGATCAACTGTTCCCCTTAAGAATAACACTGTACCAACATGATTCATTACACATTGTCATGTGTAATCACCAAGAATAATCATTTGGAAATGAAATGAAAATGCATCAAGTAGCATCAAGTATCAAGTTAACAAATGTGTTAAAAAAGAAACATTCTCTACAAGCAAATGTGTTGTAAGTACAAAGCCACTTTGAATTATTATCAGGGCAATGATTGTCTCATTGAAAGAACCAACATACTCTTTTGTAGAAATATTGTCATAGACCACAACTGACTTGCACTAATGACTACTATTGGTTTGGATACACCAAGTTTACTTCTCACCCATAAACAAATCACTTTACCCGTGATTCTATATTTCTGCAAAGCATTAAAAAGTACAATTCACTGTCCACAAAACTATGCTCATGCACAAATGATATTCACCACATAGAAGATTAGAGTACAAAGTTTCATTGTCTTTGCTTATGTATTATAGATGATATCCTTAGACATTGTACCTTGTTGTTTCAGTACATACTCATCTTAAACTTTTCACTGTCTGTAGCATGTTGCACATAATTCACACCTAAATTGCTGAAATTTCAATGCAACCCATTAACAATTCAAACAAGATTGCCAACTCATTCTTGTAAACTGATATTTTCATTTAGGAAGATTTTAATATTAAGCATGATCCAACCATACTCTACCAGCTAGACAACTGTGTATCAACAACAAACTATCACTTTGAATCAACATGTTAACTACTCCATCAACCTTACCAATGCACAACATTATCATTCAAACTGATACTTAGCACATGAGACACTTCAACAATAATCATTGACAAGGATTCTTATTAGTTGTTATTTTCAAACATTATCAAGAGCATATTACCTTAATTGCAAGACACACCCCATGAGTTCAGAACCACAAAATCAACATAGAACAATGCTCTCCAATTCTCTTCAAGTGTACTGTCAAATAGAAATACAGAAAGTCAAACCACTTTGTTACTTTGCACCATACAAAAACCATTTACACTATTCATAAACAAAGGATTGATGAATTGTCGAGCAAAAACAATGACATTGTCAAAAATTATGCATTCAACGTTAGATAGCTGTCAGATCTGCCTTTTGAAACTTCAAAATTCACACAGTATATACTATTGTATATTGTTCAAGCAAATAACTCATTTGAATCACCTCATTATTGTCACATGTTCATCACTAGAATTTGCAAAAACTAAGAACCATATTTCAAATATGCCACAAACACACTTGTGACCCATTGCACTACAAAGATAGAACCATAAACCCAATGCAACTAACAACAATAGGGATATAAGATGATACGTGAAATGCACCATGAGAACACACATAAATGATTTAGTGAAGAGAAATATGAGGAAGATCATACAATCTCTCCCTCAACTAACCAACCATTTTCATGCATTTCGTTTCTTGCAAATTATAAATGTTTCCTTGAGTCCTTGAATCTGCTGCAACAACTTCACCTCCTTTCTTTCTAATATCACATGCAAGAGCATCAAAAAAATATCAAAACTCTAATCACAGATCTGAGTTACACTTAAGAGATTATGCTTGAGACCTTCTGCATAGTACACATCCTGCAAAGGTAAGTCATCATCCAAAGAAATAGTACCTTTCCCTATGATCTGAATACAACAATAATTTCCAAACCACACTAAGCCACCATCACAATATTCAAATTTGATAAAGTTGTTTTTATCACCTGTGATGTGGTGAGAGCATCCACTATCTAAAACCCACACATTTTTCACCTTGGCTTGTAAGGTTGTTTGATTAAGCATACCTTATGTCTTTCCATCAACCTTCTTTGGCTTCCAAATCAACTTTGTTTTAATAGTATTAAAAGATGCTTTGGAAAGAGTGTTTGGTTTCTTTTGTTGTATAACATGGTTGGACCTGTAACTCTTTTCTATATATCTAAGATTTCCACTCTGTGAGTTTGAACTCCTTTTAGACATAACTGATGGCTTCAAAGATTTTTCATTTGTCACATTGACATGTTGAGATTTATCAGAATAAGAGCATTGAACTTCCATAAACCCAAGGCCAATTTTTTCTTTATGGTATCTTTGTTTACCTATAAGATCTGCTAGTTTGTTATTGCTATCACACATGTCAAGCTCTTTCCTCAAGTCAACAATTTTTTCCTCTAAAGTGCAACATTCTTTTTCTTTGATTTCTAATTGCATTTTAGTAACTTCTAGAATTTCAATTTGAAGTTTCAGATCAACAATTTGTTTTTCAGAGTTATTCACCTTATTCACTAGGTTTTTAGTGTCTTTTTGAATTTGATTTTTCTGTATCACATCCTTCTTTTTGAGTTTCTTAATTTCTCCTAGAGCTCTTCTCAGCTCACCCTCAAAATCCACCTCAAGTTCAGATTGATATGCAATATCTTCATTATGATTATGATTGTCATAAAAAGGGTTTCTTCTCCTTCTTCAATGGATGCATCTGTACCATTATCTGTTACATCAACATCTTTGATGAACATGGTTTTCTTCTTTTTGATACTATTTTTCTTTCTAAAGTTATTTTGTTTTTTCTTTCCCTGTCTACTATTAACTTCTTCATCACTTTCAGAGACTTTGTTAGGGCATTGAGTAGCATAATTCCCAATCTTCCCACAATCAAAAAATTTAAAAGGTAGTTTCCCTTTATACCTATCTGATCCTCTTTTCAGTTTACTCACAAGAACAGACTCATTGTCATCCAGTTTTTTTGAATAAGATTTTATGTCATTATTCTTTTTTACAGACTTAAAGGAAGCTTCTTTGGTAGTGGGATTATCAGTACACATCCTCATTTCATAGGTTGTAAAGACACCATGGATTTCATCTAAAGTGATTTTGTTCAAGTCTCTCTCTTCTACAACAAATATTTTAGGATCATATTTAGGTTTCAATGACCTTAACACCTTTTTAACAACTATACTTTCTTATAAAGTTTCACCATGACCACGAATTGAGTTTACAATTTCTTGGACTCTTAGAAGGTAATTAGCTACCTTCTCTTCCTCAATCATCTTTAGGCCTTCAAACTTGGCTCTAAATTTTTTTAGTTTAGCCTCTTTAACTTTTTCATCACTCTCATAAATACTAGATAGTTTATCCCAGATAGAATTTTCACTTTTACAATCCATAATTTTAACAAGCACATCATTAGTTAGACCACAACAAATAACATTTACATCCCTAGCATCACATTCATATGTTTTTTTCTTGTCTACAATAGAGGGTGTTGTAGTGGCAATATACTCAGTCTCAATTGCATTCCATACCTCATAGCCTAGAGAAGTTATATGATGTTGCATTCTAAATTTCCAAAAAGCATAGCCAATACCATCAAATAAAGGTGATCTAGAAGTAGAAAGACCTTCTTGATTTTCCATGTCAAGTACTCCACTAGGAATCCCATAAGTTGGTTAAAATTTTGGCAAGGGTATGACTTTGATACCACTTGTTGGAGTATGAAAGACAATGAGAGGGGGGGTGAATCAGTGTCTTACTAAACAATTTCAATTTACTGATATTTCAAAACCACTCAATCTCTTTGAAAATAGTAAATGTTCAGTTTCAAGATTATGATAAAATGTGGTAGCCAAATTCATATTCTCAAACAACATATAAACTCAAATGCTAAAATTTAAATATAGAAGACAACAAGATCAAAAGGAATCCACAAAAGAGCCATAACACAATATTTTTCATGAGTGGAAAACCCTCACAGGGATGAAAAACCACTCAGAAATGCCTCACTGGCTTATCAAAACTGCCTCACTGGAAAAGTCTCACTGGCTATAGAATGCCTCATTGGAAAAGCCTCACTGGCTACATAATGCCTCACTGGAAAAGCCTCAATAGCTACAAAATTTTTCACTAGCAAAGCCTCACTGGCTACAAAATGCCTCTCTGGAAAAACACAGCCTCACTAGCCAAAGATCAAACTTGTCTCACTGACATGATCTTTTACAAAATTTTCTAAATCATAAATAAACACATTATAGAGGGTTACTCTGTTTCACTACATAACATTTCTACTTTCCAAACTAACACATTCTATACCCTAAAGATTCATTGACATGGAATCTTTAAAATATAAAATATACCAAACAAAGAGTCTGACAAGGGAAAAGAAAAAGCGGTAATTTCAACACAAAATTTGAAAGCATCCACTTCAACCACTTTATAAGAAGAAGAAAATTACACAACACACTTTGATGAAGTTGATTATGAACAACCACTAAATCTGAAAGAAATGAAAAAGCTCTATGGAAGAGGTTATGAACTTATAAAACAACTTGGGTATAGTGGAAAAGGATGTGGTGCTAGAGAACAAGGTATTTGTGTCCCTATAGAGCCTAATATGCAAGAAACAACTAGTGGTCTTGGTTATTGTCCTTTGAATGAAACAAACACACCAAAAAATCCTTCACTCAATAACAACGCTATTACAAAGCATTCTTCTAAGCCAACTTTAACTTTGGTGCAGCCTGAAATGATAGATACTACATGTGGGAATATCTCATTCCATAGGCATTAGGTTGATACTTTTTCTACTCATTATGATCAATAACATTAGTTGTTGATCCTTTCCATGTAATAGTTGTAGGGTCATAGCATACTCACTATTGCATGTTTTACATTAATTGCAAATCATTTCCTTTTTACAAGGGGAAACATATCATCAATCATCTTGGATCATCCTTGTCTTGCACTTAGGGGGGGAAAGGGACTAGATAGTCTTGTCCTCTTATGTCACTTTTCATTATCTCTTTTGGCTATTTGACCACCTTCCATGTATATATAAGAGCAAGTTTGGGATGTGGATGGCATGCCTTAAGTTGGCTCGCATGTGACGTACTAAGTTATCTTTAGTATTGCATTTTGGGGGAATCCCCTTATCCATGATGTAGTTTCATTTTGGAATATATGACTTTGCATAGGGATTTATGAAGAAGCTCTCATGTCTTAGGAGAAAAAATTGTCTACTTTAAAGAAATTGCTCACAATGGTGTTAACAACTGCTTTAAAGTGGGGGCATATATTGATAACACCTTTCGACATTTTGCATATTTCATGGTGCAATTTTATTTTTCATGTGATGAGTCCTTTTATTGGTGGTGTAATTAGGTTTGATTTCCTCCAAGAGTGTGATATGTCTAAGTGTATGACTTTCCCTTAGTGTCTTGATGCAAAGCGAGGCATCCCATAAGTGGCAATCTGTTATACCTGATTTGTCCTCTCTTGGAGACATTAGGAATGATGTTCCCTAGGAAGAAGACCTTACACGAATGAAGCAAGATCCCATTGAACAAAAACCTATAGACATAATATTTATAAGCATTTAGCATTGTGGTGCCTTATTGAAGTTGTCAGGAGGATAACTTCAGTATTTTATGGGAGCCTAATATGATTCTCTCATTTTCCACCCTATTGGGATACTCACCTAGTGGACGATGTGAGGTTCCACTACCCCAGAGTGAGCACGTGTTTTTTGCATAGTGGAAATCATGTTCTTCTTGTGAACATTTTTAGACAAACAGTTGAGACATGTTCCACATCGTGTTGGATAGTTGAGGCTTGATCCTTTCTCTTTCTCGGACAAACAGTCACGTTCCACATAACATTGGAATGGTCGAAGCTTGTCCTTTATTTTATTGGTATTTGATAGTGTATCTTTGTCATTTCTACATACATAAGAGTCTTGAATTTATACTTTAGTGTGAGTTTGACATGGGGGCACACTCTCACTAAAGTGGAGGCCAAATGTAGTAACGAAAAAAGTATCCCCTTTTCCTTAATTTGGGAATGAATTAATAAAATAGACTTAATGGTGCCTTATTTAGGGTGTTGTAAAGTGTATCTTTAAAATTTCACACTAATATAGGGATTTATTAATTAATTGAGGTTAATTTGAGCTTAATTTTCCCCTTAAATTCAAATCCAAGCCTAATTTATTGCATTTTTTGAGGGATAATGCCCAACACTCATTAATAATATTTCATAACACTTAATTTTGCAAGGCTTGTGTCCTAGGATAGTGACCTAGGACCCATTCACGACCTGATGAATGGGTCCTCACTAAGTCCTAGGACCCCCTTTTGGCATGTTATTTCACAATCCTCGAAACATGTCGTAGTTGAGTATACTAGGACCCATTCACCATATGGCCAGTGGGTCCTCCTTAACTTAGGACACCCCCCCTTGGGATGTGTTTTTAGTGGTATTTTAATAATTTCAAATCCTAGATCTGATGTTTGCTTGTGTTATTTGAATTTAGGGATTAAATATTAAGATTAGTATAAATATAAGGTTATTTCACATAGTTTCATCTAAGCAATCCTAGAATTTCATAAGCAATCAAGAGAACTTCCATAAGAGCATTCATAGGAAGATTATTAAAGTTTATTGCAACAATCAAGGATCATATCATGTCAAAGTCATGCATGTTGTTGAGCTAATGTGATGAGGTAGCATTGGTGATCAAGTCCAAGTCTTCAAATCCATTATCTTATGTCAAGTTCATGATCAAGATCTAATCTCAGTGAGGCCACTTCATGCAAGAGTGTTGATTTGTACTCCAAGGTTCAATTGAGTATTGGTGAGTTGTGGCATTATATTGTTCATTCATCTTTCCTTTTATGCATTGTTTCAATTCAAGGTTTAATTACCAAAACAGGGTTTGACCAAGGTAAACCCCTATTCCCTAACAATCAACAATTTTTCTTCTCTCTTGATGTGTGATTGCAGGTTTTAGATTGAAGATCAAGTGGAGAGAAAAAATTGTTAAAGTTGCAAAGTTGTAAAAGTTTTCATCTTTATGGAAAGATCATAGAAAGACCTCTACATAATTTATTTCCGACTTTTGGGAGTTGAACACCTAGGATTTGGGAGTGCAAACATTGAAGAACTGAACCCAGAAATCAATTTTCCAGAACCCTAGTAGGAACCCATTCGCCACTGGGCGAATGAGTCCTCAGTGAGGCTCGAAAAAGCACTTTTTGCAATAGGTACACATAATTTTAGCATCTTAAAACCTACCTTTTTACTGTTATATCAGTTAGGTTTGTTTTTTGATTGTTGATTGCACATTATAGCCCTCATATTTGAGTGAAACACTAAGCAAAATTAGGTGTACCCATTTGGTTAATCCAATTTGTGGTGCACCTCTTTTTCTTTGTTTTAGGTTCATTTGCAACCAAGAACTACTAATCTCTTTCCTTGAGAAGATCTTCCAACTGTAGCTTTCACATTTGATATATAGTGTCATTAAATTTCTCAATATCCATATGAGAGGTAGATGCCATGGTTTCCAATCTCGCACAAATCTACAAAAACAAATAATGTAAAAGCTCCCACTTTAGCTAAAAACCCTTCAAGATTTAATAGAAAGGTTTCCCCCTATATATAATCATTAGCTTTGATACCAAATGTTGAGAAACAAGGTGCAACTAATATAATAAAATCATCTACAAAGTGTATGCAAATATGAAATGTGCTTCTTTATCCAATAATATCATAAAAGAATATTATGTAGATGCATAAATTAGTAATAAAAATAAAATAAATAAAACATTAGGAATACCTTCCATACAAGGTAGTAAAAGCACTACATTAACACCCAACATGATATAATATTAATAAAATACATTACCTAAAAAGCATCCTAATGCCACATGATCTATATAACATGAATGCAAGAATAGATAATCATTATAAAGATAATTTTGAACTAGATAGTATAGTAAAATCATGTATATTAGTGAAAATAATTAATTTGAAACATTATGGAGTCCAAGCATACAAAAATACAAGTACAAAACCCATACACCTCAATAGTGATCCATAAGAACATAATTGACAAGTACAATAATAGTACCAAAACACAAAATAAGTATGAGCATATAAAATTTACAATGCATGCATCCCATAATAAATAGTAGATAATAGATATCAATACAAAAATTCATCAATAATGTACACTGATGATAATCCAAAATATCACATATAGGGGTAAAATATATAGACTCACAACATAAGTATCCAAAGCACACAATTAGAAGACCTCGATGACAATGCAAAGCCCCATCAAAAAGTTCACTATAAAAGATCATAACATATGTGTCCCGTAACATATTATTTAATCTATTGGTACAAAATATAATATTAAGGATAATAACACACAAGGCACATATACTAGTGGGCATTATACTAGCTACTTTTTCATGCAATATAATTGCATTGCAATATCTTCAAATCATCTTGAATGTGCATTTGCATACTAATATAAAGTTTCTTTTGCATATTCTATGAATTTTGTAGGATAACACATTAAGTTTTAGGCTTGTCCTTTGATATTCCTAGGGTTTTGATCACAAGCTCTTGAAAATGCAAAAATCAACCCCAAAGATGCACTTTCATGTTTTCACAAAATCCCCTATTTGAGTGATAAAAATATTTTTCTCTACAAAAATACATGATAAAAAATTAATGATAGAAAAAAAGAGCTTTAAAAATCACTAAATGACCATAAAATAGCTCCCCACAAATCTTGAAAATATTCACTACAAAAAATATACAAATGGAACTATAAGTAGAAATGGGTTGCATCATGCTAAAAGCTCTATATCAACTTTCCAGTGACTAAAAATTGAAAAATGGGTAAATAAATCAAAAGTTATTATTGGTTTTTTATAAATTTCCTCTAGAAAGAAAAAATGACAAGCATGTGATAACATCATCATGGCATGATACTAACATTAGCATGCTAACTATGTAGTTTGGTAGATGTGGTATATTGACGCAATAATGCTAGTGTGACAAGATTGTACTATTGACATTGTACTTATGATGTAAGTTTATATGCTAATGTGGCACTAGTTGTATCATTGATGTAGTAGAATCATATGCTATGACATGATGCCTAAATTGGTAGTTGATGTGGAATGACATAAATTTTTGTCAATCTATTCAAATGCTCATTGAAAAAGTTTGTCAATTGTTGAAAAATGGTTCTTTGTCACTAGGAAAGATTGTTGGACCTAGAAAAAAAATTAGGGATTCTAGAAAAAACAATAGATTTTGAACTATTTACATTCAATTCATATGTTTTGGGCTGCTTTGAATGCAATAATATACTTAAAATTCTTCCCAACACACTTTCCAAAAAGGTTACATAGAACAAACTTTAAAGAAACACAATCATACAACCTTAATAGATTGAACTTGATGTTTGTTTCAAACAAAATGAAAGTTTAGATTAAATTTCTTGATCACTTTGAACACAATGATGAGCCCTAATTTTCTTTAGCACCTTCCTATAATAGGTCAAATTTCTACACTCTAATGAATCTAACATGTGGTAGTTCTAGAATTGAGTCCTTCACAAAGAATATATAAAAAGTGTGAAATAAAATGAGGGAAAATCACAATGAGAAGAAGTTTGAATAGACTGACCCTAATACCATGTAGAAATATAACATCACAAAATTTGGTAAATGAACAAACCTTCCATAAAATCTTCACACAGGAGCTAAGAACTAGCAAATGATCACAAGAAAATTTGTAAAATGATATAATTAATTTAATTAAAGTATATACAAACTCTTGTTTATATAGAGCAAGGATCAAGCTAATAATGATATAATGGGTGGATAGTAACTCTACTTTATCTAACATGTGTCTAAAATGTGGCAAACCATGTGCACAATACACAACATGGAATGTGCACATAACTAGAATTATCACAAATGAAGGACTACTAGTTATGAACTACATGCTAATAAAAGATGACAATGTGAACACATCAACATTAATGGTCTATTTCATATCCTTAAACGCATGTTCTTAGACTATCAACTTGAAATTTTTGGCTAATGAATCAATTTGATAACTATTATGTTATGATAAAATCAAGTTTGCAAGAAAACTAAAATTCAAACTAAGTAGATTAAATTGTGTCATGTAGTCTAGTCCAAGGATTGGGTCATGCCTTGCAACATAGTCTCATGTGGAATAATTCCCTAAATAAGAACTTCAAGAGATCAAGGTGATATTTGGTGGTTACCAACTAGTGGGATCAAGATTGGGTCATGCCTTTCAACCTAATCTCATGTGGGAAAAAAGGTCCTAAATAAGGATATATAAAGATCAAGGTGATGGTCTATAAACAAAATGAGTCAATTTTGTTGTTAAGATTTTGTTTGACATCTATGTGCAAAGTCAATCTAGTGACAATTTCCATGCCACATAAACTAAATTTATTGCTACTAATATAAATTTATGACAACTTTGCAAAGTAACATAAAACAAAGGTGATACCTTACACATTTCTTTTCAAATAAAAATTGTAAGTTAAAATATCTTCCATCTTTATTTTGATGAGATAGTTTGTAATTATTTTGTTCAAACATCTCTTTTTTAATGTGTGAAATAATTTTAAGCATCTCTAGCATTGATGGAGTAGGGGAGAGGAGTTGGAATGTGCACGAGGGCCTTAACATGCGATAGGATTGGCGCATGTTGGGGCCCACAGTGATACGCCGGTCCTCCACAAGTTAGGAAAATACACTTGCATAAAAAAGCACGATGAGATCAAACAAAAATAAAATATTAAATGCACATTTAATTGTATATATTTGTCAAAAAAACAAGTACAAGCTGGTAGCCAAATAGGTGTAAGTGTTTTGAAATTATATCTGACATATCACCGTAAAGATTCAACTTGGAAATAAAACAGTCATATCATAAAAGTTTGCACCCTTCCCCATAAACATTTAAACCCAATTGTCGCAACAATCCAACACTCCCTTATAGATAATGGGCAACTACATAACAAAATAGAGGTGCCATGTTAACACAATTCAAACCCATATGTCCCATCTTTGACTGAAATTCTAACCCATTACAACCATGTTTCCTACCGTAGCATAACCTAGACAACACACAAATGCATCCACCTATCTCATCAAACATAAGACCTACAACATGTATCAACAGGAGTTTGTCCTATCTCACCAAGTAGGGTGTGCATGTACTAGATCCTTCCTCTAAAAACCCACCTGCATAAAAAAATACAAGCTGTAAGGCTACCATTATTCATAAAAAAATTATGGAAACAAAATAAAAAAATCCACCAAACCAATCAACTGAAGAATTAATGGACGAAATCAATCAAATATGCAATTAATATCACCCAAATTTTAAATTTGAAATAGGACAGGGATTTAATTCGCCACACCAAACAAGAATAAATCAAATTCAAATAATTCCCAATTCAAATAGTTGTGAAAACCTTCAAGTATTCACTTATTCTGCAGTGAGTGACATAAGAAAAGGAGTGACAAGCACATAATTGACCGACATAACAACAAGAGGAGGCAACACCATAGATTCCAATCCAACAACTTCCATATTTTTCCAGGTATTCCTCTTATTGTTTTCCATTGATAAGCTTTATATTGTTCTTCATTACAGCCATTAAATTCATAGGTTAGTAGTTGTGTTTCCATGTCATAAAATGTAAGTGTGGTTCCTAGATTGTTGTGCGTGAGTATGTTTATGTTGTACATGCCTTTAAGATATGATATTTTTTAATAGGAAACTTACTATTTTCCATTTGTAAGCTTTATATTAATCTTCATTACATCCATTATAGTCATAGGTTGGAATTTCTATTTCCCTAGGGTTTAAATTGCAAATATTATAGTCATAGGTTAGCATTTGTGTTTCCCTAGGGTTTATATTGCAAATATTACAGTCATAGTTTAGCATTTGTGTTTCATAGGTTTTGCATTATCATTCATTGTGGTTATCTTATTCTCATAGGTTCTACATTATAATTCACTCTGGTTATCTTATTCTCATAGGTTCTGCATTATCATTCACTCTGCTTATCTTATTCTCATAGGTTCTTGCATTATCATTCACTCTGGTTATCTTATTCTCATAGGTTTTGCATTATCATTCACTCTAGTTATCTTATTCTCATAGGTTCTACATTATCATTCAGTTAGGTTTTCTTTGATGCTAGCCATAAATTTGGGAGTTTCTCTTTTTATTAGGTTTTGTTTCATCTTTTTTATAGGTTTCGCTTCATCAATTCAGTCATTCAAAATATTGCATCATTTAACTTCACAATAATTTATGCCTATGAATGAGTTTGTCATGCACAAAAGATGTGAGATTTGTTAAACTCATATTGTTTTTCATTTGTAAGATTTATATTGTGTTTCCCTACGGTTTATATTGCAACCATTACAGTCATAGTTAAACAATTGTGTTCCCCTACGGTTTATATTACAATCGCTACAGTCATAGGTTAGCAGTTGTGTTTCCCTATGTTTAAGATATGAGATCTGTTAAGCTCAGACTTACTATTTTACATTTGTAAGCTTTTAATTGTTCTTCATTACAACCATTAGAGTCATAGGTTAGCAATTTTTTTCCCTACGATTTATATTGCAATCACTACAGTCATAGTTAAATAGTTGTGTTTCCATACAGGTTATATTACAATCATAGTTAAAATGTAAGTGTGGTTCCTAGTTTGTTGTGCATGAGTATGTTTATGCTATACATGCCTAAGAGATATGATATATGGTTAAACTCTAATTTCCTTGCATACAATGTAAATTTGTGCTTTTCACTCCTCTTTTCCTTATTTAGCTCACTCTAGAATAAGTGAAGTCTGTATATATGTATTGCTATGTTTGTAAACTGTTGAGAATATTTCTGAATGTTAATGACACAAAGTAAAAATAAAACATATACAAAAACTAATTAATCTTCTGTTCAAGCATCACTGTCTTCATACATAAAGATAAATGTCATTCAATATGAAAATACCTTCCTATTTTTATCAGAAGAAGTAAATATATGTTGTTTTCCCTTCTTGGTTTTGATTGTACTTATTTTGTGCAGATAGCTAAGGGTAATGCAATGGTGACCCATACTAGAACTAAAAAAAAGAAAAGATCCATGACATGATTGACCTCCCACAAACGAGGGGCTAAATTTCCCCAAGAAGAAAATCTTGTTGCACCAGTAGAGGAGAATTCTACACCTCGAATACTGCAGAATGAGGTTCCTACACCTCGAATACCGTAGAAGGTAACAATGAAACAACAGTTGTGGTTTTCAGAGGACATGAAAGGGGCACTCTATGATGTTGAGGAAAATGACATGCCAATAAGGGGAGCTTCCAAAAAGTGGAAAATCCCAACAAACACACTCTCCAAATGGATAGGCAGACTAACAACAACATCCAAGAAAGGTTCACCAACAATCCTCACTAAAGAGGAAGACATTTGATTGTGGAATGGTGCAAGGAAATGGCTACGGTTGGCCATGGTCTTGAGATAGTCAATCTTAAGGTAGAGGTTGCCAAAATTTGTCAAAATAGGCCAAACCCTTTCACCAATGGGTTCCCGGGGAAGTCTTGGTGGATAGGTTTCAAGAACCGACATCTAAACTTACGTTGTAGACTGTTGAAGGCCTAGAAAAAGATAGGGCACTCAACCTTAGACCTGTTGTTGTAGAAAATTTCTAATACATTATTTGCAATGTATGAAGCATTGCCATATGGTCCTCATCGCATTTGGAATTGCAATGAAACTGGCATCTAAGCAGGCAAAAATGGGTCCATGTAGGTGATGGCCAGAAAATGTAGCAGGAATGTGTCATACATTATACCAAAGAGTCATGAATGGATAGTCATTTTATGTTGTGTCAATGCTTCCGAGTAGAGCATTCTAGGATTTTAATTGTTCAAGGGGAAATAGAACATAGATAATTACATTGTAGACTGGGAACCAAGTGCTTGTATGACAACCCAACCCCATGCATGGATGACTAAGTATTTGTTTATAGATTGGTTGACCCACTTTGCAAACTCAGTTCCAGGTGGTTTTTCTCCCACCAACATGCAGTTGCTGATTTTCGATGGGCATGGAAGCCATGTAGCGCTCTCAACCATCCAAGAAGAAAGAGAGTTGGGTGTAGATTTACTAACATTTTTTTCACACACCTAACATAAACTACATGCATTGGATGTGAGTGTCTTTTCACCTTTTAAATCTTACTTCAAATCATAACACGCAACATTTTTGGCAAGGTTTCCAAACCTTGAAATGAGGAGGAAAAAACTTGCAATGTTAGGTAGCAAAGCACTGATAAGAGCTTTGATAGTTGATACTATCAAGGCGGGATTTGGAAGGATTGGGATATGACCACTCAATCCGGATGCACTCATGGATGACATGCATCCTAGTGACACATTTGAGGTCAGCAAGGATACTTTTGGAGTGGAAAAAATTCTTAGCCTTTTAGGAGTGACTATGTCAAGAGATGATGTAGCACAAACAATGATGCCCACTATTCCAAATGGACAATTGCAGTCTACGACAGAATCACAACAGTCACCTGATAGTTTTCTTGTTGATTCAGTTACACAAGTGGTGGCTAATCAACAAAATCCTCCCATGGTGGGCAACCCCATTGACCTATTCAATGATAGTTTAGGTATTCCATCACAATGTAGCAAACCATCCTGGTTGGTGGAGGGAGCAATGAATCTAGGCATTGATTTGCATGTCCCAAAACAATAGGGTACTTATATTTTCCCATCACCACCACTTGTAATTGACCTATTTGAAGTTGTGCATTACTATGCTCTTTCTTGCACTTTAGATTTAGGAGGCAATAAATATTTCACCAAGGACTCATAGGCAGTGGAGGAGAACATTGTCTCATAGTTGGAGCAGACACAACAAATAGAAACAGTTCCACACATTAGCAAATTCCTCAAGTTGCTTGTGCACATTGTCCATAAAAAAAATCCAAAGATGGTGCAATTCAGTTGAGCAAACAGTATCAGCTGTCGACGATAGATGTTAATGCAACAAGAGGAAAGGAAGAAAGAGGTTGAGGAGATTAAAGCCCAAAAGAGACAAGAGAATGAGGAGAAAAAGGTAGCAAGAAATGTGGCAAAGGAGTTGAAAGTGCAGGCCAAAATAGAGAGGGAGATACAACATAAAGAAAAAGAGCAACAAAAAATACAACAAAAGAAGGATAGAGATGCCAAATAGGAGAAAGGGAGGCTTTAGAGGGAATAGGACCGAAAGGAAAAAGAGATTGAGGAGGCGCATATGGCTTTACAAAGAGAAAGGTGGTTAAGGACCCCTGCTAATCCCTTGTCACAAAGTAATGGAGTATTTTGTGATATTCTCAACATCAATATCCATCACTTCTCCACAACAATGAATTATTCAACCCTCTCCCAATCTAAGTTCAAGTGCACTCAATATCCTAATCAAATTTCCACTCAAGATGTATAGATGTGTTCACCACCACCCCCAACACATGTCACTTGCACCCAATTTTCCAATCCAACTCCTAGTCATGTAAGCAATGCTCCTGATTGACTAGAAGAGGATGAGAACATAGCTAGTGGCACCCCAAGAATCCAACCACCATTTCCCTCACAATATCTAGATGCAGCCTTATTTTTATTTCATTTGCAATTGATGTTTTGGATAGTTTATAAGTTTTGATATCTACAAATGCACCCTTATTGTTGAAAGTTTTAAATTTATAATAACTATAGATACAACGTTATTGTTTTGATTTGCAATGTATTTTGATCAGATTGCAATGTGTGTTGTATTTATGCTTCTTGTTTCCACCTATGTTCAATTAAAAGTCCCATTTTTAATTTTTATTTTTGATTGGATTTGACATGTGGGATGACACGATTAGTTGATCATAAAAAAAATCTATTTTTTTGTCATGCTACCAAAATGTGCTTGTTCAGACGACTAGTTGGTGCGTGGCACTACGTACAAAGTGGATTTCCTTGCCACATTACCAAAAATCACTCCACCACCCTTTCACTCCACTGCCTCACATTAACTCTCGCCACCCCTTGCAATTCTTTTGTATAGTCATGTTTAATGCACATCCCCTCCTACTACTTCCACGACATTATGCATTAACTTTGAGCCAACCTAAATTTGATTCTCCTAGTGCCTCACACACCTTATGCAACTTCAGAGTCTTTCAATCTACCATCTTGAATTTTCTTCACATTGATGCCAGAATGTTCTCACTTAAGGTCTCTACAACTTCAATCCTGCCACCACTACATGTTACACTTGGAATCTAGTGTCCCTTCCAACTTCTTTATATTGTTACATATACATATATGTATATGTTTATGCATATGTATAGACATATACATATAAATGTACACAGTGTAGACAATGAAAAATGTCTTGGTCTGCTAGTGTCATTTTTCCATTGTCCTGGTCTTCTTCCCTACGTAATTAAATAATTTTAATTGTTAAATTTCTTGACCACATTCCTCTATTAATTAAATAATTTTAATTATTTAATTAATTCACTTCTTTATTCCCCTTTGATCAATTAAATAAATTATCTCTTTGATCGTGTCACTAACATTTTCTTTCTCTCTGTGATTAAATGAATTATTATTCATTTAATTATTAATTGTACGTAACTCACCTATAGTTAAATAATTATTGAAATTGTTGTTATGCAAAATTGTAGAGATGTAAGCATTTTCAGATGTAAAAATGTGTGCAATTGAAGTGATTTGAAAAATGAGTAAGCTTCAATTGTTCATGGAAGTAATGAGCATTCTTATCGATCGGGGTTGATGGCGACTGTTTGCTGCTATGCGGCCGTGCCTGAGCGAGGCCATTGAGGGCAAGCTTGCATGGCTATTTTTTCTCTTGCATGAACGATTTTCTTAGTGGATCGGGTGTTTGGAGGCATGTGTGCGTGGTTGGGTGGGTTTTTGGTGCTTCTGGGTGGGGTATCGGTGTAGGGGGTTCCCTTTTTTGTTGTTGTGTTTTTCCTTTTGTCTTGCGTGTTGTGTGTGGGCGAGCTGTGTGTGCCTTGAAGGATGCATTGGCTTGGGAGCTTGGAGGCAGCGCTTTGGTATCTTTCTTTGCTTGGGTTTTCTGGGGTCTCTTTCTGCTTGTGTGGCACTTGATGCAGCCTTGTTGGGTGTTGTGTGTGGTTTTTCCCTCTCTTTCACGGTTCCTCTCATCTGCATACTCGCCTTGGGTCTTGTAGTCGTAGTTTGGTGTGGGGTGAGGTTTCTTAGGGGCTTTGTGGGGGAGTTTATATGGCAGCGAATGTGCCTTTGGTTGTGGGGTGCTATGGTAGAGGCTTCTTAAGATTCCTAATTCGTCTTGGGGGGTGTTTATATGGCAGCAAATGTGCCTTTGGTTGAGACGTCAGGGGATGCAGCTATGGTAGAGGCTGGTGACAGGATTCCTAATTCGTCTTCTCCTAGTGTTGGTTTGGTTAAAACTAGTGCCTTTAAACTACAGAAGATAAACGGGTGCTTGGAGAGGGCTCAAACTTGACCAGTGTAGGTGATTCAATTAGAGGCAGTGGTAGATGACTTGGAATACTACAACAAGCATGTCTTGATCTGCAAGTTTATGGGGATGAGGGTTTCTTTTCCATTTCTTGATACTTGGATTCGAATGACGTGGAACCCGAAGGGTGACTTTGAGATTTTTTTGGTAGCAAATAACTTCTTTCTAGTGGATTTTTCGTGTATTTCAAATCAGAATAGGGCATTTGAAGGTGGGCCTTATTTGCATAACCAGGTTGGCCTATTCATAAAACCATGGCATGCAGGCTTTAATTTAGCAGAAGAGCTTCCTTCTTAGGTCCTAGTTTGGGTTCGTCTTCCTCGAATGTCGCTCGAGTGTTGGAGAAGTGATATATTACAGTCCATTGCTCTGTTGTTGGGAAAACCTATTGGCCCTTCTCAACAAACTTTGGATAAGAAGATCTTCTCCTATGCATGGGTTTGTGTTGAGATTGATCTGAGTCAACCTTTTCCTGACTCCATTGATTTGACTATTGGTTCTAGCTCCTGGACTCAGCCTTTGGATTACGAGACGTTGCCTTTCCGGTGCCAGTTGTGTCATGAGTATGGTCATATTCAGTGGAGGTTCCCTCATGCTTCTGGTACTAGGGGTGCAAGTAATGGGAACACACAATCTAATCCATGGGTGGAAAAGGGTAAAGCTCCCATGCAGGGGGAGATGATAGACAAACATGGTTTTGTTTTGGTCAAGTCTCACAATTGAGGACGGGGTCAAAAGAGATCTTTCAAGGATAGGAAGGAGGGGGACACTTTCAATAGATTTGAGGCTCTGGATGAGTTTGTCCAAGAGGAAGGGTTCCCGATTGACATGCTCTTGGAGGGTGACTCTGATGCTCCAGATTTTCCATTTGTGTAGCCTTCGGTGGATTCCAGGAAGGATCGCTCTAGTGTTCAGGATCCTCAGTTGGGTTCTTTTTTTATTTCTTCAGTGTCGGTTTTGGGGGAGACAGGTGGGGTGATTGGTGAATCTAGGGGCTCCTCTAGTTTTGGTGGAGTTATCATGGAGGAGCGAGGTGGTTCTAATATAGGTAAAAATAAGGCTTCTCCCTTTGTCCTAGGTTTGCATCAAAAAACTCTCAAGAAGGGGGTTCCTGAGAAACCTTCTAAGGTTGGTAGAAAGAAAGACCAAGAAAAGGTGAAGCTAGCTAGTGAGACATTTGTTGAAGCTGGTTTGGTGAAGAATATTGATGCTCACTTCTCCCAACCTCAACGATGATTGTGCTTTCTTGGAATGTGGGGGGTATGAATAGCATCCCTCGACAAAAGGCTATTCAGGATTTGGTTTATGTTCATTCTCCTGATGTGATCTTCCTTCAGGAGACTAAATTATTTGTTGATAGTATGTTGAGTGTGGCTTCAAATATTTGGGGTCATGGTTGATGTCAATGTGTGGGTGTGCTTGGTAGCTTTGGCGGAGTGGCCTATTTATGGGTTCCTCAGAAAGTCAGTCCAATTTGGTGGCTTTCTTGTAGGGGCTTGATTTCTTGCGTTGCCTCTCATCTTGAGTTAGGGGAGAAAGTCCTTTTCTCTAATATATATGCGCCGACTGATTTCCAAGGTAAAGATCAATTGTGGGATCATGTTAGATATGTGAGGTATTTTGACCCCTATTTGCCTTGGATCCTAGATGGGGACTTTAATGCTGTTATTTCTTTGGAGGAAAAGAGGGGAGGTAATGCTCGCCTAGAGCCTTCATCAGGAATTTTACAGGATAACGTGGCTCTTCTGAGGTTGGTTGACATCAAGCCAACTAATGGAATCTTTACTTGGAATAATAGGAGATGTGGAGATGCTGCTATTTTTGAAAGGTTAGATAGGTTTTTGGTGTCCAGTTTCTGGATGCGAGACATGTGGCTGACTAGCTCAAAGATATTGGATAGTCGGGGCATTGATCACTGGACAATTAAGCTTATGGCAGAGCTACCTCAATGTTGTGTTAAGCAGTCTTTTAAGTTTCAACTTATGTGGCTTAGGGACAGGTGTCTCCATGATCTTGTTCCTGGATGGTGGGATCTTAAAAGTTGGCTTATGGCACTACTATGTACTCTTTCTCCAAGAGACTCCAGTATGTTAAATACAGGTTGAAGCAATGGAATAGACATCACTTTGGTAATCTGTTTCATGCCAAATAGAAGGCTTAGGATAGTTTGGATATGATCACCAGGAAGATTCGTGACCATGGAATCATTAAGGAGCTTGGTTCGCTAGAGGTTGTTGTAGTGAAGGATGTTGAGGAATGGGAGTTAAGAGGGGAAATATTTTGGAAGCATAAGTCTCGTATTGAATGGCTTCAGGCTAGTGATCAGAATACTTCTTTCTTTCACAACTCTGTTAAGGATTAGAGGCAAGGTAATGTTATTTCCTCTCTCTTGTCACTAGATGGAGAGACTTTCTCCTCCTCTACTTCTATTTTTGCTAAATGTGTTCAATTTTTTTCTTCCTTATTCTCAGAGGATTCGCCCCCTGCGGTGGAGGATGAAGCTAGGATTCTGGCTTGCATTCTGCAACTGGTGTCTAATGAAATGAATGAATCTTTAATTTCTCCCATTACCTTGTTGGAGCTTGAAAATGTGGTGTTTCAAATGAAGAAAGGTAAAGCCCTTGGGCCTGATGGATTCCCAGCTGAATTCTTTTAGGAATTTTGGGAAGTGATTAAGGTGGATCTCTTGGAGGTTGTGCAGGAGTCTCTTATGAGTAAACAAATGTTGAAGTCTTTGAATGCAACCTTTTTAGCTCTCATCCCAAAGAAGGAAGGGGATAACTCTCTAGATCTTTTCAGGCCAATTTCTCTTTGTAATGTTGTTTACAAGATTATCACTAAGTTGATTGCTGAAAGGCTCAAACCTTGGTTAAACAGATTAATCTCTGAGGAAAAAGGGGGTTTTGTTGTTGGTAGACATATCATGGATGGTGTTATTATTGCTGCAAAGACCATTCATTCTATGGATTCTTCCAAAGAGAAATATATGTTTATCAAGTTGGATATGGCTAAAGTGTATGATCGAGTTAAATGGGATTTCTTATTTAAGATTCTTGGAGCCTTTGGATTTTCGGTGCCTGGATTGATTGGGTCAAGAGTTGTGTTACTTCCTCCTTCTCAGTACTTGTTAATGGTATGCCCACAGAGTTGTTTGGTGCATCTAGGGGACTTAGACAAGGGGACCCCTTGTCTCCCAATTTATTCATCCTGCTTGTTGAAGGTTTGGGGAGGTTTATTCGTTCTCAGGTTGCGAGTGGCCAGATTCAAGGTTGGAGTTGGTGAAATGATATTCCCCCTCAGTCTCATCTTTGGTTTGTGGATGATACTGCTTTGATGGGTAGGGCGAAGGTTGAGGAGGCTATTGGATGGCGTAGCTTGTTGGAAAGTTATTTGGCGGCTTCAGGGAAGTGTATTAATGAGGGGAAGTCTTTCATCTATTTTTTCCATACTCCTAAGATTATTCAAAGGAGAATTGTTGGCATTCTTTCGTTTCTAGATTAGTTCACTCCCCTTTGTTTATCTTGGTATCCCACTTGCTATTCGCTCACTTCCAAAACAAGTTTTGGCAGGAGATTCTTGATAAGTTTCAAAGTTTGGTTAGTCATTGGACTTGCAGGTGGCTTTCTTCAGTGGGTACAGTGACTCTTTTGAAGTCAGTGGTTCAGGCTCTCCCTCTTTACAGATGTTTTGTTCTTTCTGCTCCTTCCAGCTTCATCAAAGACTTTGAGAGATTATCTCGTCAATTCTTGTGGTTTGGTAATTTGCTTCATAGAAAGTAGAGTTTGGTTAAGTGGGATGTTGTTTGTAGACCAAAGCAGGAAGGTGGTCTTGGTTTGTGTCAGATGGATTTGAATGGGCAAGCTCTAGCTGCTAAATTGTGTTGGCGTTGGTGCTCGCAACAACATCTATTGTGGGCTAAAATCCTCACCTTTAAATATTTGGGTGGAGTGGAGAGTGCTGAAGTTGCTAGATTTAACTTAGAAGGGAAGGGCTCTATGATTTGGGGTACCCTCAAAAGGGGTGCCAAGCTTGTTAAGCATGGGTTATTTTGGATTTGCAATGGTGGTCGTGATGCATTATTATGGCATGATTCTTGGGATGGACATCCTCCCATCTTGTCTTCTCACCCTCACTTGCATGGTTTGTGCCAAGTGTTTATGGATGTGGGGTGGTGTTGTGTGGCTGATTTCAAGTCTCAGTAGAACATGGGTCAGATTACTGTGTCTAGGTGGAAAGATCCTCTGGAGTGGCCCCCAGGTGGTGTGGTGGAGGATCGTCATGAGCTCGCTAATATTTTGTCGGAACATGTTTGCAATTCTCTTCCTGGGAAAGATGTGCTGGCTTGGGGGCTTGATCCAAAAGGAAAATTTTCTATTGCCTATGGTTACCAAGTTCTAGATAAGCAAATTTTTGGGAGCTCTGAAGCTTCTTGGTGGAAGCAGGTTTGGAATAAGTTTGCTTGGCCCAAGTGTAATTTCTTCTCTTGGTTAGTTGTTCAAGGAAAGTGTCTGGCCTGGGAGAATCTTTGGAAGCGGGGGTTTTAGGGCCCTTCCATGTGTGTTATGTGTGATCAACATGACGAATGTTTGTCTCATCTTTTCTTTCAATGCTCTTTTGCAAGGGATATTTGGCATCTCTGGTGGAATCTCTGGAATCAATCGTTTAGCCATGTGTCTTCTTTAGAGGACTTTTGGAGGAGTCAGGGGTCCCCTCCTGCTAAAACCTCCTTTCTTTGTATCGCTTGGATAATTGGCTCTAGTTTGATTGTTTGGCATATTTGGTTGGAAAGAAACAGGAATTTTTTTTTGGGTAAGAAGCTTCTTATTGGACAGTTGTGGAGGTGAATTCTGGGGGCTCTTCGGGAGACTTTGGCTGCAAAATGTGATTTATCTATTCCCATTGATTATGGGGACGTGGGAGTGGTTAATGCTTTGGGCCTCTTTGAGAGGGGAAGGAAAAACTTGGGCAGTAGGCATCATGGCCGTGTTCGGGAGAGTGAATCGTGTTGGCTGCTAGCCCCCTCCTGATCTAGGGGTGCTAAAAATTAACACAGATGTATCTTCTAGGGGAAATCCTGGGCATGTTGGCATGGGAGGTATTGGCAAAGATAGCTCAGGAGTTGTAATCTTTTTCTTCTCTATCTACAAAGGTCTACACTCTAATAATCTCATGGAGGCTATTGCTATCCTTTTGGTGGTTGAGTGGGCGATTGGTCTTGGGTGGCGTTGGATTGTTTGTGAATCTGATTCTTAGGTTGTTATTGATATTGTTATCTACCAGAAATGCACCCTAGGCACAGTGATGAAACTGAGCTTTCTGGAGAAACATGGGATCACTTCAAGGCTGTGGATCACCTAAAATGAAATGAACCTCTGGAGAAGGCCGACTTCCTTTGTGTTATCACCTAAACTACTAATTCTTTCAAGGGAAAGGGAGAAGGAGAATGCATTAAAATGAAGATTAAATCCTAAGGTGATACACCAAACTTATAAGAAACTATGGAATGAAACAAGGTAATATTAAACTGGAAAGCTAATGATTAGTATTTTTACTTACTCGACATGACCCCCTTTAGACTTATGCACCATTCTCAAAAGGCTTGATCTACATACATATCTCAAGAAGGAAAGATGGATTTCACAACTTTAAGGTATGAATACAGATTTAGAAAAACACAGTTGAAAACTTGCATAACCTAAATACAGAAATGAGAGTAATACAAACATTAACACTAACTTTCGAGGTAAACTCTGCGTTTTATTCCGGATTCCAGTTGAGTTACAAAACATACATTAGTTGAATTCATAAAAATCACTAACTCTTCAAGTGTATAATCGAACTATTTACAAAAAAGGAAAAAAGCCTTATATATAAAAAGATCACAGCCCCTTAGGGCTTACAAAATATCAGTCCTCGGGATAGATCTCTCCTTAGATCTTTTAATTAAATTTAATGTTGCACCCTGCATGTCCATGTCGGTGAAGAGTCATCTCTGGAGAAGCCTTCAGATCTTTCGCAGCTACCGCATTCATTTCTGGTCCTCGTGTCCTCCCTGAACCTCTTCGGCCAAGCGCTTTGAATGCTCCTGAGCTCAGAATAGATACACGTTGCTTTTCATTCCATTGATGTTCTTCATCCTGGTTAGACTGCCATGGCTTGCTTTCAGATCTCTCTGATTGGTCGGGTATACTCCACGCAGATTCTTCGGCGGTCAAAAGCCCATTCAGTCAGAATCGCATCTCGGCGAGACACTAGAAGTGTCTCACCGATGTGATTATGATCCCTTGAAGCTATCGGCACAACATGAAACCGTCGATGAGAGCTCCTGTCGAGCCCAAAAGTCATACCGATATCGCCTCTGTGGTCGCCAAGACAATCGCGTTTGGCCATACAACATGGCGAACTCTTCTCATCTTCTATCAGCGAAAGTATATTGATGTCACCTTGAATGCACTCCACTCCACCGAGCTCTACATTTCTTTCGGAAAGACTGTGGCGAGTCGGGAAGACTTCACAGCGAGGTCCCCTAGTCATACCGATTCCTGCTTACTCTTCGGCGAGCTCCTTCATGTCAGCGAGACTTCCTTTCTTTGCCCAGACCTCACACCAAGGTACTCTCTTTCTCCGAGTTGTTCACTGGCTAGCAGGACATCCACGGGTCGTTGAGACCTCCTAGCGACCCTTTCTGTTTTCTCCCCGAGCTCACTTTGTATCGGCAAGACCCTCTGCATCGCTGAGACCTTATGCCGAAAGCCAAATCCTTCGGCGAGCTCTTTTTTCTGTGGGGAGACATCTTTATATCGGCAAGACCTTTTGCCGATGTCAAACTTTCTCGGTGAGGTCTTTTATTTGTCGGCGAGACTCCTGCCGAAAGCAAAAAACATATCGAGGCCCCCCTTTGTTGTCGGCAAAACATTGGCCTATCGGCTAGACCTCTCGCCGAGCTCCTTATCTTTCGGTGATGAGTTTAATTTCTCTTCAGTCGGGGAGACAAGCTTCGTTCGCCGAGACATCACGACGAACTCCCTTCCTTCGCCGAGGGCGTACTTCATTTCGGGGAGACATCGCATGGTCAGGGAGACCTTACCCCGAGCTTGTTTCCTTTCGCCGACGCCGCCTCATGAACGATTGTCGGCGAGACCTTCGTCTTCGGTAAGACCTCCTAGTGAAGTCCGCTCACATACGCGGAAGGCATCCTTTCGGTGAGACTTTAAGAAGTCACGAGACTCTACCCCAAAGGAAAAAAATTCCGCCGATATGCATATCCTTTTGTCACGGGACGATGATTGATGTCTTGCCGATAGGAACCTGTAGGTGAATCCCACTCGCCGTGACATTCCTGGGGTCTTGCCGATAGGAAACACAGACGCATATTTAACCAAATGCATTATGGGTTGGGGAGACCTTGATAATCTTATGCTGATAGGATCCCAATGTGAAACATTCAGACTTGATGGAACCCTGCTAGTCGCCAAGACATCTGGAAGGTCTTGCCGACTTTCTCCTTAGAGAAAAATTATGTCAAACTTGACTGAGGCCGACCTTTCAACTGAAATCCCTTGTGAAATGTCATCAGATGCATGACTTTTCCCTTTGTGCGAATGCTCCATTTGGCCTTTTTGAACCTCTACCATATGATTTATCCTGCCTGATTGAGCCCATAGGTGAAAAAATGGGCAACATTTCTGGTGACCTTTGTTGGATGTTTGCCTGCTAAACATAGAAACTAGTAGCCTGACCTATCCATTGGGCACAGAGTCATTAGGAAAACCTCATAAATAGACCCAGGGAAAATTTGCACATGATTGCAATTCGCTTGAGACTTATAGAACACAACAGGTTGTCAAAACGACAAAACAAGAGAAAAACGAAAAGAAACTATGCTGTGCTGGAACAACACTTATGGAAAACATAAAACTTAACCTAATATGTACAATAGAGGAACTCGTCAGTCTTGAAAAAAAGGCTTGAGGTGTATCCCATTGACTGGGATAGGAAACACTTCACCTTCGGTTGTGGCCAGTTGATAAGCATTGTGTTCTTTGCAGTCTTTGATGATAAATGGACCCGTCCACATGTTGTCAAACTTTGTGTGATGGCCTGGCCTACTCTTCAGAACATCCCATTTGAGAACCATATCACCTTCTTTAAAGACTTTAGCTGTAGATTTCCCGTTAAATGTTCTCTTTGTTTGGTGCTGATGATACTCCAAAGCTTTCATCACTCTGTCTCTTGATTCTTCGAGTTCCATGAGATCTGCATATCTCACGGACATTGGGTCCCGTTCCTCAAACATCTCCAATTGATGTATAATGTCAAGAGCTGGGAGCTCCATAGACAAGGGAAATCTTGCCTCTCTGCCGTAAACTAACAAGTATGGTGAATTACCAATGGATCTCTTAGGAGTCACTCTGTTTGCCCAAAGTGCATACTTTAAATTAATGTGCCAGGTCCTTTGATTATTCTCTATGGTTCTTTTAATAATCCTGATGAGATTCTTGTTTGTGCTTTCAGCTAAGCCATTACCCTGAGGGTAATAATTTGAGGATGTATTCAAATGAATGCCATGTTTAACAACCCAATTAGTTAGTCTTAATCCCACAAATGTGAGAGCGTTATCAGATATGATAGATTCAGGAACTCCAAATCTGGTGACTATATCTTCATAGAAGCTCAAAACTGAAGACTCTTTTGCCTCTTTCAAAGCTATTGCTTCTGTCCACCATGTGAAATAGTTTGTAGTAGTCAACACCCACCTATGACCAGCACTGGATGGTGGGTTAATCGGCCCAATAAAGTTGATGCCCCATCTCATGAAGGGCTGCTCCACCTGAATTGGATGTAGAGGCATAGCAGGCAACTTTTCCTTTCCTGAAAATAGAGCACATTTGACACACTTTCTTGACCATGTATAAGCATCTTTAAATAAGCTAGGCCAATAGTAACCGGCTCTCATTATTTTCTATGCAGTAGTTCTTGGAGCAAAGTGACCTCCTGCAGCTCCATCATGGAACTCATAAAGTACCTTTTCAATCTGATCACTGTGAATACATCTTAACAAAACACCATTTAGATCCCTTTTAAAAAAAACATTATTTACCAACACATATGGTATGGACTGCAGTTTGAAGTATCTTCTTTTGGCTCTGTTCAAACCTAATGGACACTCACTAGTTTGTAAAAATTGGGTCATGTCTTGAGCCCAATTAATTGTTCCCACAGGTACATCATCTTGAAAAACTTGAGACTCATTTGTATTAGCAAAAATAGCATCCTTTTCTAATTCATTTTCAATGATTGACCCTGTAGCAAGCTGTTCACAGAGACCTTTACCTCTAACCAATTTGGTAATCTTGACATCTACATCATATTCCATGACCTTAGTGATCCACCCTACTCTTTTTTCATTCAGATCTTTATTCAACAAAATTTCCTTCACACTTGAGTGTGCAACCAGAATATGAATCTTATTGTTTGAAACTAGAGGCTTAAACTTCTTCAGGCTTCTGATCACAGCGAGAACATGTTTCTCAACAAAAGTATACCTCTCTTCATAATCAGTAAGTACTTGGCTAAAGAAAGCTATGGGTTGTTCTAAGTTATCACTATTTTTTTGAACCAACATAGCAGAGATTGAACTACGGCTACCAAAAGCATACAAAAAGAAGTCTTTAGAGAAATCCAGATTTAATAGTGTCGGAGTTGATGCCAAAGCTTCCTTGATTTCTTCAAAACTGTGTTTTGCATCTCCAGTCCAACTGAAAAATACATTCTTCTTTAACATAGTTGTCAAAGGCTGTAACAGGTTTGCGACATCTAGGATGAACCTTCTCAGAAAGTTGATTCACCCCAAAAAGCTCAGACCCTTCTTGTGACTAGGTAATGGCAACTCAAGTATGGATTTAACTCTTTCAGGGTCAATAGTAATTCCATCCTTTGATACTATATGGCCTAATAATTTCCCTTCATGAGCATCAAAGATACTCTTTTTCGGATTGAGAGAGATACCAAACTCTACATTTTTCGAAAACTGGTTTAAGGTGTGACAAATGTTCATCAACATTCTTAGAATAAACTGTAATGTCATCTAAATAAATCAGCATAATCTTATTAATCAAACTTTGAGACGCCATATCCATGCCCCTCTAAAACGTGGCACTAGCATTAGACAAACCAAAAGACATCCTTTTGTATGCCATGGTGCCCCACTTAGTTGTAAAAGCGGTTTTGAACTGATCTTCCTCTTTAACCAGCACTTGATTATAGCCCGAAAAACCATCTAACAAGGAAAATCTCTCAGAACCAACAACTACTTGCAAGATTTGTTCCATGGAGGGCAGCGGGTAGTGATCTTTCAAAGATGATTTGTTAAGATCCCTAAAGTCTACACAAAGTATTATTTCACCATTTTTCTTCCTAACCGGCACAAGGTTAGAAACCCATGAAGTATGCTTAATAGGAAAGATGATACCCCCCTCAACTAATTTGGTCAGCTCTTTAATCATTAAGGGCTCAAGCTTAGGATTCAAGGGCCTTTGTTTCTGCCTTACTAGCTTAGCATTAGGTTATAACTCAATTGTGTGCTGAGCAATATGGGGATCAAACCCTTTCAAATCTGAGTATTCCCAAGCAAAGACATCATGAAATTCTTGGCATAAAGCAACAAAAGCCTGTTTATCTTCATGTGAACAAATTTTTCCTATCTTAAGAAGTTTACCTTTGAAAATCTCCAGTTCTTCATAATGTTCTTCTTTGATTTGCAAGCTAGCTTTACCCTTTTTAAGCTAATCGTCAGTACTGAAAATCGACTCTAAGGTAACCAAACCTTTGGGTAACTTATTTTTCTTCAGCTGTATGACCTGATCATCATACTGTTGCTTAAGTTTTGCTTGATTAACCATGGAGAACTGATCTTCTTCGAGCAAAAAAGAAAGAATTTGTTCATCATTGTCAAAAACTTGCCAGTGAATGTTGTTATCAGGAATTGATGGCCTGACTACAACCTTCACATACTGCTGTACTTTCTCTTTTCTAATATCTCCTGGAATATCAAACTGTGCTCCAACGGCTGCAAGCCTATCAACATGTTTGTTCTGGTTCCTTGGGATAGATACTAAGTTAAAGGCATCAAATTCCTCAATCATATTCCACACTATGTTTCTATAAGACTTCAGTGTGTCATTTTTAGTAATATTCAGGCCTCTTATTTGATTGACAACTAACTCACTATCTCCATAAACTTTCAAGCGGGTTATTCCTCTCTTCCTTGCCCACTCAAGACCTTGAACAAGGCCCTCATACTCAGCAGTATTATTAGAGCACGCAAAAGAAAAACAGAATGCAGAATAATACTTATCACCCTGCAGAGATACAAGCATTGCACCTCCTCCAGCTCCATTTTCGCTTCTAGAACCGTCAAAATGCATCTCCCACAATTCATTTTGCTGCTCAAACTAACTTTCTGTACTTCTTTCAAGATTTGGCATTTATGTCCAAGCTTCATGCAATATATAATTTCCCAGACCAACATCTTGAATAAGCTCATTTGGATTATCAATCACGTTCTTAGCTGCCCATTCATTCAGGAGTACTTCAGGTACGCTCACAGCTTGTAACTCTTGTGCTGCAGCAAGTTCAGTATCCTCTAAAACAATAGAATTAACATTTATAGCAGATGGCACATAAGGTTCGATGTGATCCTTGGCAAGGGACTCAGAAGTTATAGTTACCTTAGTACCATACCTGGTCCTAAAAAGCATATGGGACCAATTTGAAGATAAATACCCTCCAATTTTAGCCGTGAAGTCTCTAGACAGGCATAGAGCAAAAAATGGAGCCAAATCTATGACAAACACATCTTGCGGAATTGAAAAATTGGGACAGGCATGTAGTGTGAGATTCAAGATTCTTAATAACACCTATAGTGTTCACTGTTGTCCCATCCAATTGAAGTACTCCTTTTTCTAATGGCTGGTATTGTAAACCTAGCTGGTCTGCAATCTTTTTTGGCATTACCGAACTACTAGCCCCGCTATCAACCATGCAATTGTGCACCAATTTATTCCCCACTATTAAGGAAACATAGAAAGGAGGGGGCTTGACACCATCACTTTGCTGTGTGGTAGTATCCAAAGGTGCATTGGTTAAAACTAACTTTGTTTGGCCTAAAGAGACTTCATTTGGAAAATTCGAACTAACTAGATTTGATAAGGCTGACTGTAACAAATTGATTTGACCAGGGATTGCTAAAGAATCCCACATTGAAATTGAAACATTCATTTTTTTCATACTTTCAACAATGTTGAAAGGTGCAGATATATTTACCTTTGGTTGCGTCTTTACAACAGCATGGTCAGGTTGCACTTGACTTGCGGATGAAGCATGTAAAGGCTGCTCCTTACTAGTGTCATGACCTTGCTGAAAAATGAGCAGTACTTGCTGATTTGATCGACCAACAACTCCCTTATCTTTATTTGTTGCTTGTTCATTCTCAAAATCCCTCTTCCTGGCTCTGGTGTTAGCAGCAATAGATGTGTCATCCTGGTTCACTCCACAAAATTCTTCTCTCTACCAATTCAGGAGAGTTGAATCATTTGTAGGTTGATCCTGCTGTTGCGAATACCCCTCCTTAGGAAAATCTTGTGCACCTCTAGCATTTTGCACCATAAGAGCTTGGTTGATGATGCCATTAGAGCACGTAGCTTGATTATGTGGCTGATTACACGGATAGCACCATTCATAATCAGCAGCCAGATTGTTTTGAACAGGAACAAGCTCTTTGACAACACTAATTGGAGCTGGATTATAGGCCTGAAAAGGTCTTGTGGCAACATTTTGTCTTGTGCCTTGGTAATTACCTTGGTACTACTGTCTATTCCCCTGGAATTGCTGTTGTTGACCTTGAAAAGGCTGACTTGAGGCCTGATTCTGCTGCTGATAAGGCCTAGAATAGGACTGTTGTTTTTCCAAGTTCACCAACTTGTTACCAAAAGTCTGCAATAGACTTTTGATTTCCTGTAACTCATTTGGAGAACCTGAAGCAACATTTTCTTGTGTTACAACAACTGGAACAGGTGGTAGAGGTGCAAAAGGTGGTATCTGCAGAGGAATATTTGCATGGATCTCTAGGAATATAGGCATTGGTGGCCTAGGAGCAAGTTTACCAGCCTGTATTAGGCTGTTTTCAGCTCTGATTGCTATTTCAAAAGCATCTGGTAGAGAAACCCCTCCTGTTGATTGTATCATAACAGCTATATCGCTGTTAAGAGCCCTCAAAAAGTACAAGAATGCATACTCTGAGGTGGCCTCACCATTGCAGGGATTCTATCCCAGGTTCTTTGAAATCTGAAATTGAAATCATTCATCTACTCTTGTGGAGCCCTCTTAATTGTAGTTAATTGTTCCAATAGAGACAAGTTATCAGACCTGTCCTGAAATTGTTTATGCAACTTGTCTCCAAATTCGTCCCATGTTGCAATTGAACTAACTGGTAGGCTCCTATACCATTGCACAACTCTTCCCTTCAGGGAAACAACTAGTAATCTCACTGCAACATCCTCTTGGGTTATGTGATGGACTCCACATAACGAAGCCACATCTCGCATGTGTTCAATTGGAGTAGTTTGGTCTTCCCCTATGAAAGTTGGCAGACTCTTCAAGGCTGCCATTGGAATGTCATTGTGCTATGCCAAATTCAAGGGGCTCCCTCCATTAAAAGCAACAAAGGGTTGATTCCTTGGAGCGGCCATTGGAGGTGGCTGAGGTGGGTTTACTGGTACTCTAGATGAAACCAAAGACGGGACAGCAATGTGTGATCCCACAAATGGAGGAGTGGATTGAGTTCTTCTAGAATAGATAATTGTTATTCCTTGCCTTTATGTTGCTCTGCCTTGTCTTCTTGGTGGTGACAGTTGCAGATATTCAAAAGGAAAAAGACTGCTCCTTGTCTGAACTCTTCTCATAAACTGTAGAAGGCATTGATTCTGTAGTTCTTTCTCTCTACGGAGTCACCAAGTATGCAAAAATGACTTCTGTAAAGCCTGGAACTCGCTAGTTGCATACTAAACCAACAACATAATGTGGAACTAGTCCCACCGGGTGTGCCAGAACTGTTATCTACCAGAAATGCACCCTAGGCACAGTGATGAAACTGAGCTTTCTGGAGAAACATGGGATCACTTCAAGGATGTGGGTCACCTAAAATGAAATGAACCTCCGAGGAAGGCCGGCTTCCTTTGTGTTATCACCTAAACTACTAATTCTTTCAAGGGAAAGGGAGAAGGAGAATGCATTAAAATGAAGATTAAATCCTAAGGTGATACACCAAACTTATAAGAAACTATGGAATGAAACAAGGTAATCTTACACTGGAAAGCTAATGATTAGTATTTTTACTTACTCGACATGACCCCCTTTAGACTTATGCACCATTCTCAAAAGGCTTGATCTACATACATATCTCAAGAAGGAAAGATCGATTTCACAACTTTAAGGTATGAATACAAATTTAGAAAAACACAGTTGAAAACTTGCATAACCTAAATACAGAAATGAAAGTAATACAAACATTAACATTGACTTTCGAGGTAAACTCTGTGTTTTATTCCGGATTCCAGTTGAGTTACAAAAAATACATTAGTTGAGAAAGGATTCATAAAAATCACTAACTCTTCAAAGTGTATGATCCGAACTATTTACAAAAAAGGAAAAAAGCCTTATATATAAAAAGATCATGGCCCCTTAGGGCTTACAAAATATCAGTCCTCGGGATAGATCTCTCCTTAGATCTTTTAATTGAATTTAATGTTGCACCTTGCGTGTCCATGTCGGTGAAGAGTCATCCCCAGAGAAGCCTTCAGATCTTTCGCAGCTACCGCATTCATTTCTGGTCCTCGTGTCCTCCTTGAACCTCTTCGGCTGAGTGCTTTGAATGCTCCTGAGCTCAGAATAGATACACATTTCTTTTCATTCCGTTGATGTTCTTCATCCTGGTTAGACTGCCATGGCTCGCTTTTAGATCTCTCTGATTGGTCGGGTATACTCCATGCAGATTCTTCGGTGGTCATAAGCCCATTCAGTCAGAATCGCATCTCAGCGAGACACTGGAAGTGTCTCACCGATGTGATTATGATCCCTTGAAGCTATCGACACAACATGAAACCATCAATGAGAGCTCCTGTCGAGCCCAAAAGTCATATCGATATCGCCTCTGTGGTCGCCAAGACAATTGCGTTCGGCCAAACAACATGGCGAACTCTTCTCATCTTCTATCGGCGAAAGTATATTGATGTCACCTCGAACGCACTCCACTCCATCGAGCTCTACATTTCTTTCAGCAAGACCGTGGCGAGTAGGGAAGACTTCACAGCGAGGTCCCCTAGTCATACAGATTCCCGCTCACTCTTTGGCGAGCTCCTTCATGTCGGCGAGACTTCCTTTCTTCGCCCAGACCTCACACCGAGGTCCTCTCTTTCGCCGAGTTGTTCACTGGCTAGTAGGACATTCACGAGTCACTAAGACCTCCTAGCGACCCTTTCTGTTTTCTCCCCGAGCTCACTTTGTATCAGCAAGACCCTCCGCATCGCTGAGACCTTATGCCGAAAGCCAAATCCTTCGGCGAGCTCTTTTTGCTGTTGGGGAGACATCTTTATATCGACAAGACCTTTTGCCGATGTCAAACCTTCTCAGCGAGGTCTTTTTGTTGTCGACGAGACTCGTGCCGAAAGAAAAAAACATATCGAGGCCCCCCTTTGTTTTCGGTGAGACATTGGCCTATCAGCCAGACCTCTCGCCGAGCTCCTTATCTTTTGGCGATGAGTTTACTTTCTCTTCAATTGGGGAGACAAGCTTCGTTCGTCGAGACATCACGACGAACTCCCTTCCTTCGCCGAGGGCGTACTTCATTTCAGGGAGACATCGCGTGGTCGGGGAGACCTTACCCCGAGCTTGTTTCCTTTCACCGACGCCACCTCATGAACGATTGTCGGCAAGACCTTCCTCTTCGGTAAGACCTCCTAGCGAAGCCCGCTCACATACGTCGAAGTCATCCTTTCGGTGAGACTTTAAGAAGTCGCTGAGACTCTACCCCGAAGGAAAAAACTTCCGCCGATATGCATATCCTTTTGTCACCAGGACAATGATCAATATCTTGCCGATAGGAACCTGTAGGTGAATCCCACTCGTCATGACATTCCTGGGGTCTTGCCGATAGGCAACACAAACACATATTTAACCAAATGCATTATGGGTCGGGGAGACCTTGATAATCTCATGCCGATAGGATCCCAATGTGAAACATTCAGACTTGATGGAACCCCTGCTAGTTGCAAGACATCTGGAAGGTCTTGCTGACTTTCTCCTTAGAGAAAAATTATATCAAACTTGACGGAGGCTGACCTTTCAACTGAACTCCCTTGTGAAATGTCATCAGATGCATGAATTTTCCCTTTGTGCGAATGCTCCATTTGGCCTTTTCGAACCTCTGCTATATGATTTATCCTGCCTGATTGAGCCCATAGGTGAAAAAATGGGCAACAAATATGTTGCATAAGCGTCGTTTGGAGGATGTGAATTGGCAGCTAGCTGTGGTGGTTAAACAAATTGTTTCTCTATGTTCTTTGGAGTTTATCGACTTTCACCATGTTCCTCAGGAATGAAACAAGGTGGCTGATGGTTAGGCTAGGTGGGCTACTGAGAGGATGGGTTCTTGGTATGTGGATGATTGGGGCATCCTTCCTAGTGATTTGGCTCTTGCTCTGGAGGAGTGGGTTATGGAGGATATGAGGTGTTTCTTGGGTGTAAACTAATTCTTGGTTTTGTTTGGGCCTTTGTGGTTTGTTTCTACTGGCTTTGTAATGCTTTCCTAATTCAATAAAGTTTTTACCCTCTTTTTATTAAAAAAATAAAATAATAATTATTGAAATTATTTAACTATTCTTTGTCATTCTTTCTCTATTAAATAATTAATCTAAATGAATTATTTAATCCTTCTTTCCTATTTCCCCTTATTTAATTAAATTGGTTGCACAATAATTTTAATTAAATATCCCATTTTCCTCTTCTTCCACAAATAAATAATTTAAATAAATAATTTATTCTCCCACTTGGTCAAAGATTCCTTTCTCATGAATTCAATAATTTTATTATTTAATTCCTCCATTATCCCTCCACTCTCTCATTTTTGAATCTTAGCAATAGATTGTCTTTTGTCTCCTTTTGATCTCAACCATCCATTTCGTAGCCATCCCTAGCCCACTAATCTGTCGTGCATGCATCCTCAACCGTCAATCTGAGAATCTTTCTAGAAGTTCGATCTTGTCCGTCTATTCAAATGGCTTTCTATAAAAGGTCTTCTCCTCCATTTTTGATTTAACAACCACATATCTCCAATATTCATGCTTCTTGTTTGCAGGTACTTGCATACACATACAATGAACTGAGGGAAACTTGCAAAGGCTGTTTGAGGAGAGACAAGGGAGGTGATTCAACTTCAAACATGGGGAGTTTGTTATTTCATTGATTTTATTTTACTTCTTTTGCTTGATTGTTCTCTCTTGTTTTGATTGGGATTTTAGGTTAGATTAGTGTAGTGGTTGTCATTTTGTATTTGCTATTCGATTTCCTATCTTACAAATTTGTAGAAAAACCCATGTCTTGTTTTTTTTTGTTGTGTAATAGGTTTGTGAACCGCAGCTGTGAAGTGCAGCGACACAACTGAAGGAATGCTCCCGAAATTTGAAAATACGACGCAACTATGACGGGAAACGACACAACTAAAGGTGGGCTTTCAAATTTGAAATTATGATGCAAATGCAAGCTCCTAAGCTACAATTGAAACGACACAACTAATTTAGAGTGAGTTGCATTACAGAGCGACAACTGTCATCCCGAACGATGCAACCGCCTATTAAGGTTTATACTTTTCAGTTTTGAGTTTTGTTTGAGTTTATCCTTTTGGGTTTTCTTTAGGGTAGGGTTTTTGGTTTGCCAATCCTCTGTTTTCAGCATGTGGTGTTGGTCTTGAGGAGTTTAAAAAATTGTTTTGTAGAAACAATTGAGCTCAACTTTTTTTTCCTTAAGTTAATCAATTTTTCTTTGTTTGTCTACAACTACAAACTTGCATTACAATCATAAGGATTAAAATGAACATGCATTACATTCATGAAGGATAAAATGAACAACAACATGCATACTTTCACTCATGAGATCTAAAATTAACTTGCATCACATGTCATTGGTTTAAAAAGAACTCGAGTGCTTATTTGACATCATAAGCGGGGTTAAAATTAACTAGTGTTTGCATTGTCTTGTGGTTTGCATCTTGTCTTTGGATGTGTATGCTCTTCTCTCACGTCATTTGGTGATCTTGAGAATCAAAAGCATCCTTTGGAATTTTGTAAACCACCCACACATTTGGTTTTGGGTTTTTTCTTTTTAAAATGAACCCCATGCGAGTGTGAGGAAAAGGTGTCGTGTATGCTCTCCCCTTGCGCTTCGTGCGATATGGGAGATCAAAAGCAACATACTTGTCTCACTTTTGTTACCTTTAGAGGGTTTTCCTCTCAACTTGTGAGAGGGAACAACCCAAGCGACACTTTGTTTCGGTCTTCTATATAAATTGTTGTGATCATTGGGAAAGTCTTTGATCACCTAGTGAGGATGTCCTATGCCGACAAGTGCCACCCCTAGTATCTGTGTGATACATCAAAATCATTTCTTAGGAAGGGAATAGGAGGCCTCTTAATTGAGCTAATATTGTTGCATGTATAGGCACTAGTATTACCCTAAAACATAGATTAAGAACCACTTGTTTTAGAGGCCAAAAACCCTTTTACTTGCTGGCGCAGGAGCAATCTGAAGCCGCCCTACATTCCACTATTCATTATAGTGACAAGAAATCCCTTGGTTCACAAGATCTTAGGATCTTCAAGGGTAAGAGATTTTGATGTGCTCGTGTCATGTAAGGGGGAGCCAATGTCACCAAGATCTCTAGTTGTCTGCTTTGTCTAAGTGTTTGGAGCAATCCAAGTAGGGACTCAAAAGGTAGCATCTTTTCTAGCCTAGGTTGTGCATTGTCTACGAGTGTCTTTATACACACACATTATACATTTACACACTCAAATCAGACCAAACAAGTGTTTGCTGACTATTTTTTGTGTTTTCCTAAGTCCAATTCATAAAATCGCACCAAAACCAATAAAAATTTTCATCAGAAAACCAGTTCAAATTGTCAATTTGCAAAACAACTCTTTGTTCACCGCAACTGCTTGAAGCAAGCCCAATACTGATTTTTGAGCCGCAATTGTTCACTATAAAAACACAATTGATACCTTGCACCACACTTTCCAGAAACAAGCCTGTATATGTTGTTGTGCGCCACAACTGCTCACCAAAAACTCGCATCTAAAAATGACACATTTGACAAAAATAGAGCTGCAATTGCTTGATCACCAAAATTTCAAAAAAATCCTTGTCTAAATCTTATCCAATTTATCTTGACAGTGAACATGTCATCTGAACCTCAGACTTACAGAGTTTTACCAGTTCATTCCATCATCCTCATTTAGGTTTGCATAGAACTTTAGGTCATCTTTTCCTTGCATAATTAATCTTAGGTCTTAATTTGTGCATACCTTCTAGATTTTAGACATAGGAACTTTATCAAGTCTTTCAAAAATCCATGGTTACTTATTCAATTTTTCATTGACCTTTATCCTTTTCACTTATCAAATCCTTTGTTGTCACCATCTTGGAAAAAATTTGGGTCTCAAACTTATGTCTTAGTTTAGACTTATCTTGTCAACCTCTCTCAACCTTGGTCATTACAAAGGTCAATGACAATTGGGTTTGTTATCTTGGATCTACAATAGCTTGGTCATCATCCTTGTTCTTAAATCTTATGGTCATATCCTTACTGTTATTTTGCTAGTATCATACCATATCCTTTGATCATAACATCATTTCCATCCTTTGGATCCTCAGTCTTGACCTAGATTGCATTATCATCTTGCATTTTTATATCCAAAAATCACAAAAATAATAGCGTAAACCTCATCTTAGACTTAGTTGCATCATAACCTTTTGTCATTGATTTAGAATTACCTAGCCTCAATATCATTATCTTTGATCGTAGATTAGTCTCCCTTTGGTATCATTTGACATCCATTGGTTTCATTTAGCTTCATTTAGTTTCATCCTTTGGTCTTAATATCATCATTATCCTTGCATGGTCATCTTGCATCCTTATATCCATTAGTTTAGTTTCATATCATATTGCATTACCTTCCACCTTGCAAGTCTTACATGGTTGAAACAAGGTCACGAACTAAAAGAAAGGACATGGATTCTTCAAGTGATCCCTTTTCTAGTCCAAATCATGACACCAACCTTGGATCAAATTCAAATCAATTTACACCACGAAGAGAAACACCACAAAGATAGCCAACCGACACATTCAACAATCTAAAATTAGAGGAATTCTACAAGAAATTGACTACCAAAGAGATTGAAAGAGCTTACCAAGATCCAAGGATTTTATGCATTGTTGATCAGCTCGTTAATGCTGATCCTAACAAATATGTTTATGAACTAGCCAAAAAAGGTGCCAAACTTCCCTCCAACTTTGATGTTTCTACAATTGTAGAGGGAGCTACACCCAACCAAGGACTTAACCAAAACCCATTCACATTAGTGATGCCATCTTCACAAAAAATGTCTATTACATTACCACTTGGGACAACAACGCACATGGCCACAAATACCACACACATTCCTAATACCCCAATATTTGGAAACAAGAGAACCCATGCAACAACACAAGGACCAAATTTTACATTTGGTAGCTCATTAAATTCCACAGATAAGACTTTTACAAATCCTCTTTTTCAAAATACAAACCAAGGTCCTACATCTCAAGGTCCCACGCCTACACTTCAAAACACGAACCAAGGTACCACATTTCAATTTCAAAACACTCCTCCATTGAATCAAAATCAACCAAAAAAATCTAGGAGAATTCATATTGTCCCACGAAGAATACTAAATCAAAACACCAATCGAGGACCTACCCCATTGTACCGAAACATCAACCAAGGACCTACATTTTCAAAAACCAATCAAGGACCTACCCCCTCATTCCAAAATTCCAATCAAGGACCTACATTTTTAAATACCAATTAAGGACTTACACCACCACTCCAAAATACAAATCAAGGCCCAACATTTCAAATCCAAACTACAAATCAAGGGCCTACATTGCAATTTCAAAACACCATACCAAATAAGAACATGACTTTTGGGACCAATCTAAATTCCAATTTCACTCCAAACTAGACCAACACCAATACAACATTTACACATCAATATTGAAAAGGTAAGCAGGGTCCTTTGCCACAAAATTCCAATCCAAATCCAAATCCAACATATGACCTCAACACTAATACCATGATGCAAAATCAAACCAACACAACACCATCTCTTGTAGACACCTTGATGAAACAAATACAAGCCATACAACAATAGATGACAAACATGCAATTGGGGACCAACAAGAAAACTTATTCCATGGAGGAATTGTGCCCCTATCCATTCGATAGAAATCTATACATGTCACTCTTTCCCCCTCACTTCACAACACCAAGTTTACCCAAATATAAAGGGAAAGGAGATCCAGTGGAACATATACAAAAATTTAATATGACATGTATGAAAATCACATATGATCCTACCTATTTGATGAGACTATTCCCATGAAGTCTCATAAGACCAGCCCTAGATTGGTTCGCACACCTTCCTCCAGGGATTAGAACATGGGGTGACTTGGCTGATAAATTCATTAATCACTTTGCCTTTAACATTGAAAGTGATGTGATCCTCGCAAAGCTATACACCACTAAACAAGAAGAAGGGGAGTCACTAACCTCATTTTACCAAAGATGGTGAAGTATGGCCAACAAGTGTCCTTGTCACATCCTGGAGAAACAACTAGTCCACCATTTTTCTAGAAAAACTCAATGCAAGATTGATGAGTGGTCTTAAAATCCAATGTTGCACAACTTTTGAGGAAATCATGGAGAAAGGTGTCCTTATTGAAAAGGATCTTATCACAAAGGGACTAGTTAAAGTACACAAAGAAACCCCAAAGCCAAATAATGACAAAATAAAATTTTGGTCCTGAAACAAGAATGTCACTAATGATGGAGTTTTTGATGCTAAAGTGATAAACAAAGGTCCTACCATTCACCTCAAAGTTCCATCCACTTCAAACACATCAAACGTATCAAATGATCAAACACAAGGTCAAGATCAAACATTGATCGTAGTCCAAAACAACCAACAATGTAGAGGCTCTCCACACACTAAGATAACATACAACCCATTGGGTGAACCCATTGAATCAGTCTTAAAGACACTCTTACAATCCAATGCCATCCAATTGGCAGACATAAAAAACTATGAACCCTCATTGATCAAACCCGACTGGTGGAAGGAAAATGAGTATTGTATCACTAGGGAAAGGGACATAAGATATCTTCATGCTAGACACTCAAAAATGTCATTCAAGACCTCACCGAACAAGGAATCATTTCAATGGATAATTCACAAGGCAAGACAAATGTTGATCACACCATATTTAAAACTCCCTTGCAAGATCATGATAAAGGAAAAGCCTCCAATTTAGGGAATAACAATAATGCCAATTATACTTGTGTTGCACATGATTACAACACTATTTTCCATCATATACAAGCCTTTCATGAACATGTTGCCACCATTACTATAAATAAGAATATTTTAGAGTGTGTTGTCACCATTCGCAGAGCTAAGGTAACTCTATAAGGGGTTCCTTCCAATCCACAACCAAAATGCCAGTATAACCTCCTAGAGCATCTAGGGAAGATGCCTACATAGATTTCTATTCTAGAACTCCTTCGCATATCCCCTAAACACAGAGCTATCCTTGATAAAGCCTTGTAGGAAGCATTCGTTCTCACTGATCTAGATGTCAATGAATTTCAGGCCATGGTTGGATACCTATCTATGCCACATCTTGTCACTTTCTTTGAACAAGACTTTTCCACACAAAATTCTGGTCATAATGATCCTCTATATCTAGAAGTCTACGTAAATAAACATAAGATCAGATGAGTCCTAGTAGATGGTGGAGCAAGTATGAACATATGCTCTCTAAAATTGGTAAAAGAATTGGGATATTTTGAGAATTGCATAGACCAAACTAAGAAAATTGTTATCAAAGCCTATGATGATGTTGAACGTTCATCTGAAGGAGTAATTTCGCTTCCCATAAAAGTTGGTCCAACTATACAAAACACAAATTTTCATTTCTTGGATCTGGATTTACACTACAACCTCCTCCTTGGCCGCCCATGGATTCATGCCATGAAATCCATACCATCCACATACCATCGATGCCTCAATTTTCTACATAATGGCACTGAAATTACTATCCCTAGCGATCTTGATCCCTTTTAGTATTGCACAAATCTCAAAGGAATCGTTGAGCACCAAGTGCACATAAATTGAGAGGCCTCATCTTCCATCTCATCCCATTACATTGATCCATCTGACCTCGTCAAATCATCCACTCCATTCGTCACGCCCTCCAAACCCAAAATCTAGATTCAAGACAAAGGATGCAAAGAATACAACATAAAAAGCCTATTTTGCATTGGAAAGCTGCCAAAATCACCAAAGTCTTATGGAAAACCACATTTCATGCACCCTAAGGTTATCATCCACAATCCTCCTACCATCTTCACTAAATGGGGGGAGTTAGCCAAAGAATCTTTGGATGACCAAATTTATACATGGCTATATAAAGAAGAGGAGGACATAGAACCTAAGCAATTGCCAGTTGAACAATATCCAAAAGGGTTCCTCTTGATGAAGCAACAAGGATATGATGGAAACAACAGCCTTGGTCTAAACAAACATGGGATAGTGGAACCCTTGTTGCCTCCTAAATTATCGAAGTATAGTGGGTTAGGGTTTGTACTAGTAAAAGTGACTATCCTGGGTACTGGGTTACCTTCGAGTGAGACTGTTAATGCTTCAAATGAAATCGAGAAATTTGAGGACTACTTTATCAACTTTGATTCCAATCTATGGGAATAGGGTTCTAATAAAACATTTAGTGACTATGACCTTGAGGAAACATTTAGAGAACCTGGTGAGCCTACCTTTGAGGAAAGATTCAACCAAATGTTTAAAATTGGTCCCCTACAAAACTTGTCAAATCCCAAATAAAATATTCCCTTGCAGAGGGAAGCTTGGATTGAAACCTTCTGGGAACCTGATGAATCTACCTTTGTCTTTACCTTATCTGTCTACACCATGACCCTTGACAATTTTGATGATGGCCAATCCCTCGTTTACCCACAGTTAATAGATTGGGACCAACAAGGACCACCCAATTTAGACACATGTGAGAACGATGAAGCAATTGCTGAGTTCATGGGACTTCGTGAAGGAATGACAAGTGGGGATCATAAGGGTGGATTTGTCATAGAACTCAATAGTGTAGCATAATTTGGTGAGGCTATCCTTTCCTCTAGTTGAAAAAGTGAAAATGAAAAAAGTGAAAATAAAAAGAATAGGTCTTCAGGTGAAAACCGAAAGGCGCCTGTTGATCATGAAAAAGTAAAAATAAAGGACTTATCTGAAGGTAAAAACCTCTCTAAGGCACTTGAGGATGGAGGATTGGACAATCTTCCTATAGATTGAGAGAGATTGTCATTGCTCGTAGAAGAGACAGAAGAAGTGAACATTGGGATGCAAGATAACTCTAGAATCATATAGCTTGCAACATCGTTTACCACATCATTGACTGTCTCCTAGGTAGGACCCCTCCCTCCTAGTCTATTAAGAATTGGATTGAAGAAGAAAAATATATCTTAGACAAGTTTGATAAAGTTAAAATCTCCCACCTCTACAGGGAAGCTAACAGCGTGGCAGATTACTTTGCGAATGAGGGGGTTAAGAGGGGAGGTTTGAACACGTGGCAGAATTTCAGGGACTTGGGAGCTGAAGTCAGGGCCTTATTAGATTATGATGTTACGCATGGGAAAGAGGAAAATATCTTTAATGATGATAGGGAAAAGGGCTAAGTACATCAAAATCAAGAGATTTGATGGGTCTGTGTCAAATAACTTAGCTGGTAAGAAAAAGCGGCATGCTTTGTGGGTTCATTGGAATGGCTGCGTAAATTTGCAATAGGTTTTCGACGTTGGTAGAGATTGCAGTGAGGTGCATACAAATATGGGGGGGGATAGGAAGAGAATTGATCCAAATAGCTACGAAATGCACACGAGGAATGCTAAGGTCTGGAAACAGGTTGAGCGAGGTGGTTTGGTTCCATTCCTGGAAAACTTCATGGGCCTGATCCTATGGCTACTGACTACTTTGAGAAGAACTGGAATAATGGAGAAATAATCCTCTTTGGGAGAAAGGTGAAACTAGATGAGCAAATCATAGGAGAGGTGATTGGAATGTCCACTGAGGGCATGAAGTTTTATCATGACAAAAGGTTTTTAGACGAGGTGGTAATCAAATTCCCTAAGAAAGAAAAGGAGAAAATGAAACTGGTCAAAGTTTCCAACAACTATTTTGAAATTGACACCATCAAAGCGCTTTGGAGAAAGGTGCTTTGTGTCATAATGGAGTATATTACCTTGGACGGGAGATTCACCAGAGTTTATGGTCATCATTTTGCTCTCCTTAACCACTTCCGCCATAAGGTACAAATTTCTCTGCCTTATTATTTGTTCTGTTCATTGAGCAATAGCCTTGAGAACCACAAGAAAAATCCCAGGAGATACCCTATTCTTCATCCTAGTCTTATTAGGTTAATCTATGAACATTTTCAAAGCCTGTCGGCTTTATCCAAACCGGTTTCCTCCATGGCGTCTGAGGACTATGATACAGACAGTGGTGGTTCGGAGAATCATTCTAAGCCTAACCTGGAGAGAATTGTTGAAGCCCATCCGTCCCCTCTCCTGTCTAGTAAGAAAAACTAGCTTTATAAACCCCAGCTCGTGAAAGCTAACCCTGAGATTTACCCCGGCTGCCTGGTTCCTTTAAAGAATCCCGCTCTCATGGGTTCCCCTGCCAATAAGTTGGTTTCCTACTCTGTAGACTCTCTGAAGGACATAACCGAGAACCCTAAAGCTAGCAGAAACTTTGTCTCTACCCCTCTTGCCTCTTTTAGAGATGATGGTACTAGATTTCCCAACTCCCCTAACCCGAATGATTTTAACCTCATTTTAGACCGAGATTAGTCTAGAGATATCCTTGCCTCTGCTAGAAGTGGCGTTGGTGATATTTTTAGGGTTATGAAATGGGCCTATCAAGAAATTAATGATCTTAATCTCAGAAATAGGGTTCTAAATAGGAAGTTGAAGGAACTGGATTTGAAGTTGTCTGCTTTGTGCAATGAAGAAGGAAAACGGAAAAAGAACAATACTGGAACGGGAGATGATGACATTGAGGACAAGTATAAGACTCTGGAAGCTGAAATTGTTAAAATAAAAAAAATATGAAAATTGTTGTAGAACAAAACCATAGAATGGCAAGGCATAATGCCATTATCATTAATGCAATGTCTGAAAAGTTGGAAAAGTCGCAACAGGGCTCGCTGGTTGTTGATCTGAAAGAGGACAAGGATAAAAGCAAGAATGAGGACAAAGGAATATCGAAGAGGACCCGTGCCAACCTTAAGAGGAAAGAGCCTCCTACTACCCAGATGGTCCAAATCTTAAAGAGGGGGGTCCAGGAAATGAACGACATGGAAGCCGAGACAGCGAAAATTTTAAAGTCCCAAGTTTAGTCGCTGCTGGCGTTTTGTCTGGTCTTTTTGGGTCTTTTCTGTGGCCCTTGCTGGCATTTTTTTTTGGTGGTTGTGGCTTTGTCATCTTTTTTTCCACTCTACAACCTCTCTATTTATGGGGTCTTTGACGATCTTTTCTTTTGTTTGTAAACTTTGTGGTTTCGGGTCCCTATAAAACCCATTTTTTCCTCTTTCAAAAACATCGTTTACCACTGAGGAAAAGCCTGAGTTTACAACATTATTTTTAGAAAGACAAGTTAATTTCGCATGGTCATATGTTGATATGCCTGGGTTGGACCCTGAGCTAGTTTTACATCACTTGCCATTGATACCAAATGCCAAACCATATAAACATAAGCTAAGGAAAATGCACCCGTAGATTGCACTCTTGGTCAAGGTTGAACTAAAGAAACTTTTGGATGTGGGATTCACACGCTCTATTGATTATCTAGATCAAATATCTAATCTTGTTCCTGTCACAAAACTGAATGGTCAAATCAGAGTATGCATATATTTTAGGGATCTTAACAAGGCTTGCCCTAAATATGATTTCCCCTTACCAAATATTGACATCATAGTGGATCTTACTGCTGGATATGAAATGTTACCACTTATGGATGAATTCTCAGGCTATAATCAGATAAGGATTGCTCTGAAGATCAACCAAAGACAAATTTTATGTGCGCTTGGGGAACCTTCTATTGGAACATTATACCATTTGGACTTAAGAATGTTGGAGCTACATATCAAAGAGCCATGAATACCATTTTTCATGATTACATGCATGTACTTATGGAGGATTATGTTGATGATCTTCTCTCAAAATATCTAGAAAGAAGTGGTCACCTAGCAGTTTTGGATAAAATCTTCACAAGACTTGAAAAATAAAAACTCCGGTTAAATCCAAAGAAATGTGTTTTTGAGGTCCAATCAGGAAAACTCTTAGGATACATCATCTGTCGCAGAGGAATATAGGTTGATACTGCAAAAGTGAAAGCTATCTTGGACATGCCACCGGCCACCAACATCAGTCAGCTAAGAACCTTACAAGGAAGACTGCAATCAGCTAGTAGACAAGACTCATCCATTTCAACATTTGTAATGAAAAGGAATTACCTTCATTGGGACAAAAAAATTTCAAGAAGAATTTGATCAAATTAAGCATTATCTATTGACTCTACCAGCTTATGGCTCCAATTAATGGAAGATATTTGATATTGTACGTAACAACAACTACATCAGCATTGTGGGCATTATTGGCACAAAATGATAATGATGTCAAAGAATGAGCAATTTAATACATTAGTCATACCTTGGTTGGATATGAGTTAAACTACATCCCTATTGAACGATCATGCCTAGCAGTTGTATTCGTAGCCCAGAAATTGAGACATTACATGCTAAACCATATGACAAAATTGATAGCCAAAATTGATCCTCTAAAGTATCTTCTCAGTAAAGCAGCTCTGATAGGATGCCTAGCTAAGTGGGTTATGATTTTAAGTGAGTATGACATTGAATATGTTGATCGTAAAGCAATAAAAGGACAAGTGATAGTTGATCAATTTGCAGATGCATCGATGAAAGTAGATCATCCTCTAATATCCGACTTTCCAGATGAATCAATCTTTGTCATAGAAGAACCAACAACATGAAAATTGTACTTCGACGGGTCCTACACAAGTCATGGTTCAGGAGCTGGTATTTTATTCATCACACCTCAAGGGGATTCCATTCCTAAGTCGTTTCAAATAGCATTTCCATGCACCAATAATATAGCTGAATATGAAGCATTACTAATAGGACTCCGAATGGAAATTAAATGGAAAATCAAAGATCTTCAAGTTTATGGTGATTCCTAGTTAGTGATCAAACAAGTCAATGATGATTATGATACCAAGGATGAGAAGTTAATCCCTACAAGTGCATGGTTGATATTTTTAGAGTGTACTTTGAAGATATTATCTTTGATCAAATACTGAGAATCTAGAACAAGGCAGTTGACGCAATGGAAACAATTGGATCTCTCTTGGACATCCCTAACAATGCATTGCAATATGAGTTCTTGGTCAAACAACTGTTGGTCCCTGCGTTCGATGTCCCTGAAACTGAACTTGTGTGCGAACTTGTCGGTCTTGAATCTCCTTGGTACAAGGACATTTACAACTATCTACATGACTAGATTATCCCTCCCAACTTGTCTCCCAACCAACACAAAACTTTTATCTGACAAGCCTCTAAATATTCCATCATCAGAGATACCCTTTACCACCATAGCCTAGATAGCACCCTCCTCCGATGTCTCTACTCAAATGAAGCACAAACGACCTTACAAGAGGTTCACTATGGTATATGTAGAGCTCACTCTGTTGGTCCTACCTTAGCTAAAAAGATTATGAGGATGGGATATTATTGGCCTACAATGGAACGCGATGCCTATCACTTTGTGAAGAAGTGTCGCCAATGTCAAATTCATAGAGATCTCATGCATGCACCGGCTCAAGAATCACAGTTGCTTACATCACCATGGCCATTCTCTCAATGGGGAATCAACCTCATAGGAAAGATTCATCCCACTTCCACAAACGGGAATAAGTTTATCCTTGTTGCTATAGAATACTTTACTAAATGGATCGAAGCCATCCCAATGACCTATATTACTGGTAAGAAAATATCCAAATTCATTCTAAATTATAATATATGTTGCTATGGTATCCCTCAATCCATCATTATGGATAATGGTCTCCCTTTCAAGAATCAGGGTGTTTGTGAACTCTGTGATAAGTTTCATATCCAACACCATTTTTCCACCTTGTATTACCCCCAAGGTAATGGTCAAGTTGAGGCATCTAGTAAGAATATCCTTAAAATCTTAAAAAAGACTCGATGACGCTGGCCATGACTGGCATCTCCAACTCAATCCTTCTTTATGGGCCTATTGTACTAGTGTTTTCACTCCTACAGGAGCCACTCCATATTCCCTCATCTTTGGATTTGAGGCCATAATTCCTATTAAGGTCGAGTTACCATCCTTGAGGGTATATATGCAAGGATTGCTCGATTAAGAAAAATATTGTGTATCCCGTCTACATGAGCTAGAGTTATTGGATGAAAAGAGAAAAAATGCCTTGACACATTTGCAAGCATATCATAACCGCTTTCAACACAGCTACAATAAGAAGGTTCGAGTGAGAGCTTTGAAATTGGTGACTTAGTCTTGAAAGAGAATCCGAAGAATCAGATAGATCGAGAAAAACCTAGAAAGTTTGAACCCAACTAGTTGGGCCCTTATATCATCACAATAGCATATGGATCCGACGCTTATCAACTCTCTACTCCCGAAGGTGAACCGTTGCTTGAGCCCATCGATAGCATGCACCTTCACCGATATTACACCTAATTCTCAGAGTATCCCATCAAAAAGTCAAAAAATACAAAAAACTCAACAACAAAAAAATAGTCACCCTAATGAAAACCTGGCAAATAGACATCTTGGTGATAACAAAAAAAATTAAAAAATGGAAAAAATAAAAAAAAATCGTAAAGAGAAATAATTCATCCAAAAGTGAAAGCCACTCCGGTGGCGCTTTGGATAAGTACCATGGTGAAAACCTGGCAAACAGGCACCATGTGTAGTCAGTCTATGCTTCTCCGTCTACTATCACTCTACTTGGTTTTCCACCCTTCTCTCATCCATTTGCACATATCATCTATCCATAATAAAGCTTCGTCATCCTTCCCCTGGCTTGAAAACCATCAACATTTAACATCCTTTGCTTTCTCAACCATTCTTTTCATCCACTGCTTCCCCTCACGTATAATAAGTTGGTCCTATACCTAATTGGGGGCAATTCCTTGACTTACATCTTCATGGGATCCTACACATGGTTTCAACCTTTTAAAACATCAAAATCCAAAAAAATCATAAAACATCAAAATTCAAAAAAATCATAAAACATCAAAACCCAAAAAAAATCATAAAACATCAAAACTTCCAAAAACAAAGTCAAAGTCAGAGTCAGTATGTGTCAGTTTGGTCGAACTACGTTGTCTCTGCGTATTGCTACATAGGCAAGGCCATCACTCGATAAGCCCTCGAGACATTGGGTATGTCCTTTGGGTTTTGTCAAGTCATATCAATTTTGGTTTGCGTGAGTCAAACTACGAGGTCTCTGTGTGTATAACATAGGCAAGGCCATCGATCGATGAGCCCCCGAGGCCCTAGGTTAGTCCTTTAGGGTTTGTTGAGTCTGGTCCTACTCCTTGTCCTCGAGCAATCATTGTTCAAACCAAATCTCGAATCAACAGATGAACACATCCAACAAGCCTTTAATCTTCAATCGATCAATTTCCTAATCATCATCACTACCAAGTCATTAGTCTTAGATCAGAATGGGGCATTATGTCATTTTTCTCATTTGGTCTTATCACTTGTCTTCTATCAGGATGCGTCCTTCCTGAGATTAGACATTGTCATCAAAATGGTCAATTGGTCAACTGTATCAGATGTGTTATTTTCCTTAAAATAGGATATGTTTTTCTTGAAACCAGGGGTCGTCACATCAGTTAATCATGTCAATCAAACCTTATCAAATCAACTCAAGTTAGTCACTTGGTCAATCAATCTTGTCATCTTGGTCAATTATTCTCGCCTTAAACAAGATATATCTTTCCTGAAACTAGGCGTAATCAATCAAATCAATTAATCAATCATGTCAATCTATCAATCAACTTCGGTCAAACAATCAATCAATCAGTCATCTCGAACATTTGCCTTAATCAGGATGTATCTTTCCTGAAACCAAACCTAATCAATCTTGTCAATCCTATCACTAAATATTATTTCTCTGGCAAACACCTTGTTGGTATGAGTTTGTCTTATCTTTTTTTTTGTCATGCTACTAGCTGCCTCGAGGATGTCATGTCAAGGATTTAGAGGGGCAATGATGGATCATGATATCTTTTCTTTTCTTGATGTTTGTGGTTTGTCTTGGCAAAAAGACTAGGACAATTGGGTCCTTAGCATGAGTTAGGGCATTCCTTGTCTTTTGGGATTGTCTTTTGACTGTTTGTCTCTCACAAATGGTAACCTTGCACACCTTGGTCTATGTCATACCATGGTGTTTGTGCTCCATTTGTGACAGTTTTGACGCCCAATGATGATACATATAAAAAGAATAAATGCTCGTTCTTTGTCATTTCCCTCCTGAATTCACACTTTCTTTTTCATTCTCCATGCTAACGTCCATCTCTTCCATGCTAACATTTCTTCTATCTGCATCTTGACAACACCCTTTGACACCGAAAAATACCCTGCATACATGATCATGTTAGGAAACATTATAGAAAGCATTATCATCATAGAATTCATCATAATAGGCCACATACATATATTTTCATGAGAAAATACAAAACAAACATCGAGTCCATTATCATTTCATAGCATCATAATATATTAAGCATGTCATTACATTTTACATTATAATCATAGTTCATTTCCATTTATCACATTTCATATGCATCGACATTTTATATACATTGCATAATCATAATCATATCATACATCACATTTTTTATTTACATTAGTTGTTTCTAATCATTACATGCATACTTCATAGACATCATATTATATAACATTAATTGCATTCACATATCACATCACACCATAAAATTAGGTCATCTATACTACATTAATATAACATCATTGCATAATCATATAAGATGCATACACAACATTATAAATGCATAATCATCCATCATATCAAACCATTGCATGATCATATAAAATGCATAAATAAAAGCATACAAACCATAACATAATCATAACCATATAACATAATCACATAGGACTGCATATCATAAATCGTTGCCAAAAATCATATCATATATCGCTCAAAATGTGTCATAGTACAATGTGAAGATGTCTCATATATCATAAAATGGAGCTTGCATGCTCGATGATCAAAATGCAGTGTCGTAATACATAATATCAAACTGTGCCCTAGCCTAAGCTGCCCTACTCCCTTGACCCTGATGCCTATCTTCCTCTCACTGTGGCGAGCCTAGAGACCTATGCTCTGATGTTGATGTTCTATCATACGAAGTGGACCTTCTCGAGCCTGATGCCTCACCACTATGTGATCTACTGTGGGAATGTTGACCGTGAGATTTGATCTGTGACCTACCCTGGGATCGACTTTGAACCTTTGTGAAGCTCGATTCTCTCTGCTTTGATGGCATTGCTCTCTCATATAGATCTCAATAATACTGTAATCCCATGCTCGATCTTGCCAACTATTGGGACACATCCACAACTGACCCACTATAGGTAGCCACAAAATATAGCATCCATTGATTTGTCTATTGCTGACTGATCACTGCTAGGTCCCTCTCTGTCTGTAGGGTGTCCCTCTCGGCCTTCAGGCCATCCCGCTTTGCTCTCAATGTCCCCATCTCTACCTCTAGTGCCTGTACTTGAGCCTATAGAGTGGCTATGCACTGATCAATTGTCCCATCATCAACTCTGACCCCTACCTCCTCCAATCCCTCCTCTACATCCACTCCTACCATAATCCTCTCTTGGAGAACTCTCTCGGCCTCTCCCATCACTGGATCCTTTGCATGCTCCTCCTCTCGCCTCTCCTCTGCATGCTCCTCCTCTACCTCTATCTCCATCATCTCGACATCCTGGGTTCCTACCTCTAGGGTTGGTATCTATAAATGTTGCTCTCCCTCCTCCACCACCATCTCCCTTGCTACCCTCTCCTCTAGCTGCTCATCCTCACCCTCCTCATGGATCGGTGAAAAAGGCCTCACCACCCATCGTCTCCTATCCCTCCACTGCCTCCCCAACCATCCCCTCTGTCATCTCCCCCATCTCCCCGTCCACCACCATCCCCCCATCCTCCATCACCCCTCTGCCCTCGTGGGCCCCTGCCTCTATGCTCTACAGGTGTTGGCTGCTCGAGATCTGTATATGGAGCTGACCTATTGGTCAACCACCATGCATCATACTACGGAGTCGTACTAGGATTCGTTGCCCCCCTCTCCAGGCCCACTGCACTGGCTGTAGTGCATCAATCTCCTCCTTGGCTATAGTAATCGGTATCACTTGTCTCCACGGATTCACCTCCCGTGAGGAACGTGCAAACTTTGCTAACCCTGCCAATACACCTTGTCTCTCCTCAAACTGTCATCTAACCTGCTCTTGCAGATACATCTCGATAATGCGCTGAGATTGCACTATCAGGCCGATCAAGTATTTGGGTTATCTGCACCATGGGAAGTGCTCATCCTCATCTACCCACTGTTCACAGTACTTGTATGGTCTCCAAGCAAAGCTCGTCAGTACATCAATTCCATGTCTCCAATATCCTGTATCACCTACATGTGTCTGTGTCACTACACCACCATATAGATATACATACGGTGTCCCATCTCTCAACCGTCGTCCCACTGTTGGTCGGAACACTGTTATGTGCTCCCATGCCCATACCATCAGTAGTGTAACCCCACAACTCATGCTCTCTCCACCTTGATATACGATGTCATGCACTGGAAGTAAAGCATACCTAATAAACATGGCCCCCAAGCATAGATTGTATTTTCCTATACCATCCCTACCAATACCTCCCCCTAGCCTACTGGAAACCCATGGCCCCTGCGGTCTGGAATCAAGACGCCGACAATCAATGTACACAATACATAATCAAATCTGTCATATCTCTCTACTAGGGTCTCCCATCTGATCTCATAACCCCACACACCAAGCTCTGACTTGTCCTCATAGTTGTAGTAATCATAGATTGTTTGCAACCCTCAAATGGGATCATATCTCACCCGCTCCCTGTGTATCGATAATCACAATATCATGTACACATCCTCTAGGGTCACAGTAGCCTCCCTGGTCGGTAGATGAAATGTGCAAGTCTCAGAGTGCCATCACTCTGCAAGCATTGTTAGCATACCTCTATTTGCCCTGGCAATGGGCATATATGTGACGTAGAACAACCCTAGGTCTAATAGCGTGCATCTCTCACCATCCGTCAGCTAGTCTCGAAGTCGAAATGTCGTTGGTCGTGACTCCCGCATATGGATAGGGGGAAGTACACCCTAAGGTCACTGTAAAAGTCATCATGTCAATTTACAATCTTCATTTGACTATTGGACCTAAATTAAACAAGTCATTTAATCCTAAACTGGGGCAAATTTTTCATCGGTTACTTGCATCGTTCTAGTTATCAATTGCGTCACATAATTCATCTGCATCACTGCTCTTGCACATGCATTGTGAAACTGTAATTGTGTCGCACGCCTCAGCTAATGCATCGTTGGGGTCACTTGCGGTCAACCCCTTATCTGTTGCGTTGTTCCAATAATGCATGCCTCATTTCCCTTGCACTTGTGTTGCTTTCTGTCGATTGTGTCATTACTGGTCACATTTGTGACACATAAATCAAATGCGACACACTTTTCAGATGTGTTGCACCGCAACCGCCCCACCCCCTATGACCTAACACTTGCATCACGATGAGGTGATTGCGGCGAACCATAGTCACTTGTGTTGTTCATGCATGCAATTGCATCGAATGGTGTGCGACACAATTTCCTGCTAAATTTTTCCTACCACTAAATGCACAAAAATAAAAAGATCACAAAGTGGGTTTGGAGTACTTACCAGGTCGGACGCTCCCTCAGGGTGGCAGAAGGTGCGGATGCGGTAGCCTCAGTGTGCGGAGTGTGGAACCAGTGACATCTTCTCAGCTTCTCTCTCTCAGAGTTCCTAAAATTCCTAAATTTGGAATGCACAAATGAGTAATTTTCTTAATCAAGGTCATATTTATAGACAAAGATTAGGGTTTGCACTAGGGATGTGTACTGGGTGCACTATTTGGCCACTTTGAACCTATTTGACCCCCTAGATGACCTCAAAAATCAATTTTTTCACCACTGTTGAATTCCTGGCTGCCAAATTGACTTATTGGAACAATTTTCCAAATTTTTTGAATTTTTTTGAAAATTTGCAAAATTCTCTTGAGGGGGCATACGTCCACCCTACTTTCATTGGGGCATGTTTTGATTGAATTTATTTGACACAACACGATGAACTGCATTATGTCAAAGAGGGGAAAAATGTAGACACTGAAAAATGTCTTGGTTTGCAAGCGTCATTTTTCCATTGTCTTGGTCTTCTTCCCTGCGTAATTAAATAATTTTAATTGTTTAATTTTTTGACCATGTTCCTCTATTAATTAAATAATTTTAATTATTTAATTAATTCACTTCTTTATTCCCCTATGATCAATTAAATAAATTATCACTTTAATCATGTCACTAACATTTTATTTCTTTCTGTGATTAAATGAATTATTATTCATTTAATTATTAATTCTACATTACTCACCCATAGTTAAATAATTATTTATAATTATTTATTTATTCCTTGGTCTTCTTCATTTCTTCTATAGTTAAATAATTATTGAAATTATTTAACTATTTTTTGTCATTCTTTCCCTATTTAATCCTTCTTTCCTATTTCCCCTTATTTAATTAAATTGGTTGCACAATCATTTTAATTAAATATCCCATTTTTCTCTTCTTCCACAAATAAATTATTTAAATAAATTATTTATTCTCCCACTTGGTCAAAGATTCCCTTCTCATTATTTAATTCCTCCATTATCCCTCCACTCTCTCATTTTCGAATCTCAGCCATTGATTGTCTCTGGTCTCCTTTTGATCTCAACAATCCATTTCATAGTTGTCCCTAGCCCACTATTCTGTGGTGCATGCATCCTCAACCGTCGATCTGAGAATCTTTCTAGAAGCTCGATCTTGTATGTCCGTTCGAATGGATTTCTATAAAAGGTCTTCTCCTCCATTTTCGATTTAACAACCACATATCTCCAATATTCATGCTTATTGTTTGTAGGTACTTACATACACATACAACAAATTGAGGGCAACTTGCAAAGGTTGTTTGAGGAGAGACAAGGGAGGTGATTCAACTTCAAACATGGTGAGTTTGATATTTCATTGCTTTTATTTTACTTCTTTTGCTTGATTGTTCTCTCTTGTTTTGATTTGGATTTTAGCTTAGATTAGTGCAGTGGTTGTCACTTTGTCTTTGCTATTCGATTTCCTATCTTACAGATACATATGTATGTATATGTATATATACAGATACATAGACATGTACATATGTATATAAATATTCATATACATAGACTTATACATATGTATACACATGTATATGTATATATACATATACAAACATACACATATAGATATATGTATACATATAAACATACATAAACATGTACATATATATGTATATGTATACACATATAAATATACATATACATATATGTACATATATCTATTTTGTTGTTGTTCTTCAATTCAATCATACAACTACTGTAACTTTTTTAGGTGTCATTGATTAATTTGGGGGTGTTCTCTTTTTCATAGCACAACACACATGATGAAAGAATATCTTTGATATGATGCTTGAATCTTGATGATGACTCCAAATGCTTGAAGAACTATTCTTGAATGCTCTTGTGAACTCACTTATGCTATGATGAATGCTCTCACAAAAAACTTGGATTAAAATGAATGAGGGAACCTTGTATTTATACTTATCTATGCTTAATATTCCAAAATTACACCACACCAAGTCGACATATGAATTCATTAATTAAAGGAGGCTAAATCTCGCAAGAATTTGAAATTAAATCCCAAAAATGACTCAAGGGGGACTAAGACGCCCTAGGTGGCATCTTAGTCCCAAGGCATAAAACTTGGGGCACAGACACCAAAAAATGGCCCATTTAAGATATCTCAAAATCAAGGTCCCAAGAGCTTTGGGGACAAAGACGCCCTAGGTGGCATTTTAGTCCCGGCCCAAAAATCAGGGACACTCAGATAAAATCATTAAATTATAATTTATCCATTAGAGAATGTTGGGATTAGCCCGAAAAGATATAATTCATAGGGCTTGCAAATGCAAAATAGGACCAATTAAAACATAAATAGGGATAAACAAAGCAAGGCAGACCCAAACATGTGTGAAAATGCAAGGGTATGCATTTTACTACACTACAAATAGGTGTATTGCTGAATTGATGAAGCAACACCTATGAAAAACCTAACACCCCCAAATTTATCAATGACACCTAAAAAAGCTACAATAGTTGCATTACTGAATAACACTAATCCAAACCAAAGATGCCTTATGATGTATTATAACCCACATTAATTAATGGAACCTAAAAAAATATAACACCCTAAAATTAATCAATGACACCTAAAAAAGATAATGCAAAAAACAACACCCCCAAAGTTATCTAAGGCACCAAATTAGCCAACAATAGTTGTGTGACTGAATATATGGATACACCTAAAAAAACTACAATAATTGCATTACTGAATTGATGAAGCAACACATATGAAAAACCTTAACACCCCAAAATTTATCCAAGGCACCAAGAAAGGTTACACCCCCAAATTTATCAATGACACCTAAATAAGCTAGTACAGTTACATGACTGAATAGATGAAGCAAAACCAATGAAAAAGAGAACCACATCTCATATCATAAGAGGCATCTACAACATAAACATACTCAGGCACAACAAACTGGGAACCACACTTACATTTTATAGCAAGGAAACACAACTGTTTAACTATGACTGTAATGATTGCAATATAAACCATAGGGAAACACAACTGCTAACCTATGATTGTAATGGCTGTAATGAATAACAATATAAAGCTTATGAATGGAAAATAGTAAGAGTTTAACAAATCTCACATCTTTTTTGCATGACCAACTCATTCATAGGCATAAATTATTGTGAAGTTAAATGATAACTTCTATTTTGCATGATTGAATTGCTAGAGCACAACCCATGAAAAAGATAACACCCCAAAATTTATCTATGGCACAGAAAAAACCTACATGTTTTAAGTCACTGAATAGATGAAGCAAAACCTAATAAAAAGACAAACCCACAAAATTATTTTTGGTTTATGAAATAGAGAACACACCCTAATATTTGTTACGACATCAAAGAAAACCTAATTAAATGATAATGCAGAACCTATGAAAATACAGTAACTAGAGTGAATGATAATGTAGAACCTATTAAAAAAAGAACACCCGAGATTTATTTTCAACCTAAATGGCAAGACCGTAGTGCAATAAAATAGAAAGATAACCCAACCCTAGATTTATCTATGGCACCGAAACAACCAACAATATTATGTTACTGTAATGAAAAATAAACCCTAGAATTATCTTTGGCATCGAAACAACCAACAATATTATTTATTATTGTACTGGAAATAAAAACAACCCCAAATTTATCTATGGCGCCGAAACAACCAATAATATAATTTGTTACTGTAATGACAAAAAAAACCCTCAGATTTATCTATGGCATCGAAACAACCAACCATATTATTTGTTATTGTAATGAAATAATAAACAACCCCATTTTTAAAGAGAGTGATGCTTGAACATAAGATTAATTTCCGCATTTTAGTGTCTTTATGAACATAGATTCCATAGTGTTAATGAACATGAAAGCTTCATACGAACAACAAATTCTGTAACAAGGAAAATACAAAAAAAAACAAACGCAAACACATTAAAGAACCAAAAACTGAATAATGGCGAGGCCTTAGTGAGTTTGCTCACCTAGGTCGAATGGAGTTAGACCATGGACATTCACGAGCACACAACCGCCTTCATGGGGTTTTACCTGCATGCAAACCCTATTAAATCTATTTCGAGCTATAATAGAAAGAAAAATTACAATTGTCATTCACGCGGGTTTACTTGCATGGCATCGACGAACGTGAGACATTGCATGGTGAAGCTTGAGCTAGGTTTGATGTTTTCCAACTAGTGCCTGGTTGAACCTACACTAGACTCTGAGCATAACATGTTGTGGTGGTGGGTTGGAAGTTGTAGAGACCTCAAGTGAGCACATTCCGGCGTTGAAGTGAAGAAAATTCGAGAAGATGATATAAAAGGCTCTAAAGTTGGCGAGTTGTGCAAGACACTGGGAGCATTGAATGCAGGTTGGCTTGAAGTTTACGCAAGATGTCGTGGAAGTAGTAGAAGGCGATGTATTAAACACAACTATATAGAAGAATTGCAAGGGGCAAAGAGAGATTAATGTGAGGCAATAGAGTGAAAGGGTGGCAAAGTGATAGTTGGTAATGTGGCAAGGCATTCCACTTTTGCCACGCACCAAATGGTCGTCTGATCTAGCATGTTTCGATTGCATGGCAAAAAATGGGTTTTTTTTTTTTTTACGATCGACTAATCGCGTCTTCCCACATGTCAAATTCAATCAAAAAACAAAAAAGATTTTTATTCTTTATTCATCAATTATTTAACTCCCCATATTGCAAAGGACCATCGAAGTTTGGGTGCGCACGTTGTGACTTCTCTCCCCTAATATTTCACATTTTCTTCCAAATCTCATTTTAATTTGGATGAGATAATCTCTAATATCTCTTTCACGAGTTTTAGTAAAATTATCTTTCACATTTTCTTTCATAATAGTTGTAACGATAATTTTAAATTTTCTTCATAGCAAATCTCAAACTCTCTTCCAATCATTTAATTTCATCATATTATAGATAACAATCCAAACATCTAGTTTCATCTTTGTAATGACTTAATAATCTCAATCTTTCAAGTGTTTACTTTGATCATCCTCACACAAGAATAAAAAACTAACAATCATGAGGGTAAAAAATATTACAAAATGATTAATCCTATATATACAACAAAGATAAAGGTAATAATACAATATCATAAATAAACAATATCTTTAACATGTCATGTAATTTGCACATAACATTGTGTGCCCCAAATAGAGAGAAATAATTATGATTCACTAATTATGTCAAACTAGTCTATTGTGAACATAATTAAGATAACATTAAGGTATCACGGCTAGTGGCCTAGGGGATGTCCTTAAGGGATTCAAAATTTTGATATGCAAGCTAACTAGTGGCCTAGGGGATGTCCTTAAGGGATTCAAAATTTTGATATGCAAGCTAACATAAATAAAACTTTAAACTTGGTAGATTAAATTGTATCACACTCTAGCACTCTAGGCCAAGGATCGGGTTGTATTTGACAACTTGGTCTTGTATAAGAAAGAAGTCCAAAATAAAAAATCTTGGAGGCTACGGTGACTTCTCATTTGTCAAATTTTAAAGTGATCAACTTGCAAACTAAATTAATCAAATTAAGTGCCTTAAGGGTTCATTCAATTTAAATGTCAAATAAATTAAATTGAATGGTAAGAATACACATCTATAAAGTACCAAAGATCATTTGTTTACACCTCTTTTGAAATGAAAACTATGACAGATATTTCAATCTTTGAGATGAAAATTAAAGATTCCATCTTGATTTTGACTGGACACTCGTGAGATTTTTTTTGGACATCTCTTTTTAATTAGATGAAATTGATGTGATGATTTTTTAACATTTTATTTTAAATATCCTTTTAACATCTTTAAAACATACTTTTATGCATCAATTATAAATAATATTTAAATTTCCTTCTCATTCAGATAATTTCACATGTTCACATTTTCTTAAAATAATCTAATCAGATAAAATTCAGAATTACTTAAGGAGAAATATACACCACTACCATTTCATATGAGTAATTCAGAATTCCTGTAAGAATAACCATTTAACAACCCTCTTAAAGAAAACGATGTAAACCTACCTTAACAGTATCTGTATAAATTTCTGTTCAAATGTAAACGTCATTGGTACTATAGACAACAAGCAAAGCACAATTTAAGACCTGGAAAATGTATATAATACTGTCTATTAAAATCGAATCACACTATAGACAGCTCAAATAATCGGTATCTACCTATAAGAAAATCTATAACAAACCCTCTTCCTCAGATGCAAGATGAAACAGTAGCTGGGCGTAGACAATCATCAGCAGCCAAAATTATATACAAAAAATGTATCAGTAAATGACAGGAACCACAAATTGAATTAACTAGTAGACCTAGCTCTAAACTGTAAGAAAGTGTCTGAGCAATCCATCACGAAAAATCTCCCCTAAAATGAAAATATCATGTAATGAATTCCTCAGAAGAGGATGAAAGCGAAGAATGCAATGACAGCTGTGACAAGGGTGGAAGCAACGGCCATGGAGGCCGCACCTTTCTCAGGCGTAGGAGTCGGCGCGTCGGCCGCAATCGCAACCCCAAAGTATACAAACATAAGCATTACCACGTATGCGGTGGCAACGGCAAATCTGGATGCTTCCATTTCTTGCAAGGATGTGTTACAGTAACAGTAAATCCCAACAATAAAACCCTGGATTGAGACTCGAAGTTAGAATCCCAGATGGCTGCTGGAGAATTAAAGCCTACAAGAAATCAGTATACTCCGTAACATTAAAGGTCTCCAAAATTACGGCAGAGAGGCCACAAACCTATAGTATGCCGACCACGAGCAAATCCCGGTTGCAATAGCGATTAGCTCCGAACCCTGACTCAACAACCACAAGGAAAGAACTGAAACTTAGCATCCTCAAGGATACCCAGTCGCAAGTTAAAATATAAAACTACTCCGCATATACAAATAGATGAACCCGAACAGTGCAAATGCATCAGATCCAAAGATTAGCTCCATTAACCAGAAAACTAAACAGTACATTCAATACTCTACGCTCAACTAACGCTAAATGTCCCCCAAATGAAAAAGCCATGAAATATTATACAGTTACTGAGCAGGACTCAGAATCCCACTGCACATAAAAATAAAAGTTAAAACTAAATTAAAACAAAGACAAGACATACGCCATATTTAAAGGGAAAGAGCACATAAAGCTTCAAAAAAACTCAGAAAATTATATACATAACTCGGAATCCCATCACGCTCAGAAGAACAAAGATAGACCCTACTTAAAAGATAAGGGTACAGAAAGCCTTCCAAAAAAATCCCGTCCCGACAAGAGAAAGTTGCTTCATGAAAGTTTTTATTTAGACTGCAAAACCCTAAAAAGAATCCGCAAATAAGGAAAGGGAAATACCTCAAAAACTCCGATGAAACCCTTGGTGAAGTCGCCAAGGTACAGGCAGAGGAAGCGAAGCACAAAATGCAGAGCAAACTAAAAAGCTGTTTAAGGACGCCCTCAAATAATAGACATAGCGCTGCCCGCTGCCCGTGGACCTGTCTGTGCCCGAGGTCATCCATCAATCAGTTATATTGTGCCACGCGTATGTGTGACGAAAAGATACGTGGATCCAGTTGTAATGGTTCAAACACAGAACTCTGGGTCCTACCGGCATCTCGTCGTTTCTATTGGTAGGGAAGTTTTGGCCCATTGCCGGCCAAAACTTTGTCTTTTAGTAGCCGGCCGTCATTTTCCTTTTAAGCGTGTGGTAGAGTCAAAATTAATTAGTGTTACGATTTCATAATTGTAAGGAATCAGCATATTTAATTCAATTTTGAGTATAAGAGGTTGATTTTTATTATTATAGGTTTGAATTATGATGTATACATCAAAACTAGCAAAATATAAACTATTGAATCCTCCTTGTCTTAGGGGGGAGGGGTCAATAGTTGTGCAAGGTCCAACATCATATAGTCAATTGTGATTATTCATATTAGTACTAGAATGAATTAATTTTATATCTTGTATATATTCATTTCACATATTAATCAAAATATTACCAAATATGTGTCATTATGGGATCAATAGTTGTTCACTTTAGATCCCTAACCCTAACCCTACTCCTATAAAATAGGCACCCCGAGAAGGATATCTCTCGGCATCTATATATATATATATATAGTTTATATTAGTACTAGAATGAATTAATATCATATCTTGTATATATTGATTTCACATATTAATCAAAAAATTGTCAAATATGTGACATTATGGGATCAATAGTTATTCACTTTAGAACTTATAATCCTTAAATTAAAAAAAGCATAAATACATCCATAGACAAGTGAAATAAATATTTTTTTGTCCCAATTAAAATATCATAACTATCCATTAAAGTGTGTCAATTATTAAATTAAATGCTCATTTAATAAAATAAGTCACTCATTTAAACAAGTATTGTTATCATAGCGAAAAAATATCGTTCTTATGTGTACAACTATAGGGATAACAATGTACAAGCATTGGAGTATTTCATATTAATAGTTTGTCATATCATAAATATAAAAGGTGAGCAAAATAAATACCATGTATTTTTTCATTAAATGTGTAGGATTTTCAAACACTTTTAGTGTTCAACTATTAGTCCATTTTTGTTTGATATAAGTTGTATTTAAAGAATTATGTGTTGTTTTAATAACAACAAATAGTTTTTATGTGTTCAACTATTGGTCTATTTGTATTGAATATAAAAGCTAGAGATAACAAAGATTTATGGTTACCAATAGATATTTGGTCCATTTTATGTTGCATATAAGTTTTATTTTAAATAAAAATATGATATTCTATAAGCAATAAATGATATTTTTTTGTTCAACTACTAAGGGTACCACGATTAAGTTTTAGCTGAATCTTTAAAAAGTCAAATTTTAGACACTTCTCAGTAGATGTGTGGATGTGGCAAGTTGCATGATGAGTCACGCCTCCAAACCTTGGTTATAGATAGATAAGAGACCAGTCCACATTTCAAAAAAATAAAGGTCCTATGATATTCCAATCAATCGCTACATGTTGAAAAAGTTAGCTTGCACGACTACTGCCCCCTCTCCCCTAATATATTCTATCTAATGTGCTTGAAAGGATTGTCATGTTTATTGACACCTTTGGGGAATACGTTCAATCATAGGGATTAAGTTCTCTTAGAACAAACCCTTGGATAAGCTAGTTTTATGGCTTAGAGCTAAGATTTGAAGACAACGTTTACGCCACATGTAGATGTATTTAAATGAGATCTTTTTTTGATAATTTCCCTTTGTAATTGCTCGATTCACTTGATTTCTATGTAATCTTATCATATGAATTAATTACACATTAATTGTCTTTACATATTAAAGCATTGCAACATGTAGCACAAGTGTATACTAAGTCAACTCATTATGGCTAGTAAGAAGGGATGGGAACTTTGGAATTTGCATATGAATATTTAAATTATGGGTTCATTCTTGTGTGTCATGAGATTGATCTTGTAACATGGAAATGAACTTGGACATGGAAGTGATAATTTGGAGGCAAGAGGTGAATGTATGTAAGTGTGTGTGAATGAGGGTGTGCAAGGACCCTACAAAAAAAAATACACATACATACACATAAAATAAGAGAAAGAGAACACTTGTATTTTATATTTATGGTTCCTAATAGAGCATAAACTCCAATTACAATATTCAAGATGTTTTACATTTTCTAATTCATTACAATATATAGGGTCTAGCTAAAGATACTTGCATTGCTATCTCATGCATGTGGGATAATTACTTTTACTCTAATTGATGATATAAGTGTATAGGAGCGAATTTGCACCCCTTACGAAAATTCCCCTTTTACACATCCTCACCTTAAAAAACCAAATCTGAAGGAAAAATTCCACATCAACAAGCTGCCTTCCTTCCACTTGGCATCTGTCCTTTGTGTCGGTAGGAGAATATTTGTCGGGGACGCACGTAGACGTCTATGCAGCGTGCTTACGTCCTTGACGGATTCCTGAGTCTGAATTTGGCAGAGGTGTTACACTTTTGATTGGGGTCGATTTGTAGCATCCCTCTTCGACCGACCGACCTTGAAAACGATAGATTCTTCCTTTTCTTTCAAATTCATCCATTCTTCATTCAACTCATCTCTTTTTGGCAACCTCTAAGCATTCAATCCATCATTCTTTCGCATTCTCAAGCACTTCCAACATTTTCAATACTCTATTGCAGCAACAACACTTCGTCAACTCTGTAAAGCAAGTGTGAAGCAAGCCATTGTAGCGTGGTCTTGAGATTTTGTGAGACCTCCCTTCATCGCGGTTGAGGCTGTGGTGATTGTTCAAGCCTTCTTTCTCCTCCATTGGCTAGTGAGCTCTTGGTGGAGGTGGTAACATTTCGCTCCTCTCCTTTGCGATTTGGTTGAGTAACTCTTTACTATTTTATAGTGTTATTTCCATTCCTTCTTTATTTACTTCTTTATCGCATATTTCTCTCTTGTTGCTATTTGCTGGTCTGTGGAGGTCGAAACTCCAAAATGGGTGTCTAATTGAGGCAGACCCCTATACAACCCCAAAAATTTTCCCCTTCCTTCTTGCGTGTAGGTGAAAGAGTGTGTGGAGCTAGCTAGCGAACGTACATTTTTGTGATATTATCTTTATTACTTTAGCCTTTATCTACCCACTTTATCATCTTCATTTGTATCTGTCCTATCTTATTATTTTGTTTTTCTTGTTGAAACCAACCAGCTAGGCCGATTAGTTATTTTTTGAGTAGTCCATACTGTGTTCACTATTTTTTGACTGTACGGATGCCAACATGCCCAAGAGATGCCAACACATCGCACTAACATCTTATAACTGCGTTGTCATCCTCGGACAAAGAGTTGTTTAAGGCACAGTACAAAAAGTTTAGATCTATAGAGTGATTGAAGAACTCCATAGTCCTTGTCATTCTCAATCCCTATTCCCAAAACATCCCTTTAGAGTGAGGTAAGTGAGGGCATCCTTTCATTCTCGGCTCTCTGTGACCTAGGGCCTTGACATGGTTGGTCTCCCTCTCTTACATTTTTGGTGAACCCGACGTGAACCATTTTGGTTCTGTTTTGCAATACTAAAAGTTCCTTTCCTTGTATTCTAGGAGTGTTGTAGGTGTGAGTGTTGTGAGGCCTTCACCTTACAACCCAACCTGCAACCACTAGTAGGTGTAGTTGGAAGGTTTCAAAAGTGTTGCATGACGAAACCTTAATTGGGTCACTATCCTATCTTGCAACCTTTGGGGGGCTTTGTGAGAGTGTCATTTAGTGCATGCGATGGCCTCTTTCCTACATCAACCTATCCCCTTTGTGCAACTTGTGAGCAGTGGTACTGGTATAACCTTCACCTCACAACATCTACCGATGGGCTTTAATAGAGAACTATCTCCTCTCTACGTCCTCGTGTGAATCAACAGAAACACCGTAGCAGGTGTTCTCGTTGATCCAACATCTCAAGTGAATATCATAATTGAGGAGATCAAGCTAATCAACTTTTTGCATAAAAATGGGTACGATGCACCTATGAGCACCATCTGCATGCATGATAGACTTTTTGTACCTCCTATGGGTAGTATTGTCTTGTTAGTTTTGGTTGGACCTAGATTCGTGAATCTTTTGTTCGATATAATCTTGGGGTCTAAACTCTTTAGAGTGAAGTTGGGTATCCCTTGGTTAGTAGCTATCAATGTAGTCCCCTTAGTTGTGCACAAATGTTTGAAATTCATTCATGAGGGTTTCATACATGTGATCCATGACACCAGTTACAAACCATCGGTCACACGTGGTAGTTACACTTTAGATTACTCTTGGTTTGCACCCGTTGGTCCTATTCTGCCTAGGAAGGACCTCCTGTACTGAACTTATCAAAATTACAAGAGAGGGTGCTTAACATTGAGAGGGAGATACCCTCCATCACCTTATGTTGTTTCACATAGGGCTTGCTTAAAAGCTAACAATGATGCTGCCAAGGCACATAGAAGAGAAGAAGAGAAGCAGTCCTGAGATCCTCCTTCCTCTTTCACTATTCAGCCTAATGCTCCCTCTCGCCCTGCTATGGCGCCATCAGATTTTGTTTCATGTTTGTGAGAGAATCCTATGGTTCTCGCTTGGAAAAAGCCTAAGTGTCCCATGTTTGAGCTTCCTATTCAGCCCACAGATCCTAAGCCCGTTTGGTATGGTAGGAAGAAAGGTCCCCATGGGGAATCCTCTATGTTTTGGCCTCCATGACCTCCCACTGCTCTTGCTCCAAAAGTAGTAAACGGGAAGAAGCCTACTGCTGAGGCACTAGAGCCGACTCTCCTTGTCGTTTCTCAACTTGTTCCTCCTGCTCTCATTTAAGAGCCTGCTCCTTTGCTGGAAAAAGCTGTGGTGGACACTCCCATGGCTGAGTACGAGTCTTTCGCTCCTTCATAACCTTCAACCTCTAGCTCGAAGAGTCATAGAAACTGCCTTGCGCATGAATGCAAGTGTTGACGAAAGGCTCTCGCAACTGAGTAGGCCACTTTGCAGAGGAAGGAAGAGGAGTCAACCGCCCTTGCTTCAGGGCCTCCTATTGCGTCCTCCTCTCTCCTCCCCTTTACTTCTGTTCAATCTAGTCCAGTCTCGCTTCTGTCTCTTGTTGTGAGTGCATCTGACTCTAAAATGGTGCAGGTGTTCATCGCTCCTTTAGTTGAGTCACCCTTGTTGATGCCCCTTCTGGATGTCCCACCTTTCTTGAAACCCGTGATCTATTGCGATTTTCTCCTCCTCCTCTTCCTATGCACCTCTTGCCTTGTCTGTGGGGAGTTCACATCCCCGATGAAGAAAAAGGTGAAGAGTGGTCCTTCCAACAATGAAGGACGTAAGAGGATCCCACCTTCTCTGAAAGGTGGTCCTATGCTGGCTTGTTTCATCCTAGTAACAAAACCAACCTTGGCTTCCCTTGAGTTCGTCACCACTCCTGAGTCACTCGGTGGGTCTAGCAGTGAACCTCAAGCAAAAACCTCTCCATCCATTGAAGTATGTCATAACACTCCAACAAAGTGCATGTTTAACTCTCTAGATGAAGTTCGAGCCTTGTCAGCAATTTTTGCAAAATTGTTGACCATAGCTCCACAATAGCCAAGTGGAGGAGACCATGCAGGGCATCCTTCCTTAGCCCTTATTACGGGAGGGTTGGAAGCTCCTCCCCTTAATATTCCACCACTGCAAGCTCGTCCTCCTTCCCCTTATGATGATCTAGAGTGGGAAGCAAACAACCTCTTAGTTGATGAGTGTTAGGGGGAGACCCCTTCTTTATCTTTAGATTAGATGTGTGTGTGTGTGTTGTGATGTGTTCCCTCGTGATCGTGCTATGTGTTCTTGGATGACCCTTGTCACCCTTGTTGGTGCTTGGATATAGGCATGGTTTTGGTGTCATGAACCTTCTTCTATTTGTATCATTATTCCTCCATGTTTGTGATTGATTTTCGATAAACTGGGGATGATGCAAAGCGTTGGGGGCATTTAGGCTTCCCTCCCATGTTAACCCAATTTTTTATTTTTACTTTGTCTTCTCGTGCATTCTTCACATGGTTTGATATAGTAGGGGGTTGATGACAGTTCATTTTATATACTATTATTATACTTATATATATATATATATTTATGGGAAACTTTGACCCCAAAATATTAGATCACCCTTGTGTCCTATGTTTATGTTTATTTCTCTTTTTCGCTCTTTTCTTATCTTTCTCTTTTTCGCTCTTTTCTTATCTTTCTCTCTTCTTTGCTTGAGTTGTCCCTTTCATATGTGACAACTCCATTACTTTGATTTTTAGAAAATGTATTAATTGCCAACGAATATTTTCTCAAGAATATTTGCAAACTTTTTCAAAGAATCACATTCTCGACTTGGACCCCTAATGGAACATGTTTCCTTCATCATGGGTTCGCAAAGAAAGAACTTGAGAACTTTCCTCTGAGGTGGAAGTAGCTTTTTCCTTCCCCTCGTGAGGGGGCATTTTTCTTCCTTTTGAATTCCTTGATGAAGTGAACATCTTTCAAAAGGATTCCTTGGTGTTGAATCAATTTGAGAAAAGACATCTCTTCTACACTTTCAAATAGCGCATCTTTTGAGTGGACCCCCTCTTCACATCGGGTTCCCGAGGGACCCCTTTGAAAGCCTTCCAATTTGCTAATCATCTAGATGACTGTCCGCTTACTTTCCTATGTGGCTGCTTTCAGACACGTTCTATTTGTGGGTAAACATGTCGCTTTGCAGGTGTTCCTGTAAAGCCGCTTTCCAACTCTGCGAAGTCTCCTTTTTCTAGGTTTCCTTCATGTGAGAGATATTGGAGGACACTTTCCTTACAGGTTTGCGGGCTTGTAAGGCACTTTCTCTGAGCTTCCTCCATGTGAGAGATCTTGGGGGTCGCTCCCTTGCAGGTTTGCAGGTCTATAAGGCACTTTTTTTGGGTTTCCTTCATGTGAGAGATCTTGGAGGATGCCTTCCCTGCAGGTCTCTAGGCCTATAGGGCACTTTTTTTGGGTTTTCCTTCATGTGAGAGATCTTGCAGGACACCTTCCTTGTAGGTTTGTGGGCCTGTGAGGCACTTAGTTCTTGGAGCTTCCTTCATGTGAGAGATCTTGGGGGTCACCTCCTTGTGAGTATGCGGGCTTGTAAGACGCTTTTATTCTATAGCTTCATAGTTATGCGAGGCTATGGAGTCCTTTGCCTACCTTGTGCTTTCAAGCCTGCTAGATTTTGGTCTGCTTCCTCAATGGTTCAGGTATACATTTCTAACCCTACTACCACTTCGATCTACTTTACCAAAGCACTCATCAGTATTCGTGCTTGCTAAAGTGGGGGAAAAATGTATAAGAGTAAATTTGCACCCCTTACACAAATTCCCCTTTTACACATCCTCACCTTAGAAAACCAAATACGAAGGTAAAATTCAACATCAACAAGCTACCTTCCTTCCACTTGGCATCTATCCTTTGTGTCAGTAGGAGAATATTTTTCGGGGATGCATGTGCAACGTGTAGACGTCCGCGCGGCGTGCTTACATCCTTGATGGATTCCTACGTCTGAAGTTGGCAAAGGCGCTACACTTTCGATTGGGGTCGATTTGTAGCATCCCTCTTCGACCAACCGACCCCAAAAATGAAAGATTCTTCCCTTTTCTCTTTCAAATTCATCCATTCTTCGTTCAACTCATCTCTTTTTGGCAGCCTCTAAGCATTCAATCCATCCTTCTTTCAGATTCTCAAGCACTTCCAACATTTTCAACACTCCATTACAACAACACTTCGTCAACTCCGTAAAGCAAGTGTGAAGCAAGCCATTGTAGTGTGGGCTTGAGGTTTTGTGAGACCTCCCTTCATCGCGGTCGAGGTTGTGGTGATTGTTCAAGCCTTCTTTCTCCTCCATTGGCTAGTGAGCTCTTGGTGGAGGTGGTAACGTTTCGCTCCTCTCCTTTTTGATTTGGTTGAGTAGCTCTTTACTATTTTGTAGTGTTATTTACATTGCTTCTTTCTTTACTTCTTTATCACATATTTCTCTCTCATTGCTATTTGGTTGTCCATGGAGGTGGAAACACCAAAACGAGGGTTTGATTGAGGTAGGCCCCTATACAGCCCCAACAATTTTCCCCTTCCTTCTTGTGCGCAGGTGAAAGAGTGTGTGGAGCTAGTTGGTGAACATGCATTTTTGTGAGATTATCTTTATTACTTTAGCCTTTATCTACCTGCTTTATCATCTTTGTTTGTATCTGTCCTATCTTATTATTCTGTTTTTCCCGTTGAAACCAACTAGCTAGGCTGATTAGTTAGTTTTTGAGTAGTTTGTACTGTGTTCACTATTTTCTAACCATATAGATGCTAGCATGCCCGAGAGACACCAATGCACCACGCTGACGTCCTAGAACTACAATGTCATCCTCAGACAGAGAGTTGTTTGAGGCACAATACTGACTCCAAAAACTAGCTTGCCTAGCCCAAACTAAAGTTCAGATCTATAGAGTGATTGAAGTACTTCATAGTCCTCATCATTCTCGATCCCTATTCCCAAAACATCCCTTTAGAGTGAGGTAAGTTAGGGCAGCCTTTCGCTCTCGACTCTCTACGACCTAAGGCCTTGATGTGGTTGGTCCCCCTCTCTTACAATAAGATAAGTTACATATAACGTATACACCTAAGATAATACTAACTAATACTAATTCATAATCACAATATACTTCTTAACATTCCCTCCCCTTCAAAAAGCTTTTTCCTAAAAGCTTGACAAGAAAAAACTTGGATAGAATGTTGGTGGGTTCACACATGGCATCTTTAGGCTACATTATTTTCATTGAAGTAACACCTCTTCAATGACATGAGGGTGAATTTTTTTTCATGCTTGTGTAAGATCAATTCTAGTTCCGAAAAAATAAATTCCTTCTCATCGAATGAGAAGTTTGATCAAAACTCATACAACTTATCTAGTAACTCTCTTGAGGTAAGAGGCATGAAAATTTGAGTACATCTTTGAAGACAAGGGAAGTGTAAGCTTATAATCCACCTCCTTGATTTCTTGCACCATTTGATAAGGACTTTAATGTTTTGGACCCAACTTATGACCCACCTTGTTGCACAAGAAGGATTTCTCATAAGGTTTTGGCCATAGAAAGATCAAATCCCCAACTTCAAAGATATGCTTGGACCTATGTTGAACCACTTATAATTTTATATGGTTATGTGCATATAGAAAATTATCCTTAAGGACCTCGAGAAATTTCTCCCATTGAGAAAGGGATCTATCAATGATTTGGACTTTGAAAGAATCTAGAACATAGTATCCAATAAAGGTGGGGGTTGATTGTAGAAGGTCATAAAATGTCATCTTTTGCACACTATGATAAGTGGTGGTATACGACCGTTTCACTAGTGGCAATCACTATGCCCATTGTCCTTATTGCTTAAACGTAAAACATCTCAAGTAATTTTCTAAGCATTTATTTATAACCTATGTTTGGCCATCACTAAGGCTATCAGGCTAAATGGGTCAACCCACAATACCGTGTCCCACTTTTTGGCCAAAGTAGGACAATGATATCAACATTTTTCACCAAATTTTCACTTTATGAAACGTGTAGCAACTAAACCATTAATAACTTGGAGATGATGTGAAATAGTGATTTGTGAGGATTTTTGTGTAGATTCTAAATATATATTTTTAAAAAAATTAAAAATAAATTGTGATTTTTTTTAGGTAACTTTTAATGACATGTTTTATAATAAATAACATTTTTAAAAAGTGATGTTTATGTTGTAACAAATATTTTTTATTGAAATGATAACATTATATTTTTTAAAATATAGATTTGTAACATTAATAGCTAATGCATGGATATTTTTTCCACAAATTTTTGTTGCATTTAAAAAAAAAAAATTTTCTAAGTCAGAGTAGTTATAATTTGGACATAAGTGTATGTCGTAACACATAACTTGTTTTGTATGTATTGATTTTATTTTATTTTTGAAACAAGGACATCAATACCTAGGGAACACACATTTAAAAAAATATTTTTCTCTATTTTTTTATTTTTCCACATGTGAAATAAATATCTTGATGTTTGGTGAAAAACCTACATTCACAAGAAATAAAATATAAATTTAGTAATAAAATTAAAAATATTCAAAATTATACTTTTTTGGAAAGCTTATAATAAGGGCTACATACTTACGAAACATAATTTCTAAATAACTTTATTTGATCCCTCAAAAGGTAAAGAAAAAGTGGTTTTTTGTTAGTATTTTAATAGGTGTGAAGGAGACTCCATTGTGGGTATGATTTAGGACTAGAGGGGTCCTATCCAAGGGGGTTTAATCTAAGGGGGTCTTATCTAACCCTCTTCAATTAAAGCCCTTTAGATGGAACCCCTTAAGGCTTAAATCATTAATTTTTCTAAAAAATGTGCGATTTCAAGCAAAAATTAGGATGTCCCAAGTTTGGGACCCATTATTATGGGATGACCCAAACTCATGTTCAATTGAGTGTCTTTTAACTTAAATAATTCTCACTAGAAGCTATTTGTGAAGGTAGGATCATAACCATTGACAATGGAGATAGGGTAGGGTACAAAAAAGAGCTTACAATGTTAGATGGTTAACAATGACCAAAATACCCTATTTACCACTAGAATTAGGAAGCCCTATAATGAAATCCATGAAAATATTTGTCCAAATCATGTTCAAAATAAGAAGAGGTTATAAATATCTTAGCAATTTAACTATGGTAAAACCCTTGGTCAAGTTGTTAAGGCATAGGAAAAGGAGGGAAAGTGTGATAGGTAGAATAAAGTGAGGAGCTGCCTAAAGATGGCCTAATTCCCTCAATTAATAGACACTGTATTTCTTATGAACCTCACCTTGCCCAAGGGTGTTCACCAATAAATTATATTGTGTAATGTGTAGGTATGATGAAAAATTGTGTGCATCCAATTGGTATGGTTAAAACATTAAAATATTCTAAGGGAAGGTAGCTCATAGCTAGCCAACTCTTTCATTTTAGTACTTGGTCATCACTTTTATTTTTAGTGTGAGTGCCAAAGTTAACTTATTGTAAATTGTAATGGTGAAATTTTCATACCCATACCAATTCCCATTTAATTTTATGTCAGTTTTGAGATAATATCTTAAAGTAATTACATATTGACAAATGATGTACTCTTGTGAAAATTCAAGCTCATTTTATCATGTCGTTACTCACCCATTTACACACATGTTCACATTCCTTATTTGTATCTATGCATAATTTTAAACATACCTCATTTATTATGTTTATTAGTGTACACATCCCTATGCATTCATTATTAGCCATAATTTTATTATTTTCATGTCCTAGGTCAATCATGTGTGCACAAGATCAATCTCACACACACAAATTTGACCCCTAAATTAAAAAAAAACAAATTTTAGTTGATTCATGCTCATTCCTTTCATATCTAGAACCAAATAAACACACATTTGTACAACTTATGGTTGTGTCCTTATAATTACACATATTTTAAATCCTTTATCTATATCTATGCATATTTATATACATCCCTCATTTATTGTCCTTAGTATTCACAAATCCCTATACCTTCATTATTAGTTTTGTTTCTTTTGTTTTAAATTCCTAGGTCAATTTTATGGGCACAGTGTTGGAAGAATGTCATTGATATTGTTGTTGGCAGTATGAGTATGAGGGATAAGTACAAAGATATATTACTATGTGTTGCAGTGTTGTCGTTGATGTCAACGTTGCATCTTGGTGTGAATATTTTGCTGCAGATCTTTTTTATTATTTCTAACAAGTTTTTGAGTTGTTATGGAAGACATTTTTGCAAGATGGTTTGATTTGGAGAAGTAAGTTGTGTTGGAAATTGACTAAGTGTCAATTTTTCTATTTCAATTTAATAAAGCACTAGTTTTTGGGTCCGCACTAGTCTGATAATGAAGGTTTCACTTTACACTTCTAACATTATTTTGTTGGATGTTAGAAGTATCTGATTCCAAGATTTCATCATGTTTTGGCAATTGGTTTGGAAGGTATAAGTAATTGAAGTTTAGCCTGGTGAATTACAGTTATTTCTTGTATAGTGCATTTGAGTGGGAGAATCTGCACTTCTCCATGGATAAGTTTTTGGCTTTGCGCTTTTGAGGATATGTCGACAGATGGCAATAGTGTATGAATTCCAGTTGGCATCGAGGTTTGTGGTCCACGTGTTGGTATGTAGATACATAGTTGAAGAATGTTGATATTAGGTCTTCAGTGGTTCCGACCTAATAAGTTTGAAGGCATGTGAAGGTTAAATAAGTGTTGTGGTCTTATGTGGGATCTATTATAGGTCCATGCCGACCTATTTCAAGTTATTTTGAGTTTTGAATTTTGGCGTAAGGCATCCATGGAAGGAGTTGAAGCCGACAAGTTATATTTTGAATGTTACATCTAATTAGGCCAACCTAATTGATGTTATGCTTGAAGAGGATATATATGTTAGATATTTTTCAATGTTTAGAAAATAGAGATGAACGTTGTGAGTGTTGTACATATGAATATTATTAGAGTAGTGTGAATTTAAGTTTGTGAATGTTGAGTAGAAGGTTAAAGTGATGCAAATGCAGAGGAAAGCAGAGTGTTAGATCAAAACTAGATGAAGTGCATAAAGTCAGTTTATTGAGCTTCATTGGAACTATATTTCATGCATATGATGGATGCAATTATAACAATTCAAAATAGGATGTGAGCCAAAATCTCTCTTCTATCTTTTTTCCTTTGTGGGTAGTGAGTCCACCTACAGTGAGCACTTAATCCTCATTGTGGTTTTTCACATTTTGGGTTTTTCACGTAAAGATCTTGGTGTTCATGTGTTATGTTATGTTGTTAATATTTTATGCTTTCTTTCCTTACTACAGTTTAATATGCTAAGTGGATTGATGTTTAAATGTTTGAATGGTTTAAAATAATACTGATTCACCCCCCTCTCAGTATTTTGAGTGTTCAATAATTGGTATCAAAGCTTGGTTCTTTGGAAGGAGCTAAACTGCTTGGGGAAGATATTGGAGGTTGAACACATGGCTAATAAAAAAATTCCTAATCCTCTGGAAGAGATTCCAACTGTAGGAATCATAGAAGAAGATTGTATGCTTGAAAAATATGGAGAACTCAAAGTTGCCCTTAAAGATTTGGAGAGAACTGAAGGTGAAAATAAAGATCTAAAATAAAATGTAAAATAAGTAGATGAATGCATCAAAAAATTGAGAGAGAAAATCAAGAAGTTCAAAGAAAGGCATAAGGAAGCCAGTGAACAATTAAAGCAAGCAAATGAAACTATCATTGGTTTAAAGGTGCAAGTTGAAGAAAAGAAAAGAATTGAGGAATGTCTGAATACAATGGTGAAAATCAAATCTAAGGAACAAAAAGTTGTGAATCTAAGATTAGATCTAGAGAAAGCAAGGAGTCATGAAGAAAAATTCAAGATGAGTGCTAAAAAGCTTGATGAAATGATTACAAATCATAAAGGCTCTAAAGACAAAGGTAGATTAGGGTTTGAGATGGGAGAAAGTTTAAAGGAAGATCTAGAATCAAAGGAATGAAGCTAGACGACCATCAATTAGACAACCAAATACACAAAGGTACCATCTTTTAATGGTTTTTGTTATTCTTGCAATAAATTTGGACATGTCAATGGAATGTAGAAGCAAAATAAATTAGAATGTTCCATCCTTTTCTGGTCAATGTTTTACATGCAAGAAATTTGGTCATAGAGCTAGTGAGTGCAAAATTCAAATGATGAATGGATATAACAATGGTAGAATGATTCAATCTTTCAAAGGCTATTGTTATACATGCTATGGATTTGGGAATAAAGCTAATCAATGCAGATATATAATGAATGGAAGGGATATTTTTTAGAAGAATGTCACATGTTTCAATTGCAATAGGCCTGGACACATTTCTAAGTTTTGCAGAAGCAAAAATATTAGGAAGGATAATCTAATAAAGAGGAATGAACCATTAAAAAAGGTTGATCTAGTAGAAACAAAGACAAAGATGGAAAATATTTGGAGAAAGAAGGAAGATACAAAAGTCAACGATGAATCTGTTTCACCATCTGGTGCAAATTTTTTGTTTGGAAACTAAGTTAAGAGATTTGGCTTAGGGGGAGCTTTAATGAACATTTTATTTCCCCTACCAAAGAAATGGTTTTGGTGTCTCATCACAAAGATATATGATGAAGATCAACATGCTTGATCTATTGGTAAAGATTGTAGAAGAAAATATGTCAATGCGGAAGTTTACGAAGCATCATAAGTTAATTGTGCATATAGTTAAAGGTTTACCAACTTTATTGTTTAAAGAATTCAATGTGAAATTAGGTAAAATTACAAAGATTATAAGTGATTTCACTCAGGAAAATTCATTCATAATGAGCATTGAGAAGGAGCAGAGTAGCAAAGAAGTGAGTTGAAGTGATCAAGGCGATTCAAGATTCAGTGCATTGAAACCCTCGTTCGACAAACAAAAGAAAAAGGTATTAATAATCTCAAGTGTTGTCCTAGTTTTCAAAACAATTATTTGAGAAGAAATTTGAATTCAATGGCTACACTGAGGGTTATTGAGGTGACTACGAAGCCACAACCAAAATTTAAGTACACCCTACAAAATCTATTGAATATGGCCCACTTGGTGTGTTTTCTCATGTTCCATATGTGGATTTTCTAACTGAGGATATAAGAATTTACATTCACATGGCAAGGTGGAAGAATTTGATCATACTAAGCTAGGAGATCTATGGGCTAAATAATTGAATGGAGACAAATTTTCCCTAAAACAAGAGTATCAAAACCTAGTCACAAAGAAATTGGATGTATGGCAATGGTTTCTAAATATTTGTTTTGATAGCAAGTGGGTTAGAATGGAATTAAGTAGAATCCATGATAAATTTGTTTGGAACAACATTCATAACATGATAACTAAAGAGGTGATTAGAGAGGTTACAGGTCTATGCTCCACCAGACCTATTCTTGTACTAAAATTGGTTAAGAATAAAGTGGTAATGGAACTCACTAGTGAAACATATGGTAAGAGGGCTTTAGTAGTAAACCCTATTAGAAATCCAAGTGTGAGGTATGCATCAATATTAATTGGCTACAAAATCTCTACTTCACAAATAGAGATAATTTTGTATCTGGCACCACAATTAATGTGGCACATGAGATGGTTGAAAAAGGTGTTGACTATGATCTTTGTGAGTTTCTAAGGCAAAAATTGATGGAGAATTTGAAAAAAACAAAAGAAAATAAATATGCATTTAAGTATGGGACTTTGGTTATGTTCTTATTGTTCTATTTTCTAAAAGAAATCCCTGGAACCAAAGAAGTGAAATGGTTGCAAGGAAGACTAGTTGCTCACCAAAACATAGATTTTATGAGTAGCCTTGGTGATGGGAATGCACAAGATGAGGCACTAGCTACCTTCTTTGTAGTTTTTTAGAAGAGAATGCATGAGAGAGATAGGATTCCAAGGAAAATGGTAGAGAAATGTAAAGATGTGTAGTAACGGAAAAAGTAGCCTTTTTCCCTTACTTGGTTTGATAATTGACATTAAATCTGAATTAATGATTTCTTGGAGTGGTGTTGTAATGTGTTGTACACATTCACACTATTCTAGGACCTCTATTTGACTAAAATATGCCTTAATTGATCCTTTGCAAGGGTGTTGTAAAGTGTTGTAACACACTTTGCTAGGATGTATTTGCTTAATTAAGCCTTATGGGCCCCTTTCTAAAGAAAATGTACATAATGTGTACCTTTTTAAAGTGTTGTAAAGTTCTATAAGGAACTTTCACACTTATCTAGGTGGTCATTAATTAATTGTGGGTAATTGGAGTAATTAACCCCCTTTTACTTCAAATTTAAGCCTTAATTATGACACCTCCCGAAGATCTATCCTGACACCCATAATTTAATTAATAAAATATTTCATTGGGAAAAGTTAGGTCTTGGAAAATGGTGCCAAGACTCATTCTCTCTAGGTAGAAAATGGGTCCTCCCTTAACAGGACCCCCCTTTTTTAGTTGATCTGAAATGGGTTTTTAGCGTTGTTTCAATCCCTCGGGGTTAGGTCCTGGTAGACTGAGATAGGACCCATTATCTCTAGGTGGAGAATGGGTCCTTCGTTAATGAGACCCCCCTTTTTGAATTTTATTCTAGTGGGAATTTAATTATGTTTCTTTCTAGATCTAGTGTTGGCCTTAATTGTTTGAATTTTGGGGTTAATCTCCTAATTTAGTATAAATAAGGGGTTAATTCACATAGTTTCACCAATCAAGTTTATGAAGCATGTTGGTATGTGGAAAATTATCATGCTATACTGTACACCCCAACATGTAGAAAAATCACCTAAAAAGAAAAAAATGACTTTGTAAAACCCTAATTCTGGAAGGTTCTAAAAAGCTTGTTATAAGGGGTTGGGATGGGGGTTACAGTATGTAGAAAAGGTGATTATTCACGAGATTGTAATATGTTTTGCATTGGCTAATAAAATCATTGGATGGCTACAGTTTTGCAGATGTAGCCCAGATTGGGTGAACCATGTTAAATTCTCTGTGTTGTCTTGTTTCTGCTATAATTTTCTGTGTGTTTTATTTCTCTGTTTTATTGATCAAATATGCATTTAACTATTAGATATCTACCTTCTAACCCTAACAAAGCATTCTATCAATTTCAAGAGAGAATTATAGAGCATTTCAAGAGCATTCACAAGGAATTTCAAGGTAGATTTCAAGAGTTTATTGTAGCAATTCAAAGTCATATCATCATGTCAAGGGTTTGAAGCATTCATGTTATTGAGCTAAAGAAGTGGATGTAGCATTGGAGATCTACTTGCAACCATTATTCAAATCACATTCAAGGATCCAAGATCTACATTCTTCATGGCCACTACATGTTAGTTTTGTTTCACAAGACATCATCCAAGATGATATCATTTGCATTATTTCATAGTCATGCTTCATTTCATCATTTGGTTTAATTAGGTCTGCAAGGGGTTTGAATGAGGAAAACCCCCATTCACTAACAATCAAAAAGTTTTCCCTCCCTTGAGTGTGTTATTTCAAATTTATAGGTTGAAGATCAAGTGGAGCAAGTTTGGAGAAAAAATTATCAAAGTTGCAAAAGTTGTCATTCAAAGTGCAAAATCAAAGAATTGGAGCTACAAAATTAGCTATAGACTTCTAGAAGTTGATAACCGGGATTTTGAGAGTGTAGACATCAAGGAACAAGACCCTGATCTTAGTTTTAGAAACCCTAACAGGGACCCATTCGCCACTAAAGGCGAATGAACCCATTTACCACTGAAGGCGAATGACTCCTCTGTAGCTTAAAAACAACTTTTTTTTTACCAGGTACATAGCTTTTTATGCTCTAAAAACTTCCCCCATAGTTGCTATAACAGTTAGGTAGCATTTCTGATTGTTATTTGCATCTTTTTTCCCTCATAATTGAGTTTTTTAATGAGAAAAAGACCTAGTGGTTTATCATCTTGTTCATTCATGGTAGTAAACCTTAACTTTTTCCATTAAACAAGATGAAATCATATTCTTGGTAAGTACTAATGAATGCACCATGGAGGTAGTTGAACCGAGGATTATATGATCCTTAAATTGGGATAAGTAGTCACTGAACAAGAGGTTACTAGTTTCTAGCAGATATTTTGTTGAAAAGTGCAAAGAATACAACTAAAGAAAGATATGGCACTTATGAAGAGAAGTCCATGGAGGTGCACATGGAGAAGAAGAAACCAGTAATAAAAAAGAAGGCTAGAAAGATGGTTGAAGAGATTATAGAGGAAATGGGCATCTGAAAGGAAAAACTATAATATGCAAGAGAAAAAGCTAAGGGAGAATCAAGTGCTACAGGAGGATCTGGAAGCACAAGAAGATCTGGTAGGATAGCTACCACTCCTCATATTAGGAAGTCCTTTGGGACTACAAAGCCTATTGGAGAGAAGAGAAAATCAACTGTTAGTCCTCTGATAAAAGAGAAATCTCATCCAGTTGTGCACATGATAAGGGAAAAAAAGAAGAAAGCTACTCTAGTAGCACCACCTTTCGCCTTGCAAAGAAAAGAAAAAAGCAAAAGGAAATGAGAGAAAGGTTTGCAAGTGTAAATATAGAAGAAGAATAAGAAGAGGAAGAAGTACCCTCATAGATCGGCAAAATTTAGAGTGATTCTTCACAAGGTGAAGCAAGTGCTAAAATAAGGCAATTTGACATTGTTGGTACAGATAGTGAAGAGGAGATTGAGAAAGAAAAAGAAGTATTTGTGATACACATGAGAGAGAAGAAGAAATAGAACACAAAGAAAGGGTCTTTGAAAAAGAAGAGCAGAGTAGAAACAAAGAAGGCTCTAGATGAAGTGAAGAAGCAAAAGGTAAGACCTTACAACCCTATGAAGATAGAGGCACTGGTAAATGGAATAATTCAACATGATATGCTTGGAGAGATTGCAACTTTGTATGAAGAGGTTAATGATATAGATAAGGTCATAATAGTTGAGGAAATTGTAAAATACATAATAATTCTTGAAGTGGACATGAGGAACATATAGAAGAAGATACCTATAGAGTTGTGAAATGTTTTGGTAAAAAGAAGAAAAGATGCTATTGAAGAAGATGCCAAGATGAAGGCCCATGCTCTTGAAGTGATTAGTGCTCCCCTATCTGTAGAAAATAAGGCCACATTGGCCTAATTATATACAAAATAACTAAGAAAAAAATAAAGGGTAAAAATATTGATGAGCAGTGACAAGGGTAATCATGAGAGACTCCAAAAGGAAACTGTTGACAAGGTTGCAAACCTAACACAAAAGATAGGGATGACCATAGAGCACAAGGATCCCGCTCTGGAAGTTGAAGAAGAAGAGAACATTGATGCTCAACATGATCATGTGACAGGTGATGAGCATATACAAGATAATACCCCTCTGAAGATAGAAGATATGACACAAGAAGATGAAGAATGAGAGAAAAATGTTGAAGAAGAGATAAATATTAGTGAGGAAGTAGCAAAGGAAGATACATCCATTCCTCCTCTGGTACCTATAGTAAATGCCACTCCTCTAGTTAACATAGAGAACCCTGTAGAGGAAGAGAATAAGGATAATGGTGAAGAAAATTTTGATGTGGAGAAGGAAGAAGAGAAAGAAAAGGAAGATGAAGACAAGAATGAGGATGCATCCAAAGATGCAAAAAATAGAAGAGGAAAATATAGTAAACTCTGGAAAGAATGGGGAAGAGGACTTAAAGGGAAAAGCTTTGGAAACTACAAAGTCTTCTGGTGAATCCTCCAGCTCCTCCAAAGATTCCTTGAAGAATCTACTCAATATGCAACTTAATTTCCAACCTATTGTGTCATCACAATTGCTATAACTACCAATGCAATAGGGAAATGTAGATTTGGACAAGATTTCCCCACTCCACGAGCTACAATTGGGAGATGTATTTCATGCATCTTCCTAGAAGGAGATCATAGAAACACACCAAAAGAGTGGAGAATTAATGGTGGAAGCAGTCAAAGCATTATAGGAAGCCATACCTAGAGCAAGCATATACACATCTCTCTCTGGTATGGAAAACTTAAAAAATTTAATTGATTCTTTTAAAGAATATACATTTGGACTTAGAGGTGAAGTAGAAACGAGAATAAATAATAAAAAGATGGAGATCGTGGAGAAGTGTGCAATTGCACACAAAACATTTTTAGATATGGCGAAGGATGGACAAATTTGTGTGGACGAGGTGAAGTCCTTATTCCAATACTACATGAAGTGGCCTAGAGCCACACAAAGTATAAAAAGGAGATGGACTCCATTGGGTCCTAGATCAACATTTCCTCAAGTGCCTATGATTTGACACTTGACCTGACTGGAGATACAAGAAATTTCATAAAATATTTGTATAAGAAATTCTTTCAGTTAAAGCCCAGAAAGAGCATATCATTCCATGATTTGGAGAAATAAGGGATTTGGTAAATCCAAAATTCATACTTGTTTAATGTGCTCTTTTGAGTGTCGATAAAGTTATGAAGATGAATCTGATACCTATCACTCTGGAAGAAGGAGAAGAGTTATTGATGGATTTTAAAACATAGTGCAGATTACGTGGCGTTGCAAAGAAGGAATGGGGAGAAGGTAAGCAAGCATGGCAGGCCCATTTATAGAAGTTGTAGGTGTCAACCTCCTCCGGTTGACATATTTATCACTCTTTATGCATTTCAATTTTTCTATTTAGATTCTTTGTAAATATGTAGAGTATATAGAGTAGTTTCCTGTACAATTTTTTAGTTTTTACTCTAGTACATGACTTAGGGGGAGTCAATTCAATCTTTCTAGTTTTTATATATGCACATATTTCCCAAGGGGAGATCCGGTGAATTTTAGAACAGTTGGTGTATGCGCCCTTTTCCCTTGATGTCAAAGGGGGAGAATGTTTTGGAGATTTTTGGCATGTTTCCATCAATGCCAAAGGGGGAGATTGCTGGAAGAATGTAATTGACACTATCGACATGAGCATGAGGGATAAACACAAAGGTATATTACTATGTGTTGCAGTGTTGTCATTGATGTCAACATTGCATCTTGGTGTGAAGATTTTGGTGCAGATCTTTTTGATTATTTCTAACAAGTTTTTGAGTTGTTATGGAAGACATTTTTGCAAGATGGTTTGATTCAGAGAAGTAAGTTGTGTTAGAAATTGACTAAGTTCCAATTATGTTTTTTCAATGTAACAAAGCACTTGTTTTTGGGTCTACACTAGTATACTAATAAAGGTTTCACTCTATGCTTCTAACATTACTTTGTTAGATGTTAGAAGTATCTAATCCCAAGATTTCATCATATTTTGACATTAGAGATGAATGTTGCAAGTGTCCTACATGTGAATATTATTAGAGCAATACAAATTAAAGTTGTGAAAGTTGAGTAGAAGATTAAAGCGATGCAAATGAAAAGGAAAGTAGAGTGATAGATTAAAATCAAATGAAGTGTGTAAAGTCAGTTTATTAATCTTCATTGGAACTGTATTTCATGCCTATGATAGATGCAATTGTAATAGTTCAAAATAGGCTATGAGCCACAATCTCTCTTCTATTTTTTTCTTTGTGGTTGGATAGCGAGTCCACCTATAGTGATCACTTTTGTAAATATACTATAACTGGTTATAATATGTGAGATAATCCTCACCGTGGTTTTCCCCATTTTGGGTTTTCCATGTAAAAATCTTGGTGTTCATGTGTTATGTGATGTTAATATTTCATGCTTTCTTTCCTTACTCTAGTTGAATATGCTAAGTGGATTGATTTTTAAATGTTTGAATGGTTTAAAATAATACTGATTCACCCCCTCTCTCAGTATTCTAAGTTTTCAACACATAGTCAATCCCACACACATAAATTTGACTGCTAAATTTTAAAAAAATCAAGTCCAAGTTTTTGTTGACTCTCATTCATTCATTTCATGCCTAGAGCTAACTAAACACATGCTTGTGTAAATTTATTATCATGTCCTTATATTTAAACATAAAAATTAAGTAATCATTCACATATAATTTACATTCAAGAAGCATGTTAAGGACACTTAATTAGTACACTCTAAAGAATAAAAAGTCTACATTATCATATTATAAGAATTTGAGTATTTAAAGATCATTGTCCTTAATTATTTGCACAACTATAGAGTTTGTATTTTCTAAGGGTTGTTCTAGGAAAACATGGGCCCTAGTGATATAGAAACCATTTAAATATATTCTTATATACTACTAGTCATTAGAACCTAGTAGACAATAGTGAATCAAATGAAATAGGAAGCATAAGTGTGCACTATACTAGTTCTGATACATGGCTAGAGATTAGATCTATGTCAACAAAAGTGACCTAGAACTTTAGAATTTACCTACCACATAGTGCAAAGTCTATTCTAAATATGATACAAAACAATATTAGAGAAGACTAATTCTAGTCCTGAGGTAGGTTAATTTTGACATCTACAACAAGTTTATGCATGATCTTCATACCTAAAGCTAAATATCATAACCTTCTCATTTAATTTATGTAATTATCATTTAGTATCCCAATATTATGGTATTCATTATCCTCGGTTATGCTATCTAGATCAATTTTATGTGTTGTTTGCTTATGTTAATCAATCAATCTATTAATCCTTTTAGGGAAAAAAATCACTTTCCTCCACCTTTTGGTGAATTATCTACTCTTACATGACCTAGTTTCCTCTAGGATGTATAGCTTCACTAATTTTAGGGAATTCTAGATCTAATTTTATCATTAGTTTTCAAATTTATTAGGGTTCTGAACTCATTTCTCTTCTATATTCTTACTATACTTTGATTAGGGCTTGAAATTTACACAGTTACATACATATTTTGACTCATCATCCCAACCTAAGATAATCTACCTTATGGCCCATTTGAAGTCTTTCTCCCTAACTAATATCCATTCATATATTTTATATTTTGATATAGTTTTTAATATTCCTTCTATCCTTGACTTTCTCTTGACACATTTTGAATAAGGAAAGGGATAAGTGTTCTACCAATTTATTATGATATCATGTCTCATATTTTCCCTTCTTCATGAAGTTTATTAGTGCTAATAATTTTTATTTAATATGCTTATACCATTTATTCTTCATCGTAATGGTGACCATATGGATTGTGATAGTGATGAGTACATACCTAGTGAAGGTCTACCTTGTATCACACCTTGTAGGATTACTATGGATGATAGAGTTTTACCTAATTTATCTACTCATAACATTATTGTATCTCATTATGTCATTTCACATGTCATGATGATATTATATCCATAAACTAATGTTTTTTAGATAATTCAACCCCTCTCATATATGATGATGTGATAAATTATTATCAATCTTCTACACTGCATGCTTGATTCATTTATATACCACGTAATGATGCCATACCTCAAAATGATAAATATTTATCTATTCATGTAAATATTAGTGATGATTTTATTCATTTTCACTACTTACAACTTACACAATGACATTATGAGTTTTAGTGACTTAAACTTTTACATAATGGTTAAGATGGTTTTATGAATGCCTCTTTACATGTGAAGTCATTTTTACTTGCTAATTATAAACCTTTAAATAATGATATGTTATTGATTAGTAAGTTTAGATTGTAATTAAGTAGTAGATATTTATAATGGTTTGATTAATCTTGTTTTCTTTACTTGTCTTTCACAAATTGGGCTCATTCTTTCATTAATAATTTTTCTAGCCATTTTTCACATAAGGATAACATCGACTTAGATGTATTTCCTTAAAATTTATTTTTTGATGGACTAGTTCATCTTGTATTAGTGTGGCTTATGTTTCTACTATACCTACCTTTCATGTGGTCCTTGATTCACGTGATTTAAGTCTTGTGGGCTATATTCATAAAATATTACCGAAGAGGTCAAGATGTTAATTTATCCACCCTTTGCACCTCAAATCACATCTAAAATAGAGGATTTTTACATTATTCAATAGTTTTAAAATACTCAAACCAAAATATCTCTATAAGAATTAGTGTGTACATTACTTTTTTACAAAGATATTATGCAAAAATCCTCAAGAGAAAGTCCAAGTTAGTATTTACACTACTCCATAGCTAGTAAAATATTTGATTGGATGTATTGGATACAAGGAAAATCAATATATATCACTTGATTATAATGATATTAAGGTTCTCGTGGTGGCGCAAGGTGTCAAGTTCTTTTGATGGCAAGTTTGGACCATTGTATTACATGTTTTATGTAATTTGAATTTAGTTCCACCCTATGTTATCTAGGTTTGTGTGGATCCCTGGCCAATATAGAAGGGTGTTAATGTAATGTCATGTATATATTTTAAATGTTTAGATGCATTGTATGTATTAGTGAGTGTCACAAGAGTGGAATGTACAAGTGTAATGAATGAAAGGTATATGATAGAAGTGTGAAGAAAAGAGGGAGTTCCAGTATTAGGGGGTCATTCTAAGTGTGAGAGAGTGTTTATTGTGTTTCTAGTGTATTTCATATTTAATTTTCAAATCTACTATTATTTTTGTATTTTGGCAAGACTAGTGTTCTACCTATTCTATTGTTCCAATTGGGGATTGGTCTCTCTCTTCGATGGGGGTTGTTGTATCTAGTAGGCTGGTTCTTATAGATTCTTTTAGGGATTGGTGTCTCTGGTAGGTTGGTACCTACATCATATTTTAAAATTCACTTATTATATTCCTGCTTGTGAGAGTTTATCATCGTGGGTTTTTGCATTTTGGGTTTCCACATAAATCTAGTGTTATGTGTTATTTTGTGTTGTGCTTTAATTAATAGCTTGTATGGTTTAGTGCTCTTCATGTTAAAAATCTATATGAGTTGTGAAGGTTTCTATAATTGTTTTGATCTATTGATTCACCCCCCTTAGTAGATTATGTGTCTTTCAATTCGTATCAGAGCTAAGTTCCTTTGAAGAAGTTTAACTTAAGGTAGATTCAGGATGGCACAAGAAAGTTCTTTTGGAAGCAAAGTATCAATTTTTGATGGATCTAATTTTGCATTTTATAAAGTTAGGATGGATTTATATTCAAGATTGCTTTAGGTACAAACATCTAGATGTCCATTATAGAAGGATATGAGCCTCCTAAAAATCTCCCTCCTCGGGGTTAGGAAGGAAAGAGGACTCTTGAGCTCAATGCTAAGGCTAGAAATGCTATTTTATGTGGTTTGACTAACACTGAATTTGTGAAAGTGATGGAGTGTAGAAAAATAAAAGGAAATATGGGAAAAGTTAGAAACTATTTATGATGGTGATGATAAAGTCAAAGAAGCAAAGTTGTAGACTTATAGAGCTCAGTTTGAAGGTGATGAAAGAAGATGAGAAAATTGCTACATTCATGCTCCAAGTTGATGAAGTTATCAACCATATTTGAGGTCTTGGTGAAAGCTTGGAAGAGAAGGTTGTTGTGAAGAAGGTTCTCATATCTCTGCCTAGAAGGTTTGATCCTAAAATCTTTTCTATTGAAGAAGCTAAAGATTTGACTACTTTAGGGTTGATTGAGTTGCATGGAACATTAAATGCATTTGAAATGAGAATTAAATGTGAAGATTCTATAAGGAAAGAAGATAATTTTAGAGTATCTTTGAAGCAGGTTGATCAAGATTTTGATTGTGGATCAGATTTGGAAGAAGCAAATTTTGTTAGAAAAATGCAAAGAGCTTTTGGTATGTATAAAGGTAAATTACCTTTCAAGTGTTTCAATTGTGGAGAAGTTGGACATTTCATGGCTAAGTGTCCTCATAACAATACTGGAAATGTTGAACAAAGGAATGGAAAGAAATATTTTCAGAGAAGATCCAAAGGTCATAGAAAACATAAGTGTTTCTACACTAATGAGGAAGAAGAATATTCTATTGAAGAAGAGGATGGAGATGCATCTGGAGGTGAAAATGGAAAATTTATGTTCATGGCTTTTGAAATTGCTAATTGTGATGCTAAAATGGGTTCCAAAGAAAATGAAGAAGAAGTAGATCTTATGAAGAGATTGTTATGGGTTGGAAAATAAATCAAGAAGATGAATGCCAGAATTGTAGAAGTAAGAGCCAAACAAAGAATAGAAAAAGATTTGAAGATTGCTAAAAAGATATTTGTTGATTTAAAGACTTAGGAAGAAGAAACAAAGAGGGTTGAAGAAGTTCTGATAGAAAAATTAATATCAAGAGACAAAGATTGTGAGAAGCTTGAAACGAAAAATTGTTGTAGCCATAAAAGAGCTTGAGAAAGTAAGTCAGTAGCTACATTTGAAGTTCAAAAAAAGTACTAAAACCCTAGATTAGATATTGGAAGGTCAAAAAGTTTTGCATGGAAAAATTAGAGTAGGATTTGATGATCAGAAGAAAAAGGTGATAGAACAGTCAAAGAAGGCTACTAAGGAAAGTTTGAAAGTGACAGGTACTAGAAGTTCAAGATTAGAAAAGATAATGGCAAGTGACAGAAGTATGACTCAAAATGATGGCTTTATTCTATAGAACAAAAGGAGGAGATCCGAGAGGAAAGTATACAATACCAGGTCAAGTTTTTCTTTCTCTGATTATTGTTTTAGGTATAATGATTATGGACATAAGGTTGTGGATTGTAAAAGAGTTCTGGTAAGAAGAAATATTTTTTTCAGTAATAATGCATTTGCACCTCTATTCAATTTTAATGTTATATGTTTCAAGTGCAACAATTTTGGACACATTGCAAGGAACTGCTTAAGTAATTTTATGAGTTCCTTGTTACTAGAAAAAGGAAGAAGTGATATTCTAAAGAAGATTGGAAGGTGGTTCCTAAAGAAAAGAAGTCTAAAAAGTCTATGATTTCTTAGACTACTTTACATGCTCAGAAGGATAAGAACTTGTGGATAATTGACAGTGGTTGCTCTATTCATATGATTGGAGATAAAAGTAGGTTCATGAATTTCAAGAAATTTGAAGGTAGTTCCATTACCCTTGGAAACAATTCAATTTACAAAATTTCCAGTAAGGGTACTTTAAGTCTTGATGGTGGTAAAATAAAGACATATGATGTTTTGTATGTTGAAGGTTTAAAACATAATTTGTTGAGTTTCAGTTATATGTGTGACAAAGGATACATTTATCCTTTAGTTCCAATGGTTTTGAAATCAAAGAATCAAGTACTGGTGAGATGATTGTTGAAGGAAGTAGGAAAGACAGTGATATTTCTCACCTCAGTGAGTTGAATGGAAAGAGTTGTCTCACTATGTAGAAGGATGAAAAATGGCTATGGTACAAAAGGTTAGGACACACGAATTTTGATGATACTGTCAAGATTAATTAAAAAGGGTTGGTTTGAGATATGCCAAGAATTAAGAAACCTCAGTCAATTAGTTGCAAGCTATGTCATGAAGGGAAGCAAACAAGAAGAAAATATCCTGCTAAGCAGTATTCCATATCAAATCCATTAGATCTGGTGCAGACCAATGAGGACTAATATTCCACAAGGAGACAGGTATTTTATGATGTTGATTGATGATTATACCAAGATGTCTTGGATTACATATCTAAAAGAGAAATCAAAAGATTTTGAGAAGTTCAAAGCATTTAAGGCTATGGTGGAGAATGAGACCAAAAGGAAAATCAAGGTCCTGAGATTAGATTGAGGTGGAGAATTTATAGTTGAGAAGTATGATAGATTTTGTGAAGAGCATGGAATCAAGAGGTAGTTCTTTGCCCCTAGAAATCTGTAGCAAAATGTTGTAGAAAGAAAAAAGAAAAAAATGTACAAGAGATGACAAGGACTATGCTATGTCAATAAAATCTACCAGATATGTATTGGAGAGAAGCTACACAGACAACAATGTATATTATAAATAGAGCTTAGATCAGGCATAAGATAGAGAAGACTCAATATGAACTATGTAAAGGAAGACCGACATCAACAAGGCACCTCAAAATATCTGGAAGCAAGTACTACATTGAGAGAGATGAAGAGAATTTAGGTAATTTTGATTCAAGATCATATGAAGGAATTTTTATTGGTTACTCTTTAAGAAGCAAAGCTTATAGGTGTTATAACAAAAGATTGAAGAGGATAGTTGAAAGTGAAAATGTGAAGGTGGATGAAACTATTCAAAATAATACTATTTTGGAGGAAGAAGATTATGAGGAATCAATTCATAGGAACAATAAAGACACAAAAGAAGTTGTCTAAAAAAATATAGCTAATTATGTTCAGAAAAATTACTTTGTAGATCAGATCATAGGTGATAAAGATAGTGGGGCTCTAACTCAGAAGAAGCTGGAAAGATTACGAGAACAAGTATATTTCTTTACTGTCAAAGATAGAACCTAAGACATATAAAAGAAGCTAGCAAGGAACAATGATGGATAGAAACAATGGAGGAAGAACTGGATCAAATCATGAAGAAATGCCTAAGGACAAGAATGTGATTGCAACAAAGTGGGTATTTAGAAATAATTTGAATGAGGAAGGTGAAGTGATCTAGAAAAAAGCAAGACTGGTGTGTAAAGGATATGCTCAAGTTGAAGGTATAGAATTTGAGGAAACATTTTCTCTAGTGGCTAGACTGAAGACAATCAAGATGTTCTTAGGTCTCTCAACTTTCAATAATTTCAATGTGTATTAGACGGATGTGAAGTCAACATTCTTGAATGGACAACTTGAATAAGAAGTATATATTGAACAACCAAAAAGATATTAGTGTACTAACATTCCAGATTATGTTTACAGATTGAGGAAGGCTTTGTATGGAATCAAGCAAGCTCCTAGAGCTTGGTATTCAAGGTTGGATGAATAACTACAACAACAAGGATTCTAGAGAGGCTATGTAGACAGTGA
>VDFB02047230.1:502660882-502680877 GCA_007258455.2 Sequoia sempervirens | reverse complement strand
GGTTTAAGAGTTTAAGTTTAAGGGTTAAGGGTAGAGGGGAGATAGATAGAGGGAGTGAGTGAGTGAGAGAGACCTGAGAGAGGGAGAGGGGTTAGGAGGGAGAGACTTGACAAAGAGAGAGAGGGAGGGAGTGGGAGAGAGATAAAGGGTAGAGGGTAAAGGGTTTAGGGTTAAGGGTAGAGGGGAGAGAGAGAGGGGGGGGAGGGAGCGAGAGAGAGATAGAGGGTATACACACAAGTGAATCCTTTCTATTTTCTAAATATTTTACAACATGCTTAATTAGAGGGTGCCTTTGAATTTTCTTAGACTGTAATAAATAGATGTTCTCATAGTATATGGGTGTACTTTCTCTTTCATATGGACCAACAAGCTGTAAAACTTCATAGATACAGCTACACTACTCCTCTCCATCCATAAAGATATGTTTGACTTTCGACCAACTCACCTGCAACCAACTTCCTTTTGTGAAATTGGAAACCTAACTTGGCCTGTTTGAAAAAATCAGTCCAAGAAATGGGGTCTCAAATCACCGAGAGACCCCATTTCTTGGACCCATGTTTTTAAACTGGCAACTACATTACCAATTTCACGAATTGGCAAGCTAGTGGGCCCACTATCTTGCCAATTTGGTGAAATTGGCAGCCTAACTTGGCCTATTTGAAAAATTGGGTCCAAGAAATGGGGTCTCCCAGTGATTTACATCACTAGGAGACCCCATTTCTTGGACCCATTTTTTCAAACAAGCCACTACATTTCCAATTTCACCGAATTGGCAAGCTAGTGGGCCCACTATCTTTCCAATTAGGTAGAGTAACTGCAACTAGCGGCTATTTGAAAAGTAGATTCAAGAAATGGGTCTCGATGATTTACATCATTGGGAGACCCCATTTCTTGAACCCGTTTTCAAGCAGACACCCATTCAATTTCTTGGTGGAAAGCTAAGGAGTTTCTTCGAATTTAGGGGTAGAGGGTTTAAGGGTTTGTTCTTGGAGGGAGGAGGAGGAAAGAGAGAGAGAGGTGAGGGCTGGGAGAGAGATAGAGGCAGAGGGTAAGGGTAAAGGGTAGAGTGAGGAGGAGGAGATAGGAGTGAGTGAGTGAGATAGAGATACTTGAGAGAGAGGGAGAGGGGGTAGGAGGGAGATTCTTGAGAGAGAGAGAGGGAGGGAGTGTGAGAGAGATAGATGGTAGAGGGTTAAGGGTAGAGGGTTTAAGAGTTTAAGGGTTTAAGGGTTAAGGGTAGAGGGTAGAATGTTAATGGTAGAGGGGAGAGGGGTAAGAGTGAGTGAGTGAGAGAGAGAGAGTGTGTTAGAGATCCAAATTTGTACCTCTCTACCAAGTTGTGAAAGAAGTCAACAAATTTGGACTAACATGGAACTACTTTCAGGCTATGGGTATCCTATTGTGAAAGTAGACCTCCATACTAAGGGTTGGTCTCCTTTTGATGCCACTAAACTAATGACTTCTTGATGAAAGGGTAAAAAGATGCATGAAAATGAACTAAACTAAAAAATGTCAAATGAAAACTACTAAGGGTGATACACCAAAAACTAACTAATACTTGCAAACAACCTACACACATTCAAAACAATCACAAAACCTAATTCACACAACTCATTTTCACATGCATTCTTGCATAAGTAATTTATAAGGAGGTTTTTAGTAGAACTCTTAGAAGGAAAAATTTCACAAATAACAACATTTGCATTCACTAACACAACTTATAACCTGCAAAAATGCACTTTTTTGCTAAACAGGTGCTTAAAAATGAGACAAAACTACAAGGAAAGCTAAATTTCACAAGTAATTTGGTCAACCACTAATTACACACCATAAAACATGAAATGAGAAGGAAAATATGTAATGTCATTGATTCAAACTACTCAACTGGTATACAAGTCTATCTTTGAGTTACAATACTCCTCCTATTGAAAAGATAACTCCAAAATCAAGCTATCACTCTGCTAGAAAGAAAGAACTCACTTCAAAAACAAAGATTGAGATTAATTAATCAAAAAATTCCAACAATTCTCCCACACAAGTCCATCTAAAAGGTTTTGATTAGACGCAACAGAAAAGGCCAAAAAGAACCTTCTAAAAACACTCCAAACTATCCTCCACATGAAGCAAGGTCAAGCCAAGACAATAATAAAACTAAAAATGTGACAAAAATTCCTCCAAATAGCCTCTTCCCTCCAAAAATAGTCAAATACAACCCTCCACACATTTCTCATGTCTGTTAGTAATCATTTGACTCCAAGAGCTTTGACCCACACTTTTAGTGCTTTTGCAAAAGCACAAGACTCCATTTTTCATTTAAAATAATAATTTGATTAAGTGATTCATAATCACATCACTTAACCAAACTACTTTAAATTTTTAAAAAAATGCAAAAAAAGGGCCCCACCACCTCTTTGGATTACATCAACATTTGCATTATAAATAACATTAAATAAAAGTGATTTACAAATCACTTAAATAATGTCTTACAATTGCTAAAAATGCAAAAATAAATGATATACTCCAAATGCTTGTAAAAGAATTCAAGAAAAATTAAACTCCTCCAAGGCATTTGATCAATTTTAATTCACCCCTATCTCTGTATTTCAAAGACAAAAGTGACTTATGACAATCACTTGGTCAACAATTTTCATTTTTTTTTAAAAATGCACAAAGGGTCAATGTTTGGGCCTATATGTGCATAAGGAAACTCCAAAGTCTTTGGAAGGAATATTTCAAAGTCTTGGAAGACTTAGCATATTTCAAAGTGACAAGAGATTTACTAAGGCACATGGTCTTTCAAATGAATACAAGGAAAAATGTGTAAGTTTGAAAATGCAACATAAGGCAAAATTGCCTAAGGCATAAACTTAACTCCAAACCCACGTAGCACATTAAATCGTGTTTGCAATTTTTAAAAAACAAGGAAACAATTACCTTGGTTGACATCCATAAGGTTTCAAACCCTAAAAAAAATCAGTGGGGAAAAAACAAAAAACACATCATTTTTCCATTGAGCCTTTCTGGAGAGTTCATCTTCCGCCATGGGGTTTGATGGGAGCACTAAAAACATGATTTTATGTCCATTTCATGACATATTCTTGTGGTTTCTACTGGAAACAGAGAGGTAATTGTTATTTTTGAATCAAATCAGGCTTTTTTCACCTTTTTCCAGCCATATCATGTGTTAAGGTCGCGGCCATGAGCATTTTCTGATCATTTTTGTTGCATCTTTCTCTATGGGTTGTTCTCTTGTTCTCAGTCGTCATTATTGAGGCTCCTTGAAGCTTTGAAGGTGAAAGTAATTTACATCCTAATGAAAAATGAGCAATTTTAGCTTAGGTAAGCTTTGATCAAACTCATTACTTGATTCTCTCCTTTTATTTCAGTGAATAAAAGATCAAACCCAAGCTCTTCTAGTGTCAAAATGAAGCAAGTTTATCTTTTCTCCTTCTGTATTTGAATCTATAAACAAACCCCAGATGGGTTCTTTGATTTTGTGAAGAAAAACTAGTTTTTTGACCATGACCATGAAAGAATGCATTGGTTTTCTCTACATTTGTATTTCCTCTTTTCTTTGAACTCCCATGCCATATTGTCATTATATTTGTGCATAGCTCTCAAGTATGGCATAATATTATCTCTTTTCTTCTGCTAGAGATGGGAAACATATGATTTCATTCTGGGTTTGCTGTAATTTGGAAGTAAACCATTCCTCCAGGCCGCGCTTGTGAAGAGATAAATGGGTTGTGTTGCATTTTTTATTTCTAGAAAAGAGTCCCATTCTTTTGTTCTACCATCTCAGTATTTGTAATTTCAAAACAACCTAGGAAGTGGGTTTCTTACATTGTGGAAAAACTAATTTTTCCAAGTCGCGGCCATGGAAAAATGAATTGGGTATTTTGATGTTGATTTCTGTAGATGGGTTTGAAACCCATATGCATTTTGAGAAGAAAAATAGTAGAGACTTTCCCCTTTTTTGCATTTGCAATCCTCTGATAAAAACCCCAAGTGGGTTTGTCACTTTTGTGAAGAAAAGTTACTCCAAATAACCATGGCCATAAAGGAGTGAAATGGGTTTTAACATTTTCTGTTCATTCTACGAAAGAACTCCCTGATGCAATCTAGGTGTTTCAATTTTACATTTCCCTATATTTTCTTATGAAAAGAAAAATGACTTACTACATGATTTAATTCCATTGCATAGTATGGGTATATCTCATGGAAACTCTATGTATCTTTTCTATTCCTTCATGAAAAATATGAAACAAATAACCATTGCTCTTTTGTAATTGAAATGGAAAGAACTCATGTCAGCTCTGTGGGTTTGCATAAAAATTATATTTTCATGAGTCAAGATTGTGAATGATGTTATTACTCTAAGATACCTGTAGTTGTAGCTTTCACACATAGGTTGTCCTATATAATGCATGTGATTGAAAATATATCAGATTTTAATTTCTTTGAACAAGTGTTGGTCTTCCTGTGGAACCATTGACAGACCTGCACCTTACAGAGGCCTTACTTATACCCATTAGTCTCTTGTATGTTGTTCTCATGGCATGATGATTGCCAAAATATTATGGTTGTCTTCCAATAAATGTACTTTGTTCTTTTTTGTACAACCGTACTCACAATATCACTATTTGTATCTTTGTTCTTAATGCATTGACTCTTATCATAGAAGATTGTCATTGTTCATTGTTATAGCACTATCACTTGTCTTGCTACTGTAATGATCAAGAACTATTCCACTTGTTCATAGTTATTTGAAATGCATTGTCTTGCAACTCAGTGTTGATGAGTTGATATCAAATGGTTGAACTCTTTTGTTGATTCCTTCTTAACATGCTGGCTTGGTCTTTAAATGAAAACATTCAGACTTACTGATAGGCAATAGCCTATTTGACCATTTGAAAAGCAACAATATTGAAAGAATGATATTCATCTTGGATACAAAATAAAACATGTTCAATACCTTTTTCCCATTCAATTTGAGCATCTTTGACTGTTTGGTCTTTTATGTATGGTTACTTGATGCTTGTGGTAGCTATTTGACTGTCTCCTTCATTGTGCACTGTCTTACATTACTTAATTGTTTGTCTCCTTCCAATGCTTTCAAATGTTCAATGTCAACATCCTTTGTGAAACACATTTCCTCCAAATAGTATTTTGCAATGATGATGCTTGGGGCTACTCCACTTTGTTTATTGTTGTTTCAAAAGCTGGAAACATGTGAGTGCCTAGCTCTTTGAGTTCATGGAGACTTATTGTATCTTAACATCATTTGCAATGAATTCCCACTTGAAAGTTTTGAACCAAGATTGCTTAACCATGTCTTTTGGGTTGTGCCTATCATCTCAACATCATTGTTTTCCTTACTTTGTATCTATGCTTCACAAGGAGTTTCCTTCATCTCCATCTATTGAACTGTTTATTGATATTGAGCATTGATGCCTCCTATTTATGCTTCCAATACATGACCATGTTGCTTTGTGACTGCCCCAATCCTTATCCACATATTTCAAAGTGATTATTTGCAAGGTTGCTATTGTAGACCATGCTGTTATTTTAGCAATCACAGTTATTTGAGATACATTGTCCTCTAGCTCAATGTTTTCCATTTCAGAATGCATATAGTTGTTTCAACACATTGCACTTCTTTATTCATTTGCAAAGTGAAACCATTTGATATAAATAAAATGCATCTCTTCTGTTTAGGAATTCTTTCATCTGTCCATCATATGAATTGATCAATGGCACATGTGAATGCATATTTTAATGAAATTCTTTCCATTGAAGAGTCATGGCCTACTGATTGCATTTTGACAATGCCTAATAGCTCTTACTTGAAACTAAGAAAATCTCCCCTTGCTGCCCTGTAGCATGCACTCATTATTGTTGTCCCTTCATGAGATCATTGTTGTTGTCCTCTTATCCATCCAAGACTGCCCTTTGCAAACTCTTAAAAGTCATTTTTATACTCACTTGGCATCATGACCTTGGTTTCAAAAATGAGTTTCATCTCTATGTTTCATGATTGCTTAATGAATATCAATACTCACTACCATTCCTCTTGCTTTAATCTTATTGGGAAAACATGTGTCATTTATGGTGGTGACCTAAAAACTCACCATCCTAAGTGATGTGTGCTTGTTCAATAGGATTGAAGTGAGATGACTTGAACTATGTCTCTTGATGCAACAAGGCATGATTGTCCTTGTTCTTATTTTCTACCCCATATGACTGATGATGGTTTCAAACATGACTTGATATCTTCTTCATTATCATTATATGGATGCATAATTGAACTTGATGCATCACATAAATCATTTACTTCTTTAATAAAGTGGATCTTGGTTCCACTTAATAAATTGAAAGACATATCCAGCAAAATACACACTCCTTTTGACATGATGGCAGCCTATTGATTGATTCATTGTGAAAAGATGAAGGGTAACTCTCTTGAAAATTCACATTATTTGTTGCATCTTTTGAATCTGATAATGAAAGTTGGTCAACTGGTGTGATTCCATATTGATTTAATGCATCAAGAATATATTTATCATTGATTTGATCAAGTTTCTCAATTTCCTATCCCTCCTAAAACATAAGAGGGCAATATGATTGGCTCAACCCTTATGGGAGCCACATTTTACTCCACATGTTGTCATTAGTTGAATAAAAATAGTAACAATACTTGTCCTAAGTCTACACAAGGAATAAATCAATTAGATAAACAAAACATATCATAGGTGTGTTTGATCACTCTTTTCTTGCTTTCCTATACACTTATAGTATGTTGTCTATTTTAATACTTATGGAAATCAGATTACACATTTATGGATGTTTTGCACATATTTTGATCAGTGACCTTTCATTGATCTAACAACACTCTTTTTTTAGATGCAGGAAAACTAGGAGCAATGAGGAGAGTGTCAAATGGAAGGAGGACAAGTGGGAAAGACTGAGATGATGCTAGACCAAGCCAACATGATTCGTCATTCCACCAGGCAATGATGGGTCCCTTTTCATTTTATGTGCATTTATTTTCTATTTATCTATAGGCATATAGTCTTTTCTTTATAAGCATTAGAATAGCTAGTCCCTTAGCTTGTGAGGGAAATTATACACTTATGATCATTAATAAATATTACATTTGCAATACATGTTGGTTCTCTTTATTATTTGTATGTAATTGCAAAACTAGAATAATGCAATCTATTTTGACAATCTCCTTTGTGCACATAAATGAAATTTAGCAGAAAATGATGTATCTTTTAATGTTTAAATGTAAACACAAAAGGAACAATAAGTTATCTGATTTAGCTAGAAGCCAAAATTAGGTAACATTTTTGGTGACATCTGCTATATGTTTTCCTACTAAATGTCTTGACCAGTTTCCTTAACCTTATCCATTGGGTACTAAGTCATCTAAAAGCTGACACAACTCAAAAAAAACATTGTATGTTGTTGTAACTCACTAGACCAACATGAGAAACTTTTGAAACTTATTCAAAACACACCAAAAAACAAAGAAAACTACCTAACTATGTAAAACAACACTTAGGGAAAACTAAAAAATGCATTCTAACTAATGTGCAACAACACTTAGAGGAAATAAAGACCTATTCTAATTTGTACAAGGTAGATCTAGATCATACCTCAAAACAGAGTTTGAGGTGTATCCAATTGCCTAGGATAGGAAGAGCTTCTCCATCCATTGTTTAAAATTGAAAAGCATTGTGCTCCTTGCACTCAGTAATGACAAACGAGCCACTCCACTTGCTATCAAATTTAGTGTGCTTTCTAGGCCTTCTCTTTAACTCATCCCACTTAAGTACAACATCTCCTTCTCTGAACACCTTGGGTGTTGCTCTTTTTTCAAAAAATCTCATTGTTTGGAGTTGATGCAGCTCCATTGTTTTCATGGATCTATCTCTTGTTTCATCCAGCTCCATGAGCTATGCATATCTGACCACCATTGGATCTTCCTCCTCAAACATTTCAAGCTAGTTCATTATACCAAGAGTTGGAAGCTCAAAAGATAAAGGTAGCCTTGCCTCTTTACCATATACCAACATATAAGGGGAATTTCCAATGGTTCTTTTTGGAGTTATTTTATCTACCCACAAGGCAGATTTTAACTTGTTGTGCCAAGTTCTCTGGTTATCCTCCAAAATACTTTTGATGATTCTGATCAAGTTCTTGTTAGTTGATTCAGCCAAACCATTACCTTGAGGGTAATATTTTAATCATGTACTCAAGTGAATACCATCTTGATATCCCAATCACTCACTCTTAAACCAACAAACTCTAAAGCATTATCAGAAATGATTGATTCAGGTACCCCCAAATTTGGTTACTAAATCATCATAAAAATTCAAAATAACACTTTCGTTGGCTTCTTTTAAGGCCACTACTTCAGTCCATCTTGTGAAGTAATCAGTTGCAATAAGTACCCACCTGTGGCCTACACTTGAAGGTGGGTTAATGGTACCTATAAAATCAATTCCCCATCTCATGAAGGGTTGTTCTACTTGAATGTGCTGCAATGGTAAAGCTGGCAACCTCTCTTTGCCTACAAAAATGGCATATTTTACACACTTTCTAGCCCAATCATGGGAATCTTTAAACAAGCTTGGCCAATAATAGCCAACTCTCATTATTTTCCATGCAATTTTTCTTGGGAAAAGATTAACCTCGGCAGTTCCATCATGGAACTCATGAAGCACTTTATCTACTTGATGTTGATCAATACACCTTAAAAGCACACCATTAAGATCTTTTCTGAAAAAACGTTACCAACCAACACATAAGGAATGGATTGCAGTCTGAAATACCTCCATTTAGCTTTATCCAAACCTGGTGGACACTCAGCAGTTTGCAAAAAATGAGTCATATATTGCACCCAACCTACACTTGTTGGTGCATCAGTTGTAAGTTCATTATCAGCAACCAGAACCGCCTTTTTTCTGTCTTTTCTTCACTTCCAGCTCCTGTGGCTAGTTGTTCACACAACCCCTTACAAGCTTTGTTACCTTTATGTCAATGTCATATTCCATGACCTTTGTAATCCACCCAACCCTCTTTTCATTCAGATCCCTAATTAATAAGAATTCCTTCACACTGGGGTGAGCAACCATTAAATGTATTTTTCTATTAGAAATCAGAGGTTTAAAATTTTTTAGACTTCTGATGGCAACAAGTACATGTTTCTCTACAAAAGTATATCTTTTTTCATACTCTTCTAAATGTTGACTAAAAAAGGCAATAAGTTATTCTAAGCCAACATCATTTTTTTGTACCAACATTGCAGAAATGATATCAATGCTACCATAGGCATACAAAATGAAGTCTTTTGAAAAGTTTAGGTTTACCAAAGTAGGAGTTGTTGATAAGGCCTCCTTTATAACTTCAAAATTGTGCTTGGCCTCTTTGGTCTAGTTGAAATTTGTATTCTTCTTCAACATGGCAATTAGTGGTTTCAAAAGATTAGCAATATCAGGAATAAACCTCCTAATGAAGTTAATTATGCCAAGAAAACTTTGCAGCCCCCTTTTATGGTTGGGTAAAGGAAAATCCAAAATGGAACTTACTCTTTCTAGATCAATAGTGATCCCTTGTTTTGACACTATATGTCCCAAAATCTTGCCTTCATGGACAACAAAGATGCATTTTTTGGGGTTGAGGGATATACCAAACTCCCTACACCTCTCAAATACTTGCTTCAAATGTTAAATATGTTCGTCAACCTTCTTGGAAAGCACTGTTACATCATCAAGGTAAATGAGCACAACTTTATGAATCAGACCTTGAAATTTCATGTCCATTTCCCTCTAAAAAGTGGTACCAACATTGGACAGGCCAAATGGCATCCTTTTCTAAGCCATCATGCCCCATTTTGTGGTGAAGGTAGTCTTATACTGGTCTTCCTCTTTGATTAAGACTTAGTTATAGCCTGAATAACAATCAAGTAATGAGAATCTTTTTGAACCAACTGCTATTTGCAGAATCTGCTCCATTGAGGGCAATAGATAATGATCCTTTAATGAGGCTCTATTAAGGTCTCTAAAATCAACACAAAGCCTAATCTCTCCATTTTTCTTTCTAACTGGGACAAGGTTAGAGACTCATGAGGTATGTTTAATTGGAAAAATGATGTCTCCCTCAACTAGCTTGGTTAGTTCTTTTACCATAAGAGGCTCAAGTTTGGGGTTTAAAGGCCTCTATTTTTAACTAACAGGTTTTGCATTTGGCTCTAGCTCTATGGTATGTTGGGAAATTTGGAGATCAAAACCTTTTAAATCAAAATATTCCCATGCAAATACATCTTGAAACTCTTGACAAAGAACAATGAAAGCTTTCCTATTTGCATATGAGCAGATTTTACCAACTTTAAGGAGCTTACCTTTGAAAATTTCAAGCTCTTCATAATGTTCTTCTTTGACCTACATGCTGGTCTTACTCTTTTTCAGCTGGTCATCAGTGCTAAAAATGGATTCCAAGGTGACTAGACCCTTGGTCAGCTTGTTAGTCCTCAACTGGATGATCTGATCATCATATTGTTGCTTGATCTTGTCTTGGTTCACTGCTGAAAATTCATCTTCTTGCAGCATAAAGCTCAATACCTATTCATCACTCTCAAAAACTTTCCAATGAATGTTATTATCAGGAATAGAAGGTCTAATGACTATCTTAACATATGGTTGCACCTTTTCTTTCCTAATCTCACTTGAGATATCAACCTGAGCACCAATTGTAGCTAATCTATTTGCATGTTTATTTTGATCCCTAGGAATAGAAACCATATTAAAAGCATCAAACTCCTCTATCATGTCCCACACTCTGTGTTTGTAGGATTTTAAGACATCATTTTTAGTAACATGTAGACCCCTTACCTGATTTACAATCAGCTCATTGTCATCGTACACTTGCAAGCAGCCAATCCCTCTTCTCCTTGCCCATTCCAAGCCTTGAATTAAACCTTCATACTTAGAAGTGTTGTTAGTACAAGAGAAAGAAAATATAAAGGTAGAGTAATATTTGTCACCTTGTGGGGACACAAGCATAGCACCCCCACCAACTCCATTCTTGCTTCTAGCACCATCAAAGAACATTTTCCATACTTCACCTTGTTGTTCCAACTGATGTTCCACCTTCTTTTTGAGGTTTGGGATCACTACATCAGATTCATGCAACACATAATCACCCAAACCAGTCTCCTCAATGTTATCATTTGGACTGTCAATGATATTTTTTGTTGCCCACTCATTTAAGAGTACATTTGGTATACTTCTAACTTGCAATTCTTGAGCAACAACAAGCTCATTATCGTCAAAAACAACACAGTTGACATTAAAAACACTTGGGATATAAGGTTCAATGTGATCTTTGGCAAGTGATTCAGATTTAATGACCACTTTTTTCCCATATCTAGTTAATGTGGGACCAATCTAATGAAAAATAACCTCCTATTTTGGTAGTGAAGTCTCTTGACAAACATACGGAAAAATGAGGTGGTAAATCAATGACCGAGATATCTTGAGAGATGGAAAAATTAGGGCAGGCATGTAAGGTAAGGCTTAAAATTTTAATGAAATCTATAGTGTTATGGTTGTCCCATCAAGTTGGGATACTCCCTTTTCAAGAGGCTAATATTTTAGTCCTAACTTATTTGCAATTTGTTTGGGCATGACATAACTACTTTCCCCTAAATCTACCATGCAATTATGAACTAACTTATCCCCTATTATCAAAGACACATAAAATGGGGGAGGTTTGATATATTTACTTGGTTGTTTAGTGCTATCTTGAGGTGTATTTGTAAGGACAACCTTGACTTGACCTTCTGGGACATCACTTGAAACACTTAAATCAGTTAAGGTAGATTACAATGTATTTCTGACCTAGGATGGATAAAGAATTCCACATTGACATATTTACATTCATTTTTTTATGGATCCAATGATGTTGAAGGGTGTGGCAGCGTTTACCTTTAGATGGGTCCTTGCAATAGCATGGTCTATCTGCAAGTGGGCTAATTGGGGTTGGTTCCCAAGTTGTCCACCACCGGTGCCTTGTGAATTCCTTTGTAAGATGTGTGTTACTTGAGGATTGGAAGGGCCAACAACTTCCTTGTCTTTATTTGATACTTGTCCAATATTGAAATCCCTCTTCTTGTCTCGGCTGTTGGTTGTTATTGGAGAACTATCACTATTTACTCCACAAAATTCCTCTCCTTTCCAATTCAAGAGGGTTGTGTCACTTGCAGGGAGATCATGTTGTTGTGAAGATTCACCATTAGACAGGTTCTGCACACTTGAAACATTTTGAACCATCAATGCTTGATTGATGACACCATTTGAACATGTAGTTTGATTATAGGCCTAGTTGCAGGGATAACACCACTCATATTTTGCTGCAAGGTTATTTTGAATAGGTACCATGTCTCTGGTTGCACTGATTGAAACTAGATTGTATGGTTGAAAAGGCCTCTGATTCAGATTTTTCCTTACACCTTGAAAGTTTCCTTGAAATGGTTGACTTTGACCTTGATTTTGAGGCTGCCAAGGCTTAAAACCTTGAAACTACTATTTTTTAATGCTCACAAGCTCATTTCCAAAAGTTTGAAGCAGATTCTTAATCTTTTGTTGGTTGCTCTTTATCTCTTACAATTCCTGAGATGGTCCTTGGACAATAATTTCTTGGCTAATAGTAGCTGGTAAAGGGGCTATTTGAGGTGTTGGAAAAGCTATAGGAGGCTATATATCAGGGAAAAAGGGCATAGGAGGCCTAGGGGCAATTCTTCCAACTTTTATAAGGCTATTTTCAGCCCTTACAACTATTTATAAGCCACTGGTAATGTGGTTCCACCCATTGACTGAATCAAAAGAGCTATTTCACTATTTAAGGCCCTTAAAAAAATGCTTACTCAGCTGGAGGCCTTGTGGTTTTTGGAATTCGGTCCCATGTTCTTTAAAAACAAAAGTTGAAGTTTGTCATCCATTCATGAGGAGCTCTTTTGATATGAGTCAACTGCTCCACTAATGACAAGTTGTCATATTTGTCCTCAAATTTATTGCATCACACTTCTCCAAGCTCATCCCATGTTCTAATGGAGTTGACTATTAAAATATTGAACCATTGGAGTGCCTTTCCTCTAAACAATGTTGCTAGCAGCCTCAAAGCAACATTTTCTTGAGTTATATGATACACTGAACACAAATTTGATATGTCTTTGATGTGTTCAATTGGTCTAGTCTGATCTTCACCTGAAAAATATGGCACACTTTTAAGGGAAGCCGTGGGAATATCATCATGTTGAGCCAATTGCAGTGGGCTGCCTCAATCAAAAGTGACAAAAACTTGATTCCTTGGAACTGCCATTAGTGGCACCAAGGTTTGTTGCCTCATAGGAGGACTTGGAACTCTTACTACGAAACTATTTTTCTTGATGAAACAACAAATTTCTTTGCTGTTCTGCCTCTTCTCCTAGGTGGTGATAGCTATAAATAATCAAAAGGGACAAAGTTTCCCCTTGTTTGAATCTTTTTCATATGTTGTTACAACACTGGTTTACTGCTAATTTCCACATTCAAAGTTGCCAGACATGCTGATACGACCTCTCAAAGGCTAGAAAAAAGTTGGATGCATATCACAACCAACAAACATAAGTATTTTTCTAATTTGTCCTTATTAGAAGTGTCAACTGGTATACAAGTCTATCTCTGAGTTACAAATATTTAATGTCATTGATTCAAACCACTCAACTGGTATACAAGTCTATCTCTGAGTTACAATACTGCTCTTGTTGAAAATATAACTCCAAAATCAAGCTATCACTCTACTGGAAAGAAAGAACTCACTTCAACCACAAAGATTGAGATTACTTAAGCAAAAAATTCCAACAATTCTCCCACACAAGTCCATCTAGAAGGTGTTGGTCGGATGTAGCAGAAAAGGCCAGAAAGAACCTTCTAAAAACACTCCAAATTGTCCTCCACATGAAGCAAGGTCAAGCCAAGACCATAGTCACACTAAAATGTGACAAAAATGCCTCCAAATAGCCTCTTCCCTCCAAAAATAGTCAAATACAACCCTCCACACATTTCTCATGTTTTCCAGTCATCATTTGTCTCCAAGAGCTTTGACCCACACTTTTAGTGCTTTTGAAAAAGCACAAGACTCCATTTTGCATTTAAAATAATAATCTGATTAAGTGATTCATGATCACATCACTTAACCAAACTACCTTAAATTTCAAAACAAATGCAAAAAAAAGGCCCCACCACCTCTTTGGATTACATCAACATTTGCATTATATATAACATTACATAAAAGTGATTTACAAAGCACTTAAATAATATCTTACAACTGATAAAAATGCAAAAATAAATGATATACTCCAAATGCTTGTAAACACATTCAAGAAAAATTAAACTCCTCCAAGGAATTTGATCAATTTTAATTCACCCCTATCTCTGTATTTCCAAAAGTGACTTATGACTATCACTTGGTCAACAATTTTCATTTTTTTTAAAAATGCAAAAAGGGTCAATGGTTCGGCCTATATGAGAATAAGGAAACTCCAAAGTCTTTGGAAGGAATATTTCAAAGTCTTGGAAGACTTAGCATATTTCAAACTGACAAGAGATTTACTAAGGTAGATGGTCTTTCAAATGAATACAAGGAAAAGTGTTTAAGTTTGAAAATGCAGCATAAGGCAAATATTACCTTGGTCGACATCCATAGGGTTTCAAACCCTAAACAAAATCAATGGGGAAAAAAGAAAACACATCATTTTTCCATCGAGCCTTTCTGGAGAGTTCATCTTTCGCCATGGGGTTTGATGGGAGCACTAAAACATGATTTTATGTCCATTTCATGAAGATTCTTGTGGTTTCTATTGGAAATAGAGAGGTAATTGTTATTTTTTAATCAAATATGGTTTTTTTCACCTTTTGCCAGCCATATGATGTGTTAAGGTCATGACCATGAGCATTTTCTGATCATTTTTGTTGCATCTTTCTCTATGGGTTGTTCTCTTGTTCTCAACTGCCATTATTGAGGCTCCTTGAAGCTTTGAAGGTGAAAGTAATTTGCATACTAATGAAAAATGGGTGATTTTAGCTCAAGTAAGCTTCGATCAAACTCATTCCTTGATTCTCTCCTTTTATTTAAGTGATTGAAAGCTCAAACCCAAGCTCTTCTAGTGTAAAAATGAAGCAATTTTAGCTTTTCTCCTTCTATATTTGAATCTATAAACAAACCCCAGATGGGTTCTTCGATTTAGTGAAGATAAACTAGTTTTTTGGCCGCGGCCATGAAAGAATGCATTGATTTTCTCTACATTTATATTTCTTATGTTCTTTGAACTCTCACGCCATATTGTCATTTTGTTTGTGCTTAGCTGTCAAGTATGGCATAATATTATCTGTTTTCTTCTGCCAGAGATGAGAAACACATGATTTCATTCTGGGTTTGTTGTAATTTTGAAGTAAACCATTCCTCCAAGCCGTGGCTGTGAAGAGATAAATGGGTTGTGTTGCATTTTTTATTTCTAGAAAAGAGTCCCATTCTTTTGTTCTACCATCTTAGTATTTTCAATTTTAAAACAACCTAGCAAGTGGGTTTCTTACATTGTGGAAAAACTAATTTTTCCAGGCCTCGACCATGGAAAAATGAATTGGGTATTTTGATGTTGATTTCTGTAGATGGGTTTAAAACCCATATGTATTTTGAGAAGAAAAACAATAGAGACTTTCCTCATCTTTTTCATTTGCAATCCTCTGATAAAAACCCCAAGTGGGTTTGTCACTTTTGTGAAGAAAAGTTACTCCAAATAACCATGGCCATAAAGGAGTGAAATGGGTTTTAACATTTTCTGTTCATTCTACGAAAGAACTCCATGATGCAATCTGGGTGTTTCAATTTTACATTTCCCTATATTTTCTTATGAAAAGAAAAATGACTTACTACATGATTTAATTCCATTGCATAGTATGGGTATATCTCATGGAAAATCTATGTATCTTTTCCATTCCTTCATGAACAATATGAAACAAATAACCATTGCTCTTTTGTAATTGAAATGGAAAGAACTCATGTCAGCTCTGTGGGTTTGCATAAAAATTATATTTTCATGAGTCAAGACTGTGAATGATGTTATTACTCTAAGATACATGTAGTTGTAGCTTTCACACATAGGTTGTCCTATATAATGCATGTGATTGAAAATATATCAGATTTTAATTTCTTTGAGCAAATGTTGGTCTTCCTATGGAACCATAGAAAAATATACACCTTACAGAGGCCCTACTTATACCCATTAGTCTCTTGTATGTTGTTCTCATTGCATGATGATTTCCAGAATAATATGGTTGTCTTCCAATAATTGCACTTTATTCTTTTTTTTACAGTAATACTCACAATATCACTATTTGTATCTTTGATCTTAATGCATTGATTCTTGTCATACAAGATTGTCATTGTTCATTGTTATAGCACTATGACTTGTCTTGCTACTGTAATGATCAATCACTGTTCCACTTGTTCATAGTTGTTTGAAATACATTGTATTGCAACTCAATGTTGATGAGTTGATATCAAATGGCTGAACTCTTTTTTTGATTCCTTCTTAACATGTTGGCTTGGTTTTTAAATAAAAACATTCAGACTTACTGATAGGAAACAACCTATTTGACCATTTGAAAAGCAACAATATTGAAAGAATGATATTCATCTTGGATACAAAATAAAACATGTTCAGTACCTTTTTCCCATTCAAGTTGAGAATCTTTCACTGTTTGGTCCTTCATGTATGGTTACTTGATGTCTGTGGTAGCTATTTGATGGTCTCCTTCATTGTGCACTATCTTACATTACTTAATTGTTAGTGTCTCCTTCCAATGCTTTCAAATGTTCAATGTTGGCATCCTTTGTGAAACACATTTCCTCCAAATTGTATTTTGCAATGATGATGCTTGGGGCTGCTCCACTTTGTTTATTGTTGTTTGAAAAGTTGGAAATGTGTGAGTGCCTGGATTTTTGAGTTCATGGAGACTTATTGTATCTTAACATCATTTGCAATGAATGTCCACTTGAAATTTTTAAACCAAGATTGCTTAACCATGTCTTTTGGGTTGTGCCTATCATCTCAACATCACTATTCTTTTGCCTTACTCTGTATCTATGCTTTACAAGGAGCTTCCTTCATCTCCATCTATTGAACTATTTATTGATATTGAACATTGATGCCTCCTATTTATGCTTCCAATACATGACCATGTTCCTTTGTGACTGCCCCAATCCTTATCCACATATTTTAGAGTGCTTCTTTGCAAGGTTGCTATTGTAGACCATATTTTTATTTGGAATGCATTATATTCATTGTGACTACTATCATCATGAGTTGATATCAAGTGGCTAAACTAATACATATGGTTGCTTCACGTGCTTTGCTTGGTCTCATCTCCCACTATTTGATTCCTTTATGTTTTGGTCTCCATTGGAAATAGGGAGGCATATGGCTGATAGTTTGAATGTAAGGCACCAAGCTTGAAGTACTATCTCTTTGATGCAAGATGACTGTGACTTTTCATTGTGTTTACTGCATTGATTTGAAGCTTAGTGGTTGATTGTTGCATCATGATTGTTCCAATCTTCATGATTTCCCTAATAATTGCTTGCTGCCCCCAAAGGTTTTTTACTTGGTCCTCAAAATCACCTAGGTCCTTTTGATCTTGTGTAACAAACTAACACCATATCCTCCTCATCTCTCTGTATGTTTAATGTGGCTATCCATGATTTTTTTGCTTTGAGTGATAATTTATACTATACGATGTGACATTGTTCCTTACATCCTTAGATGCTATGATGTAGATAACTTTACATGTGAATGTATATTTTAATGAAATTACTACCCACTAAAGAGTCATGGCCTGCTCATTGTATTTTGGCAATGCTTGATAGCTCTAACTTGAAACTAAGAAAGCTCCCCTTGTCGCCTTGTAGCATGCACTCAATGTTGTTGTCTTTGTCATGAGATCATTGTTGTTTTCCTCTTATCCACCCAAGACTTCCCTTTGAAAACTCTTAAAATTCATTTTTGTACTCACTTGGCATCATGACTTTGGCTTCAAAAATGAGTTTCATCTCTATGTTTCATGATTGCTTAATGAATATCAGTACTCTACCATTCCTTTTGCTTTAATCCTACTGGGAAAACATATGTCACTTATGGTGGGGACCTAAAATCTCACAATCCTAAGTGATGTGTGCTTGTTCAATAGGATCGAGGTGAGATGAATTGAGCTGTGTATCTCATGCTACAATGCATGATCGTCCTTGTTCCTTCTTGCTGCTCCATATGACTCATGATGGTTTCAAGCATGACTTGATATCTCCTTCATTATATTAATAGATGCATATTTGAACTTGATGCATCACATAAATCATTTACTTATTTAATAAAATGGATCTTGGATCCGCTTGAGAAGATTGAAAGACATATCTAGCAAAATATACTACCCCTTTTGACATGATGGCAGCCTATTGATTGATTCATTGTGAAAAGATGAAGGGTAACTCTCTTGACAGTTCACATTATTTGTTGCATCTCTTGAATCTGATAATGAAAGTTAATCAATTGGTGTGATTCCATATTTATTTAATACATCAAGAGTATGTTTATCACTGCTTTGATCAAGTTGCTCAATTTCCTATCCCTGTTAAACATCAGAGGGCAACATGTTGGGATCAACCCTCGTGAGAGCCACATTTTACCCCACATTCTGTAATCAGCTGAATGAGAACAATAACAAAGACTTGTCCTAAATCTGCACAAGGAACAAACTAGTTAGATAAACAAAGCATATCATAGGTGTGTTTGATTACTCCTTTATTGTTTTCCTAGACACTTATGGTATGTTGTTTGTTTTAATGCTTATGGACATCAAATTACACGTTTATGGATTTTTCGCACATATTTTGATCAGTGACCTTTCATTGCTCTAACAACACTCTTTTTTCAAATACAGGAAACCTAGGAGCAACGAGGAGAGCGTCAAATGGAAGCAAGGCAACCAAAAAGACTAAGATGATGCAGGACCAGGCCAACGAGATTCATCATTCCACTAGGCAATGACGGGTCCCTTTTCATTTTATGTGCAATTTCCTTTCTGTTTATCTATAAGCATATAGTCTTTTCTTCATAAGCATTAGAATAGCCAGTCCCTTGGCTTGTGAGGGACATATACACTTATGATCATCAATAAAGATTACATTTGCAATACATGTTGGTTCTCTTTCTTATTTTATGCAATTGCAAAACTGGAATAATGCAATTTGTTTTGACAATATCCTTTATGCACATTAATGAAACTTTGCAGAAAAATAGGTATCTTTTAATGTTTAAATGTAAACACAAAAGAATAAACAATAAGTTACCTAATTTTAGCTGGAAGCCAAAATTAGGTAACATTTTTGGCGACATCTGCTATATGTTTTCCTGCTAAACATCTCGACTAGTTGCCTAAAGCTTATCCATTGGGTACTGAGTCATCTAAAAGCTTACATAACTTAAAAATAGCATTGTATGTTGTTGTAACTCACTAGACCAACATGAGACACTTTGGAAACTTATTCAAAACGCACTAGAGAACAAAGCAAACTACCTAACCTCTGCAAAAAATAGCACTTAGGGAAAATAAAAAAAATGCATTCTAACTAATGTGCAGCAACACTTAGAGCAAATAAAAACTACTCTAATTTGTACAAGGTAGATCTATATCATACCTCAAAACAAAGTTTGAGGTGTATCCCATTGATTGGGATAGGCAGAGCTTCTCCATCCATTGTTGACAATTGAAAACCATTGTGCTCCTTGCACTTGGTAATGACAAATGGGCCACTCCACATGCTACCAAATTTAGTGTGCTTTCCAAGCCTGCTCTTTAACTCATCCCACTTAAGTACAACATCTCCTTCTCTGAACAC
>VDFB02047230.1:502474482-502660782 GCA_007258455.2 Sequoia sempervirens | reverse complement strand
TCGTGTAGGTTCACATGTCAGAGGCTGGAAAGGAAAAAGCATAAATGTACATTTGTTGAAGACTAAAAATCAAAGAAACTACTAATGACATTTGGTGCAGGATGTTTCTTGAAGACTTGATTTTGAAACCAATTGTCTTTTAGTATAGCAAACACTACAATTGGTGCTTAAAAAGAACAACTGTCTCCTTTCACATAGATTTAACTAGGGGGTAAATAAATCACTATTTTTTGTGCTTGTAAGATGGTAGGTATTATTCTCTCACCTTGTGCAAACTCGATGATCAGAAAGTTAGACCCATATGTCTTTGTGTTTACCCATTAAAGGGTTTGCGTTGGTGGGAAAAAATACTCACCCCAAGGGAACAACCCAAGCGGTAACAGGCTAAAGCCAAGTCCTTCTGAACCGCTATATAACTTTGTGATTGCAAGGAAAGTTTGCAATCAATGGAAAGCGGTGCGTGATAACCCTCCCCCAGTATCTTTATGATGTGAAAATCCCTTGTTCTAAGGGTTTGGAGGCCTCTTGAGGGAGTTTATCACAGTACCCCCTAATCGAATGCCCTTACTAGACACATCTTGTTTTTAGAATCCAAAATCCTATTGAGAATGTGTGTCTCAAACTCACTGGTGAAACCCTAGTTTTGTTGCTTAAACCTCTGAAAGTGATGGATCCTACGTGTACCGCTATACTGTTGGAAATTATGCCTCAAATTGCTAGCTTGTATCTCTATTCAAGTCTACATTTTCAACTGATCGCTAAAGTTCCTAAGTTTGTAACCTTGTCATAGATTTTGGAAGTTTTGTAACTTCTTGTCGCAGAGTTTGGAAGTTTCATAACTTCTTGTCACAGAGTTTGGAGGTTTCATAACCTAGTCACGAAGTTTGGAAGTTTCGTAACCTCCCGATTGACCGATCTCCTTCATTGTCGCGGAATTAGTGTTTTCGGTAACTTCATAACTTATATGCGGTGGTTATGAAGTTTGTGTTTTGTCCAACTGGGCGACAGTGGTTGTGGGGATTGGAAAATTCGTAACTTTTATGTTGTGGTTATGAAGTTAACATTTTGAGCAATGCGCCGATGGGTGTTCACTTTGGTGGGGCCATGTCGATGGTTAGCTTGACCGCGGGTCTATGAGTGAGTTGGTAATCAAAAAGGCTAACTCATGGATACCTAAAGTCTTCGGGATTTTGTTTATAAACTAATGACTATTAATATTTTGCGCTAATGTGGGATAATGTTGATAGTTGAGATTCTTAGCGGTTGAGTGAACCGAATTGGTTTGGACAGTAGATTCCTGGAAATCGAAGGGTTGAAGTGAATATAGCAAGCAGACTGTTTGGGATTGTGTGAACTTGAGAAGCCATGAGGCAATGCTAGCCGAAAGGCTAGCTGTGCGAGTGGGCTAGTGAAATGAAATGAATCTACATTGTGTGTTGTGTGAGGACATTGTAACAATGCAAAGATTATGAACAATGTTGTTGACTGTATTATCCAGATGAACAAGATGTAAACTCCTAAAGAGCATAGCTCTGAGATTGTATTGTAACTATTGTTGTTGTTGATTAATACAATTGAGCTGAGTGTTTTGGAGGGTGGGAATTTTTACCCGAAAGGGTTTTCCCCACGAAAATCTATGTTCATTTGTTTTTCTTTCATGTTGGTCAGTTCTATAATTTGAATCGGTACATAATTTTTGAATCTGGTTAAGTTTGGATGTGCTTTTATCAAAAGAGTTAATGAGGGAAATCAACTGTGCCAGTTTTCGCTTTATGGCATAGAAGTATGTGTCTTTGAGGCAATTTAATGGAATTAAAATCACCGAAGGCACTACAATTCTTAGATGTTTCATTCTAAGATGACTCGATTTTCCCTACAAATCCTTCTATTTGTTGGCACAAGGGGTCAAACCTCTAAAGTCGTCCCACATTTTCACAGTTCATTGTAGAGATGGAAAATTTCTTGAGATCCTTGTGGTCTTAGGGAATTCAGAACTTGGTATGCACATAGAAGTGAGTGACGTGGAGGGGAGCCAGTTCTACCAAGTTCCTAGGCTATCTACTTTGAATAGGCACGGCTGGAAAAATTCAAGTGGGAATCCAGCGAATATTGTCCTTTCCAACCATAGGATTGTGCTTGTTATCTTGAAATTAAAATGTTTTCACATCTAAACCAAACCAAAAACAAGTGCTTGATACTATCTACTATTTTTTCCAATTACATTTTATCAAAAACAACCAAAATTTCATCATAAACCAGCTCAAAAACATCAAAACTGTCAAAACAACATTCTGGAAAACTGCAAGTAACAAACACAGAGCCACAATTGTTACTATGAACCGCAACTGTAAGCTAGAAAACCGCAATTGTCTGCATGAACCACACTTGCTGAAAACAGAGTTGCATTTAATAACCTGAATCACAATTGTGAGACGCATTTGCTAAAAACTAAGCTGTAACTGTCTACTAAGCAAAAAAAATTGAAATTTTTGTCCAAAATCCAACCAAAACAATTTCACAATGACCTTTGACTGATAAACCAGAGACTTGCAAGATTTACCATTTCATTTTAGGCATTCCCATTAGAAATACATTGCATTATAGGTTGCATTCTTCCATCCTTTACATTGCACAAATTAGACTTTGATCCTTAGGTTGCATATAACCCTTCAGATTTTGAACATTGGGAGACCCTTGAGATTTTGGAAATTCTTGGTTACATATTCTATTTTTCATTGTCATCCTATCAAGTTTGAGTCATATTCTTGTGTACTAGTCTTGGCTCTACTTTTTCAAATTTATCCTCTTATGGTCAATGACATTTGGAATTTGTTGCCTTGGGTTCACATTAGCTTGATTTCCATCCTTTGTTCAAAATTTTAGAATTCCTTTGCATCGCCTTGCTCTCATTTAGACTCATATTTCTTAGTTCACACTTTGCACCCTTATTTCAAAAATACAAAAAAATAGCTCACTTTACCTTAGTCTTAATCCTTTTGCATCCATTAGTTTCATAATCTTTGCATCCTTATACTCCAAAAATACAAAAACATAGCTTAATTTCATTTTAACCTTAGTTGCATTATTACCTTGGTCTTCAATTAGCATCATATAGTCAATCAATATTTAGTATCCCTTAGCATTCATTATCCCCCACTCTTTGGACATTATCATCCTTGCATTAGCATCCTTGCATTTCCATATCCTAAAATCTAAAAATCCAAAAAACATAGCATAGTTTCATTGTCATCTTGCATTATCCCCCAACTTGCAAAATTCTCATATGGTTGAAACAAGGTCCCAAACCAAAAGAAAGAACATGGAGTTTTCAAGCAACCCTTTTCATGACACTACCCTTGTAACAAATTCAAATCATTGTACACCTCCAAGAGACACACCACCAAGAGACCAAACATGGGAAAACATGAGCCAAGATGAGTCCAATAGACAACTAACCCAAGAAGAGATTGAAGAAGCTTATAGTGACCCAAAAATTTTGAGCATGATTGATCAACTTGTTAATGTAGACCCTAATAGATACTTTTATGCACTAGCTAAAAAGGGAGCCAAATTACCTCAAGGTTTTGATGTATCAGCAATTGTGGAGAAAGAAACCAAAAATCCATTTACATTCGGCATATGCCCTCATCACAAAAAATGTCAAACATACCTCTTGGTACAACTACACACATGACTACCACTACTACACACATCCCAAGCATCTCAACATTTAGAAACAAGGAAGCCAACATCACTACATAAGGACAAAGTTTCACACTTGGAAGTCCCTCAAATACCATGGGAAAGGTCTTCACAAACCCTGTTTTCCAACATACCAATCAAGGTGCCATATCACAAGGTCTTATCCCTTTGATCCAAAATACAAACCAAGGTCCTAAGTCCACACCACAAAATACCAATCAAGGATCCACATCACAAGGTCCTATTCTTATGACCCAAAGTGAAAACCAAGGTCCTAAATCTACACTTCACAACACAAATCAAGGTTTCTTATTCCAATTTCAAGTTTCCCCTTCATCAAGTCAAAACCCACCAACTAAATCTAGAAGGGTTCACATTGTCTCATGAAGAACCCCAAATCAAAATGCAAATCAAGGATCAATCCCATCACTCCAAAAAACTAATCAAGGGGCTCTTCCATCATTCCAAAATCCTACCCAAGGAACCTTTACTTCATTTCAAAATACCGACCAAGGACTTACACCTTCAAATTCCAATCAAGGGTCCCTTCCCTCATTCCAAACTTCACTCAAGGATCTACACCTACATGTCAAAGTATCAACCAAGGACCTACACCTTCACTTCAAAATTTCAATCAAGGGACCATTCCTTCATTTCAAAACATCAACCAAGGGAACATTCCTTCATATCAAAACATCAATCAAGGGCCTACACCTTCATATAAAAACCTTCACCAAGGATCCACATACTCACTTGCAAATCAAGGACTGAATTTTCAAAACCAAAACATGAATCAAGGATCCACACCTCAATTCCAAAACATGATACCAAATTCCAACATGGCCTTTGACCTAAACCTAAATGCCAACTTCATTCCAAATCCAAGCAACACACATCCATATGGCAACCAAGGCCCTATGTCCCAAAGCATCAATCCTAATTCAAATCCAACATATGACCTTAACACCAACATCATGGCACCTAATCAAAGAAATGCAACACCATCTCTTGCAAACCTTTTGATACAACATATATAGTCCCTTAAACAACATATGAAAAGCATACAATTGGGAACCAACAAGAAGACCTATTTTGTGGAGGAACTGTGCCCCTTTCCATTTGATCAAAACTTATGCATGCCACCCTTTCCCCCGCATTTCACAACACCACCTTTGCCTAAGTATAAGGGGATAGGGGATCCAATTGAACACATTCGAGAATTTAACACATCATGTATGGAAGTCTCATATGACCCTACCTATGTCATGAGATTATTCCCATGAAGAGTCATAGGAGCAGCCTTAGATTAGTTTGCACACCTTCCACCAGGAATCAAAACATGGGGTGAACTAGCCAAAAAATTCATCAATAACTTTGCCTTCAACATTAAAAATGATGTCACACTTGCAACATTGAGCACAACCAAACAAGAAGATGGTGAATCACTTACCTCATTCTACCAGAGATGGCAGGGCTTGGCTAGCAAGTTCTCTTGTCACATTCCTGAAAGACAACTTGTCACCATGTTTGTAGAAAACCTTAATGGAGAATTGATGAGTCGAATTCAAATCCAATGTTGCACAACTTTTGAGGAGATTCTTGAGAAAGGCGTCCTTATTAAAAAGGGTCTTATTGCAAAAGGGTTATTTAAAGTCAACAAAGAAAATCCAAAACCTAACAATGACAAGAGAAAATACTGGTCCCAAAACAAAAATGTCACAAATGATGGAGTTGTTGATGCCAAACTAATAACCAAAGTTCAAATCATTCAGCTTAAAGGTCCTTCTTTGTCAAACCCATCCAATACACCAAACACACAAACACAAGGTCAAAACCAAATGCTAAACACAATCCAAAGTAATCAACAACACAGAGGTCCTCCCCATGCCAAGAGAACATACACCCCTTTGGGTGAACCCATCGAATCAATTCTCAAACAAATTTTGCAATCCAATGTCATCATACTAATAGACACTAAAAACTATGAGCCTTCATTGATCAAACCTAAGTGGTGGAAAGAAGATGAATACTATGAATACCACCATTTGAAAGGACACAAAAATCCTAGATGTTGGACACTCAAGAACATTATTCAAGACCTTATTGAAGATGGAACCATTTCAATTGATAATTCACAAGCCAAGATGAATGTTAGTCACACCATATTCAAAACACCCCTACAAGACCATGATAAAGGAAAAGCCTCCAGTTCAAGAAACAACAATAATGCCAATTATGCTATTGTCAAACATGATTACAACACTATCATCCTTAATGTGAGACCCTTTGATGATCGCATTGCCACTATCACTATAAACAAGCCAAAATCATATTGTGTTGTCACCACCCGCATAACCAAGATAACTATATTCCAAGTCCTTCCATAAATCCTCAACCAAAGGGTCAGTATAACCTCCTAGAGTAGCTAGGGAAAACTCCCGTACAAATTTCTATCTTGGAGCTCCTTCGCATCTAACCACAACATAGAGCCATCCTTGAAAAGGCATTACAAGAAGCATACATACCTGCAAACCTAGATGTCAATGAATTTCAGGCCATGGTTGGATACTTAGCTACGCCACACCATGTCACCTTCTCTGAACAAGACTTCTCCACACCAAAACCCGATCATAATGACCCTCTATGCCTTGAAGTATGCTTTAATAAACACAATATCAGACAATTCCTAGTAGACGGTGGAGAAAGTCTAAAAATTTGTTCACTAAAATTAGTGAAAGCATTGGGATACTCTGAGAATTGTATTGACCAAACTAAGAAAATTGTGGTCAAAGCTTATGACGATGTTGAACGTTCTTCTGAAGGCGTAATTTCACTTCCTATGAGAGTTGGCCCAAAAATACATGACACAATATTTCACGTCTTGGATCTAGATTTACATTACAATCTCTTCCTTGGCCACCCATGGATCCATGCCATGAGGGCTATTCCTTCCACTTACCATCAATGCCTCAATTTTTTGCACAATGGCACTAAAATCACTATTCCAGGTGACCCTAATCCTTTTCAATATTGTTTCAACCTCAAAGGAACCATTGAGCATCAAGTACCCATCAATTGAGAGGCATCACCTTCCACTTCATCTACCACTCCATCTCACTACATTGATCCATCTGACCTCATTAAATCATCCACTTCATTCATCGCACCATCAAACCCTAAGGTCTAAGTCCATGATATAGGATGTGGAGAATATTGTATGGATAATTTACCAACAAAATCCAATGTTTATGTCAAGATAGTTGTAGAAGGAACACAAAAAGATGGCCTTGCTTGGAGTGAAATCTTTTGGGATCCTAATGATATATCTGCATTTTCCCTATTTGCTTCCACTCAATATTTTCATGATAGCCCCATGATTGACCAAGATATCTATGATAACCCATCCTTTGATCATGACTTCACTGAGGATATCCAACCATCATCCTTCCATCCCACCTACCCTAGGCTAGGATATGCATTTTCTACTATCGCCACTACTAAGCTATCTTTCCAATTCATTAAGTACATGCAAGCCTCCTTTGATGCTAACAGTACCAAAAAGGATAGTACCAAAGACTCCATTAGGTACATTGCCACTCCTTCTCATTTACCAAACATTCTCATCACTCCATTCATTTCACCTATATCACTCACATCCATCTGCATCATATACATGGATCAACAAGTCAGATCTCAAGAAAAGAAGAAGGATAAAGCTCAAGAATTAAAGTTGAAAGTTCCTTTTACAAATGGAGATCTAGAATCCAAAGAAAGAACAATCAAGAAAAGTCCTTTAGCCAAATTCAAAAACTATTAGATGATTCAAAGATACAAATAAAAGTCAAGACTGAAAGCAAAATTATGCCTCTTCATCAAAAATAACTGGGGGCATCTATTAGAAGAATGAAAGTAAGAAAGAATTGATCTCCAACTATGCCTCTCCATAAAAATAACTAGGGGCATCCATCAAAGCAGAATCTGAAAAGAAGAGCTTGTTAATCCCATGTCTCCACCATCACTTTCACTCATTCCATACATCCCATTTCATCCACCTATACTCATAGACCCGTCATATCTTTCCACTTCCATTGGTAATGTTTTTCAATGTACCTTTGATGACGACCCCTTCATGTACTTTAGTTCATTGGTCACGCAAACTCCTTTTCATCTAAAACTTGATGGCCCACGTAGTGTGCATATTAGGGATCATATCATAGCTTCTTCCATCTGCCACATCTATCATCCTTCATATTTTCCACTTGCACTTCTCATCCAAATCAAGTCCTTTCATCCAACATGGTCATCCCAACAGAATCAAGGCATTGTCACAACATCATATGGGTCAGGTGCTTATCAGCTTTCTACTCCTGAAGGAGAGTCGTTGTCTGAACCTATCAATAGCATGCACCTCTGCAAGTATTACACTTTATTATTAGAGCATCCCTTTAAAAAGTTAAAAATACAAAAAAATGGTCACCCTGATGAAAACTTGGCAAACAGGCATCTTGGTGACAACAAAAAAATGGAAAAAAAAATTAGCAAAGAGAAATAATTCATCCAAAAGTGAAAACCACTTCGGTGGTGCTTTGGATAAGTACCATGGTGAAAACCTGGCAAACAGGGGCCATGTGTAGTCAGTTAATGCTCCTCCATCTACTGTCACTCTATCTAGTCCGTTATCCTTTCCACCCATCCATTGACACATGTCACTCATTCATAGTAAACTTAATTATCCTTCCATGGCCTAGAAACCACCAACATCTACTATCCTGATCATCCCTCGTATTCACCACTATCCCTTGCACATAATAAGTTAGTCCTACACCTGGTTGGGGGAAATTCCTTGACTCACATCTTTATGGGAAGATAACACATGGTATCAACCTCATAAAACATCAAAAATCCAAAAAAAATACAAAACTTCAAAAATCCAAAAAAATTAGGAACCATCAAAATCCAAAAAAATCAGAAACCATCAAAATCCAAAAAAATCATAAAACATCAAAAATCTAAAAAAACCAGAAAACTTCAAAATCCAAAAAAATCAGAAAAACCATCAAAATAAAAAAATAAAAAAACATCAAAAATCCCAAAAACAAAGTCTGAGTCTGAGTCAGTCTTTATTAGAGTGGTCGAACTACGTTGTATCTGCGTGTTTGCTACGTAGGAAAGGCTCATCTTAAATGGGCCCCCAAGACATTAAATCAATCATTTTAGGTTTGTTCAAATAAAATCATGACTCGGTCTTTTTTCAAATAAGGAAAATCCAATTTGTGTCAAACTACGAGGTTTCTATGTGTATAACGTAGGCAAGGCCATCAATCAATGAGCCCCTGAGGCCACCTAGGTCAGTCCTTTATGGTTCGTTGAGTCTAGTCATGTCCTTGATCTGCAAGTAATCATCATTCAACCAAATCATGAATCAATAGACAAACATGACCAATAGAATCCTTCAATCAATCAATCCTCTTATCGTCAACCAATCTATCGGATTATCAATCTTAGCGAAATGGGGGGCATTATGTCATTTGTCTCATTTGGTCCTATCTCGTCTTTTATCAGGATGTGTCCTTCTTGAGATTAGACTTTGTCAATTTGGTCATTCACCTTAAGTAGGATATGTCTTTCTTGTAGATAGGTGCCTTGTCAACACTTATCACTTGGTCAACTTTATCAGATGTGTCTCTTTCCCTAAAACATGATGTGTCCTTCCTATCGTTGGGTATCGTCACATCACTTGGTCATATCAATCAATCTTTGTCAAATAAACAATCAATCTTGTCTTCTTGGTCAATCATTCTTGCCTTAATCAGGATGTGTCCTTCTTGAAGCTAGGTGTAGTCAATCAAATCAATTTATCAACCCTTTTCAACTTATCAATCAAACTCAATCAACTTGGTCAACCTAATTAGTTAATCAAACAATCTTATCATTGGCAAACACTATCTTGGAAAACACTTTATTGGTCTAGATTTGTCTTATCTATTCAATTGGTTTTGGGTCATGTTACTAGTCTCCTCGAGGATGTCCTATCAATGGATTTAGAGGGACAATGATGGATCATGTCCTCTTTTCTTTGTTTGTTTTATGTGGTTTTTCTTTGCAAAAAGACTAGTACAATTGGGTCCTTAGTATGAGCTAGGGAATTCCTTGTCTTTTTGATTGCTTGTCTCTCCCAAATGGTCACCTTGCACACCTTGGCTTATGTCATACCATGGTGTTTGTGGTCCATTTGTGACATTTTTGGTGCCCAATGATGATAAATATAAAAATGTAAGCATGAAAGTTGGTTCCCTTATCATTCTCCGTCTAACTTTCCATTTCCATTTTCTTTTTCCTTTTCCACGCTAACATCCATCTTCTCCATGCTAACATTTCTTTTATCCTTCATTCTCTAGTCTTGTCATCCATTTTGAGAGCACATTCATGTTTTTTGAACCCGCTCGTCCTCACGAGGGGGCCTACCATAACCCTCCTAGTCATCCTTCCTCATTCTTGTCACTGGAACACGCTGGGGCATGATCTGAACCTGAGTTTCATTTTCAAAATGAATTGGAAATTGCCATTACTAGATAGTCTTTGGAAGCTATTTTCAAGTTGGTCAGAGCTTTATAGAAACTCCTTTTTTGCAATAATTTGGAGTGTAATTCCAGCGTCAGTTGTTTGGGCTTTATGGTGGGCAAGAAATAGATGTATCTTCATAAAAGAAAAACGTGATTTTAATCAAGTCTTAATCACTTTAGAGCAATCTACTTTAGAAACAGTAAATGGTTATGTGTATAAATCAAAACGTATTGGATTCATTTTTTTCTAATTGGAACTCAAAGTTAATGATAGTTTGGCCTCTTCTCACTTTTCCTTTCAAATGAAGTTTGCATTAGTTAGCACAAAAAGTTGATAGAGCAAAGAGAAGTTGGAAGCCACCACCAATGGGTCTTTTTAAGATGAATTTTGATGGAGCTTCCAAGGGAAATCCAGGCTCTTCTAGAGCAGGGGTTATCATTAGAAATTATAAGGGTATGGTATTGTGTGAAAAATATTTTAAGTTATAAATTGGATCCAACAATGCAGCAGAGGCACAAGCCTTATTGCAAGGCTTAAAATTAGTAGTTAGATTTAAGCTCACAAAGATTCAAATAGAAGGAGATTCTTTGATTTGCTTAAATGCATGCCATGAGTGTAAGTTTGTAAATTGGAAACTGGGGTATATAATAAAATAGATTTGGTCATTACTAGATAAGTTAGGCTATCACCAACTCCTTCACACCTATAGAGAAGGCAACATAATGGCAGATTTTTTTGGCCAATGTAGGTTGTGATCAAACTAAAGATGAAGTTATTCATGTTGTTAGCCCACAGAATCTCCATCTTAAGCTAGCAAAAATTTTGTTAAGTGAAGGAGGTATACTAGGAGTATAAAAAAAATTATGCAATTTCCTTTGTTTTTATTGAAAATCTGAGTAGTGAGTAGTAAGTGGAAGGATACCATTGAAGTGTATGTGGTGGGATAAATATGCAGTAGTGTTTGCAAATGAAAAGAACATAAATACTATATTTGTCGAGGTATGTGAAGGAAATTATGTAAATGTAGCTTAATAGAAAATCAAAGTTGATTCAACATTTAAAAATCATGACTTTTGAGCTTTGAAACTTGGACAACATGGAGGATTGCGTATCAAGAAGTTTGGGTAAATGAAAATTATTCCAAATGGAGGTTTTAAGTATGCAGCAGTGTTGGCAAGTGAAACTTGGCCACCAGAGATGTTGACATATGCGGTAGTGAGGGAAATTTTAGGGTATTAGTGGGCTAAAGAAAAATAAACATCAAATGTAGTGGTTGTTGCAGGAATGAATGTGCGAGACAAAAGCAATCTGTACTTCAAAGTTGGATGTGCATCTCGTCACATTACTTCTAGGTGGCCTGTGACAATTCAAGTCCATTGTAATCTATTTATGACATGCTTTCGTGACTAATCCAAGTACAGATCTACAGGGATACCAATCACAAGTGGAAAATTTGTTGTGCAAATCACATGTTAGATTAGGGTGTCATCGGCTAATATGGATATCTAACATTCTGATCAATTGATTAAGCCCTAAAGGAATACTTTGTACAAGAAAGTGCTCTTACCTACTGATGTCATTTACAAGTTCGTGTGACATAATGGTGAGAGTACAGGTGCATTGCAATATATCTATGTAAGGAGTACTAGAGTATCTCTTCGCATGAAAAGTTTTATCTTGGAGTTGGTCTAAGGCAAGATTCGCATGAAGCTTGTCAGCAAAGTAATTATTTTTACTAATGTGTGTTGTTTTGTAGGTACTAATTGATTTGTTCCTTGTACAGTTCAAGTAACATCACATGTGTGAAGTATATTAGTGATGTGTGAGTTTATCAGTGCTCTGTGCATCAACTAATGTAATTTTGTGGAGATTCCCGACTACATTTGGGGATACATATTATTTTTATAATCCATATTGCTAAATTTTGTTAGCAGTGTCTAAGTTTACACATCCTCTACTCCCTGTCCTCCAAGATTTTTCATTCATGATTAAGAAATGTGATATCATCTTCATTGCATGTGAAATAGGATTACCAGATATGTGAAAGGAAAAGGACAACTAATTCATCATGTTAAAGGCGCCACCTTCATATCACTTGTGTGAGAATATATAGTATCTGTAACTTTCAATTTATACATAATCATCTGTTGTTTGGTAAAGAGTTTTAACGGCTTCCTTTGGTGTCGAGTTTTGGCATCATCGGGAGTATTCTAATAGCAGAGAGTTGAGGGTGGCGTCACGAGTTTGCAAAGGTTGTAAAAGAATGCAGATGGAATTCTACCCTCGTAATTACAGAGTGTTCATTCTTGTGTACGAGTGGGAGCTTCCTTTCACAGAAGCAATTGAAGATGTAGAGTTCCAATTGGTGTTTAAGGACCATTATTCAACGTCTAAAAGAAGTATCAAAAGGGTAATTGGTGCTGAAATCATGGAACTGGAGGCAAGGTGCTTGATCTTCCTGTCCCAACTTCTGTCGATTTTCATTTCAAACATGTCGGACTTGATTTAGTGTGTCAGGTCAGTTGAATTTATCACAAATAAAGTTGTGAAAGAAGAATATTTACAGAATGGCATTTTGTTAAAGGCATTTTAGGGTTATGCTTTATGGAAGAGTCAGGGGTATGTGGGTGGATTGTTTCCTAGGAATTTTCTATTACATAGAACTACCTTCCCTTCTTTGTACATTGCAATCAATAAGACTTTGGCACAACAAAACTCAAGTCATTTGTAAGCAGTTCTTAACAAGTTTGTAGGGGAGATTGACTTTGAGCTAGCAGAAAGAGTAAGAGTTAGGGTGCATGCTATCATGGCGTTGCTTACTCATGATCATGATCCTCTAGCTCCAGCTCCCGTTCCACCAATGGTTACAAATGAAAATAGTGGTCCAGATCATTTGATGGTTTCACGAAATGTCTTGGGAATTAATCTTAATGCTATGCCTCTTGTTCAATCTGGAGTGGGTAATTTGACCGAACAACAAGATGAAAATGAGGTACAAGTAGAGCAGATGGAGGAATAAAAAGATCATATTTTAAGGTGGTTTTTGGGTGGCTCTAAGTATAATGCATATGATAATCTTTCATAATATTTACATTATATGTTGTTAATGTAATACTCTGAAAGTGTTGGGTTAAAGGTATAATTACAGTATAAAATACTGTAACATTTTTGGGTTTTAGGCCTAGAATTGATATTCTAAAAGAATACTTTGTAATGGGGATGATATGAGGGGTTTTATGGCTATTGAGAACCAAGAAATTGAGATTTTGTAAAGGGGTAGTTATCATGGGATGGAAAATATCAGCTATTGTATTTTGTTCATATTAATATTAATATCAATATATATAGGCATAAATCCTTTTGACGAAAATAAAAAATATTTAGTTCATAAGTTAACCCTATGTTAAAAACCCTTTATTTATATGATCTTTTTGTTGGTTTCAAATGTTATGTTCATGACTTTCCATTTAGTTTCTCTACTCTAATCAAGGTAGATTTATTGTACATAGATAGAAATGTTTCATTTATATCTTGGATATGTAGTTTACCCATGCCTCTCAGTTGTGTTCAATTTCATGGCCTTGAATTCATTAGTTTAATTTTTTATGTGATTAAAGTCTTATTCTACCATTGAGCATTCTAATGTAGCTCCCTATATTTTTTAATTTTAGTAGGAAGAACATGTGTCACCATTTATAAGAAATGAATTAACAATTAGTGTATATCTTACCTTATTCATTCAATCCCCATCCCTTGATCTCCATGATTTTTTCCCACTATTAGATTAGGCTACAAATGAGTGAGATTTACTTTATATGAGTGTACTCTATTTTTATAGTGACTTGATACACCTAGCCAACTATTATTATATCATTTCCCATAGTGAACAAGTGTGACTAGAAGCCATTTCTCAACACCTAAAGTACTATACTTCCTTGGTATTTATTGTCCTTGTAAATGGTCTAATTTGGCCTCTAGTAGTGATGTTTGAGCCTACTATGTGCCATTATTCTAAATCATAATTAACTTATAAGTATTGGTTTATTATCAAGTAATCCAAGGAATTCATTATTAATTTTTTTAAAATTGAGTAGATATGAACCCAATAAAATTATTTTTTGATGTCTTAATGAGATAATTTAATCATATAACAAGATAATTTAGCCAAGTTCTTAACTAAATTAACATTGAGAATTAAAAAACATGTTATATTTTAATAGGCTAAACAATAAAAAAAACATTATTAAACCTCACTAAACTCTACATAGCATTGAGCCCCTAGCCATCTAACCTCAATGGATTTTCTTAGACCATTCAATATTGTCCCACTTTAATAATAAAGGTCCATTAAGAGACTACACATCTAGGATATTTTTAATCCACTTAAAATATTGGGTCACTATATTATTAGTTAAACCTTGACAAATGGATGCCTATGTGAACCCATATTATTAGATGATACAACCAAATAATTCCATATTTTCATTGACAACACATTCAAATTAGACCCATCTAACTCATTTAAGTATTGAATTAATATATATATATTTGAGTTTGATGTGTTCGGACTATGGTAAAATAGTAGAACACATATATTATCTCTTTATCTTTCCTACCAACCTATTTTAAAGTCATAAGGATATTTTAAAGAAGCTACACATGGTGCAATTTTGTTTTCTCATAGAAAAATGGTAAGACAACTATCACATGATTTACCTAAATGTCTATTTTGGTTGGTCCATTAATCTTAAGTATGAGGATACTCCATCATCATCTTAATGTTTATACATTAACAATTATGAGACCATCACCTACCTATTATGTTATATGGTGTCTTTTCATGAATAAAAAGTGTAGTCTTTAGGATTTCCATATATTCCACTTTGTGCAATGGTTTCCTCTTGTAAAGTTTCCACATGACTAAGTGTTTAGTTAACTTTGATAGCTTGTCCCTAGTATAATATTAATATGTGGTCCATTTTGAAAAAAAAATCCTATTTGAAAGAATAATAAAGACCTTCATAAACCTAACCATAAATTCTTGAACCCTTGGATGCCAAGATCGATTTACACAATAGGTATATCATAATTCAAGGCCCATACTTTGATTTTGAGTAAGAATTTATAAAAAACGATTGAACAATGAGAATATTTATAGAACAAATATTTGATATTTTTAATTGAACGAAAGAGATATTATCAATTGATTTCATTAAGTGGCATGTTTTATATTGAATCTATATTTAGATGTACACATGCTCGGTTTAATATTTTCAACAAAATTTTGAATTTTATTTTATTTATTTGTATGTGGGATTTTATATGATAATGAAATTATCTCATACTCTTGCACTTGAGATGGATGTACCTAAATTCCACAACTATGATTTGTTTGGTGTTGATTTAGAATTTTCCAAGAGTAGTGCATAGGTGAGTCATTTGGAGATTAGTAAGACCAAATGTTGAATATTATTTAGTGGAAAACAAAAACCAGGATCTATAAAATTAAATTCATTGATATTACTTTTAATAATTTTACTCCTCTTAAAATTTATTCTAGATCCTTTTTAAAATTAAAATATTGAGTTGATGGGATCTCTACAAGGCTCTTTTGGAGAACTTTTTGAAGATTGTAAGAGATTTTAATCACCAATTTGTTGATTTTTTATATGGAATTTTAGAAGTATATAAATATTGAGAACAAAACCTATTTTTTAGAAGGTAGTTTTGATATCTTAGTTATGCTCTCTCATAACCTTTCACTCATTTAGATACCAAGTACAAGAAGCCTATTATCATGGAGTACAACTCACAAAATAACCTTTGTGATTAAAACATTAATTTCTTCAAATATTTCACAAAATTTAGAATTTATATCATATTATTTAATATAGGAAAAGGAAGAAAGGAGTCTAAGTCTCTAGTGTCTTCTAAAGTTGAGAATATAATAGAATAATTTAAGGAATAAATGAAAATATTTATGTAAAAAAGGATAATGAGGATATTATAAAAGGAGTCATAAAATCTCTCTTTCAAGATGAGGTAATATAGAATAATATGGAGAAACATGAAATGAAAAAAGAAGCAATAATGAAGGGAAGATAGATCCAAACGACTAGAAAAAAGGGAAAGAAGAAAAAAATTCCTAAATGATTTGACAAATTATATATAAATTAGAGGTCTCATACCATCCCATTGTAATTTAAATGAAGATAAACTACTTTAGATAGAATAAAAGGAAACTTGAATCCCTTGATAGAAATTACATCATGTGATCCCTCTATAATAATAAGAAGAATATTGATTTCTTGATTTTGGAGGAAACCAAAGCTATTGGACTTAAAATTAAGAATATTTACAAAATTGTTTGGAATAATTCTAAGTTTTACTCTTAAAAACATGAAAAGAGTAGAGGGTATACTATTATTCTAACGAATAAAAAGTTGAACCCCTACATTATTGACTTTGATTGTCTGTATTCCCTCTATTATATGACCTAGAAAATAATTGTGAGACCTAGAAAATAATTGTGAGATCAAATAACAAACAAAAAACTAATCAATTCACAGTCAAATTCAAAAGAAATCACACCAATTAAGTATAAGGAAAAATAAAATGAAATTGATACTATAAACCTATGTGATTTCCTTGCTAAGCTTCATTGTTCTGATCTTTGCACCTTGGAGAAAAGTGTATTGATGATTGCTCTCAAAATTTTAGCACAAGCACTTGGATATAATATTTGTATAGATTTATTTCAAGAATGAGAGAGGAATACTAGATGATAGGATGGTTCAATTTATAGATTTTTGGTGATATCGATCAACGGTCAGGATTTGATGAAAGATTGAGAAAATAAATGGCATAAAATGGTTGAGATGATTTCAGATAATTGGTTGACCTCTTGATTGTAGCTAATTGATTGTATGGGTTAGTTAAGAGAATTGATTTAAGAGATAGGTGGGAATTATGGTTAGTGGACAAAATGAATTGAGGAGTGAACTTAAAGTGAGTGGGAGTCAATTGGTGAGGTGGAAGTGCCTAGGTAATTAATAATAAATTAATTACTAATTATATGTGCAAAATAATTAATTTTATTTATTTTTGGGAGAATAATTATACAAGAATAAATGAATAAATTAAATAATTAAAAATAATTATTTAATTCAAGAAGTGAAAGGATGGGAATTAACTAAATAATAACAAATTATTTAATTAATTGAGAAAAGAGGAATAACTAGTGAATTAATTAAATAATTAGAATTATTCAATTAACATAGAGAAATAAATAATTATGTAATGAATTAATTAAATAATTCAAAAACTATTTAATGAATAGTGGAAATGGAGGGAAAATTTAAAATTTGAATAATTAAATAGTTATTTAACTATTGAAGATGATGTTAGATTAATTAAATAATAAAATTATTTAATTATTATTGAAAGAATGATCAGTGTGATGTTATGAAAGAAAATGTTAGCCAATTTTAAGTGTACATTTTTCCCCTCTTTGAGAAAATATGTTTTTATGACATTTTTCAAAGAAAAGTATGAAAATTTGGTGGCATGCCCTAGTTTTTCGTCGGTGAGTAAAAATGGAGGTGAGATGCCCCCTCAGGAGTTTGATAGAAGAAAAAATTAAAAATTTAAAAATTGTGAAAATTAGGTAATTTTGTGGAAAATATGGAAGAAATAGTTAAATTAGTAAAATAAGATGAAGATATGGTAGACGAAATGGTGTAGGGGCACCTAAAGTTCCATTTTTGCTTTAATTTTGTATTTTTGGGATTTTTAGGTGATTAATGGGTTCGATGGGTTAATAAGGTCATTTATGACCATTTTTAATGTATTTAATCCATTTTTGGTGAGTTATGAGGCGTGGGTTTAAAAGTTGCCAAAATTGCTCAAAATTGTCAAAATTGTTAAAAATGGCTATGCAACTTTTGGGAAAGTGGCATAAAATCAAGGAAACATTGAAACCAAGTTGGGAAACATTTGCAACTGATGGAAAAGGCATGTATAAGGTTTGCATGGTCGAATGCAAGAAGAAGGATTTTATTTGGTGTTTTGATGAATACAAACAAGCTTTTTCTTGTGTTTTCTGAACGTTACAATCATTTTCTGCTATTTAGTATGGCCTGTACAGAATAGATGAGGGTATAAAATCAATTGGATCTTGTGGATATGTGAATCTACTAATTATTTTTTTGTGGCATTATATTTCATTGCATATTTTGAAAGTTATTGAGTTTTTTTCTAAAAATAAGTTAAAACCCTAACTAGGGCAGTTAGTGAGCAATAAAATGCCATATCTTTTGTTTCCACCATATAAAAATGGTAAAAAACTTGTGTAAAATTATTTTTAACATGGTGAATGTCCATGCAATTTTTTGGGTTCTGGGTTGCACGTGTGAGGAAGATATCTTAACCAGTTCACTAAAAGTTTGCATAAAAACAGTGAAAAAACCCTCTTCATGATGTTGATTGTTCAATGCATTGCTTGGATTCATAAAGTTTTGGTTGGTAAACATTTTGTATTGTCTTAAAGGTCTATGTAGACCATTAGCTACAAATTTTTAACCTCCCTTTGATTTGGTTGAATGTTTGTGTTGAAAATATGCTTGGGGCAACAATTTACAGTTTGTTGGAATCCCTCTGAATACTGTCAAGTTTGTTGAGCTCTGTCTTTCAAAAGAAAGATTGGTGTGTTTTTTTTAGAGAAGGAATGGATAGTGTGTATGAAGGTCTTTGAGACCTACTCAAATATTTTTTGAGCTTTCTTGACAATTATTTGACAAAATGTGATGAATGTCCTATTAGGACTATGTTTGACAGTGTTGGGGCAGCAATTGAATATTGAAAAAATCCAAGTCTAGAAGTGTTGTTTGTGCATATTATTTGTTGGGAAGGGATCTTAGAAGGTCCTACAAACCTAGTAAAGGTATTGGATATCAATTTTGGCACTTGTATGACAAAATTTCATGACTGTCCCAAGTAGTTTGCATGAGACATTAGAGCCCTAAAACTGTGACCAGTCAAGTGTGAACCTTTTTGGTGTATGTAGACATTAAAACCTCCTTGAAAGCACTTGTATGAAAGGTGTAAGGGATTCTTTGGTGTTTTCCTTCCTATGAGTACCTTAAATACCAAGTCATCTATTGTGACAAGGTGTACTAAGAAGCCCCTTATGTTGCTTCCTATGAAGTCCTTAAGGGAAATTCAACTACTGGGGGTGTGGGATGGAGAACCAGGGGTGGAAGGAAATAACCTCTACTCACCCTAGCCTAACTTCTATATCTGGTGATAGGATGGCTGGAGGAGGTGAAAAGGAGGGTGGGGGGCCTGAACTGAACACCGGGGGTGAGGACAGGACCTAGCTAATCTATGTAGTTGCCCATATGGGGAGTACCTATCTGGATGCATGCTTTCATTTTCTCTGGTCCCGTGGGGGTCCCATAGAATAGTAGGGGCGCTTAATTGTGCAATCCCATTTCAACTAATATATCGTAACCGGGGGTGAAGCAACTATCCAGCCAAACCCAGCTTCATTCAACTATCCCCCATGGTACCAGCTTCATTAAACTATCCCGTTCAGCCCAGGTTTGAAGGCCGAGTGAGAGTTAAAGAAAGTCAATGAACTAGTCAAAAGGGAGTCCAATATCCGGAGTTCGTTACTGCAAGTGACCCATCACTGCCCATCACTGAGAAGTAGCAAGCTAATACCTCACATTCTACTAGAGCCCAACCCGTATCCTAACATATACAGATGGAAGTGCCTAACCCTGGAGGGCCTCAAGTAATGCGAGAAGGGTGAGGGAAAGCCTTGCTTTGTTTAGCTACCGATGAGAAATTCGAAGCAGTTGAACTGGTGAAAGATGGGCTAGCTGCTATAGTGGAGTTTAGGACTGCCGGGTTCTGCTCTCCATCCTGAACTGCGATGTTTTATAGGGTCGAGGCACCTTCCTTTCAACCATCCAGCTTGTAATTCTCGCTCACCGGAACTAATAAACTTGAGAAGATCCTTGTTCTCGAACAACCGTGATGTGAGGATGAGCTTCCGACGCCCCTCCAATTCTATGGGCTTCATTCTTTCCATCGGTTAGGATTCTCTCCATCTCCCTCTGATAGCTCAAAATTGTATCCCAGCATGCATGCATGCAGGGTGGGGTGGGGAAGTGGGTGAGTCTTACCTCATTTTATCGAGATGGAGATCTCCCCTACTATCTAAAGGGGCCCGGGTGGGGTGGGGGAGAGAAGGGTCAAGTGAAGAACTATCCCGACCTCGGTCCAGCTCCCAACAACTATAGAGTAGAGGGCATTTTCCAAGTTGAACTTTGCCCACCCTGTTGGGGGGGAGGGTAATTCTAGTTGGGATTGCATGATATAAGGCAACCTCCACCCTGCTAGGGGGGAGGGTAATTCTAGTTGGGATTTCGATGCCGACAAATCCTATCACTTCTCTATCCCGCCTACACCCCAACCCCACCGACCAAAGGCGAGTATGGCCCATATAATTTTAGGGCAGTGGGTTACTTAGGTTGGGAGGACAGGCTCGTTAGGCTAACAAACTGTCTTTCCTCCCATCCAATTAGTTGTATGGGTCCCTGCCTCCCAACTATTTGAATTGCCATCCCTCACCCCCGGTAATGAACTAGTCTACTCGGTAGTCCCTTAGAATGGTAGGGGATATCCTTCGAGAAAGAGGGAGTGAATGAAGGACTACCAAGGGACCTAACTAATTACCGGGTTAGCCTACTACCTTCCTTCCAGTTGCCCATAGAATTTTAGGACAACTATAATAAGGGTAGTGGGCCCCTTACTATTCTAAGGGACTACCGAGTTAGCTATGGCCCCAACCTCAGCTACTATCTTCCGTAAGGTCATTACCATGGGTGAAGTTATCCATCCCCCACCCCCGGATGGAAGTGAGGGATGGACAAAGCTGCCTATTAGTTGAGGGTGGCTAACGACAAGATAGAGAATTGTATACCGAGGGTGCCCCTTAGAATAGTAGGGAGGACCGAGGGTGCCCCGTAGAATAGTAGGGAGGACCGGTTGAACAATCCAATGAAGCCCCCTACTATTCTAACGGTAGCAGGCTGATCCATAGAAAACTATAGAGGGTGGGTGGGGGAGAAGTAACCGGATAGAAACTTTATTGCTTGGGGGTGAGAAAGGTAGTTGAATTCCACTTCCAAACTATAGTTCCCACCTGGGTGGGGGGTTAAGTTCTCTGGATCCTCCGGTTAGCAAAGAGAAAGCATGGGCCAAACATCTAGTACGTCACATGACTACTATATTGGGTAGGAGTGAACAAAGGATGGTAACAGTAGACTAATCGTACCTTCCCACCTGCCTACACCCCCGGTTGGGCTTCACCCCCTGTGGTAGGACTGGTTTTCTACCTCCCTAACTAGTCTACTCCCTACCTCCTTGATCTCCCTGCCTTGTTGATCTCCCTACGGGAGGGAACTATCTCCCACCCACCCCCCCATATAGTTAACTCGTTAATTCAGTATGGGTCCCTGAGGAGCTACCTCCTAGCCATCATAACTTTCTAGCGGTGAGAACCGGGTGAGACTATTTTTTATCGAGAACATTCCCTACCCCCCCCCCATTATAGTTATAGTAGGGTGAATGGGTTCATCGAAGGGGTGGGTGAGGGGAGATCAGAGGGGGCCTCCCACCCACCCCTTGGACCCACCTATTCATCTCATGGTCGGTGGGGTTTGTGGGGGTGTAAAGGGTGGCAATGAAGTAGATGTTGTTGGGATGGTCCTTCCGACCTTCCTTCCTAATTGTATACTATTCTAGTTAGGCCTCCCTGGTAATGAACTAGTCTACTCCCTCGGTAATTAGTTGCCTTCCTCCCTTCACCCCCGGTAGGATGGGAGGACAAGCTTCCCTTCAACTCTCTTCCCTTCCCTTCAACGGAGGACAATAAACTACATGCTATAGTTGGGGGTGAAGGATGGAGCAGGAAAGAAAGAAACTATAGCCGGAGGAAAGAAAGAGCCTATCCTCACCCCCACAAACCCCACCGACCATGAGACGAATAGGTCGGTCCAACCCCACCATCCCATTCGCCCTACTATAACTATAATGGGGGGGGCAGGATGGACAAGGCCAATCCAACTTCTCTATAGAGAGGTTCATCAGGAAAGAAAGAATGTTAGGCCAATCCAGTATAGCATGTTACGTATATAATCTCCAGCCCTCACCAAAAATGCTTCAACATTCTCGATTCTCTACGTAACATCAGATAACTAGTTGTTAACTTGTTACTTCCTTCCGGCAAGGATGGATGGCTAATAAACTAGGATGGATACTTTCTTGAACTCCCTTCCTTCCTCCCTGCTTTTATCGATTGGCCGGTGCGCTGCTTGTTGCCTTCCTCCCTAAACTCCTGATGGATAACTGGAGCCCAACAAATAGATATTTCCTGGGCCTAGGGCTTCCTTCCGTTAGTCCCTTCCTTCCCGACTCCCTTCCCGAAAGGTAGAGTCCTATACCGAGGGTGTAAGGGTAGGAGTAGGATGGGAGGGAGATAAAGCCTTCCCATCCATCCATTATATTGAAGGAGGCAATGGGTGAGGTACCTATAGTTGTTATTGAGGTGGGTAGTTCACCGACTCCTTCATCCTTAAAGCCTGAACTGCCCTTAGAATATTAGGGGCCCCGACACCATCCTTCACCCTCGGGGCTTCTATTTTGTTTGGATGGCTGGCCAATCAATTTGTTAACTTCTCTCCGGGCACCTTCCTTCCTTCGGTTGCCTATAGAATAATGGGACTTCCGGCTAGTTCCTTATTACCCACCGTTCAGGGGTGTAGGAAGGGTAGGCACCAACGGTTGCCCTTTACTCTATAGTTGTTGACTTCCTTCCATCCGGAAACAAAGAAGTGGGGTTGGGAGGACAGGCTCGTTAGGCTCCATCCCACACCGGGGGTGAAGGAAGGGTAGGGACTAATCACCTTCCTAGGGTAGGGACTAATTATAGAACAGAGGGTAGTTTCTCAAAAACTATTTCTTCGTTTGGTCGATTAGAAATTCTCGTTAGTTCAACCGGCGGCCACAAACCCCACCGGATTTGTGGGAGGTAGATTATTGTTGGGGTGAGAGGGTGAGATGGCGACGTTTCTTTGTCCGTGGGGCCGAGGACCTTCCTTCCTAATTGTATACTCTTCTAGTTAGGCCTCCCTCCCAACCTCGTGAATTCTCTGACCTAACTGTTTGTTCTTTGGGCTTGCCCTCAGCAGCTAGTTCACTAGACTAATAGAAGGCTCACTCGGCCCCTCACCCAACGGAAGATAAAGGTAGAAGTACTATGGAAAGGGAATTCTGATTAGACTGATGGAGAGTCACCCTCCTAACTAGTTGAACTAGTCTCGCCCAAGAAATCGGGGGTGTGGGCCAGCCCGAACGAACAATCCCCCTTAGAATAGTAGGGCCTTCCGGTAGCTCCTCAACAGAGGGTAGGGCCAGCTACCGGTTGGAAGGGTTCATGCTCCTTCACACTACAGTCGAGTTCCTGCTGTTGAGAGAATGGAAGTAAGTGTGAGCTCCGGTTGAGTCTGACGACTGGCCCCTACTCTTTGACCGGGTGGGAGGGAACTATAGCCCCGGTTGAGGCCCTGGGCGGATAGCCATAAGTAGTTAGGATTGATGTTAGACCGAGGGTGCCCCTTAGAATAGTAGGGAGGTCCTTTCAACCATCCAGCTTGTTGAAGGGAGGGCCAGAGAAACTATAGGCCTGCCTGCCGGGGACCTGCTCTCCATCCTGAACTGCGACGGGGCCTGATGAGTGAACAGTGACCTGAACTGAACACCTTCTATTTGTACCTCCCACCCCCCCTACCCCCCCCAAGCTATAGTTCTAGGACTCCACCCCTTAGAATAGTAGGGGCCTCCCACCCACCCCTATCGCACCCTACCATACTCGCCTTAGGTCTAGAAAGATAGTTGACCGGCCATAGGGGTGGGGTTCACCCAGGAGGCCCCTACTATTCTAAGGGGTGACGTAACATGCTATAGTTCCCTTAAGCACACCCGGGAATTATAGCTATTCGTTGGTTAGGTGAGGTAGATGCCTAAGTTGTGGGTTAGGGTGGGTGGATTATAGTTGTGGGGGGCAATAGAAGTTGGAGAGGATTTGTGAAGAGGACCGAGTGATCGCCCTCTCCGCCATTGTTGGAGAAATAGCGGTTGTGACTTGCTTGGTGCTCCCCTCTGCTTCCCAGGATTTCTAGTAATTCATTGCCTCTGCATATGGGGGGTAGAGTTACTCCCCGTAGCTGGTTCCCAGTGGATATCTTGTCGATTTGGATGGAAGAATGAATGTGAGTTCCTGCTTTCAATGTTGACTACGCCCCCTTCTTGGGGGTCGAAACCGATTGTTTGTTAATACGTCTGTAATATCATGAGTGCCTTTCTCTTCCAAATCCTAGATTTTGCATATATGTCGAACGTCTTCCAAATCCTAGATGTTTTGTTCTGAAGTCGGTTTGCTTAGGCCCTTTAGCCCCCCACCGTGGGGTGGGAGGGAGGCTCTTTCTGGGATGGGTGGGAGGGTGATTGCCCTACTATTCTAAGGGGGTTGGCTAGATTTGTCAGTTATGTCTGGAGCGCCCTGAAAGCTTCCCTACCAGAATGAGGGACTTTGATAGCTGGTTCGGTTCCTGCATCGCTCGGAATGGAGCAACTATACCACCCACCTAGGGAACTAGCCTTAGAATTGTAGGGGCCCCCCACCCAGTAATTGTTGGTTGGTCAACTCCACTTGCCAAAAGAAAGAAAGACAGACTCAAAGGCACGGTAGCCGACTTGTTGTTGAATTCTTCCCTTTGTTCCAAAATACCAAAGAATATCAGTAAACAGCTATTCATTCCAGAGATTGGCTTCTATCCACCCCTGAACCTTTCTCTCTTTCTTGAGTTGATTGCCCCTGCCCTCCAATATAGAGGTAGGGGGCACATTGAGTGAAATGAATTGTAATCATAGTCAGTTGCGATGGTATCTAAAGATCGAATGCCAAAGTAGAGTTATTTCCCTCCTTCCTCTCCCGGCCAATAGTCGAATAAACGGAGTTAGCTTCAGGTTCAAGGGCTTGGTTCACCTTCATTCATTTCTATAGGGTGAGAGTAGGGCACCAAAATAACAGGGTCTTTTAATGGATGGCTCATGATTCATGTGCGCCTGAGGAACAGAACCAGGCCCATACCAATAATGATTCGCTTAACCTACTCCAACAAACCGGTGATAAAATTGATTTCTCCTCAACTCAAATTGAGTTAGTTGTTGGCTTTGATCGACTACAGAAATGGTCATGGATTAGCCAGTTATGCGGCTTGATTCCTCCACTTGACCAACTTTTCTCCAACTAATCTACCCCATAGCCCCGCCCCATAGAATTTTAGGGGCTATGGTAGGGGCGGGGCTATGGTAGGGGCCAGAGAAACATAAAGGGTGGATGGGGGGGGCCCATCCTCCTGCCCACCTGGAGAATGAAGGGTTCATGGCCAGCTGCTTCCTTTACTTCGGGTGGTAGATCAATCTATTCGAATACTGTGCAGCATAGTATTGATTCATTTATGAATTCATTCATTGCCCTACTACTCTAAGGGGCCCCACCCAGATTCTCTACGTCCTATAAAATGGTAGGGGGCCCACCCCCAACTACAATCGAGAGAAAAGAGGGGCCACCCTGGTAGTGGAGGAAGTGGCTAGAAAGGCATAGGCCATTGAATCACCACCTTGCCTAGTATGTTTTCTAGTCCCATATCCGGGTGCAGATCCGAATGCATAACCAATTAGTGACCGAGCATATTCAGTAGTAGATGTTGATGCGATTCATTCTCCATATCGAGATCTAGAACCCTTAGTTCCGGATCCATGACTAGTTGTAGAGCCGTATGCATATCCGGTGAATGATCCAGTGGCAGGGACAGAGGCACAGACAAAAGTAGAGGTTGTACCGGGGGTGGAAGCAGTTCCAAATCCATATGTTCATTCAGTTGTCCAAGTGAAAGCATCTAATCCATCAATAGCAGAGGTCCCAACTAGAGCTTCTTCAGGTGCATCAGTTGATCTATTTGTTTGGGTTTGGTTCATATAGCTAGAAAAGTGACTCAACCCAACCATAGAAAAGAAGGGCTTTCATAAGCTAATAATTCAATAGCCAATTGATTGAAAGGGAAACTCTGTTGCATATATATGGAAAAGTGAGCCAATTAACAACTTCAACCCTCCGGGTTGGTCGCCTGAGAATAGGAAAGGCCCTTCTTTATCTGAAATGCTATACGAAGAGAGGGGTTAGCTAGGGATGGAAACATTAGTTCAATAGTGCCTTGGCTGATAGATGCATAAGCGAATGAGTACGGTTAACCGAATCATGGAGGAGATCCAGTTCCATAGGTGCTGCAGTGGAGAGGGAAAGTTGCCACCTTATTATAGATAACAGCCGACGAATGAATCAATTGGTTACTTCAATGCCCCGGGGATACCAATCTCTACAACTCCATTTGTTTCACAAGGGTGGGTGGGAGGAAGAGAGATGGTACTTGTACGCTCTCGGAGAAACATCGAACCTGATCGACCTATTCTGCCCTAGAACACTACGTTCCTCTGCACCACCCGCCCAATCAAGCCTATGGCCCACTGCCTGCCCCTCACCTCCTATTCGTGGGGCTATTATTCCCGAGTCAGATTAGTGGTTATTGCTCCTCCGAGAGATAGATCTCTCGAATATTCCCCCAGCAAGCATCTCCTAATCGAAACGGTTCTATGTTTCCCTGCTTATATTGCGGTACTGATGAACTGCCCGGGTGGGTGGGAGCCCTATCTTATCTACGTTGGGTAGCCCTATCTTCAATATGAAAGTTGGTCCCAGGTAGGTGAAGGGGCTCAATTAAACATGGTCTCACATTCTATCTAAGTCACTGAATTCCAATAATTCCCATGGTATTAGGAACAAGCTACAACCAATTTCGAGTCCCCTTAGAATAGTAGGGCCAATGCCTAGTAGTACCATGGATACGCCTACGATCCCGAAGGGGGATAAGCAGTTAGCTGCTGATTCATGGAAGAAGGGTTCAGCATATTCCCCAACTTACATCCCCATAGTTCCAGACCCATTACTGGCTCCCGAGATCCCCTGTCACATAGTAATAACGATTCCTCCATCTATGTATGGTTATTAATCTCCCTAGATAGATAGAGTGGGGCCCGCCCGTTTCGGACGTGTTTCCTATTTCCATAGCCTAATAAACTATAGGCCCATTGGATGAAACTCGGATCATGCTATCTATTCAATACCATTAGATATCATTGGATAATAATAACACTTGAAAGCGAGTTGTGCCCCTTTTGGGGTGTTCATGTGGGAGGAGATAGGGCCCCCGGGCTTTTGGTAAAAGAACGAACTCCCGTTCTATAGAAAAGAATGAGAATGAAGTGACTTGGGAAGATAAAGATGATTTCCTTTTCCAATAGAAGCCTGTAGTTTCTCTAGGCCATGGTCAGTTAACCTTTTCTAAGAGGGGGTCTAATGGAGATTGTTGAAATGACGCGTATGTTGCCCAACACATACTGCTATTCGGGCTTTTGCGATTATAGGCTTCAGCAGTTGTTGCGCTTTCACACCGTCTATCTCCTCCCACCCGGAGATACTTAGACATAATTATTGAGAGAATAACATAGTTCTCTTCGCAACCATTTATTCAAGATAAGGAGCTTCTTATTCCCACCCCCCCCCCCGTCCAAGGCCCAATCCATAAACTGGTTGAACCTATCCATAAACTGCGTTCAAAAGAATTACAGGATAAACTGGACCCCCACCTATTTTTGTTGGGGTGGGTGTTCATGAGGAGATAGATTATAGGAGTTTTCTCCTGATCCACAAAATGAGAATTCTCCGATATGAGATAGACCGAGGAGGTATTGTGGAGCTCGGCCCGAGGATGAGCATCATGTAGCTATGCCCAATGTCGACTCGGGCAATATAGAGTTGTGGGGGCCCCCATTGTGCACTTGGGCTAGCAGATGCTCCAGCTCTTGTTTCTAATTCCAATGATGTTGGTCCGGCTCAATCTGAATCTATAGATCGCTTAGCGCCATCTAGAATTCATAAACACGCATCACTTGTGGGTATGGGTAGGACCGATCCTTTGTGTCAGTGCCAGGAAGAAAGGAGGGAGTTGTCACCTCACCCTATTATCTAACAAATTTGGGTGGGGGAATGCGAGGCCCTATCTTCCTCACACCGGACCTCGGGCTAATCAAGAAGTTCCTACACCCTACTATCTATAGGCGAGCCCTATCTGCAATTAATTGCGAAGATGCTAATCCATGCCCTTCAAATGCAGGGGTGGGTGGGAGGCCCCTACTATTCTAAGGCTAGGGGTGGCGAGTGGGTGGGCCCTACTATTCTATGGCCAAAAATAGTAGGGGTTCCGAGTGGGTGGCCCTTCAAATAGTAGGGGACGGGAAATTAACGTCACAATAGCTGCTTTATTCACTCGCTGCTATTTTAGGCCAGGCCGGCCGAGTGGCCTACCTGCCTTCCTTAGGATGCATTTAGTTTCATTCAAGATGCAATTGTGTCATTCCATAGTAGTTTGACTGGGCATGTTATGTAGAGACTCGATCCAATTGTCGACAACAGATTCTATACCTCACATAGAACGGGTTGCCCACGTAAGCTACAGCACTTTGAATCAAATATTTTGATTCTGGAGCCCTACGGAAATAATCACAAAGAATAGGCCAATAGGAAGGGGCCCGATAGTTGATTCTCTACGTAACATGCCCCCCAGGGTATAGTTGTTGTTGGTGGGGTTCACCCAGGAGGTAACGGCCCATAGAATAGTAGGGGTTCACCCATGTTACTCCACAATGGCATCTACCTCACCTACCATAGCCCCGCCCCTTAGAATCTATCTAGTCAAATTGGTACCGCCCTAAGGCCCTTATAATATAGGGGGGTCAGTCCTACACGAAGGGCCGGGTGGGAGGACTGCCATGGTTAAGCCGAGATCCGAACAAGATCACGGCACTTTGGCCACTCTCCCGCTAGCCCATCTATGCACAGGATTCGAGCAAAAGGTTCTTGTACTTGTGTCGTGCTATTAGTAGTATGGGATTCAACTAATTCATATGATATTTAATGCCCTAGGTTACTCTCATACCTACCAGCCTATCATCTAATGTCGCATCGGTGGACTATCAGACCCCTATCCATATCCGTCACATGCAATAGTAGATTTCATTATCACGCATATGGCATAATACTGGAGAATCGGGTTCCTTTCTCGATTTCTTTGCTGGGATCCATCGAACTAGAGGGATTAATCTGGAAGTGGATAAATGAGTAGGAAATCAGTTGCTTAATCTCTTACACAATCATAGTGGCAAACAATTAATGATAGTAGGGGCCCACCCAGGTTTACTTCGTCAACCGGATTTGATCGAATGGATCTTTCTTGCTTCTTGAGTGGAGGGAGCCCCCACTTTTCTAAGGCCCATGCATGTGGAGGAGAACTACAATTCCTAGGGTGGCAATAGAACCACCCTAGGCCCCATCCCCACACAGCTTGAGGGTGGGCAGGAGCTATAGTTCCATCAGGAGGGCAACGGGAATTGCCCCACCAACCCCACCTAAGGCCAATATGGTCGGCGCCAAAGGCACGCCTCAGGTGGGAGGAGGCGGCTGGGCATTAACCTGCTAGAATACGGGAATTCTAGTTGATGATGATTCACCCATTCCCCACAAATCGATCAGGGCGCTATTCTCTCACGATTTGGGTATCATCCATTAGAGAAAGTTATTCTGCCCCTGGATCTGTTAAGTCAGCTGAAGGGAAAGGAGAAGGAAATGAAGCGGTTCATTCCCTCTAGTCGGGAGGTGGTCTTCTTTTTGGCTGGGGAATCTATGATTGATTGAATCAGGAACCGACAAACTGTACACTGCTTCTAGCCGGGGAGGAAGGGTTTAATCGGGCTCATGCAACAATTAGACTCTACATTCAGTCTCGTTTCGTATACCGCCGGTCCACAGAACTATTGCTTCCAACGAACTAAGATTCCCTCCCGATGGAACTATAGTTGGGTGGGAGGGCCCCGCCCAATTCGACTGGCCCCTACTATTCTAAGGGTGGGGGGGAATTATGTAGGTTCGGGTGGGTGGGAACGGCTAGGGTCCCCGATGGGAACTAGAGAGTATAGTTGGGAATTTTAGTTGGGGTGGGCATCCCCGGAACTCTTGTTTCCAATGTGTGTGCAAGACCCCACCGTCTCAACTTCGCCCATTGCCCATATATTCCTAGGCCGGCACTTCGCCGCCACCCGAGCTTCGCTCACCGCCCTATATGCCTTATATATGGTCAGTAGCAAAGCAACTCTATAGCCTCCCACCCCCCAGAACCGGTGGCGGAGCCTCTATAGGATGGTGGGGTTAATGGCAAACCCCACCAACTAGGGCTTCGCCCCATAGAATAGTAGGGGCCGCCCTGAGGTGAATAGGTCGGTCCCGAAGGGCATGGGCGGTGGGGTCCACCTTGGGTGGTGGGGTCTGCCGCTGTGGGTGGGGGGGTTTGAACTCCATCAGATCGATCTCATCAAAAGCCAAAATCAATCTCGGCAGTTACTCAACGATCGATCTTGAGCAGGGGTGGGCCCTTTCTCTTCATCGCCGAACCCCCCCACCCAGCTCCGAGTTCAAGGTTACTGATCGCTGATTGGGACGGGAGAAGAATAACTAGAGTTCTTATTCGACAGATGGGATTCAAGGACCCGGATCTATGTATGATTCGGCGGATCTATGGTCCAAGGGATGAATGATAGTCTAGCCTCCACCCCTACCTTTCTAGTGGAGGTAGGGGCTTAGTCCTTGATGTCGTGTCAGTATTATAGCTGAAGCAAGCCCTATCCCTATCCTGGCTAGCTGTTGAAGTAGGCGTGGATGCCCTATCTCTCCTAGGGCTGATCCTCTCGGCTGTCCAAAGCTGGGAGCTACGAATCCGGGTGGAGAGGAATATGAAGAAAGCTACTATGAAGAGAACCACAACTGCAACAATAGCTATAATCGAATCTCACTCACTCGAGTGCTCTATATACATTAGGTCTAGCAGAGATAGCTAGGAAAGCCATAATGACCTGCGATTTAAGGTCCTACCCAACAACAATCTATATCCACCCGGGAACCCTATGATTCCCACCTAAGGCGGACCCCACCGGGGGGGGTGGGAGGATATAGGGATGACCCCCAACCCCACCGGGGCTTCGCCGACCGCCCTAGCTTCTAACTGCCCGAGCTTCACTCACCACAAACCCCACCGGGTGGGTGGGAGCCCGTAGGGGGTGTGAGGTAGATTATATTCATGGGAGGCCCCGGTAGATTATAGTTGGGATAGGCCTTGGGTGGGAGGCTATAGAGATGGGCTTTATGGGTGGTAGCAAAGCTTGGATGGTTAGGATGCCTTGGTCGGTGGGGTCCACTCTCCATCTCGGCTATCCTCCCACCCCCCTGGTGGGTAAGGCCTGCCTTCGACAGCCGACCATATTGGCCTTAGGTCCCGAAAGGCTGGGTGGGAGGAGGAAACATTTCTTTATAGGGATGGATCTCATAATTGATTATTTCTATTTCCAATGCAGGGATGGCGAAAGTGACTCATTATCCATCATCAATCATCAGTCACGGGGGAGTGCCGACCGAGTCCCGAGTCTATATAGTCGCCCTCAACCTATCGGTTTCGACCCCAATCCTAGAGCCCTATAGATTTATCTGGGCGGTCATGTGCCGACTATATATATATATTTTTATAGCTATCCCTCCCCCTCTGACTATATATTCTATATATATAGTAGAGTAGGTGGCCCACTCCCCACTCCATATAGATAGATAGATAGAGGGGGTCAACGCATCACACATCATCCATCTATTATATATGTGATATGACTGATGACTGATATCACCACACTATAATAGATGGATGATGGATGATGGATGATCTCAACCCCCCCCATCTCATCTTCCCGCCCATACCATATAGAGATAGGGGTAGATGGATGTGGCATCAATCAACCCCATGGGGCACTTGACCGCCCCTATCTATATAGCTGAAAGGAGAGGGTCTCGTCAAATCTCTATAGATGGAGTTGGGGTTGAGTGGTTCACTAACCCCTCCCCCTTGGACTCCCAGAGAACTATAGATGGTCGGCGCGAGGGGCCTAAAGGCCCTCGGGAGAACTCCCGAGAGAACTATAGATGGTCGGCGCAAGTGCCCCCCCACCCCATATAGAGTATAGAGAGGGGGGCCCTCCTTCATCAGGGGAGTGCCTAAAGCCATATCTATATAGGGGGCCCTTGACCAAATGGGTGGGCAAGCATAAATCGATCAAGTGATAGTGGTTCACTACGCCATATATAGATAGATAGGGGCCCTCGATGAACCCCTGCCCCTACTTATATAGAGATAGAGAGAGGGGGTCGAGCCCCATATATCCCCATATATGGATAGGGCCATTTATTATATACGTGATATGATGACAGTGACTATAGAATAGAACATCGCATCTAACTACCGGCCAGACTTAAGGAACACGCCCGAGACGAACTGCCGGGAGGCCCGCCCAGATAGCACCACTCCACTGGATAGTCCAATACGAGGTTGTGATTGTGGTTAGGGGAGGATGATTGTTGGTTAGGAAGCCGATGTTTGTTGTGTGTTGTTTGTGGTGAAGGAGATGAGGGTCTTCCCCTTTATCCAATCAGTCGTTGAGGGTTATATCTGTTCATAACGGAACGGTGCTAGCTGATCGACTCATAATGAATGAATGATTTATGCAACCACAGCAACCCCGTCTATATATTTAGGGCAGGTCATAATCTAGATATGTCATTTATGCCCGACTATAGTTCAGGTGCAGTGCTGGATGAACCGGTTGGGTTTTGAACCTTTGGAAAATCGAACAATGATGAACCGCATGCATCTCTTGATTGAACCACTGGTGGACAAACCATTCAGTGAACGCATGCACGCCCCCCCATAGATATATAAGCTTAGAGGAAAAAAGGTTTGGTGAGTAGATAGTAAAACCGCCATTTATAGATAGGGCCCACTGTGGCCCCAACCCCAACTAATATAGGCGTAGGCGTAGGCTTCAATCAGTCCAGTCCACCCCAACTATGGAGGTGTGCTTTGCTTGCTCAGAGACATGAGATGAGTAGCTCCCTCGACCCCTACCTATGGATGGGGACTAACGAATGCGGTTCTATCTATATCTATGGGGGTTGAGGGACTCCCCCACCTTTATCGAAACTTGACTGCATGGTAGATTGAGTATAGATAGGGCCGTTGGTGCTCTCCCATTGTTGTATAGATATATGGGGTGGCAGTCCCACTCCATATTGAATGAACCACCACATCGTGATCATGCCTCACACCTAATAATGAAATTATGGGGCACTCCTCTGATGGCCTACTATCTATCCAAAGCTGGAGCCTATATATGGGGGAGGAGCGCAGGCCCGTCCTCAAACTATTTGTCATTGGTCGAGCGGTGGCTATATCAGTTCGGGTGGGTCAGGTTGGCCCTATATCTATAACTTGGGCTCCCACGACTCCCTACTATATAGATGTTGGATGCTGCTTCGATGGCCTGAACTATCTAGGGCCCCTGCCGGATAGAGAGATAGTTCTGCATCTGGGGACTCAACCTGCAAGACTATCTTCCTCTGCAGGTGGGTACTCACTTGAAGGGCATTTGACTACATCAGTTTCTATTGAAGTAAGGTAGTTATGTAACTACGTATAGATCTAGAGAGTCCACTCGTTCATTCCGTTACATAGTAGTGGAGATGGGTGGATCAACCGATCACACCAGATCGATCCGCTGCAAACTATTATTGGAATTAGAATTCTGGGTTGTGGACCCCATGGTAGCAAATAGCAATTTATATAGGGGGAGGGGGCTTCTGCCTTTTCCTTACCCTATATACATAACTCTTGCTTGCAGGCACCCAGCGAAGGTTGATCGGACGTAGCCCTGTCTATAAACGAGGCACCCGTCTTCACCAGAGTTATAGATGGCTCACCTGCATTTTCTAGTCCTAAAGTCGAGGGATATATCTTACATTTAGACTCTTTATACTCTATACGGCTCGGCCTACCGAGCAAACTAACATAACACTAACGGGTTCAACGCTATAGCACTCGACCCGGCCTACTAGGATTTCTCCGCGGGAAGGGCGGCTGGGCTATACTATATAGTGGTTAGTAGTTCCCCCTCGATGAACCCCTAGATAGGGCTCCAGCTAAATCAGTCACGAGTGCATATAGGTGGGGAGTATATTATATTGCTAGCAATGTGGTTTGTAATCACCCGGGGAGGAAGTGGGATATGCCCCTGCAGGGGGAGGAGTGGGCGAAGGCAAATATAGAACAACATAGTCGGCTATCTTCCTCGCATCAAGGTGCCTACTAATCAGATCAGACCGAGGCACCTCTATATATATATATATATACATCTGGGCTATCTGGGCTATCCGGAGGGACTCCTATATCGGGTAGGGTGGCTGGGGAAGGACTAAGCGGCCCCATATCTATATCTACATCAAGATAAGAATCCAGAATGGAGATATAGTATGCGGGCCCTATCTGGGCCCTCGACTAGGGATGGGGAGATGGATACCAAGCGGCCCTATATCTATAACTCGCTCCCCTGATTCTAGGAATGGGTGCCAACCCCCCTCTACTCTACTTATATTAGGACTAGGACTAACCCCAACTATATATAGGGCCAGCGCTTCGGTGAAGACGACCTATTCGAAACTATAGAGGGTGGGTGGGGGGGCCCTCCCCCCCGAGATGCATGCTCGACTAGAGAGTAAAGTAACCAACTAAGATTCCCTCCCCCCCCAATATAGTAATTGTAATTTATGGTCGCTCCCTGAATGCTAGGCTAAGGACCAATGCGGGTAAGCCCTATATCTGCCTTTAGGCACTCGTGCCGACCCCATATCTAGATAGGGAGGCCGAGGGAGAGGGCTTCAGTTCTGCATCCGGGTATGGAATTATAGAGGGGGCGTCGATAGAGGAGTTAGAGTCTGCCCCCCCATAGTAAAGTAACCGATGCGGGTGAGATGGCCCTAAATGGTATAACCAGCCCAACCGAGGGCCTACTATATATATATAGCCGGTCCCCATCCCCAGAGGAGGGGAATGGTTTACCGGTCAAGCGAAGTACCGGTCAATTCAATGGTGTAGTGCCGGACAAAACGGTGTACCCGTTCAGTGGGTGCGAGCCGATTCAACCATGCCATGTTACGTGTGAGCGCCGATTCAACCATGGTGAGGGCAATTCATCAGTCTGCAGCATAATTCAATTGGCCAGTCTCCGATTCCGATTGGGAATTAGTCTTAGAAATTTCTTATCTAATCTACATTGGGGCGACTATAGTCCGAGTTCCCGAGTAAGCAATTCCCTATCTATCTATATGGGCGTAGAGACGGGAGATAGGCCCCTTCCTTCCGCTCTCGAATGTGTAGATAGTTAGGACCCCTATATATCTATATGGCAACGGCCTCGACCCCATCCCGTTGTTCATTGACCTGACCGGCTATGCTCGATAGGGGTGAAGTGAGGGATAGAGAGCCTACCAATCATGGGACCGACATGCTCGATTGGGAACTAATATGATATAGTAATATAGATATGGCAATGCCCGACCAAATGGACAAGACATATAGGCGCCCACCCCCACCCCATATCGATATCGATCTAGCCTGCCCCCTCCCTCTATTATATAGATAAGTGGAGGTGGAGGTGGAGGTGGAGGTGGGGGTGGGATTTCTAAATTGGCATTGGGGTTTGGGATCCCACTAAAATTCCCTCGCCCCCGAGGGCATCTCCTCTCTCGTCTAGTCAGCACCCGCCACCCCCACCCACCCTCTATAGTTGTTCGGGCGGGGGGGAATTTTATTGGAATCTGCAAAGAAAGAAAACTTCTTATCTCATAGTTCTTCTGCATAAACTTTTTATCTCTCTCGATGAACCGCTAGGATCGAAGCCCCTCTCTATGGATATGGTAGCTGAGAGTATAGTTCTCTCGATGAACCGCTAGGATCGAAGCCCTCTATATATATACATGGCAGCTGGGATCGGATCAAAGCGAGAGGGAGAGGGATATGTATGGGCCCCGCATCGCATTAAAACAAACCTCGCCCTTGCCCTTGCGAAATGAAATAATAATCGAAGCACTCAGGATGATTTCTAAATCTCGGCCCGGGATGTCAGATCGATCGGCTTGATCCTTTCTCGGTGGTATATATATAGTACTTCATGGTAGGCTCGGCTCTATTTGCTATGCTACCATGGGGTCTAGTCCCCAACCCAGTCAAGCATTTAGAAATTTCTTAAATTACTCTATGAGATAGAGAAGAGACTAGATGCTCCGTCGTTCGACTCCCCACCAACCGATATATGCCGCTATCCCCAATCCCCGGATATGGCCACCAAAAAGCAAGCACACCGGTCCACAAACACCAAATGAATGACACAACATTAGTTAGTTCTCGAGCATCTTCCGATACAGATGCACATTGCATTGACACACCTGACTACATAGATGATGTTGTGCCCTCGGCCCATCTATATCAATAGGGGTGGGGGCCTATCTATAGTAGCCCCGGGCCTCCCAGAGAACTAACTATGAACGGTAGATGGTCGGGGCCTATCTATATCCATGGCCTCGGCCTCCCCATCTACACCAACAGGGGTTGGGGCCATAGCTTCATTGCCCTCAGTCTCCCAGGCATCCCTATGAATTTCCCTTTATACCTATATGTTGTCGATCGAGCAACAGTTGTATGTATATAGAGGGGGTCAACTAAAAGTCCCTATCTATAACTGGGTCCTCGTCGGGTGAGTGTCATGCCGTTATATCATCTCATCATGGCCGATCCGATGGTCGAGATCTACTAGATATATTATCTCGATGAACCCGTTGCCATATCTATATCCACATCTATGTATAGGGTGCCAACTAAACTATATATAGCTGCCCCTGCTTTCTAGTGACTAAAGTATGAATCGAGTGCCCCCCCCAGCCCATAGTAGAGTGAGTAGAGATAGGGGGCCCTCTCCTTGCCTTGCCTTGAATAGCAACTCAACTCAACCATACCATATAGATAGGTGGCCCGGAGGTGGTCCTAGGGGACCTAGGAGGGGAAGGCGGAGCCCCTTCCTTCAGTTATTGGTTATTGTGTCAACTTCGTCCCCTTCTCTTGAGTAGATGAATGAGTCCCCCTATCCCACTTCTATATATGGGGCTTGACTGGAGCCCCCCAGTTATGCTATATAGAGATCGAGTAGGCCATCGGGAGAGTGCTTTTCCTTTATTCCCTAAACCGAGTGCCTAACCCAACTGGCTATATCTCCGTCTATGTCCCGGTCGGAAGCCTCAAGATCTCCAAGCTATTTTATAGATATGCTCTCTCCAAGTTGCTTATGCCCATAGTTTAGATCGACGGCCTACCCTACCCCCTTTCAATTTATAGGGGATCTATCGAGAAGAGAGGAGGGGAAGGAGGGGGAGGGGTGAGCGGCCTACTCTATCTACTATTTGCTAGTTGGTAGAGAACCACTCGATTATCAATCTTTAGATGCTTTAAAACAATCAAGTTTTGGTTAAGTAGTGTCCTTCCTTTGCATCAAATTGGAGAGCGCAAAAGATCTGGATGGTAGGAAGAAATAAGTAAATTCTATAGGAGGCTTTAATATTTTTTTTGTTTTGATCAGTTTGCAAGGTGTGCATTATGTGGCAAGTTGTGTGGGTGGTTCAGGTAGGAGAAGCCTAGATAGGCTTGAAGGAAGGAGAAGAGCACAAGCGATGCTCAAAAGAGAAGTTACCAAAAGACTAAGGTGAAAAATACTTAGGTGAGGTGGAGTTGCCAAAATACTGAGGTGAAAAAGACTCAAGTGAGGTGGAAAGATGGAACTATGAAAATTGCTTACAATGATGAAGCTTATGGAAGAGATAAGGAAAAGGAATGAACACAAGCCACAACAAGATGTTGAAGTAGATATAAAAGAGATAAGAGAGAGTTTGGATAAGTTGGACATCATACGGGAGCTACTGCAGGGAATAAGATCACATGGATTCTTCATAGAGGTTAAGAAAAAGGTGAAGTGGCCTCTTAAGAAAATGATGGAAAAGAGAAGGAAGTGGTAGAAAGCTAACAAGTTGAGAAGGTAGCTAAAAGTACTTGACAAGCCATCCAAGGAAAGAGATGCGGAGACAAGTAAGTCTCATTCTTTTGAAACTAATGAAATATTTGAGTGTGTAAATTCAGGCATAACAGTAAATGAAGAAGAAATCCTAAGTGAAGAAGATGAAATATTGTGTCATCTTGAGGAAGGTGAGATACTTGGTGAATCCATATTGCATTATTTTTTTGATAGTGAAAGTTGATGAATAAAGGATATATTTTTGATGATATGCATGATGAATTGGATGCTTTATTATTGGAAGAAATGGATATGAATGATGAGTTTTTTGTACAGTAGGACAAATTGAAAATTTCAAAGATGAATGTAGCCCTGAAGTGCAGCAGAAAGTATTCAATCAATATATAGAGATTGATCAAATCCTTTGGAAGGAGATGGAAAGTTTGGAAAAAAGGAGGAACATTTTTTTGTATATGAAATTCAAGAGAAATTAACGACTAAGATGGGAATGTTAGAAGATGCTATTTATCAAAGGAGACCCTTGGAGGCCAAGTTCAGTCCTAAGTCAACAATAGCACACATGGAGGATTTCTTGGGTGTTGAAGTGGAGTGTATGGTGCAAGGAGACAAGGAGGAGACCTCAAGGTCTCAATATTTTATCTCTAATATTTCATTGGACTATGTATGTGTAGGTTTGTTAGATAAGGAGATACAAATCATTGAGAAGTAGGCTCTTGAACGAGATCAGGTTCAAAGGAGGATGCCAAAAGAGGAATACCTTGCAAGGAAGAAAGAAGAAAAGGAGCTGAGAAGTCAACCTAGAGCAAAAAAGTTAAGGACACATAGAAAAAGCCAAGAAGACATCAAGGAAATAGTGCCGAAGAATTGGAAGAACGGGAAGAAAAAGAAGACCTGCACTCAAGTGGGACTTGAGCTTTCTTCCCCTTGGGTGTATGGTGTAGGGGCACCTGAAGTTCCATTTTTTCTTTAATTTTGTATTTTTGGGTTTTTTAGGTGATTAATGGGTTCAATTGGTTAATAATCTCATTTATGACCATTTTCAATGTATTTAATCCATTTTTGGTGAGTTATGAGGTGTGGGTTTAAAAGTTGCCAAAATTACTCAAAATTGTCAAAGTTGCTATAAATGGCCATGCAAATTTTGGGCAAGTGGCATAAAATCAAGGAAACATTAAAACCAAGTTGGGAAACATTTGTAACTGATGGAATGGGAATTTATAAGGTGTGCATGGTCAAATACAAGGAGGAGTTGATTTTTGGTGTTTTGATGAATACAAGGAAGCTTTTTCTTGCGTTTTCTGAACGTTACAGTCATTTTCTACTATTTAGTACAGCTCATACGGACTAGATGAGGGTCTGAAATAAATTGGATTGTGTGGATATGTGAATCTACTAAATTTTGGTTTTTGTGGCATCAAATTTCATTGCATATTTTGAAATTTATTGAGTTTTTTTCTGAAAACAAGTTAAAACCCTAGCTAGGGCAGTTAGTGAGCAATAAAATGCCATATCTTTTGTTTCCACTGTAGAAAAATGGTAAAAACTTATGAAAATTTATGTTTTAACATGGTGAATTTCCATGCAATTTTTGGGGTTATGGGTTGCACGTGTGAGGAAGATATCTTAACCAGTTCGCTTCAAGTTTGCATAAAAACAATGAAAAAACCCTCTTCATGGTGTTGACTGTTCAATGCATTGTTTGGATTCATAAAGGTTTGGTTGGTAAATGTTGTGTAGTGTCTTAAAGGTCTATGCAAACCATTAGCTACAAATTTGTAACTTCCCTTTGAGTTTGTTGAATGTTTGTGTTGAAAATATGCTTGGGGCAGCAATTTATAGTTTGTTGGAATATCTCTGAATACAGTCAAGTTTGTTGAGCTCTGTCTTTCAAAAGCAAGATTGGTGTGTTTGTGTTTTAGAGATGGTGTGGATAGTGTGTATGAAGGTCTTTCAGACCTAATCAAGGATTTTTTGAGCTTTCTTGATAATTATTTGACAAAATGTGATGACTGTTCTATTAGGACTGTGTTTGACAGTGTTAGGGCAGCAATTGAATATTGAACAAATCCAAGTCTAGAAGTGTTTTTTGTGCATATTATTTGTTGGTAAGGGGTTTTATAAGGTCCTAAAAACCTAGTAAAGGTATTGTATATCAATTTTGGTACTTGTATGACAAAATTTCATGACTGTCCCAAGTAGTTTGCATGAGACATTAGATCCCTCAAACTGTGACTAGTCAAATGTGAACCTTTTTGGTGTGTGTACACATTGAAACCTCCTTGAAAGCACTTGTATGCAAGGTTTAATGGATTCTTTGGTGTTTTCCTTCCTATGAGTACCTTAAATACCAAGTCATCTATTGTGACAAGGTGTACTAAGAAGCCCCTTATGTTGCTTCCTATGAAGTCCTTAAAGGAAATGCCTTCAAACAGTCAAGTTTTGATTAAGCAATTTCCTTCCTCTGCATTAGGAAATGAAGTGGAGGACCATATATAAATAAGTTATGGAGATGGAGGGATGGGGAGGTGGAAAAATTAGGGTTTAAAAGATGTAAAAAGTGGGTGGGGAAGGTTTTCCTCCTCATTTACACTCCTAGTTTGTGGAAAGTGTTTTCTTGAGAGTGGAGGTGTGGAGAGAATGGTAGGTATTCCGGAATGAGATCATCACACGAAGAGGGTGAGGTCCTATGGGTGGAGGTATGGCATGATAGCTAAGGTACATACTTTGAACGTGCTCGATCAATTATGTACTTATCGCATTTATTAGGGTAAATTTAGGGTTTCTAATAGTTGTGCAATTTTTGGGTTTGACATGCAATCAACATAAATTTGATATATTTGTGTTAGATTGGTGCATTTATTTATCAAAATGGTGAAACTATGGGTTTGTGTGGTGCCAATTTTAGAGAATTTCACATCTATTAGGCAACACCTTTGCTTTGAAAGTGCACATTTTTTTAACTGTAAGTCAATTATATGCTATAAATATTGCACAATTGGTTTTATTGTTACATAGTTAACTCTACACTTGGTGCAATAGAATTGTAGATGTCCCACTTGTCAAAATGGTCACATTACTTTCTACAAATGGAACAAATGTCAGCTTTGACATGATTGATACATGTAATGGCACAATTTTTTAAAGTTTTTGGAACAAGAGACAAAATGTTGTGGCTAAGTTTATGTAATAGATGGAAGGTGGGCAAGAACCTGTAGTGTCACACAAGAGACATCTTGATTCTATTAGAATGAGGTGGAATATTAGTGAGGATGAGTGAGCATTATTAGGAGCAATGGGATTGTAATATGTTACCTATATTCCCAAGATTCAAGTGAGTAGTGGGATGATTATGGCATTAACTAAGGAATGGTATAGTTAGTGAAGCTCATTCCTATTGCCTACTAGAGAGGAAACCATCACTCTTGAGGATGTGTAGAGGATCCTTCGAATCTCTATCCATGACGAGCAGGTGGTGTATGATGTAGATTGTGGGGAGATGGTATTGCGTTCAGTGTTTATGATAGATTATCTCAAGATCAATGATTATGAGATCAGTTTGGGCTACATGCAGGAACATTTTGATGCTCTACCTATGTTGATGGCAACAATGATTAGTGGTATACTAGTCCCAAATAGGAGGGTTCATGGATTCCATATTGTCTATGAGATAGTGATTGAGCAAATGATTGATGATGAGGTTGTTTATGTATGGGGGCCTTGAGTATTGGTCATAGTATTTCATCAACTATATTAAGGCGCATATTACCCATGGAGCCAGCATAAATTATGGAGTGACTCTCTTCAATATATGGGAATGGGAGTATATTTCTATCACACAACCAATGGCTGATAGGTGTAGGCATCAAGATACTCTTTTTTTACATCTATTATTTTTATTTGACCCATCACAAGTTAGGGAATTTCCCTTAATGGAGATGATCCATAGATGACATGATTGGGTTTACCTAAAGGCCATGAAGATAGTACAAGACATGGTTGGATGATGGAGATCATTTACCATATTTCCATTAGACATGCTATTTGATTGGAAGAACAACACAAATTATTGATTTGTATTTTCTTGTTTGAGTCTACATATAATTTGGTGAGAAACAAGATACACCAGTAGGTGAGGCCTTGTTTTCCTAATCACATAGGTAGGTCCTATATTGGGCTCCCATGATTAGCCCAGACATATCTATTAGGTATTTTGAGGGGTTAGTACCACTGCAGTGGCTACCCCATCTAGATATTATTGATACTTGATAAGAACAGTCACATATGATTCTTGATGGGTGGGGATGAGACCACGATGGTTGATGGATCCCATAGGTGGAGAAAAAATAGGACAGGATAGGAGGAGAGACAAGTGAGAACACCATCGAGTGGACCATGGGGATGATACAGAAGGAGGAGATGATGATGGTTGAGGGGCCTAGGTACCTAGTGCTCAATAGGTAGCTATACCATCACCTATGGTACAATAGGTAGTGCAACCACCACCAATGATGCAACAAGTAGTACTGCCACCAAAATTAGCACAATAGGTAGGAGGATATTGTGATTAGGTGATAGTATTTCATGCCCATGTGCATGACTTACAAGATTAGTTAGCTAGCATACAAGCACATCTACCTATTATGATAGTAGAGAGGGATCTTGTAGTTATTATATTTTAGAGATTAGAGAATTATATTCTCAAGGTCATAAATGCAACATAGGTTTTTACTTCTGAGATTATCTCAGAGATTATGAGATCAGCACTAGAGGCCCTTTATTACAGGCCTCTATATGAGGCAGTGGTTCCACTAGAGCATCAAGCACCCAACTTCACATGTAGTCGGTCAAAGATATCTAGATCAATGAGGTCAATGAGTGAGGGGATGATGGGGCCACCACCTCATCCATCATCATGAGGGTAAAGTGGGGAGTAGGGGTAGAAAGGGACAAGACCATCAAGGTTACAATAGCCTAGATTATTAAGGTCATAGCAACCAACCCCTTCCCATTCAATGGGAGGGAGTTCTCTCTTTCCCTTTTGTACAGATGACCTTTTTTGTAGACACACGATGATTATTATTATGGGCTACTTTTTTGTATATTTATGGTTAATGAGCCTATGTATAGACTGTGTATGGTGATGTATCGTGACAGATTATTTTTTGATACATATGACATGAGATTAAATTTTAGTTGCTAAATTTATGCATGTTATGTGATGATGTTATAATTTCTATTTAATTTTTTTTATGTGATGAATATATGTATGCATTGCTGATTTTTTTATGTTATATTGTGACAATGTAATGCTATGATATTTTTGTACTTTTGATGATATGATTGATGACCTATATGATATTGACCTAATGGATGTAGGATATATGGATTTTATGAATGCACTATTCTTTGTTTCTAGTTGTATCATGATACATGCATGAATGGGAGTTAGTATGATAGAAGATGGTGATTAAATGATTATTGCAGATTAGTATCACTTAATGGAATATATTATGAATGAGATGAAATAGATAATAAGAGATATATGGATATAAATAGATTAATTTGGATGGATATGAAAATTGATATATATTGTGATTTCTATTGTGTTCTTTTTTTAATAATCATAGAGAATTTTATTTGTGGCAAGTGGATATATTCACACCAAGGAATGATAAGCCATGGTGACTTAAGTATCCTTTGCCTAGACTTTGACACTACAAACAAGGATTTTCATTATTTGTGTTAGATATAATACAACCTTGTTGAAACATGTAAGAGAGAATAGTTTCAAAGCATGATAGCCCTAATTCTTAAAGGTGTTTAAATGACCTTATATGCAGTGGGTGATTGTTGATGCTAGAAGCTAGTCCCATACACATAAGGATCATACCTGTCAAAACAATGTCTAAGAACATTCCACAAAAAACAACATACAAAAGAAATGAATTTGCCTCATTATTTATCCTCTAATGATTTTAATATATCCTCAAGGAATATTGGAATAGGAAAATGAGATAAATCAAGCAATAAAAAGATGTCGAGACCAAATAGATCAATACATATCAAATTTTCTTGTCAAAATATATTTTCTCAAAGGGGATAATGCCTATTATAGGAAGGATTCATCCATTAAGGTGAGTGAGTGTGATTTGAGTTTACTATGAAATGTTATGGATGGGTTTGTTTATTATGGATAATGTGAAATGATGCTATGGTGTCTGTGAGATATTTTTCTCCTAATCTTGATGTCAAAGATCCAATCTAAACACTAGGATGAGGAAATTCCCCTAGTTGGGTATAGGTCATATTTATTATGGGATGGAATGTTAAAAAAAAATTATGACATGGGATGGAATGAGTTTGACACTAAATATCAATGATCACAAGCCATGATAGGGATGGTAAGGTGTATGGAATGCATTTATTAAGGGTGAAATAGATTGATCACTAATAGATGGTGGATAATGATCTCTATATATGGCACTTGTAAATAGGTTTTCACCATGGCACTTACCACAGGTGCCACCAAAGTGGTTTTCACCATAAGATGGATTATTTCTCTTTATTTTTTTGTTTTTCCATTTATTTTATAATTTTATAAATAAATAAAAATAGAACTGAGATACCCTGAGGATTATGCAAATAATTTCTTAAGGTGAACATTTTTTATAGACTCATCTAATGGTTCCCCTTGAGGTTTGACAAGCTGGTACACTCTTGATCCATAGGATTCTATAATAACAAAAGGTTCTAACCAATTGGGCTCAAATTTCCCTTTTATCTCACTATCTTGTTAGTTATTTTGATTTTCCCTTAAGTACCAAGTCACCTATCTCAACTTACATGAGATAATATTTTTATTATAGATAAAACAAAGGTAGTTTTGAAGCCTATAGGTGATAGAGTGCATTGAGATACCTTTCATCTAGTGATTCCAAGTCATGTAGTCTAGAAACTTTATATTCTTCATCATTAATGACATGCTTTAGCGAAACTTTGAGTGATGGGAGCTTGACCTCGATACATAAAGTTGTATCAGCTCCAAAGACCAAGGAATATGAGGTGGCTCCTATAGGTGTGAAAAGGTTGGTTTGGTAAGCCCAAAAGGTAGGGTTAGGTATATATGGTAGTCATGACCAACTTCATTGATAGTAGTTTTTATTATTTTCAATATGGTTTTATTCTTGACCGTTACTTTGTGGATAATAGGGGTTAGAGAAATGGTGTTGTATGTGAAATTTGTGGCAGAAATCACAGACATCTTGGTTTTTAAATGGTCAACCATTTTCAGTGAAAATGGTTTTGGGAATACCATACTAACAGATGATATATTTTAGGATGATCTTAGCTATTTACTTTACAATGATGTTAGTGAGAGGAATGACTTCAATCCTTATGGTACTTTATGCAAAATCTCATCATTCCTAGTTTTTTCCCCTTGTCCTAGGCTTCAAAATAAGTATTTTCTAGCTAGGGTTTGTAATAAATTTTATCTATGCTTTTGTTTAAGCCTTAAATTGTCAAAAAATCCTAGGTCTAAATGGAAACCCTTACACTTTCTTTATAATTTCACATTGACCACCTAACTCAATTTCCTATCATTCAAGTAATAACTTATGGTTCTTCATTCCATGTCTTAACTAGCCCTCTTTATTTAGCATGTCGATCAGACTTGTGACTCATTAGACTTTATTCCAAATTATTAAATTCTTGGGTCTAAGTCCTAATATAGTCTTTGGCCCCCTCTTTTCCTAAGTGCACCACTTGATAACAACTTTTATGCATATTTTTAAGTGTTTCACTTAAATGCTATTGACTTGGCCCTGCTAGGACATGTGTCTCACTAATAGTAAAGTGCATATCCTATTCGCCATGCATTTCCAACTTGTACGCATGGAAAGAATGTGTCAAGAATTTCTTGTAAAGGTGGGGCACATGGCATCATCCTATTGTAGTGTGCTCTTCCTTCAGAACACATTTTCATAAGAGGAATGCATTGAGAAAATGCAATAGGCTAGAATAAACAAAGAGAAGGCATGTGGCATCATTTTATTGCAGAATTCTCTCCCTTTAGAACATAATTTCATGGAGTGGGTGCATCAATAAAATGCACTAAGATGGGATCACAATATTGCAACATGTGTTTCACTCTTATTGTAGCGCATTCCTTCTTCACGATGTATTCTTGTGAAAGGAACACATAATGAAAAGGCACTAAGAGGATATGAATAGAAGAGGGACATGTGTCATCTTATGATTCTAGTGCATGTTAGGATTAGGTTTCATCCACCTTGTAAGTCCTATATCCTATTTCATGGTTCAAACATCCTTGGAAATTGTCTCTAGGAACTTAGGGTGAATTGTGAAAATATTTTTTAATATTAATTCTCACCATTGTTTGTAATATACTCATAAGGGGTGATGGATCCACTAGCAACAGTAAAGGTGGGTTGTGGACATAAATATTTAATATTTCTTTCCCCATATGTGGACACCTATAATGGGATAATAAAAGATAAAGAAAATGATAAATGAATGACTGTTGGGATTCTCTAAGTGGGTGCTTGGAAAGAGGAAACAAGTGTCACTTGGTTTTCTATCATTTATTGCATTTAATATATTTTTTATCTCTCATGTTTGGGAGCCCAAGTTGGAGGGAAATTATTGGAGCCAAAACTAGTTTCTCTTCACATTTTTAGGTAAACCAAAGGTTGGGAACATTTGTAATGAAGGGTCATCTTTGGGCACCATGTTTGGTGCATTAGATTCCTTCACACATCTATAAAATCAACCTCTTAGATGTATAATTTTGAGGGGAAGAGTTGAATGTAGTTCTACTCTGTAGGAATAAGGATAGTTTGAGGCATAAGGTTGTTCACAAGTACATAGGTGCTGCCATTTTGGAGGAAAAGAGGAGAATGAAAGTGGTTATATTGTAATCTCATTTATTTGATGATAATGCATACTTGACCTCTCTTCTTGGTGGATTTTTTTCTCACAAGGCTTTCCCCAAGTAAATCCTATGTTATTTGATGATATTTTATTGTTGATTTGTGCATTTTTGCTACTATCTTATGGTAATGGTATTCTTCATATATTACTGTTATAAGCTCACATAAGGTAGTATCTATAAGCATGATATGTTGGTCCAATTTTAGCATCATAAAGAAGATGGATCTAATAATGGTATTTCCATAATAAGGTAACTTAATTTTTAGATTTGTATATAAGTTTCATATTTTCATGATGTCTTAGTTCAAGCCTTGTATCTCATCCTTTGAATTCATATTTGGATAGAGATTGAATTTTCCAATAATCGGTATTAAACCTATTTATTTCTTATCATTTGGTATCAAAGTTGAAGGTTAACTAGGTTCTAGGTATTCCTTATTTTTTGATTTCTTGGCTTGGAAAGCTTGTGGTAATTTTTCAGAAGGAATTGGAGGTTGCTGGAAGTATTTTGGATCATAAATGAATGTTCTATGAGTTAACTTTATTTTGTAGATTTGTGAGATTGGAAACCATGGATATTGTCAATGTGATCTGTGTTGGGCATTGGAAGCTCATGTTTATAGATATTTATGGAGTTGGTTATGTTTTGGTAACTTGGAGCTCTTGCTTGACAATATGTGCATCCTATTGTTTGGTGGTTTTTTTCCTTTACCTTGTGGTCATGTGTAGTATGAAGGTGTTCATGTTGGATGGGAAGAGACATCCTGGTCACATGGAGAAACACTCTTGATTTGGACTATAAAATGGAGTGCATATATTGGCTTCATGGTTTTAGCCATTCATTACATGAAAACACTAGAATATAAGCTACTAACCTCTTTGTGAGTTGTGGAGATAATATGTTTTATATGTTATAAGCTCCTAGAAAACTTGGTCTTCCTTTTAGGTTGTCGTTTACTCTTGTTTTTCAGTTGTGAGTTTGTAGATTTGTGCTTATTCCATTATTCAGATGACATGTTTGATGTGAATGTATGGATGGTTATATGGATTTCATATTTAATAAGATGGTTTTGGATATTTTGCATGTTAACTAAAATATGTGTTGTGTAGATTTGTGATGAGACTATATTCAGGGTGTCTTGGATGAAGATAGATATAGGTTTGCATGACTGCTTGGAGGGTTCTTATTGATATATGGTTACTCCTATGTGGGTTTATTTGGAAAACCAGATCTAGCATTGATTTTGGTGTTTGAGTCTTGGAAAGACACATGTTATAACTGATTATCTTTGTTTTGCATGATACTAATTTGTGGGGTTGAAGCTATTTTTCATTTATTTGAGATTGGAGCACTGATTATGTATTCCTCCTTTGAGATATTGTATATGTGAAGATCTTGGAAAAAAAATTGATGTGCATTTAGTTTGCTAGGCCATATTCTTGGTCACCACTATTACATTGGTATGCTTATTGCAGTGAGAGATGGTTATTAGGAATACATGATATATATTTTTATTTGAATCTTTGGCAGTTGTTTATGGTGCATGTGAAGCTTTGTTCACTTTGAGTAGAGTGTTGGAAATGATATTGGTCATGATGCCATGTATAGCTTGGTATGACTTTGATTGGGAGCTTTGTGTAGTTACATAATGTGTTCTATCTTCTTTGTTTCAATATTTTGGTTCTAAGTTATTGTTGTTGCAGTCTATTGTGAGCCATGGATAACCTTTGATTAGAATATGGATGGAATTTTACAATGGTTGTTGGTGTCATAAGGAGCTCTTGGATTCTACCTTAGATTGCAATGAGAGTTATGAAATATTTGGTTCTTTTGACAAAGGATGTATAACATTTGTACCTTCTTGGTTTGGAGATTGTGGTTGTACCTTACCTTTTGGGAGCTCATTTTGTTGAGTTCTTTGATTATGTTGGGGCCATAGAGGATATTCAATTAAGAGATAGTTATCACAATGTCTAGAGAGCTTGGTTACACAATTTAGTGGGAGCTTTTGGCAATGATGTTGATTCATCATTTGATGATGGATGGTTATTTATGTGATCACCTAGGAGGGGATGTTAAATCATGATGTCATGATATGTTCCTGATTCTATAGTTGTAATTTTGACAATGGTCTAGTTTGGTTCTCTTTGGTTTTGAGTATTAATCATTTTCTTGGAGCTTCATGATTTTGTAGGGATCCATTTGAAGTTGGCATGGATTGATTGGTGGATACTAATGGATACTAAAGAGATTTTGGTGAGGCTAAGAGATCTCTTATTTATGGGATCATATGTTGAGATGGTTAGTCTTTGATGAGGATTTCAATAGAAATATCGAGGAGCCTACACCTAGTTATGGATGTGAATCCATTATAAACCTGAAGAGAAGATTGTCATTTCTTGGTGTTGTGTATATTGGACAATCTTGTATCCCACTCTTGGTCTAATTGATAGGTGATTGATCTGAGAGGTATTTCCCACCTAATTATTAGAGGCATTCATTATTTTGCATCTTGTCTTCTCATATGACTTAGTCTTGAATATAAACATTCTGAAGAATTGTTAAGAAGAAGATGCATGTTTTATGGATTTATTTTGTTCTCCTTGTTTCAGAATTGAGATATGGTTCTAGTTTTGAGGACTTATTAGGAGAGGTACATGAAAAGTTTTGTGACTTTGGGAATATTCCCATTGTTGTGGGAATGATTGGTTGGTTTGATCTACCTTCAGTATTAGATATTTTACATAATGTTTCCATGTTATCATTTGATCTGAATGTTAGATGTTGATATCCTTTTAGTTTTGGAATGGTGAAGGAGATATTATATTACACATCTTGGTACATGTTAGTGTAGAACAAGGATATGGTTTGATTTGTAGGTTCTCTCTTTGGTCATGGTTTTCTTCCTAGATGTTTGGTCTCATAGGGTTGACTGTGAAGAAATTAGGAGAGCTATGGAGAATAATGGTGAGAGAGGTATTGCAACATATTTGTTTGAAGGATTTGCATATCATCATATGTTTTCTTCACACTATGTAATATAGGAGTTAGCCACATCCTCTATGTGAAGTATTGTAGATAGACTTGATATTCCCTGATCTATTTTCAGATTTGACATTACTCATGCAATTGGAGTTTTTGGATATATGTTTGGTTATCCTCTTTGATATCTTGGTTTGTTGGTTACTTATGTGATGATGAGTTTGTATGTTTCATTAGATTTGGATCTACGAGTTATGTAGGTTATGGATTAGCTACCCATTTTCTTGAAGTGAGATAACTCAAATCTGGACCACCTATATCCACAAGATTATTTTAGTTTTAATGTATGCTTTGTTAGTTATCCTTGTTTGTAGTCATTTGTACATTGGTATGTTGCATTGAGATAGGAGGATCAATATACAAAGACTTGATTGTAGGTTTTGGATTGGTATGTTGATGGCATGAAGTTCTATCTATGTTTGGTATACCTTGGTTTGAGGTATGGTTAGCTTGAAAGAGTTGCAATTTTTTTTGGTTACTATTATAGGTGGTATGAGTAAGGAATCTACTCAAAGCCTTTGTTATCATTTGAATTTGATGATTGTGTTTATGTAAATATTGGTGCAAGATTTAATGATATTTGATATGTTTCACCTTGGCATGTTAGAAGATGTGAAGGATTTTATTGATTGATGGTGGTTATCATGGTTGCTTCTATAGGTATCTTATTGGATCATGAGAGCATGGTGAAGATTCAAATGGTACATGTTTGGCTAAGGGATGGTTTTCTCTTGTTTATGATTCCTATGGGTTTCTTTAAAAAATTTATTTCAAGTGGGAGAATGTTAGGATTAGGTGCCATTCACCTCATAAATCCTATGTCATATTTCATGGTTCCAACATCCTTGGAAAGTGTCTCTAGGCACTTAGGGTGAATTGGGAAAATATTTTGTAATATTAATTCTTACCATTGTTTGTAATATACCCAAAAGGAGTGATGGGTCCACTAGCAACAATAAAGGTGGGTTATGGAAAAATATTTAATATTGCTTTTCCCATATGTGGACACCTAGAATGGGATAATAAAAGATAAAGGAAATGATAAATGAGTAACTATTGGTATTCTCCAGGTGGGTGCTTGGAAAGAGGAAACAGGTGTAACTTGGTTTTCTATCATTTACTGAATTTCATGTAATGTTTATCTCTCATGTTTGGGTGCCCAAGTTGGAGGTAATTTATTGGAGCCAAAACTAGTTTCCTTTCGCATTCCAAGAAGGTAATCCAAAGTTTTGGGATGTTTGCAATGAAGGGTCATCTTTGGGGGCAATGTTTGGTGCAGTAGATGCCTTCACGCATCTATTAAATCATCCTCTTGGATGTATAATTGAGGGGAATAGTTGAATGTAGTGTTACCCTACAGGAACAAGGATAGGTTGAGGCATAAGGAGGTTGTTCATAGGTACATAGTTTCTACCATGTTGGAGGAAAAGAGGAGAATGAAAGTGGTTGTATTGTAATCTCATTTATTTGATAATAATGCATACTTGACCTCTCTTCTTGGTGGAGTTTTTTCCCACAAGGGTTTATCCACATAAATATTGTGTATGTGATGATCTTGTGTTGTTGATTTGTTCCTTTTTTTGTTATCTTATGGTGATGATATTTTTCATATATGGTTGTTATAAGTTCACATAAGGTAGTGTTTATAAGCATGATATGTTGGCTGATTTTTGGCATCATAAATTAGATGGATCTAATCATGGTATTTCCATATTAAGGCAACTTAATTTTCCGATTTGCATATAAGTTTCAGATTTTCATTTTTTTGTAGTCCAAGCCTTGTAAATTTCATCCTTTGAAGTCATATTTGGATAGATATTGACTTTCCCAACAATCAGTATTAAACCTATTTATTTCTCATTAGCACAAAGGCCTTTTAGAGTGCATTTTCATGCTCTTGGTGCAAAAGAAAATTGTGCCAAGTGGTGATTAACAAAAGGAGTACATGTTCTTGTCCCTAATTGCAACACTATGCTACTTCACAATGCATTTCTTTGCAAGGAGTACATAGTGAAAAGGCATTGGGGGTGTGATGTCACTAGTGGATATATGGTGATTTTATATTGCAGCACATGGTTCTTGTGGAGTGCATTTTTGAGCCATTATAAGGAAATTGTGCTCGATGGTCAAATATTTAGTGGAACATGTATGTCCTAGATTTCAATTTGGAGCTTCTTCACAATGCAATTTCATGGATTCAACATAAAGATAAAGTATGCTAAAAAAGGCAAGGTATGAATGGGATGCGTGTCAACTCTAGACCCTAATATGTAGAGGGCCTTCATAATACATTTTTACAAAAGGAAATTCAAATGGAAAATGTGGTGAACCCTAGTTATGCGCTAGCTTTTGATCCTATTTGAAGGCACCTAGATCAACAACTAACATTCAAATTTTTAGGTAGCTATGATGATGACTTACGAAGAACTATTTCAACTGCTTTCATCACCTGAGAATTAAATTCATGATTCACATCAGAATCAACCAATGATGTTTGTAGAGGTGTTATTTCTCCTAATCAATTTTTATTTGCATGACGATATTATGATTTTTTGAGGTCATATATTGTAATCCAGTCATATTTTTGTGCAGTTCCCTAGTTGGGTTAAGGTTTAGTGTTTCATTTCTGAGTTATACCTAAACTATAAAGGAATTTTTTTAATTTTTCTTAGGGTTCTAAGTTTGGTTCTCTTGAGGGTTTTGTGGTTAAATCCTTTGGGGTTCTGAAGTTTTTGGGTCCAAGGGCTATGTGTAAAAAATTATTGAATGCTAATGGTGAAGGTCTATATTTATTAGTCATTACGTGATAGTGCCTCTATATTTGTAACTATGACATATATGAATATACATTATTATGATATTGTCTCTAGCTCTAGAATGCAATGTCTTTTGAATCTAAATAGTAAGGTTATTTTAGGTTCTTCAAACACATTTGATGTTTGAACTATTTATCTATCACTTGTCATTCAAGGAGAGATGTAAATACTTGCAAAAGGTAGTGAGGATATTATGTTTTTAGATGGATTTGTATGTAGAATTGCATAGAAAGCTTGTGAAATTTGGGTTATCACAAGGTGATAGTCTAATCAGAAGACACCCCAGATATGTTTGTCTTTTTCATCATAAAATTCATAATATATGACTCAGTAGCCCAAGGCAGACACTGGTCTTACATGGCTTTCCTCCCCCATCCTTAGAAAAAAACTTTTAATCCAAGTAACCCTTTCCTTACTTTATTAGTTTAGATTTTCCTTTTTTTTCAACTTCATACCTAAACTAAATAAGAACAAGGGGTATACCTTGCTATACAAACCCTTATCATTTGTATGAAGCTTATTTGCTAGACATTGTGATAAAACCACAATTGCTTCTATGCATCCAATATCATATAGGGATACACACCTAGGTATTGCAGAGCCTGAAGTGTAGGGGAGAAAAGTGTTATATCCATCTCCCATTAGTTGTATCTTAATCCTAAAGTTCTTAAATATAAGATTTGGCTATCCTTTAGAGGGTTTTTAGAATTCAACAAGGAAAAACCAACAAAATGGCGACTCTACTAGGGATAAATTGAAGGAATCTCCAGTAAATAATTATAAAATATACTATGCCTCATATGAACCACCAAAAGAATGGAAACTCTAATGGGGATAAACTAAAGGATTCTTTTGTAAACAGTTAAAAATATACTCTTCTCCATCCAAGCCACCAGTAGAATGGTAACTCTACTAGGGAATACTCAATTTTATCTATTGGGAGATTCAAATGATTTGAAGATGGCGCAGCCACAGTAGGAGGGCCCTGAGAGAGAACAATCCAAACCGTTCAGCAAGAGTAACACAATGAAAGCAACACAAAGTATGGAGGAAAATGTAGATTAAAAAATTCTCATTAACAGAAATCTCGATTGCATTCAGCTGGAAACATCTAGGCTTACAGATTCTGCTCCTGGGCTTGATCAAATATGCAACATTCTAACATGCTCCTATATGCGAGCTGAGCTCTTACAAATTGGATCAAAATTAATCCCTTAATCCACTACTAACACTACTGCCTCTTCTAACGATCGATTACAAGCTTTATACTATATCTGCGATTCTGGAAACATCCACGTCAGCCAAAAATCATTACATTTTCCAATGAAAGAAAATATAATGGGCGCATGAACAAGTCGGCCTCAAATTTGAATTACTCTTCAACATGTGTCTAAGACAAAGTGTGGACCTATAATGAAGGTCAAGGACACTCCCAGGAACAATTAAGATTACACTGTTAAGATCCACAAGTCATGGGAACGATCCATGAATGATCAAGTTAGCCACTAGGCTAGAAAACTATTTCGGTGTTGGTTCAAGAAACTTTCAAGAATTTCGGAAGTGATAACTTCTCGGAAAAAGATCCAATCACACTCAAATCTCGGAATAAGGAAAATGATCATGTAGGTGATGTACTCCAAGATTCACAAGGTCTGGTGAGCAAGGATGATGGGTCCACCAGCATGAACTGAGAAAGAACAAAACTAAAAGGAAAATATATTTTTTTGGTTGATGCAAGATTTCCAAGAACCAAGGATGCTCCTACATCAGACATCCGGGGTTAATGAAAAGTGAGTCCCTCACTTTGCAAGAACCAAAGAAAAACCAAGATGGTATACCTCTTCCTGAGAAATCCGTGAAGAATCCTCCACTGTTCTACCCCTCCACTTCACAAGATATTCTTTATACTATCTTCCATGAGTCTTTCTCCCATCTCTGATATCTAGAATATTCTCAATCTCATTTGACTATTGTTTAGGAAACTCATTCTCCAATTCCACTATATTGTTTTCACTGAATTCTACTTCATAATACTAATGTAGGTCTGCAATGTTGAATATAGGTGATATACCCATGCCATCTAGTAACTCCACTTCATATACATTTCCCAAATCAAACTTCTTCAAGATCCTACATGGTCCAAACTTTCTCATCTTCAGCTTGTTGTATGTCCCAACTAGAAATCTTTCCTTCCTCAAATATACCATCACTTCATCTCCAACTTCAAACTCCTTATGTCTCCTCTTTTCATCTGCTTTCTCCTTATACTTTTGGTTCATGTCTTCCAACTGTTGTTTCACATGAGTATGCACTTTTTCCATATGTCCTACAAATTCCTCTGCTTTTGCACTCCTTTTATCTTCCATACTAATTTCTCTTAACTCTGATATACCTCTAGGATGAACTCCAATAACAATCTCAAAAGGTGTTTTCCCTGTACTCTTGTTTACTCAGTTATTGTATGCAAATTCTGCCTATGCAAGGACTAAATCCCAACTTCCGGTCTTCTCTCCAACCAAACATCTTAGAAAATTCCCAAAGCTCCTATTCACTACTTGTGTCTATCCATCAGTCTGGGGGTGAAATGTAGAACTGAACTTCAAGTCTGTCTTCAACTTCTTCCAAAGTGTCCTCCAAAAGTAACCAACAAACTTTACATCTCTGTTTGAAACAATACTCTTAGGTAATCCAAGCAATCTGACCACTTCCCTGAAAACAAGTATGCTACATGCACTACATCTATTGTCTTCCTACAAGGTATGAAATGTGCCATCTTAGAAAATTTGTCTACCACCACAAATACTGAATCATTACCTCTTTGTGTCTTCAGTAATCCAAGTATGAAATCCATGCTGATATCCTCCCAAGGTCTCTCTAGAACTATCGAAGGCTTATACAATCCAACATTCTGACTACTCCCTTTTGCAACTTGACAAACTCTACAACTCTATAGAAATCTTGTAACATCCTTATGAATCTGTGGCCAAAAATATTTCTCACTCACCAATGCTACCATCTTATCAATTCCAAAATGCCTTGCTAATCCTCCACTATGCTTCTCTTTCACCAAGTTTTCCCTCATTGAACTCTAGGGTATACACAACCAATTACCTCTAAACAACATATCCTCCTAAATGAAATAATCCAACCACTAGCTTCTATCCTCCAAAACTGGTTCCTTACAAGCTTTCCAAGGTTCTACACAATCTAGGTCTTCCTCATACAAATTCTTTAACTCATCAAATCCTAATGTCTCCACTCTCATCTCTATCAATAAATTTCTTCTACTCAATGCATTAGCAACTCTATTTGACTTTCCACTCCTTTGCTTCAAAAAAAAAGTATAACTCTGCAAGAACTCCACCCATCTCATGTGTCTCTAATTCAACTTACCCTGACTGTTCAAATATTGCAACACCTGATGATCCATATATAGTACAAACTCCCTAGGAAATAAATAATGTCTCCACTTCTTCAAGGCTTGAACTATGGCATAAAATTCCTGATCATACAGTGAATACCTTCTCCTAGCATCATTCAATTTATCATTGAAATAAGCTATAGGTCTCCCTTCTTGACTCAATACTGCTCCAGTTGCATTTCCACTTGCATCACAGTCTACTTGAAATAACTTATTAAAATTTGGTAAAGCCAACATAGGCTGCTTAGTTACCTTTTGCTTCAGTAATTCAAAACTTTGATTTGCTCTAGGTGTCCATCTAAAATCCTTCTTATCTCCCCTCATTGTTTATGTCATAGGACTACAAATAGAACTGAAATTCCTAATGAACTTTTGGTAGAAGCTAGCCAATCATGAAATTATCTTACCTCTCCAATACTTTCTAGTGTAGGCCACTCGACAATTGCTCTAACCTTCTTAGGATCTATCTTTAATCCATCCACATATATCACAAATCCCAGAAATACCAATTCCTCCTTCATGAAACTACATTTCTTAATGTTTATCAGAAACTACTCTTCTCTCAACCTCTACAAAACTTGTCTTATGTGCAAAAAAATTTATTCTCTACTCTTACTGAAAATCAAGATCTCATCTAGGTACACAATCACAAACTTACCTAGGAATCTCTTCAATACCTCATTCATCAACCTCATGAAAGTACTCAGTACATTTTTCAATCCAAAAGGCATCACCAACCACTCATGCAATCCTTCATTTGTCTTAAATGTTGTTTTCCACTCATGCCCTTCTCGGATTATGATCTGATGATATCCACTCTTCAAGTCTATCTTGGTAAAATACCTAGCTCCACTCAAGAAATCCATAATGTCATCCATCCAGGGTAAAGGAAATATATACTTCACCATGATCTTATTTATGGCTCTTGAATCCATACACATTCTCCATTCTCCATCCTTCTTAGGTGCTAATACAGTAGGTACTCCACAAGGGCTTAAGCTTTCTCTGATCAAAACTTTCCTTAATAATTCTTGCACTTGTCTTTTCAACTCTTCATTCTTTGCAGGTGTCATCCAATGTCCTACCTTATTAGGAAAACTAGCTCTAGGAATCAGATCCATGCAATGACTAATACTCCTCACTGGTGCTAATCCATCAGGTACATTATCTGAAATGATCTCCTCGTATTTTGTCAGCAACTCCTTTATCTCTTCTGAGTGTTCTTCCACATGCTGCATGTCTTTGGCCTTCTTAGGAACTAAGGCATAACACATATTCTCATGTCTCAATCCATTAAGGAATCTTCTTCCATCAACCAGAAAAACTCTAGCATTCGTACAAACCTCAACTGTAGGAACATCTTATAATGGCAAAAAAAATTGCTTCATCCCATTGGCAACAATGGTGTATATATTCTTCTTCCCATCATGAATATCCTGTCTATCATACTGCCAAGTCCTTCCCAAAAAAATATGGCATATATCCATAGGCATGATATCACACAAAACTTCATCATGGTAATTTCCTATCTTTAATTTCACCAAACATTGTTCACTTACCAGAATCTTATGCTCATCTTGTATCCATGCTATCTGATAGGGCTTTGGGTGTTTCAACCTTTCCAACTTCAATTTGGTCACCATCTCTTCAGAAGCCAAGTTCTCAGAACTCCCACTATCAACAATAACCTTGCAACATCTAGCAGCTACCTTGCATGTCATCTGGAAAAAATTATTCCTTTCTAATGGTTCCTAATCCAACTCACTCTGACATAGTACTCTTCTGTTCACCAGCACTTCCCCTTCTTCTGCTTTGTTAGGTGATGCAACATGATCCTCCTCAAAAAATGTTGTTCTTTTGTTGTTTTTGTCTTTATGCTCGTCTCTCCCTGATTGCATTCAAATGATTTATGTCCTTCTCCACCACATTTATAACAAGTTCCTTTGAATTCCCTTTTCTCTTGTCCTCTATCATCTCTTCTATATCCTTCATTCTGGTAACCACCATATCCTCCTCTTTTGTATGAGTTTCCATCACTTTTCTGATAGGTATTATCATTCTTACTAACCTCCTTATCTTTGTTCTGATTTGGGAAAGATCCTCTTCCTCCTCCAACAAAAGTTCTTCCTCTTTGAAATCTTCCACTCCTTCCTCTTTTTCTCTGCTCATGTCTCTTATTCAACTTCTCTTCTACCTTTAGGGAACACTAATATGCTTCTTCCACACTCTGGAACTTGATCAAACTGATTTCATCCTATATAGATGACCTCAAACCATTCACGTATCTGGCTACTTGCTCAATTTCCTCCTCTGAATGTCCAGATCTGATATTCAACTTCTAGAATTCCTCGGTATACTCTATCACACTTGAATCTTTTTGCTTCAAATTTTGCAACTTTCAGAACAAACTAATCTGGTAATCTACAGGCATAAACTTTGTCTTCAACTTATTCACTATCTAATCCCAAGATTTTATCTTCTCTTTCCCTCTTCTTTTCCTATCCATTTGCAAATGTTCCCACCAAAGGGATGCATGTCCTCTCAACTTTGTACAAGAAATTTTTACCTTATTATCTTCAATGGTACCTTCGAATTCAAAATAATTTTCCATCTTTGTTATCCAATCAAGCAATTCTTCTGAATCCAACTTACCATTATAATCTGGTGGATTGAAATGTGGTTTCGTATTTTCTCTAGTTAGGGCTCTTATGAACCTTTCTTCTCCCTGATCTAGGCCAGGTTGCTCTTCTCTTCCTCTTTCTTCCTGAACTTCTACCTCTTCATCACTTACATCATCAACTGGTCAACCCCTTCTCTGGGCCATTTCAACTGCATCTAATTTGGCAGAAATTCCTCTTAGCATCTCCATTATAGCTTGGTCTGCATTTCCACGCACTCCATTTCCTCTAACATTTCTTCTTCCAACCATCTTTACAACATTCCTTTATAGCTATAGGTCAGATCCTCAATCCGCCACCCCACAAAAAATATTCTACTTGACTCCACGAATTATGTTGACCTTACATGGATCGAACCTCGCTTTGATACCAATCTGGCGCAGCCACGGTAGGAGGGTCCTCAGAGAGAACAATCCAGACCATGTAGCAAGAGTAACACAACAAAAGAAACATAGAGTATGGAAGCAAATGAAAATTAAAACATTCTCATTAACAAAAAAACTCAGTTACATTCAGCTGACAATATTCGGGCTTACAAATTTGGCTCCCGGGCCTGATCAAATATCCAACATTCTAACATGCTCCTATATCTGATCTAAGCTCTTACAAATCAGATCAAACTTAATCCCTTAATCCACTACTAACACTACTACCTCTTCTAATGATCAATTACAAGCTTTATACTATATCCATGATTCTGGAAACATCTGCGTCGGCCAAAAATAATTACATTTTCCAATGAAAGAAAATATAACAAGCGCATGAACAAATCGGCCTCAATTTTGAATTACTCTTCAACAGGTGTGTAAGATGAAGTGTGAACCTATAATAAAGGTTGAGGACACTCCTAGGAACAATTAACATTACACCGTTTAGATCTACAAGTCACGGGAATGATTCACGAATGATCAAGTTAGCCACTAGGCCAGAAAACTATTCCAGTGCTAGTTCAAGAAACTACCAAGAATTATGGAAGTGATAACTTTCTGGAAAAATATCCAGTCACACTCAAATATTAGAATAAGGAAAATGATCATTTAGGCGATGTACTCCAAGATCCACAAGGTCTAGTGAGCAAAGATGATGGGTCCACCAGCATGAATTGAGAAAGAACAAAACAAGAACAAAACTTAAAGGAAAATTTTTTTTTTTAGTTGATGCAAGATTGCCAAGAACCAAGGATGCTCCTGCATCAGAAGACCTTCATACTTGGAGAAGGAAATTTTGCAACATTTCTAGAGTTTTCATGAAATTTTTGTGCTCTGTTGGTGGAGAGAACTCAAAATGAAACTAGATCTTTGAAGGATCTTCCTACTGCTTGAAGATCATATCCTCTTTGAAGAGGTGGCGACTCTAAAAAAAAATTACATAATAAGGAATATTTCTAGGGTTGGCAACATTTTTCAAGTATTTATCCGCCGTTATATTTTGTATGAAGGTCAGTTAGAAGAGCTTCTAAAAATATAGTCTCTTATCTAGTGTTTTAAGGCACTAGCAAAAAGGGAATTAAGAAAGCTAGATATTCTGAAGTAGATGGTTGTATAGGGATAAATATTCATCTGCAAATATGTATAAACATTTTGATTTCCCCTCTATAGGCTATAGTACCATGATTGAACCATAGTCATATCCTTAGAGAAAAAAAATCTTTGCAAAAAGATATAACCATTTGGATTTCAATAAATTCCAAGGTTATCCACACTTTTTCCCAAGAAAAATAAATAAATATCTACCTAAGTTCAAAGGAGGTTATGAAGGATCAGCATCAAAGCATCTACAATTTTTCACCTATTTAATGGTGGATTTTCAGATAGTAGAAAAAAATGTTTTCATGAATTTTTTTGTAACATTAGAAAATGATGTTAAGGATTGGTTTTATAATTTTCCTATGCATTACATTTTTTCATGGCAAGAGCTTGTGATACTATTCATGGATTAGTTTGGTGAAGTCAGTAATGAATTCTTATTTGATAGTAGGCTTCTACACATTCAAGGATATTTTGAAGAAGAATGTGCACATGTGACCATTGAACACATATCAGTTATAGATTTAGTGCATGATATAAGAAGATAGGAGGGTGAATCCTCATACGATTTTCATGATAGATTCATGAAATATTTGTTTGCTATACTAGAACTAGACAAGCCTAATGAATCATGGTGTATTGATTTCTTCTATGAAAGACTTGAGCCAAGCACAAGTAATATGCCACAAGATTAAAATCCTCATAGTCTTCAAATTATATATCAATGGCTTGCAATTGATAATGAGATGATAGGGAAGTATGGAAATATTTTTCTAACTGAATAGTGTTATGATACTTTTTCTAGGATTGCTAATGTAAGTTTGGATGGTATAGTAGAAGGCAGTGAAGCATTATGTGGAGGTGAGGATTATTCTTTTGAGTGGCCTATAGAGGAAGTATGTGTAGAAAAATATTATAATCACAAAAACCAAGATGTAAGGCTTAATGTGATGAAAGAAATATTTGAAATAATACCTTTTATTGATTTTGAAACTACAGAAATAGAGAGCCAACTCTCTATATCAGATGAAGGTGAAAAAGTGTGCAATGACCTTCATTTGGATAAATTATCCATGAGGAGTTGCAATGAAGAAATCAATAATGATTTTTAGTTTATAAGTGAGTTGTATGACACTACTGATTGTTGCAACAATGTCGATAGAGAAGAAGATATGTATGCAAGAGATTCATTGGATGAATCAGTTTAGGTAGTTGATTGTGTAGAGCATTCATATTTGAGTAAGAAAAATGGTGAACAAGAAACTACTTCCTTGTTTGATTTATTACTTTCTTCTCTCCCTTTTTCTAGCATTCAGGTTCTCACTAAATGTTTGCATGAGGATACATGGATGTAGTTGTACATGAAGATGAAAAAGCTAAAGATAAATGTTGGTATAGCTGATGATATTTTTATGATGAGTTTGCACTTGAGGAGTGTGATTGTGTTAATCACATGGATGCATATGAGAACCTTTTTTTTGATGTACAACTCATAGTCTTCCTCATGAGTAGTGTACTTCAAATGAGTCATGGGAGGGTAATACTTTTGAGATAAACTTGATAGATGTTTGTCACAGGTCTGATTTTTGGGGAACATCCATCTCAATAGATTACCAAGAAATTGAAATAGAAATACAATCTAAAGAGTGTATATCTTCACACAAAATGTCTCATGCTATGAATGGATGTGTTGATGAGGTTTTCGTTAGCATAAATGACTCCAGGGTATTCTAGTCATCTATGGTCCATGTTTTAAGTGAAGTCAAATATTACACATCTCTTTGTGGTGAAGAAGTAGCTTCTCACTGTATGGATGCCAGTTTCCCTAAATCTGAGCACTTCACTTGGACCCAACATGTAGCTTGTAGTGATGATGAGTTGCAACAAGTTCTTCAAGTTACTGATTCTTTGGCTGCTCATGTTTCTTATGTCTGAGCTCTAAATTTTTCAATTTGAAATGTTAGAAGATGAGTTTCCCTCTACAATTCAACATGATGAAGTGGCATATTTTTCTTTTCCATGTGAATTGAAGGCATTCTCTTTTTTCCTTGATTCACCTAAGGAGGTCAATAGGTTTGAAGATACCATAGTTTCATATTGTGTTGATAAGAATTTCTAAGTTCTACCACCACCTACTACAAAAATAGAGAACATGATAAGTAGCATTGAGGTGGCCTATGCTATATGGTTACCATGCACCAGTGGGATCAAACATGGAGCAATTATTCACTTGCTCAGAGGTAATCATATGTTTGTTCTTGTAGGAATGATGCTACCTTTGCTACTATGGTGTGATAGAAAAATTGTGAGTTGAAGGAGATCAAATCCTTTGACAAGTTGGTGTTTGACAAAGGAAAGCATTGACTCTCCTTTTCATTTGGTTCCCTAGGGCCACCAATGAGGTTTGAGGATTGGGAAGTTTTTGATCCAAGTGGAAATGGCATATGGTCTACTCTCCTAGAGATCTGGAATCTCACCATCCTTCACTAAAGTATGCATCCTCAACTAGAGCCATTGATGGTACTTTTTTGCAAAATGTCATGGTTCCTAGGTTTTTCCCATGTCCTAGGCTGCATAATGAGTATTTTCTATCTAATATTTGTTATAGATTCTATCTAAGCTTTTTTTTAAGTCTTAAACCCTCAAAAAACCCTAGGTCTGAATGGAAACCCTTGTACTTTCCTTATAATCTCACATTGACCACCTACCTCAATTGCCTATCATTCAAGTGATAACTTATAGGTATCCATTCCATATCTTAACCCACCCTCTTTGTTTAGCATACTATTCAAACTTATGACTCATTTTACTTTTATCCCAAATTATTAAATTCTTGAGTCTAAGTCCCCATACGGTCTTTGGCCCCCTCTTTTCATAAGCTTGCCACTTAAAAACAACTTTTATGCATGTGTTCAAGTGTTTCACTTAAACGCTATTGACTTGGACCTACTTAGGACCATTTGTCTCACAAATAGTGCAGCACATATCCTCTTCATAGTGCATTTCCTTACCTCTTATGCATGCCTAGAATGTTTTAAGCATTGCTTGTAAAGGTGGGGCATGTGGCATTGTCCTATTGCAACATGCTCTTCTTTTAGAGTTTATTTTCATAATAGGAGCACATTGAGTAAATGTACCAGGTCGAGATAAACAAAGATAAATAATTTTGCACCATTGTATTGCAACACACTCTCCCTTTAATTTTGAGCTTCCTCAATAGCATAAACTTTAGAACTATAAGATTTAGGAAGATTTATCAATACCTTTTTTAAAACTTCACTTTCTTCCAACTTACCACCAAGACCATTGATAGCATTAACAACTTCATCCACTCTGAGCATGTAGGCTATAATGTCTTCATCTTCTAACATCCTTAGGTTTTCAAATTTGGATTTGAAATTATGTATCTTTTCTTGCTTGACCTTATCATCTCCTTCATGAATCCTTTGCATCTTCACCCAGACCTAGCTATTTTGAGACATCACTTTCTCAAGTTTAGAATCAGAAAGACCACTCAGGAGAGCATTCCTTGCTTTTCCATTATTCTCATAATATTTAACCTCATCATCACTTTTTGGACCATTAGCATGCATAGTATATCTAGTTTCAACTAACTTCTAGAATCCAAACCCTAGAGAGACAAGAAAGACTTCCATCCTAGCTTTCCAATAAGAATAATTTGTTCCATTGAACATAGGAGCTTTGACACCCTTTATATGCACCATATGGATCTACCTCAAGGGCTTAAGCTTCTTCCAAGGAACCACAACTCTGATACCAATTGTTAGACACACAGGACAACTATGAGGGGGGGTGAATCAGTTATACATTAAAACCTTTTACCCTCATTGGCCATCAAACTCTTATTATCATCAACAAAATGTAAATTAATGAAATATAAACACATTCAACACCATACACAAGAGAACACAAAATTTACATGGAAAACCCTACTAACTTCTAGAATCCAAACCCTAGAGAGACAAGAAATACTTCCATCCTAGCTTTCCAATAAGAATAATTTTTTCCATTGAACATAGGAGCTTTGACACCCTTTATATGCACCATATGGATCTACCTCAAGGGCTTAAGCTTCTTCCAAGGAACCACAACTCTGATACCAATTGTTAGACACATAGGACAACTATGAGGGGGGGTGAATCAGTTATACATTAAAACCTTTTACCCTCATTGGCCATCAAACCCTTATTATCATCAACAAAATGTAAATTAATGAAATATAAACACATTCAACACCATACACAAGAGAACACAAAATTTACATGGAAAACCCTAATCAGGGAAAAACCATGGTGAGGATTAGCTCACATTTATATGAATAGCAACACTGAATATAATAGGATTATTTCCCAAAAGAGAAGAATGGATCATAGCCAACGGCTCACTGCCAAAAGTAACCAAAAGAAAAAAGAATATAAGAAGACTATTATAAAGATATTCACTATCTTAGAGCAATAGGAAAAAATAATTACTGCAACTTTGCACCATATGCAACCTTTGGCACACTAAAAATTTAGACACCTTGTGTTCACTGCATCTGGTAGCCTTAGGAATTTAATCTCACACTTATATCACCACACTTGATCACATTTGAATCACACAACACTCACACATATTCCACACACATCTCCAACAATTAACCTTGCTTATATATCCTCTACAACCTCAAAAACCTTCTCCATGTTGGCCACAATGAAATGTATACACCTCAAACATGCAACCACTAAATAGGTTAGCACCAAACACTTTTGCAGTGGAAAGAAGTGATGGTAGACCACACCATGGTTTAACTAGGACCCAAATCTACACCAACATTCTTTTCCATGCTTCCACAAATAATAAACAACCTCCACAATTAGCACTAGCATGCTAGGTCAGCCAAACTTGCACTAACACTAACAAGCGACCACATACACACCTCTATAGGTCCAAAAATACCATGCAAACCACATAGAAACATTTCAAAACATATAGAAATAATTCAACTTCATCAAAATATCCAAAACCACTAATGCAAGCACCTGAAACTAAAGAACACATTCATTTTATGCAACCAGACATACTACCACAAAACATAACTTATGAATCCAAGCTTGCGAAACAAATAAACATTAGATACTCCAAGGAAAGGTAGATGAAAACAATCCAAGCACCTTCCAAAATACACAAGACAAGAACCTCAATGCAAATATATGCGAAGCAATTCCATTTCTCCTAGACCACCTTCTTCATAGGAAAACATTCTATCAAACACATCTTCCATTGCCACATGATCCAAAACTTAAAACTCTAGATATAACACCTTTGAACACTTTTAATCATCACATACAAACCACACAATCATATCTTCAACCATGAATAAATGTGGAGCACAACATTGAACACACCTCTATCACACTACACACTCTTATTCAAATTTTCTTAAAAGCACTTGGAAATCAAGTGAACCAACTGCATCAACAACACCATAAACACCTTCTCAACATATCTACAACATCTACAACACCTTATTAATACCACAAACACTTCTTAACATTACCACACTAGAGTTTGACATCAAGTCACAACACTAATGAAAACATAGTGCAACAATCACCAACAATCTCCCTAACCATATTGGAGGTTGACATCAATGACAACACTAATGACAACACCAGAAATTTTTTAAAAAATTGAAGTGTTATTTTCTCTAAAAAATTAAGACATAAGAAACCCTACAAAAAAATAAATTAGTAGTTTCATTTTTTGTTCTTCTATCCATGAAAGGCACAACTGTGCAAGAAGACATCAATAACCAAAAAAAAACACAACAAATAATACATAGAACAATTACTCAAATGAATGATTCAATTGCATGTTATAAATGTTGCACTATGTTGTCATTGGTGTTTTCATTGATGTCAACCTATGTCAACCTCTAGTTTAGTTATGATGAGAAGGTGTTTATGGTTTTGAGTAGGTGTTTCAAATGCAACATGGTCACTTGGTTTCCAAGTGCTTTTGAGAAATTTTGAGTAAAGTGTGTACAAGGTGATAGCGGTGTGTTTTGTGTTGTGCTCTATATTTTGTCACACTTGAAGATGTCCTTGTACAATTTGGATGTGATGTTTAGAAGTGTTCAAAGGTGTTATATCTAAAGTTTTAGGTTTTGGATTGTACGGTAGTAGAAGGTGTGTTTGATAGTGTTTAGCTTATGTAGAAGGTTGTTTGGGAGAAATGGAATTATTGCACATTTATCTACATTTAAGTTTCTTGTCTTTCAGATTTGGGAATATGCTAATGGAATTTGTATCTATCTTCCCTTGGATGGTTTTGTGTTCAACTATTCCACAAGATTGGTTCATGTGTTGTGTCTCAGTGGAAGTTTGATTGGTTGCAAAGGATGACAGTATTCTCATTTGCATGTGTTTGTGTCAATGTGTTTGAATATTCTATTAGTGTTGGAATATTCCAAGATGTTGTGTAATGTGATTAATTGGTTCATAGATTATTTCTAGACTTGGTGATTTTTGAATGTGGTTTCTTGTTAGCATTGATGCTAGTTTGGCCGACCTAGTGTGTTAGTGCTATTTTTGGGTGTGCTTCATGGATTTTAGAAGTATAGTGTAGCATTTTAGTGTATATTTGGGTCTTGGTTAACCCTTGGTGTGGTCTGACTTCACATCTTTCCACCGTAGAGGTGTTTGGCACTAACCTATTTGGTGGTTGCATGTTTGAGGTGCATACATTTCATTGAGGTTGACTTGGAGAAGATTGTTTGAGGTTTTTGAGGATATATATGCAAGGTAAATTGTTGGAGAAGTGTGTGGTGTGGTTTATTGTGTGGTGTGAAATGATGTAAGGGTGATCAAGTGTTGTGATTTGAGTACAAGCATGAACTCCTAAGACTACCAGAAGCAATGACAAGAAGTTGTCTACATTTCAATGTACCTAAATTTTTTTGGAAGTAGTGACCCAAAGGTTGTGGATGGTGAAGAGTTATTGTGGTGGAATAATCCTATTGCTTTGAAGTAGTAAACCTCCTTGTATCAGTTTCTTTGTAATCTCTTTCTATCTAAACAAAGTGATCTTCCTTGGAAGTGAGCCTTTCTTTCTTTCCTTTGGGCAATGAGCCCTTTTGATAGTGAGCCTTTTGTATTCAATGTTGATATTCATATATATGTGAGTTAATCCTCACCATGGTTTTTCCCTGATTAGGGTTTTCTACATAAAATCTAGTGTTCTATTATGTATGGTTGTTGTTATGTTGATGTTTCATTTGTTTACATTCATGTTGATGCTTAATAAGGATTTGAAGGTTAATGAGGGTTTTAAGGTTTTAATATACAACTGGTTCACCCCCCCTCTCAATTTTCCTATTTGTCTAACAATTGGATGAAATTGTTAATGCCATCAATGGTCTTGATGGAAAATAGAGGAAAGTGAAGTGAAAAATGTATTGAGAACTCTTCCTAAATCTTATAGTGCTAAATTTTTTGCTATTGAGGAAGCTTAGAATTTGGATCAATATACTAGAGATCAAATATTATGTGCATTAATTACTTTTGAATTAATAAAGTTTGACCAAGATGCTTCAAGGAAAGAGACTACTTTTAAATTTGGCAAGAAAGAGATGAATGATGAATCTGATATGGATGATCTTGATGAAGTGGAAGAAAATTTGTAAGGATATTGAAAAAGGGCATTGGAAAATAAAGAGGTAAGTTACCCTTCAAATGTTTCAATTATGGAAAGATAGGTCATTATGCTTCAAAAATTCCAGGAAAACTTTCAAATGACAAAACAAAAAGATCATAAAGATAAATCTTTCAAAAAGATTTATTATGTTAAAGAAGGCAATGGTATATTTGATGATGATGAATTAGACTATATGGATGATGGAAGTGATGAGTGCTTGTTCATGGTTTTGAATATTGGAACTAATTCTACTAACCCTAAAATATGTGTGAAAGAAATTGCTCTGAAAATAGGTCACAATATTAAAGGAACTATGTTGACTACCTTTCATGCAAGAGAGGATAGAAAGTATTGTATAATTGATAGCAGGTGCTCAAATTATATGACAAGTGATAAGAGTAATTTCTTTGAACTTGAAAATTATGATGGTGGTCTTGTTAAGTTTGGTGATGATACATCAGCTAAGATCTATGGAAAAGGTTTAATTAGTTTTTATGGTAAGCATAAGATAGATGATGTTCTTTATGTCAAGGGTCTCTAGCATAATATTCTCAATGTATGATAAATGTGTAGTAGAGGATACAATCTGGTGTTTTAGGATGATGGCTATGAAATCAGAAAAGGAAGCTCCAAAACTTTGGTTGTTGCAAGAATAAGGATAGAAGAAAATATCCATCAACTCAAAGGTGTTGGTGGTAAGTGCTTTATGACTCAAATAAATGAAATTTGGCTATGGCATAGAAGAATGTGTCATATCAATTTTGATAGCCTAATAAAGATAAACTTTAATCATGCTATGAGAGAGATTCCAAGAATCGCAAAGCCTATCAATATAATTTGCAAAGAGTTTCAAGTTGGAAAATAAACAAAGAATAGGTTCAAGACTAAGGAATACTCTACTATGAGGCCTTTGGATTTGGTGCATTTAGACCTATGTGGACCTACCAGAACAATAAGCTCTCAAGGTGACATGTATTTTATGTTTTTAATAGATGATTACTCTAGAATGACTTGGGTAACATTTCTCAAAGAAAAATCAAAAGCTCTAGATAAGTTTAAAGCATTTAAATATATGGTTGAGAACGAAATGGAATTAAAAATCAAGTTTGTAAGGTTTGAAAGAGGTGGTGAGTTCACCTCCAATAATTTAATAGTTTTTTGTGAAGATCATGGGATAAAAAGACATTTATCAGCTCATAGAACTCTGCAATAGAATGGGGTTGTGGAAAGGAAGAATAGGACAATTTAGGAGGCTGCAAGAACCATGTTGAAGGAAGAAAATATATCAAATTTCTATTGGAGAGAATTTATTCATACCAAATTTTACCTTATTAACAGAGGAAAAACAAGAGTGAATAGTTCAAATACCCCCTATGAGCTATGGTAAGGAAAAAATCCTATTATGAAATATTTTAGAGTGTTTGGAAGTAAGTGTTATATCAAGAGATATGAAGAAAATTTGGGAAAGTTTGATGCAAGATCAGATGAAGGAATATTCCTTGTATATTCTATAAAGTGAAAGGTGTAGAGGTGTTACAACAAAAGGTGAAAGAACATAGCTGAAAGTGCAAGTGTCAAAGTGGATGAAGAATCACATTAGAGCTTAGTGTTGACAGAAGGATATGAATCTAATGAACCCCCTTCAAAGAAAAAGAAAAAGAAAAGAGAAAGAAAAGGATATATTAGTGGAAGAAGAAGAAGCTTCAGAAAAAGATACTAAGACTCCTAAGTATGTGTAGAAGAATCATTCTAAGGATCAAATAATTGGAGACAAAAGAAAAGGTGTGCTGACAAGAAGAAAAGTTGCTATGATAGAGGAACGAGTAAACTTGTTTACTTTCTAAAATAGAACCTAGAAAAATCACTGAAGTGTGTGGGGATGAAAATTGGATCAAAGATATGGGAGAAGAATTGAGGTAGATTGAGAAGAATCATACATGGCAACTGGTCCCAAGACCAACAAACAACAATGTGATAGGAACTAAATGGGTTTTCAGGAACAAGTTGAATGAGAATGGAGAAGTTATAAGAAATAAGGTTAGGCTTGTGTGTAAGGACTACTCACAAGTGGAAGGAATATATTTTGAAGATAATTTTGCTCATGTAGCAAGAATGAAGGCTATTAGGATGTTTTTGGCTTTTTTAGCACATAAAGACTTCAAGGTATATCAGATGGATGTAAAGTTTTCATTTTTGAATGGTGAGTTAGAAGAAGAGGTATAAATTGAACAACTAGAAGGTTTTTAGTTATCATAAAATTATGATATGGTCTACAAGTTGAAAAAGGAATTGTATAGACTCAAACAGGATCCTAGAGCTTGGCACGCAAGATTAGATAGGTACTTATTATAGCAAGAATTCTAAAAGGGTACTGTAGATAGAAATCTTTACTTTAAATTTTAGGGAGATCAAATCTTGATTGTAGTTGTGTATGTTGATGACATAACCTTTGGAGGAAATGACGAAATATGTAAAAGGTTTGTAGAGGAGATGCAAAATTAGTTTGAAATGTCAATATTTTGGGAGATGAATTTCTTCCTTGGACTTTAAATCAATCAATTAGAAAAAGGTATTATTCATTACACAATCAAAATATATTAAGGAAATGTTAAAGAAGTTTGGAATGGGGGACTCTAGACCAGTATGTACTCCCATTGTTACTGGTTATAAATTGAGAAAAAGTGATGAATCTCCTTAGACAGATTAGACCAAGTACAGATCCATGACTAATGGATTACTATATCTAAATGCAACTAGACCAGATATTATGCATGCAGTATGTCTTGTGGCAGTATTTCAAGATCCTAGAGAATCACATGTGGCAGCAGTCAAAGGGATGTTTAGATACTTGAACATCACTTCATACTATGGTCTATGGTATTGTAAGGATACTAACTTATCTTTGAGTGCTTATATAGATGCAGATTGGGTAAGTTGTGAGGATGATAGAAGAAGTACAAGTGGAGGTGCTTTCTTTCTTGGAAATAGACTAGTTTCTTCGATAAGCAATAAGCAATAATCAATAGTTAGTATCATTATTTCCTACAAAGGTAGAATGTATTACTACAACATCTTGTTGCACACAAGTGTTGTGGATGAAGCAAACATTGAAAGATATCAAAGTATCATGACGAACCTATCTCTATCTTGTGTGATAATACAAGTTTTATCAATATTTCAAAAAAATTGGTAATGCATTCAATAATAAAGCATATCTCTATCCAGTATCATTTTCTAAGAGAGAAATTTATTGAGAATGAAGTAAAGTTAGAGTATGTTCCTACAAAGGAACAAATAGTAGACATTTTCATAAAGGATCTTCCAAAAGATACATTTGAGTATCTCAGAAGCTAGGGCTTATTGCCCCTCCTTCTTTCAACTAGATGCATAAGATGGTGCATTTTTCCAAGGGTGCAATTCAAGATGTATTCTTTTTCCTGGACTGATGAAGGCTACCTCTTAGGGGGAGTAGGTAGTGGTATCTTTGGTTGGTGCAGTCAAGGGGAGCATATGTTGTGCATAAAAGTGAGAGAGAAAATTTTGCAGGTGTTGGGGGAGAGAAGACTGAAAAACATGGGGAGAGAATCCTAAAAAACATAAGAAAGGGAGAGAGAGAGAGAGAAAGGAATCTCAAATGTAAGAAATGTCCAAGTAAGGGGGAGAGATGCTTGAGTTGCTTTAATTGTTGATGGTTTTTTAGCAAGTGTTTCTATCAATGACAAAGGGGGATATTGTTGGACTATATTGTCATTAGTGTTACCATTTTTCAACCTATGTCAACCTTTAGTGTGGTTATGAAGAGAAGGTGTTTGTGGTGTTGAGAAAGTGTTGTAGATGCACCATGGTCACTTGGTTTCCAATTTCTTTTGAGAAAATTTGCATAAAGTGTGTACAAGCTGATAGGGGTGTGTTTTGTATTGTGCTCTATATTTCTTCATACTTGAATATGTTTCTTTATGGTTTGTATGTGATTTTTAGAAGTGTTTAGAGGTGTTATATGTATATTTTCAAGTTCTAGATCATGTGATAGTAGAAGATGTGTCTGACGGTGGTTGGCCTGTGTAGAAGATTATTTGGGAGAAATGGAATTGCTCTACATTTATTTGCATTGAAGTTTCTAGTCTTGTGTATTTGGGAATATGCTAATGATGCTTGTATATATCTTTCCTTAGATGGTTTTATGTTAAGCTATTCCACAAGCTTGGTTCATGTGTTGTGTCTCAGTGGAAATTTGGTTGGGTTAATAGGATGATAGTATTCTCAGTTGCATGTGTTTGTGCCAATGTGTTTGAATATTCTTTTGGTGTTGGAATATTTCAATATGTTGTGTAATGTTGCTAATTGATCCATAGATTTTTTTTGAACCTAGTGAAGTGTGAATGTGGTTTCCTATTAGTGTTAATGTCGGTTTGGCCAACCTAGTGTGTTAGTGCTATTTATGGATGTGCTCCGTGGTTTGTGGAAGTATGGTGTAGCATTTCAATGCATATTTGGGTTCTAGTTAACCCTTGGTGTGGTCTGCCTTCACTTATTTCCACCACGGAGGTGTTTGGTGCCAACCTATTTGGTGGTTGTACATTTGAGGTGCATACGTTTCATTGAGGTTGACTTGGAGAAGATTGTTTGTTTGTCAAGGATATATATATAAGGTCAATTGTTGGAGAAGTGTGTTGTGTGGTGTATTGTGTGGTGTGATATGATGTAAGGGTGATCAAGTTTTGTGAGCATGAATGACTAAGACTTCTGAAAGTAGTGAGAAGAAGGTGTATATATTTCAGTGTACCTGAAGTTGCTAGAGGTAGTGAGCCAAAGGTTGTGGATGGTGAAATTTTTTTGTGGTGGAATTCTCCTATTTCTCTTAGATAGTGCACCTCCTTGTAACATTTTTTTGTAATCTCTTTATATCTAGAAGAAGTGATCTTCCTTGCCAATGAGCTCTTGGTAGTGAGCCTTTCTTTCTTTCCTTTGGGAAATGAGCCCTTGGTAGTGATCCTTTCTTTCTTTCCTTAGAGAAATGAGCCCTTTCAACAATGATCCTTTTGTATTCAGTGTTGATATTCATATATATATATGAGTTAATCCTCACTGTGTCTTTCCATGATTATGGTTTTCCACGTAAAATCTAGTGTTCTATTGTGTATGGTTGTTGTGTTAATGTTTCATTTGTTTGCATTCATATTGATGCTAAATAAGGGTTTGAAGGTTAAAGAGGTTTTTCAGGTTTTAATATACAACTGAATCACCCCCCTCTTAGTTGTCCTATGTGTCTAACAAGAAACTGACAACTATGCCAAATTATATAGAAATGATCCAAACAATGAGTTATACCTACACAGTCTATTGGACAGTTACACCAAATTTTTTGACATATATGCTAATATCTCTTACAAATTCATCACTTCCTAAAAATACACAAATCTAGAAAAAAGAAAAAAATTACAAGATATAGAGGTAAAACCCTAATCTAAAAGATAAATGTGTTACTTAAGGGTCTCAAACACTTGCAAAACCAAAGTAAAAAACCCACAAAAAACAAAGTGGCATAGAATATCAAATAAATGATAAAAATGTTGAATGGGAAAAGTAATCCTAGATCCAATTAGATTAACTAGGATTATCTCCTTTTCACTTGACTCCACATTCAAACATAAATCAACTAGGGTTTTATGATTAACTTGTCTCCAAGAGGGAGAGCTAATCTCCTTGGGTTTATGTAGGTTTCTTTAGCTGTAAAAGAGATAAATTTGATGTGTGTTTTAATAAGCTTATATAACCCTAGATTTCAAAATGTAATTTATTGCACAAATAAAATGCAAACTTGCAACAAAAAAAAAAGATCTAAGATTGAGATAGGGAGAGGAACCTATACTATAGACTTGATCTTGAATTACAATGTCAAGGGTGTGGGATGCCCTAGACTAGCCTCCTCTTTTACTAGATTTGCAAAGTATGAATTGTAGGTTATGGTTTACATTGTGATTTTTCAAATTATCTCTTGTTGAAACTTCTAGATCTGACTTGCACACATGAAAAGAGGGGAAAAGGTTGTGTTGTATAGGGGCATGCCTAAGTCAAACCCCATTTTGGTATTTCTACCTCCATGCACAACAATGGATGATGATCAAGAGGGTATACCCTAGGTTAGGCAAAGGCCAAACCAATGATAATTGAATGAAAAGATAAATGAAAAATGACAATATTACCTTAAGGTGAAGTCCTTGATGAAGAACACACAAGTTTCCACAAATGTTGATTGATGGATTCCTTGATTGCTTGATATACTTTCAAAAGGTTAGTTTCCAAAACATAATATCTTATTGTAGATAACATGTAGAGGATAACTCAATACTTTTGTAATGGCATAAATTTTCATCTCATGCAAATTACCATTAATTTACCTTCATTTTAGCTTCACAAATTTGATAATGCACAAACCCACCACATTTTCCTCGCTTTTTCCACATGTCCTTGTTGTTTTGTGTTGGTGAGGGAATTTCTATTGAGGATTCTTGCACGTCGTGTGGACGTCTGCATGTCACACTTTTTCCTTGATAGAATTCTCAGGTCAAGGAATGTTAGAGGCATTATGATTCTCTGTCAACTACAAATGTAATGTCCCTCTTCAAATATTGACCATCGGAAACAACCTTATTGCCTCCAAATTGGCCTTTTGAGCCTCATTCTTTCTCTCTCTCAAGCTCTCTCTTCATTTGATCAACTCTCTTAAACATTCTATCACTCTTTCTTACTTCTCCATCACTCTCTCTTGCTTCTACCAACTTCATACTTCACTCCTACATTGTCTTACTACTCCAATGCCATTTTTATTGCTGGTTGTTAGAGCTTTACTCCATCGACATGATGGAATTATTCATCTCCTTCCTCTCTTAGCCTTGAGCACTCATAGAAAGGAAGGTGATATTGTGTCTATTTTGTTATTTGTAGTATCTTACTTGTAGAGTAGCATTTAGATTATCATTGCTATCTACTAGCTTGTGTCTATTCTCTTCATTTCTTTATCACTTTTCTACATCTTGTGGACTATTGGATGTCCATAAAGTGGGAACACCAAAATGGGGGTTTGACTAAGGTAAACCTCAAAACACAGCCCCAACATTTTTCTTGTTACTATGTGTGTAGGTTTCATTTGTTTGTGAGGAGCTTGCTAGAGAGTTGTCATTTAGTAAGTTGGAATTCTTCTTCTTTCTTTGTCATTAGAGTGTTTTATATTTATTATTTATAGTATTCTTCTTGTTGTATTATATATTTTTGTATATTTGTGTTAAACTGTAAACCAAAACTTTTGGGTTCTTAAGTAGAGTCTGTGTGTGTTAGTCTACAACTCCACCCTTTATCCGTACAAGATGCCAATGTGTCTCTTTGACTCCAACATAGTGTGTTGAAGTCCGAACCATGTGCTTCCATTCTTTGGAAGAGAGCTAATTGTTCTATAATCTTAAACCTCTATGGTCCACTCACTTGCTTTTCGTAAACCTTTGTCATAAAGCATAAATAAAATAGAGTATGATTTTCCCTTCCTTTTCAGCTTGTTCTTTTCTATCTAAAGTCAAGATAGTTTTGAGGTAGTTTTGGGTAGTTCACTCCCTGTAGACTCTTTTGTGTCTTAGAGACTTAGAAGTAGTGAATCCCCCTTCTCTACATTTTTGTGTGTCAGAAATTCTTCTCCCTGGTCTTGGGTGTGTTACGGAATCGTGTGTTGTGAAACTTTATGAGCATTACAACCCAATATATGACCTCTAGACACCTTGTTAGAAGAATTCTATAATATATAAAAATGGAATCTAAGAAGGTCCCCTCTGTTCAGAGTGGTCCTTATTTTAAGGAAGTAGTTTTAGGAATGTCTACTAGATTTTCTAGTCCATTTGGGGAAGCTCCCCCTCATATGCCTACACCTCCTTCTTCGTCTGCCTCTTCTGTGGAGGAAGAGGATGCTCTTGAGGCCCCTATGGAGCAATTTCTTTCCCTAGATAGAAGGCTTGGGGAATTTGAGCGGTATTTGGGAAAAGTTAAAATTCTTGCTCAAGCAGCTATTGTTGTTAACATATTAAGAACCATGTTGGATAAGGATTAGAGAGTTGTAGAACTTCTCTAAGGTCTTGCAGATATTGTGGATACTCATGTCCCAGCATACAATTCTAACTTGGGTACCACCCGAGATCTGGGCTCTAAGACCGTTGCACTACAGCTAGAAGTCTCAATCCATAGAGTGTCAATATGTATGGCCAAAATTGGTCCTTCTATTAATACTACCTCTAGGCCTAAGCAAATCCCCACTTTGAATGTGAATAAGGTACCTTTAGGTTTTAGTTTTTCCACTCCTAATGCTTCCACTACTGGTGGCAACACTGGAATTCCTACTGGTCTTGGTGGCAAGGTCTTTGCTGGTATGGGGGCTGGTAGTTCTAGTGGTGGTTCCACTAGTCTTGTTTCATTCTCTAATATTGTGTTGAATGCTTTATTGCAAAATATGGGACAAATACAAAACTAGTTGGAAAACCTATCCAGCTCTTCCTCTTAGCTTATGTTTCAACTCTTATTTCATCATAGTCCTTTGACTATTATCATTTTGAACACTCCTATCCATCAAGGGATATAGATTCCAGAGTTTGAAAATTATAGTGGTCGTGGAGATCCTTAGACACATGTGTCGGCATTCAATACCCTGTGCACTGATTTCTTCCACCATGATGCTTTGATGGAAAAAAAAATTGTGTTCTCTCAAGGATGTTGCTCTTGACCGGTATTTTTCCTTGCTGGACAATTCTATCTTCTCATTTGATCAATTGGTGAATAAGTTCCATAGACAATTCCAAGCTAACATCGAACCGAAGATGGCATTCTTTGATCTTGCCTGATGTAAGCAGGGGGATAATGAAAAGGTTACTGACTTCATCGCTCGTTTTCAAGAATTTTTTATTATATCTCTTATCCACTACCCAATTTTGATGTCTAGAAGGTCTTCATCAAGAATTTACAGAAATCATGGCAATAATTTTTTTCCCTAATGAAGTACTCTTTGTACATTTGTGTGCAGTGCTACACAAGTACCAACGGATGGTTTCTCAATTTGAGGGTTCATCCTCGTGCTCTCGTCTGGATGGTCGGTTAGTAGTGTTTGTTTCTAGTCATGGAAGAAAGAATAAGGCCATTACAAACATGGCTTCTAATCCTCAGGACAAAGGTATAGGACGCAACATAATTTTTACAAAACTATCTGAATCCTATACTAGTGTTATGAAAAACTATTAAAAGATAAAATTTTGACATTGCCAGAAATCTAACCTCTTTTCGAGCCATATCCTAAGTGGTACAATGCAGAGCAATTTTTTCAATTTCATCAAGTGCATAGACATGATACCGAGCGATGCATATGCCTATGCCATGATAAATAGGATCACATCGATGATGGGACTATCCACTCGATGGGAGGAAGCAAAACTTTAATAAATGTGTGGCTAAACCTAATAGTGAACTGCAGATTTACACAGATCCATTTCCTTCTCATTCTACTAATCTAGTCACATAGTCCTCTACATCTTCTAAGCTTGTCCCATTTGAATATGTGAGGGTAAAAGTACAAAGCCTTGCACACTTTATAAAGGAAACAACCAACACTGATCCAACTTTTAAACTTGACTCACTAAAAGGTGGCATATATGTTTTGAATTTTGAAATGACGTAAACTAGTAAAATGTGTAATTTTTAATATATTTTATGCTTGTATTTAAAAAAAATTTAAAAATATTTAAAAATATTTTTTAATAAATTGACACTATAATTTAGTTGTTGATAAAATGTGGAAAAATGAAGCTACATGAGACATCAATCTTTTTATAGTAAAAAAAAAATCTCTCAAATTTTTTGTGCGTATTTATAACTTGAAACTTTAGTGCATGGATTTTTTTTTCCAATTTTGATAAATATATATTTTTAAATAAATATTTTTTAAAAAATTATTAAAACACACATGTTTCCATTCAACATCAACTTTCATATTAAATATTTATCTAAAATAGAAAAAAATTATACCATCTTGGTATAGATTCTTTTATCTAGTGCATCATATTTTTTTCAATTTCTTTAATAAGTTTTAGTATTTTTCCTTGGCATGGTAATCAACCTAATATTTTATGCTAATAACCTAATTTTATTAAAAATTAAAAATAAATATAAATAATAATTAAACTATTAAAATATATATTTTTTAAAACTACACTTATGGATCTACAAAAGGGTATTTTTAATATTTTTAAACAAATGTTATTTACAAGAGTCGGAGTTATTGCAACATCAAGTTTTTCAAATAATTTTTTTGTTTTGGTAAATTAGCCTCAAAATGGTGCTACATATACATTTAGCCAACAATTTTAGCTAGAAAAATTGTTGCAATATCTAACTTAGCTAAAATGAATCTTACTAGATCATATGCCAAAATTGATTTTTAGTTGGAAATACTTAAATTTAGTTGAGCCGAAAGTGTGACACAAATTTGTACTTTTACTTATGAGCATGGTCTCGTTCATGCATATGCCTTCTGCAAAGAATGTGAGTGCTATTCTTGATATAACTTTTACCTCACATGATTTACCACTAAAAAAGGAGCCTTCTCCATTGTATTTTCCCACCTAAATTAATTGTAACATCATGACTGGTGTTATGGTTGATTTGACAAGCCAAGTGAATGTGAAATGGAGGAAGCCTTGTTTATTAACACTCTTCATAAGAAGCAAGATGAGTCACAGGCCACTCCTGTACTCATGACAGGATTTTTGTCACCCCTATGAGCACAATTTCTTTGTTAGTCCTAGTGGGATCTAAGGCTATAGATGTTTCATTTTTTTTTATTCAAGAGTCTAACCCATTCAAAGTTAGGCTAGGCATTATGTGGCTAGCCTCTATGAATGGGGTTGCCCATGTAGTCCATAAGTGTTTGAATTTATCCCACAAGGGTGCAATGCACGTTTTTCATGATACTGGCTATAGACCACTTGTGTCTCATGGGGGATTTTCTTTGGATCACTTTTGTCCCACCCTAGTCGAACCTCTCCCTCCAAGGGGAGATTTGTTGTATTGACCTTATGTTAAATATAAGATTGGGGTCTCGACGTTGAAAGTTATTTTATTTCTATGAAGGCCTTTATGATAGCAAGACAACAAGCTATCTCTTCGGCCCCATCAAAAGGGAATGAGAAGTTGGCTCTCACTCTAGAGCCTTTCCCTTCTGCATCCTCTACTTCATTCGCTTATTCTTCCCAACCCATGGTGGAATCATTGGTTCTTGCTCCTATGCCTTGCATGAGAAGTGGAATGGTGCCCATGTGGTGGAAGGTGAAGCATTCAGCTTTTCAGCTGCCTATTTTTCCCACGGTTCCCTAACCCACCATATATGGAAAGAGGAAGAGTTCTTGCAGGGTTGTTCCTACATCTCAGCCTCCGTGGCCTCTAACTATTCCTCCACCTATTATATGGGTGGTGAATAGGAAGAGGCCTGCTGCTAAGGTGCATGTATTTGTTCTCCTCATGTTGTCATTTCTACTTCTGTGCCTCCTCCTCTTGCTCCTACTTAATAGGTCACCCTTCCATTGACAATGGTTGTGAAGGATTCTCTCATATTGGAGCAGCATCCTTTGGCCTCTTCTCAAGTTGTGTCCTCCAATGATCGTAGCCGACATAACTAACTTGTGCATGAGTGCAAGTTTCAGCAAAAGGCTCTAGTTGCAGAGTATGATTCCTTGTAGAAAACTAAGGAGTATATTTTCTTTGTTCCTATCTCTTTTATTTCTCTGTCTACTCTTGTTGTTCTTGCTTTAGTTCCCATCTCTTTTTTCTTTCTTTTAGCTCCTCTAGTGGGTCCTGATGATGCTCACCCCAAAAGGGTGCAAGTCGTCATCACTCCCTCTATTGAGCCTCCTCTTCTGATGTCCCTCCCATACATCGCTCCTTTTGTGTATCCCATTGACATGCCCAATACAAAGGTGGTGTCTTCTATGATTGCCTCTAGTTTCTCCTTTGTTTCTACTTCTTTTATGGGGATTCAATATCCTCCACTAAAGCATAAGTTGGAGGATGACTTCACCATAAGTGATCGTCAAAATAAGTGTTCATCTTCTTTGGAGTCTAGTTTTTTTTTAGCTTGCACTATCCTAGTGACAAAGGCATCCCCTGCACCCCTGAAGTTTGTCACTACCCCTTTTGTTGAAGTCAGCAGTGACTCTCGAGCACCTTGTTCTTCCCCCACTAAATTGACACAATGCACTCTGGAGAAGTGCATGTTCAACTCAGTGGAGAATATCTCAGCTATGTCCTCAATCTTTGCAAGATTGATGACCTTTTATTCACATGAACTCATTGAAAAAGACCTCAAGGATCCTTCTTCCTTGGCTCTTGTTGTAGGTGATTCAGAAGGTGCAACCCTTGCTATCTCACCCTTGCAAGCTCGTCCTCCCTCCCCTTATAATGATATACATTTGGATTAGGATGACCTACTGATCGATGAGGACTAGGGTGGTGCCTCTTCTACATTTGTAGATTAGATTTATTTGTGTGTTTGTGTTCTCTCATGCTTGTCGTTTTATGTTTGTGATCCTGCTTGGAGGACCCTTACTACCCTTGTAGGTGCTTGGATATAGGTGTGGAATTGTGATGTACATTTCTTCTATTTTGGTCATCATTCTTCTATGTGTCGTAATATTGCTTTTTGATATTAGGGATGATGCAAAGCATTGGGAGCATTTAGGCCTTCTTCCATGTTGACCCAATTTTTGTTTTACTTTGAATTCCTATGTCATTCTTCATGTTCTAATAAATTTTGGGATTGGTGACAATTCATATATTTTATTATCTATCTATTTATATTTATAGACAATTCTTACACTGAATTCTTAGATCCCCATGTCTCTTGAGTTCTTTGTCTCTGCTTGTCTTCTTCCATATGTTGTCGTTTTGATGTGTTCTCCCTTGCGTGTGTGATAACATGCCATGAATACATCTCATCATGTATCTCATACCATGACATATCTTGTCTCTCCTTTCTCTCCTTAGGATTCCATGTTCTCCTTTGCATAGCACACATCATCCTAATGGGGGGCTATCATGCTTGTCTAATTTTCAACAAGGAGAATTCTTTCAAAAGGATTCCTTAGTGTCATATTTCCTTACAATGAATTCCTTGAAAAATGAATCCCTTGTTGAAAATAGTCACTTTCCAAAAGGATGTATTCTCTCAAAAAGGACTCCTTGACAAAAGGTTCTTTCAAAAGGATCCCTTGGTGAAAGATTCTAAAAAAAATTCTTTCAAAAAAAGAGTATTCTTTCCAAAAATAAAGAGTCTTAAAACTTTCCTTTTGAAAAAGGAGTATTCTTTCCAAAAAGAAAGAGTATGAAAACTTTCCTTTTGAAAAAGGATCACTCTTTCCAACGGATTCCTTGATGAAAAATATTTCAAAAGGATTCCTTGATGATAGAATTTCTTGCGAAAAATTATTTCTTTCAAACGGAGCATCATTTCAAAAGGGCCACTTGGTGTCTCACTGTCTTGAAGGGTTCCCTGCTAAAAGAACCCCTTTTTGAAAGCCTTCTTCTCAAAATAATTATCTAGTGTCTTGCAATTAGTGTCTCATATCTGATATTTAATGTTGTGTGTCTTGGTGTTAGACATCTTATATCTCAAAATCTAGCTTGGGGGCAGCCTAACTAGACCTGTCTTTTCTGTGATTGTCCTACAATGTAGTTTGCGGCAACCATAGGCTTATCATTTGATCAAACTGTGTCTTGTGTCTTATCTAATCAGACCATGTCTTATTATGTTAGTTTGTTTCAAATGGTGTCTTGTTGTGTCTTATTAAATTGTGTCTATTATGATTCACTTTTTTTCTTAACATGGTTGTCTACAACCTAACATGTTTGTGGTGATATCACAGTTAACTTTATAGGATCGAAGGCCCATGTCATCTTCGCATCTTGGTGGAGCCTCCTCTTTCACGTCAAGTTATGTTGGAGCCAAAGACTACTTCTTCTATGATTTTGATATATTATATTCAACCTCTTTCTACTTTATCTTACATATGAATCGACACATATGCTCACTAAAGTAGGGGAAAAATGTAATGGCGTAAATTTGCACCTTATGCAAATTCCCATTAATTTACCCTCATTTTAGCTTCACAAGTTCAATAATGCAAAAACCTGCACATTTTCCTCACTTTTTCCACATGTCCTCATCATTTTGTGTATGTGATGGAATTTATGTCAGGGACACCTGCACGATGCACTTCCATCTTGACAGAATTCTCAAGTTAGGGAGCATTAGAGGCATTATGATTCTCTATCAACTATGAATGTAACATCCCTCTTCGAATCTTGACCATCGAGAATGACCTTATTTCCTCCAAATTGGCCTTTTAAACCTCATTCTTTCTCTCTCAAGCTCTCTTTTTATTCAATCAACTCTCTTAAACATTCTATCACTCTTTCTTGCTTCTCCATCACTCTCTCTTGCTTCTACCAGCTTCATACTTCACTCCTACACCATCTTGCTACTCCAACAACATTGTTATTGTAAGTGTTTAGAGCTTTACTCTATCATCATGGTGGCATTTTTCTTCTCATTTTGAGAACTCATAGAAAGGAATGTGATATTATGTATATTTTCTTATTTACATTATCTTACTTATATAGTATCATTTATATTGTTGTTTCTCTTTGCTAGCTTGTGTCTATTCTCTTCATTTCTTTATTTTTTTTTCTACATGTTGTGGCCTATTGGTTGTCCATGGAGGTGGGAACACTAAAATGGGAATTTTTTTGAGGTAAACCTCAAAACATAGCCCCAACAATTTTCTTGTTACTGTGTGTAGGTGTGATTCATTCATGGTGAGCTTGCTAGAGAACTAGACCTTCAATAAGTTGGTCAAAAGTGGTTTCTAATCACTCCATAACTTTTGAATCATCCAAAATTTATATGGAAAACATAATTTAAAACACTTAGAAATTATAACAAAATGACATGAACCACAAAGCTCATTCCATAGTCATTTTTTTCAACATGCAACATTAAAGGTTTATTTTACTCAACAACACACTAACCAAGAACATCAAAATCTTCACAAATATAAAATAAAAGAAAGTAAAAAATCATGGGAGGTGTTCATCTTCTTCTACAAGAACATCCACACCATGAATCTCAAAATAAATATACTCAACCTTTGATTTTATTATAGTATAACCTTGTTCTCATGTTGTCACTCAAGTGGGATAGTAGGATATGTATATGGAAATTCATTATAAGAATAGAAACTTGATGTTGTGTTGGGACTCAAATCTATAATTTTGATTTTTACTTTAAGTCATGTCTCTTTTATGTGGCTTAATCCTTTTGAAATTAAGAAAAATGGTGGTCCCTAGGATTTACTCTAGGGCTTAGATACTTTTCCTTAACATTTCATTTATAGTTTTGAGGTAGCAAGGGTTTGATGAATTTGGATAAGATATAGGGATAGCTTACAACCTGAAAGGTTAGTCAACCAGCCCTTGACCAAACCTGAAATGTATTTGAGAATGAAATGTAATTATTTAACTAGGCTAATGATGCAAATAACTATTCTACTACAAAAATACTAATTCTAGAAAGTCACAGACAAATTCTAACTTCAAAAAAAAACTGAGCAAATTTTTGTGCACTTGTGAGATGAATTTGAAGTTGATTCCGAAGGACCAAATCAACCTAGGTGACTATGTCCCAGTAGATGAATTCCAGATATGATTTCATAGTCCTCTAGATCTAGATCAAAGCCTTCTTTCCCCAATTGCCACACTATCAGACCTTTGTCAAGTGCTGAGATAACTTAGTTTCCTTATGTTTTCAAGGTGTGGGGTTTGATTGTAATAATGAATAATTGACCTTCAAACTTCTCTCAATACTCTTTAGATTTGAATTCATGCAATGTCCTCAAGGCTTGATTGTTGTTTTCTTGATTTACTTGAAGACCTATAGGGGTTAGATCTCACAAATAATATGATAACATAAACATGAACAAACTCGCATACACTTTGACATGATGCTTTGATATTGAAGTTTTGCAATAAATTTGTCGATGATTGTTCTTGAATTGCTTGATAATGCACTTGACAATAATTATTCCTCATGATTTCCAACTCTTGCTACATATTTCTTATTAGTCTTGAAATGGTGAAATGACTATGTATTTATATGAAATTAATGTAATTTCCTAAAAAATTAAATCCCAATAGCCAACATTAGACATTTGAAATTTAAATAATAAAATTTTGACTCCAACATATTCAATTTTGGAGGCAAAATAAGGGGACTAAGTTTCCCTAGGTGACTAGGTCCAAACCCTATTTTGGGGTATTTAAGGTGTTGGGAATATGAATTTTTTTGATAAATATTAAAATGAGCCATGAAATGCATAATATAGGAAATTAGGTGTACAATTAGGTCCATACACTTAGGAGGGAGTAAAATATAGTGTGAAATTATCAAGGGTGACAATTTACAATGCTACATTTAACCCCCACTTTAGTGAGAGTATAAAATTATGCTCAGACTCACACTAAAGTAGAAAATATGCCAAGGGTCTAATTGTCCATATTTTGAAGAGATGGGATGACAATGAAGCTAGGGGGAGTGCACAAACCCCTAGGATTCAAGATCTCATGGAAAATCAACATAAGCACAAAGGAACACACATGTATGTAATGCAGCAAGAAATCATACACAAACATGCATGGACAAACCACAACACAATGCACTACACAAAATATAACACAACACAAACATAATACGAACATGATATGAACATATGAAAATAAAAACACAAACACAGGTTAATACTAAAGATATTTGAGTCAATAAGGCAAAGAGACCTCAATATTAATTTTTTCTCAAATACCAAACATCATCCATCAAATAAATGTTAGAGAAAGGAATGCTCTCATGAGGACTAGCAAGTTGTGTTATGCCAAATCACTCATGAGCTACATGGATCTATTGGCTAGCAAGCTACATTATGCAAGGTTTCCATGCAATATGATGGGTTCCACAAGGCTAGCAAGTTATGTTATTCCAAAAACTCATGAAACACATGGCTCCATTGACAAGCAAGGTGTTTTATGTTAGGTGGCCATGTAAAAAGGGTGTCCATGAACCAGCAAGTTGCATTATGCTAAATCCATAGACCATTTTTCCAATTTTTTAACATCCAAGGGGACAAACCTAAGAAGCTACATAAATGCCAAACTCATCTAAGAAGGTTGAAAACTCACCTAAGAAGGTGCAAAAACATCAAATTCACTTAAGAAGGTGAAAAAATTGCCTAATAAGGTGAATAAACATCAAATTTTCCTAAGAAGGCAACAAACTCACCTAAGAAGGTGCATAAAATTTTAACATCCAAGAGGATGAACAATAATCACCTAAGAAGGTGCATAAACGTCCAAGGGGACGAGTTGATAGCCATGCCTTAGGGGGCATTATAAACAACACCACCACCAAGGGGGTATGTCAATAAGTCAAATCTCACAAGACATGTATGAAATGGATAGGTGTAATATATTCCCCCCCTTAAAATGTCAACATAATTTCTATGTTGGTATTTTAAGGAGAAAATAATGCACACTTTCAAAACTAATTATCCTTTTCCCCCAAGTGTAGAGACACACAATAGACTATCATGTTGCTTCCATGAAAAATATGGTTGCACTTAAGATTGTACCACCATAAATGACAATGAGCAAAAACATAAAGCTATAAATTCCACATAGTGATGAGAAAAGCCTTAAAATTAATATCATTATTGTTTAGAGTGATTAGGTACATCAACACATGGAAGAGTAACATGATCATGAAGTTGTTAATTTTTGTTACTCAAGGCTTGATTCATTGGTAAAATGACCATGCACTTGATGGTATGCACAAAATGAGTTTTTAAATTTCTTTCATGTTTTTGAAGAGTAATCAAGCAAGCTTTGAGAAGCCTCGACAAAATATGCTCTTGCTCAATAGTAGAAGACATTTTTGTCTCTTGTGTAGAAAAACTTACGTGTTTGCCACAAGATCTCATACATACAGTAGATGATAAAGCATTAGATAAAGATGGGGATGTAGGTTGGAAAGCTAGACCCTACTTGGAAAAGTATGGTAAATACTTCACTTGATCCTATAATTTTGTTCCATGTTTGCATTATATCCATGTCTAGAAATAATTTTGTATCCAAGCCCATAACATTCTTCCAACTCGGATAAAGAAATAGTATCTACATGCTCCTTATAAGAATCATCTTTTTCTTAAGAATGCAAATCCTTTTTAAGCTATTTAAAGTTAGAATTAAAGATCCCCCATCACCATCATGGGTTGATTTTTTTGAATCTATTGATGTAGAACTAGATACTAAAAAAGACTCTTTAGGCTTAGATTGTGAGATTTTTTAGTCTCCCATAAAGGAGGGTGTGAAATCTAATGAACCCCAATCATCATCTAAGAGTTTTGTTATAGATGACATACAATAAGGATTATCATCAATTTGTAAAGGTTATTTGAATTTGATGGTGAGATTTTAGAATCCCCTATGAAACAAGGTGTAAAATCTAATGGCCTCCAATCATCATCCAAAGATTTGATTATGAGTAAAATAAATTCTTCTTTGTGTTTGACATGTATGGGTTCTAATTTTGAAGTTGGAATCAAAGTATTAAGAGAGTCACGATTCCTACCCTAATGGGTAATGTGATCACTCCTAATGGTTGTTTATTAAAAATCAAATCCATACAAATTTTATCTAAAAGACCAATGCTACAAACACTAAGACCCGGTCCATTATCTATGAGAGTATGCTTAATTCTAGTTTTGTTAATGACCACCATTATCATTAAAGATTCATGTTTGTTTTGGATCTCAAGTGAGGTTAATTCATTTTGAGGGAATGTAATATCCAAATTTTTCACTTGCATACAACCAAACAAGGTTGCTACATCGTTCAATTTAACATAAGTTGGGATATCAATCTTTTGTAAATCCTCTTGGAACATCCTATGGTATGTAGGTGATGTTTGAATCAAATCCCAAAGGAAAATTTTGGCTAGATTATTATGAGTTTTCTCAACAAGATCATATTATTTACCACTATGTTGAGGAATATAAGGTGCATGTGGAAGGTATGGTTTAGGCAATGGGATGGATGTTCATGTTTTATTTGCTTTCTTATTATTTCTAGTGTTATATGTGTGAAAAACTACATGATAGCTTAGTTGCTACAACACATGATTAATAGTGAGTTGTTTTGTAAATTTTAGAAAATAGCCATGAGGTTTAGGATGTCCTATAATAAGAGGTGATTTAGGAGGTCCAATAATTAGAGGATTTTTAGGAGGTCCAATAATTAAATGAGTTTTAGGAGGTCCAATAATTAAAGGAGATCTAAATGTTAATTGTGTGTTCATAACCTCAATGGAGTTAATCACTTGTTGATGATCTTCTATTGATGGAGGATCTAGTAAAAATTTAGCATCTTCATCCATGCAATCCATCTTACTATTGTTGATGGGTGTTTTTGCACCTTCTCAAAATAGACAACATACAATTATGATATCTCTCTTGAAAGGTAATTTCTACAACTAAGTTTTAGAAATCACCCCAAAGTCTCTAGGGTGTCAGGTCATGACAATGCCCGGAATAGTTCAATTGGTTGATGTGACTTGTTGGTAATCACAAGGCGGCCTTTCTGGTTTACAAAGCATGGTAAGATGGGTCCGCAAATGGAGTTTCAAGGTGTTGGAAGTGAATGAACAATGGTTTCCCACTCAAAACAACAAGCTAAAACTCTCCTCAATCACCAAGTTAGACATTGTGATGGTGCTTGAAATCCTATTCTAGCAAAGGACTAAAAGAAATAGCAAAAGAGGAAATGGTTGAGAGAGTTACTCTAAATCTAAGTTATGAATGAACAGTAACAATGGAGGATTCTACAACAAATAGACTCCCATAAAACTAAGTTTTTCTTGACCAAGAGAAACCTACAGCTACACAAAACCAATGCAATCTTCTAAGGCCTACAAATTTTAAACCATTCATTCACCATTATCCATGAAAAATAGATGAACTTAAGTGCAACATATGAATTAGCTCAAACTAGCTTTCCAAAGTGATTCATCGTTAACAAACCACAAAAATCATGAGCTGGAACTACATCCAATACTAAGACATTCAAGAAACTAACTAACTAAAACTAACATGTAGGTTGAATCATGCATGCATAATGTGAAAACTCAAAGAAAAAGACCCAAAACAATGCAATGCTTCCTTCTATTGCTTAAAAATGCCTCTTACAACAATTCACCACCACCTTACAAATGAGGAGCAAGCCCCTATTTATAGTTTTCCACAAGTGAAATGAATGGCCAAGATTGATTTACATTGTGTGGCCTGGATTTTTTTTACATTAGGGTTCCACCTACCCCCAAATATGTGACAATATAAAATACATCCTTGTATTTTCCCTATTTTGTCTTCTAGTGGCCCTGGCACTATAGCAGTTATGTCTTCTAGCTGCCTTCTTTGTTGTGGCTGAAAACTGTCAAAATCTACCCTCTGTCTAGTATGTTTGAAACATTCCTTCAGCCAATCAAGAGGGTCTTGTTGTATATTGGTGTCACTAAGGAGAAGATATATTTCTCCCAATCCTAGAGAATAGCTCCTTAATGATCATTATCATTTGGTGAAAGATAAAATAGCTCCCTCTTCCTTGTTCTTCTTCGAGGTCACCTTTGCAAATTTTGACATTGATTCCCTCGGCATGCATCCACATGCAAGTTGATCCTCCTTGACAAAATATTCATCATTTATGTAGACATCCTTTTCCTCTTTTCCTCTAAGGGCTCTTATGGGCTTCTCTGAAGGCCCCTCAGTAGGTTCCATAAATCCTGCACCCAACAGATGCAGTAAGTGCTTTCATATATATAGAGGTAGAAAATACTAGTTAAATCCTACAAATTCAAGGTTAGATGCATTCATACATTCTTGAAAGATTATAATTTTTTTATTGTTTAGCACTCGGAGTTTGTTTGGAACATTTAGGCTAATGCGGGCTCAACAATGTGAGCTTCTCCAAGCTGGAAGCCCTCAAAATGAAGGCAGTGAGAAAATGGCTCCAGGGCTACGGAGACCTGTAGGCAGCCACCTGTAGTAAATTTTTTGCATAGGTGAGTTGGTGATCAAATTTCTAATGAGGTAATTAGGCACATGTGAAATTGACCAATAAGGTACCAACAGTCATTAGATTAGGCTATGATGCATTTGTAGGTTCAGAGTATGCGGGGGCAGGGAGGTCGAAGGACATTTGGAGCCCAGTCATTAAGTAGTAGCCTTCAGGGGATGGCGACCCGCATGCGGAGCATTGCAAGAATCATGGGAACCTCAGACAACTAGGGTGGTGTCTTAAAGTTTGATAATTCTAGGATGTGTGAATGGGAACTATCGGGCCACCGTTAGCTACTCGTCATTAGGGAACATCTTTTAAGGGATGAAGGTCTGCAAGGGCCAGCCCGTAGGGACTTCGTGGACTCATGTTTTGTATTAAGGACTCTGGAGGGAAATCAATCTGGCAAAGTCTGCAGCATGGACGAATATGGTTATTTGGACAATAGGGAAAGGCGAAGGAGTAGGGGCTATCCGTATACAGACCCCCACATAGAAATTCCTGCATGGTATGATCACAAGGAAAATATAGGTTGAGGTCACTTGGCACGTGCAAAAATAAGTGATGGAGCACCTTCAATTGTCTTCCCTTTAACAAAACGAACGTATTTTTCTCATGCAGGTGCAAGGAGTGCGGAATGGGAAGGGTGTTGATGTTCAATTGTTAAGTAGCAGCTAAATGTGGATGGCTTCTCGCATGTGGATCCCTGCGGATGGAAACCCACACATGAAAACCTGTAGCCAGCAACCCACACACGGAAACCTACAGCCAGCAACCCGCACACAAAAACCCATAGCCAGTGACCCACAGATAGCAACCTACAACGAAATTTTTGTAAAGTCACAAAACTTAGTAAATTTGACATTTTCAATTTTAGCACATGGGAAAAGAGGGGAGAAAGAGTTCCAATACATATTCCCTTAGAATTTGACTCATTTTTAAAAATGTGGAAATTTGGGATGCGAAAGTCAGAGGGTCCGGTGCCATTTGCAATGGCATTTAACAAACAGAATTCCACAGACTTTTGCATATGGAAACCCGCAAACAGCAACCTGCACATGGAAACTTGCAGCAAAATTTACACAACATCTAAAAACTTTGTGAATTTGAATCAAACCTCCCTAGGCATGTGGAAACATTCATTTTATGGGCCCTACATGTTGAAAACTTAAAGTTTGTACCCCTCTTTTGAAATGTGGAAGCCGTAGGGTCCGACACTATAAAACTAATAGCATTCCACACATAAAAACCCACACAGGGAAACCCACAGCTAGCGACCTGCAAACGGAAACTCACAGCTAGCAAACCACAGATGAAAACTCGTAGCCAGCAACTCACAAATGGAAACATGTAGCACAATTTCCACAAAGGCAAAAGACTTAGCAAATTTTGGCTAGATTAATTTGGTCACATGGGGTTTGATTGGTTTAAGGAACGTGACCAACTTAGTCTTAGCAATAGGGACATGAAAAATGAGGTGAGAGAAACAACGACCTATCTAAAGCAAGGCGAAAGAGAAAAGGGGGTCCCTACCTTCGGCAACAAATGTGTGCAAAACATGCACAACAAATGGTGACTCACTAGGGAAATGCTCTACAGAATTTAAATGAAAAAATGGAATCACGAACCCAAAATATATGGTTCCAACCCTCATGCTAGGACAAACAAACTGAACTCTTGACCAAAGGATCGAAATCACTAGTCAACCCAACCTTCTATATACTGAAAATCCGAGTGTGTATAGATGCGTTCATTCTCAGCCTTAAGCCACTACAGGAACCTAAGCTCCATCAAGTTAAGCTATGTGATTTATTCTAACTCCAAAAGCATCTAGGACATTGCCTCACTACCAGTCAGGCATCCATAGCTTAGATGAGGGTATTGTTGTGATTCTCCCGAACATTGCTCTACTACCAGTCGGGCATCCATAGCTCTGGTAGAGTTGTTTGTATCCTCTTGAAAGTGGAATTTTCTTTATTTTCATTATTTTCTTTCTTTCTTTTGTTTCTTTTTCTTTTCTTTTTCTCTTCTTTCTTTTCATTTCAACCCGCGAGCAATGAAGCTTGCACTCAAGGCTGAGAATCACAATGACGCTAAAGTAGAATTTTGGATTTTTGACTTAACTCAACTTCACAAAAGGACCTACAATGACCTCAAGATTCTTAAAGTGTGAAAGAGATATAATATTTCAAATTACATGAAGAAAATATGAGACCAATGGCCTATCCACTTCGAATCAAACATTCAGGTCACTTGACACTAACAGAAGACCCTCACCATCCACTCTGAAAACTTGATTGAAGTTTATCAAAGAAACACTTAGAACAACCCCAAGAAATAGAAATGGTTATTATTCCCGCAAACATTCCCAACATTGGACAAGGATACCCCACAAAGAAGCAAAGTGGAAGCAAGCAAAAGTAAGCGGGAGCAAACAAAAAGGAAAAAGCAAGGAAATAGAAAGCAAATAGCAAGGAAACTACTCTAAAGCAAACTAATCTAAGGCAAGCCAATTAACCTAATGAAAAAAGGGAAGTGAGGTATATACATGAAACATATGCTACTCAAAAATAACTATGTACAAATATATTTACAAAGGACCACATTCAAGCAAGGTAAACTGACATTTATGCCCGTAGGACTTCGTATTGCATGCACAATAGGAAAGTGATCGTTACAGTTCTAAGTCATGCAAACTCATCCTTATATTCAAAAAAATGAAGTTCAATGTTGTAGCATTCAAATTCAATAACACATTCAAGAAGAATCAATAGTTGAGGTGATTCATTAAACCCATGGTCAATCCATAAACAAGTCTATCTCCCTTAATTCCCATAATCAAAATGATAAACGTAGTTGTGAGTATTCATAGGAGCAAGGAAAGATACAACTTGGATGTCGCTATGTGAAGGTGGCAACGTTTAACAGTCGAGAGTGATCACTACATCGTCGGTCATTGCATTGGCAGCCTCAGGTGGATGCAATGGATGGTGCAACATCCCTCTTGCATTACAAATCTACAAATCACAATCAAATTGATCAGGCAGTACACATTGTGAAGAGAAATTCTCACATGCAAGGAACCTTGTACCTATTCTCGGGCTTGCATAAGGTTGGGAGACAAAAATAGAAAAGACCTCTTCCAAACTACTAGTGGGACCCATAGCCTCTATTGTTTGTTCTTTAAGGAGATATACTCCATCTCATTGATCCTCTGTAGTCCATAGCTCCACTTGATTTTTATCCTCAAAAGACATGTTGTCCCATCTCATTTTCCTGGTGTTGATCTCAATTTTTTTATATGCTTCATGTTATAAGAACATGACATGGACGAATCTATCTTGTTTCATCTCTCAAAGTGTGTAGGAGGATCAGTAATGGACAAGGAGGAAAGACCCTCAGCTACAACTTTTAGTTGGTGAGGCATATCATCTTTGTGGGTAGCTTCCAAGACATCCTCGCTTTGGTCTTCTTCTCCTTGCAACTCATGTAGCTCATCAAGATGTTTACTTGTTTCTTCTTGTTCATTGTCATTGTAGATGGAAATGGAGTCCCTTTTCAAATCTAGGAGCTATAATGCTTCACCATCTAGAGGCTTGGGCGATATGTCTTCGTCACTACCAACCTCTGAAATGTATTCTTCCTCAATGTCGGTATACCTCCGCAGTATAGCTCCCAACGAAAAGAAGTCATCAATTGATGGGACCTATTCAAGGGGACCAAAATCTATTATGTGATTTTCCTCCAAGGATTCCCCATAAATTTGATCATCAATTGTATATAAATTCTCTACAGGAGGGGAGGGCTCTTGATGGTCAATGGACAACTCTCCCATTTGATCTACTTCATCATTGAGGGATTCGGGACTATGTCATTCTCCTTTCATTGCTACCCCAATTCCTCCCTGGGGGCTACCCTTAGCTAATTCATCACTTGGTTATGATTCTTGGACTTTTGGCTCAATTCTAGAAGAAACTGTAGGAGGCAATACGTTTGGTTGCTCCACTTGTTCTTTAACTTGCATGATGGCCTCTTGACATAGCTCACACGTGAAATTTGAATGTGCCAAATCATGGAGCCTACACTAACCTAGCAATAATAACACCTCCAAATCTACTTGGTATCTAAGCTCTGACCAATCCCTCCTGAGTCTGGAGATAAGTTCATTATATCTTTCCACCACTAGATCGTCATCAGCACTTGGGGAAGAAGTGTGATAGCAAACTACCTCAACTTGTAGTTGTTCCCACTCCTCCAAATCTTCTTTTTTAGATGTTTGGTCATCTTCATTCATCAAGGAGAGGTATTTTAATCCATTTTCACTGGAGCTTTCATCATTATTTCTCATTTCCCCAAGGCTTTCAGCCTCTTCTTCTTTTTGATCTTCAACATTTGTGTTGGCTATCTCAACATATATTGTTGCAAATTCTTCTAAGTCATCTCCTATATATTGCCTCTCAACTACTAATTGCTCTTCTACTTGAGTGGAGGATTGCTCTTCACCTATGGATAAAAGGTCCTCTAATCCATTTCCAACTGAACTTTCATCAGGGCTCCATGTTGTCCCAAGGAGTTTAGCTCCTTCCTTTTGATTTTCAACCTTGGTGTCTATTGTCTCAGAACTTACTTCTATGGAACTTCTTGGTTCAGATTCAATGTGTTGTCCTCTAAATGCAAACTACTCTCCTGCATCAGTGGATGACTCCTCTTTATTGAGATTTGGTTGCTCTAACTTGTCTAAATAGCTCCTAGCTTGGGAAATCATGTCTGCACATGAAGGGCAAGTAAATTCTAAATGAGGTAAATTATGGACCTGCACCACCTAGACATCAGTATTTATTATTGCCTTAGTCCATCCTTGTTGCCCAAGTGTTCTTGGATAAACTCCTTGAAGGCTTTGGCTTCCATGTTAGCAAACTCTTCTTCTAGATTTACAAGTGCTAAGGGTTGATATATTTCCCAGAAGGGGATTTCTCCTTGCAAAACCATTTTAATTCTACCCAAGAAAGTCAAACATTCCATTTCATTGTGTCTGCAAGTGTCATGAATTCTACATTTGTCTAACAATGCGAAGTGTTGCAATGGCTTCTTCAACCTCCTATTTAAATCTGCCTACAGCTAAGTGATGTTGACTTGCAGTTGCTGCTCCATCTTAGGTCTGCTCTTATTTGCCTTCAAATTTTTTGATTTTTTAAAATTTCTAGCATATGATGAGATCTCTCTATCTCAGATTTTACTTAAAGGTGCTTGCAACTTCCAGCTTTGCATCCTTGTGCTCAGCCATGCCCTCCTTCTAGTGCTAGTCCTATTGATGGGTGTTTTTGCACCTTCTCAACACAGACAATATACAAGTATGCTATCTCTCTTGAAACGTAATTTTTGCAACTAACTTTTAGAAATCACCCCAAGGTCTCTCAGGTGTCAAGTCATGACAATGCCTAGAATAGTTCAATTGGTTGATGTGATTCACTGGTAATCACAAGGAGGCCTTTCTGGTTTACAAAGCATGGGAATTTGGGTCTATAAATTGAGTTTCAAGGTGTTGGAAGTGAATGAACAATGGTTGCCCACTCAAAATAGCAAGCTAAAACTCACCTCAATAACCAAGTTAGAAATTGTGATGGTGTTTGGAATCCTATTCTAACAAAGGACTAAAAGAAATAGAAAAAGAGGAAAGGGTTGAGAGATCTATGAATGAATAGTAATAATGGAGGATGCTACAGTAGACAGACTCCCATAAAACTAAGTTTTGCTTGACCAAGAGAAACCTACAGCTACACAAAACCAGTACAATCTTCTAAGGCCTACATATTTTCAACCATTCATTCACCATTATGCATGAACAATAGATGAACTTAAGTGCATCATATGAATTAGCCCAGCCTAGCTTTTCAAAGTGATTCATCATCAACAAACCACAAAAAGCATGAGCTAGAACTACATCCAATACTATAACAACAACCACCATTAAAGACATTCAATAAACTAACTAACTAAAACTAAAATGTAGGTTGAATCATGCATGCATAATGAGAAAACTCAAAGAAATCACCCAAAATAATGCAATGCTTCCTTCTATTACTTTAAAATGCCTCTTACAACAATTCACCACCACCTTGCAAATAAGGAGAAAGCCCCTATTTATAGTTTTCCAAAAGTGAAATGAATGGCCAAGATTGATTTACATTGTGTGGCACAGATTTGTTTTGCATTAGGGTTCCACCAACCCCCAAATATATGACAATATAAAATACATCCTTTTCTTTTCCCTATTTTTTCTTCTAGTGGCCTTGGCACTGTAGCAATTTTGTCTTCTAGCTGTCTTCTTTGTTGTGGCTGAAAACTGTCAAAGTTTTCCCTCTATCTAGTATGTTTGTGACGTTCCTTCAGCCAATCAAGAGGATCTTGTTGTGGATTGGTGTCACTAAGGAGAAAATATATCGCTCCTAATTCCAATGGACAGCTCCTTAATGATCATCATCATTTGGTGAAAGATAAAATAACTCCCTCTTCCTTGTTCTTCTTTGAGGTCACCTTTGCAAATTTTTACATTGATTCCCTCAGCATGCATCCACATGTAAGTTGATCCTCCTTGAAAAAATAATCATTGTTTATGCAAACACCCTTTTCCTCTTTTCCTTAGGGGCTCTTATGAGCTTCTTCGATGGCCCCTCAGTAGGTTCCATAAATTATGCACCCAAAAAGATGCTTTCATATATATATAAAGGCAAAAAATACTAGTTAAATCCTACAAATTCAAGGTTAGATGCATTCATACATTCTTGAAAGATCATAAAATTTATCATTGTTTAGCACTTGGAGTTTGTTTGGATCATTTACGCTATTGTGGGCTCAACAGTGTAGGCTTCTCCAAGTTGGAAGCCATTAGAATGAAGGTAGTGATAAAATGGCTCCGGGGCTGTAGAGACCTGTAGGTGGCCATCCGTAGTAAAAATTTTGCATAGGTGAGTTGGCGATCAAATTTCTAATGAGGTAATTAGGCATGTGCAGAATTGACCAATGAGGTACCCACAGTCATTAGATTAGGCTATGATGCATTTGTGGGTATGGAGTATGTGGGGGTAGGGAGGTTGAAGGACATTTGGAGCTCAGTCGTTAAGTAGTAGCCTTCAGGGGGTGGCAACCCACATGCAGAGTTCTGCAATGTGGGACGCACGAGCACCTCAGATAGCTAGGGTGGTGTCTTAAATTTTTATCGTTCTGGGACATGCGGATGGGAACTATCAGGTCGTTGTCGGCTTCTCGTCGCTAGGAAACATCTTTTAAGGCACAAAGGTCCGCAAGGGCTAGCCCGTAGCAACTTCGTGGACTCAATTTTTTTATCAAGGACTTGGTAGGGAAATTGATCTAGTGGAGTCCGTAGCACGAACGGATGTGGTTGTTTGGATGCTAGACAAGGCAAAGAAGTAAGGGCTATCCGCATACGAACCCCCACATGAAAATTTTTGCATGGTATGATCACAAGGTAAATCTAGGTTGAGGTCACTTGGAATGTGCAAAATTAAGTGATGGAGCACCTTCAATTGTCTTCCCTTTACCAAATCGAACATATTTTTCTCATTTAGGTGCAAGGAGTGCGAGTGCAGCCAATGGGAAGGGCGTTGATGTTCGACTATTATGTAGCGGCTAAAGGTGGATGGCGTCCCACATGCAGATCCCCATGGATGGAAACCTACACATGAAAACCCGCAGCTAGCAACCCAAACATAGAAACCCACAACCAGCAACCCGCACACAGAAACCCACAGCCAGCAACCCGCAGATAGCAACCCATAGTGAAATTTCCGCAAAGTCACAAAACTTAGTAAATTTGAGACTTTCAATTTTAGCACGTGGGAAAAGGGGGAGAAAGATTTTTAAAAATGTGGAAATTTAGGATGTGGAAGTCAGAGGGTCTGGCGTCGTTTGCAATGACATTTCACAAATGGACTTCCACGGACGGAAACCCCCAGACAAACTTCTGCAAATGAAAACCCACAACCAACAACCCGCACATGGAAACCCACTATGAAATTTTTTCAACGTCTAAACACTTTTTGAATTTGACTCAATCCTCCCTGGGCATGTAGAAACATTCATTTTATGGGCCCTACATGTTGAAAACTTAAAGTTTGTACCCCTCTTTTGAAATGCAAAGATTTGGAATGTGGAAGTTGTAGGGTCTACCGTCGTAAAAAAAATGGAATTCCACACATGGAAATCCACACACTAAAACCCATAGCCAACAACACGAAGACAGTAACCCACAAACAGAAACCTGCAAACAAAAATCCACAGCCAGCAACCCACAAATGGAAACCCACAGCTAGCAACCCGCAGATGGAAACCCGTAGTGAAATTTCTGCAAAGGAAAAAGACTTAGCAAATTTTGGGCAGATGAATTTGGTTAAGGGGTATTTGATCATTTTAAGGAATGTGACCAACTTAGGCTTAGAAATAGCGACACACAAAATGAGACAAGAGCAACAATGGCCTATCAGAAGCAAGGAAAAAGAAAAAAGGGGGTCCCTACCTTCGGCGAGGCGTGTGTGAAAAACATGCACAACAACTATATTTTGAAAGAAATGTATCAATGATTTCATCGTCTTGCCCCATAGTATCTTCCCAAGTAGCAAAGATATTGGGAGAGAAACAAACAAGATTCTTGTGATGCTCAATGGTTGGATCCTCTAACACCAAAATACCTTCCTCACAAGTAGGTGAGGTATAAGGAGAAGAACAAACATGATTTTCAATTATTACATTCTCTTGCACCAAGATAACCTTACACATAGGAGAGATAGTGGGAGAGGGATCAACAAAAAATAACAAAAGAGGAGAAATAAACTCATATTCACATGCTTGTGACAAAAATTCTTTGAAATGTTTAACAAGATCAAACAATAGAACTTGAATTATGAAAACATAATATTTTTGCAATGAGAACATTATGGTATGTCCTATGGATCAACCTAGCAATGTTTTTAGCAAAATAGATAGTTACAATACTAATCTTTAGAAACCAAGGCCAAATCTGTGCAAAGACCAAAGATAAGGTTTTGCACGTTAAATTTGGGCTCAATTTAGCTAGACAAGGGTTCCTAGGGAAACTATTTCCTACATAGATTTTTTTTAAATTCAAATTTTGACCATGTATAATACTATTTGAAGTTATTGTTTTTATGTGTATATAGGTGTGACAGTGAATAGTTTTCCATAATTTTCCCAGTTTATGATTATGTAATTCACAATGCAAGTGTGCAACAATTTGCAAAATGTTACAGCAATAAAAGGAAATTGTAAATGCAATTTCCAAATCTAAGATGCAACAATTAACTGATTCTAATATGCCAAAATCTGAAAATGATGATTTTGATGCCTTTTTGAAATAAAGCAATGCAATTTTTCACTTTTTAAGCTATATATGTAAGATGCCTAAATGAATGTAATGAAACTTTCAAATTTGATTTCAGATATAAATGAGCTAATGCATATTTGTAAATGTACTTGCAATGTATATGTGACCTAAGATGACTGAAATTAACCCTATTGTAACCTATAATGCAATATTGTATACATTTTTTTTGAATTTTTATACCTTTATGGTGTAACAATGAATGCCTAAATGAACAATGCAACACAATGCAATGTTAAACCTAGATCTAGGGTGAATTACTTTAGACTTTAGAAGGTTTATGATTTTAACATGCCAAGTTCACCAAAATGAAATGAATAAAAATGGTGGGCCTTAAGATTTTAGATATGTTTCCTTAACATTTCATTAAGAGTTTTGAGGTAGTCGGGGTTTGATGAATTTGGATAAGATATAAGAATGACTTACAATCTAAAAGGTGATTTAACTTTCCCTTGAACAAACCTAAAATATATTTGAGAATGAAATGCAATGATTTAACTAGGCTAATGATGCAAATAACTATTATGATGCAAAAAATAGTAATTCTGGAAAGTCATAGACAAATTATGACTTCAAAAACAAACTGAGCAAAGTTTTGTGCACCTATGATATGAATTTGAAGCTAATTTCAGAGGAACAAGTTTCCCTGGATGACTATGTCCCAATAGATGAATTCCATATCTGATTTTGCAGTCCTTGAAGCTCAATCAAAGCCTTCTTTCCCCGGTTGTCACACTGTCGGATCTTCTCCAAGTGCCAAGATAACTAAGTTTTTGTATGTTGTCAAGGTGTAGGGTTTGATTGCAATAATGAATAATTGACCTTCAAACTTCTCTCAACATTCTTTAGATCTGAAACCTACACATAAAGAGAGGGGAAGGGTTGTTCCATATAGGGGCTTGCCCCAGTCAAACCCTGTGTTGGTGTTTCCACCTCCACAATGGAAATGTCAATGAAAGATAAATAAATTTCAAAGGAATGATGAATCAAAAATGGCTTCCTTGAAGGACTTAATTCATGCACATCTCCTCAAGGCTTGATTGTTGTTTCCTTGATTTTCTTGAAGACCTACAAGGGTTAGATATCACAAACAATATAATAACATAAGCATGAAAAAACTCACATAAACTTTGACATGATGCTTTGATATTGAATTGTTGCAATAAATATACTTGTGACTACTCTTGACCTACTTGATAATGCACTTAAAAATAATTCTTGCTCTTGATTTCTAATTCTTGCTAGATATTGCTTGTTAGTCTTCAAATGATGAAATGATTATGTATTTATATGCAATTAATCTAATTTCCTAAAAATTAAATCTCGATAGCTGACATTAGACATTTGAAATTTAATTAATAAAATTTCAACTCTGACATATTCAATTTTGGAGGAAAAATAGGGGGACTAAGTCACCCTAGATGACTAGGTCCCAACCCTATATTTGGGGATTTTAGGTATCAGGGAGAAAATATTAAATGAATGCCTTGGTTTTCAGTATAAAATTTATCGATAAATATTAAAATGGGACATGAAATGGATAATTTAGGAACTTAGGTATGCAATTAGGTCCATGCACTTAGGGGGGAGTAAAACATAGTGTGAAATTATCAAGGGTAACAATTTACAATGCTACACCTTTTAACCCATTTTTTATAACTAATATGAGAGATATTTGTGTGGATATTCTGAGTCAAAATTCCTAAATAAACTACACTATTTCATCCCCCATGTATTAACATTTGCAAGAGATCCCAAAAAATTCTAAGTTTAGGGCATATTCTAGTTATTTTCTATGTTTTATTATGTTTTTAGACTTTTGGGGTTGTCCATCCTAGTATGACATCCCATCCATCCCCACATTTCCCCATATCCTTATAATCATGTTGAATTTTGATTTCTAGCATACCTTGTCCCTCACCCTCAATCTCCCAGTCCTTTGTAGTTAAAAATTTGTCTAATTCTTTCAAACTATAGTTTTAAACCATCCCCTAACCAAGTACCTCATATGGACCTCCCCCAATTCCCAACTCATGACTCATTTTTTTCTTAAATTCTTTATCAAATTCAAATTTGTAGGCTTCCTTCTATCTGAGTACCTTTTCCATGTCATCCTCAATATCCTAATCCTTTCCTCTTTGAAATATTCCTAAGTATATTTGTCAAAACTTCAAGCTTTCCTTCCTATCATGCCTTATTTTCCAACTCTAACCCCCTAACTTTTAAACCTTTTTAATAATTACTCCTTTAGACTCAAAATTTTGTCCTTCCCTCTCCTTAGGTACCTATCATGAGGATTTTCTAACTTCTAATCCTTGAAATTTTAAATTATATTTACCTCATTGAGATTATTTTTCCAAACTTCCTTCATTTCACATACCTTAATGGTATACATTCCTTGTCACCCCTAATCCTCAATGTCTTGACCAAAGGCATGGAGTATGAGTCCTCCTTGACCCTTGAAAATATGAAATAAAAATTTCAATGTTTGGTCTCATCTACCTCCTTGCACATGTAGAAGACCATTTATGACTAGGTTTGATGGGCCATAACTTTCTAGATTAGGGTTTCTCCTACCTAGAAAATAGTATTCATCAAAAGGATATAGATTTACATGAAAATTGCAATGATAAAGGAAAAAATAGCTTGGATAACCATTAATGATTCAATGAAGCTCTGTTATAGCTAGATCATATATGATAACACTTAGAAAATATTGTTTATTCAAAAAGGTGTAGATTTAGAGTAAAAAAAGAAGATAATATTGGCCCATATTATATTTAATATGATGGTTAGTATTTTCAAACCCGATGGTATCCATGCCATCTCCTAGTTGTATTTGTATTAAATTTCATAGTATCTTACATGCATTACCATGCTATATCCAATGGTGTGATACTTTGGATATATTTCTAGGTAAGTTTTGTATGTGATTTAAGACACAAATCATAAGGGAATAATAGTTATGTGTAGAGAATGATGGGTTTTCTCATGTTGGCCATTATTTTATGATCTTGAGACTTCAACTCATATATTTAGTACCTAAGAGAATGGATCTAGAAATACCTATTTACTATTCTATCAAATGGTTGGTTATTGAGTCAAGTTTCAGTCTATTACATGAATATATTTTGAGTTGTAAACAAAGGGACTATATTTTGTAGTAGCATAGAAAGCTTTTGTGTTGTATATATTTTGAAATAAATGTCTCCATGGTAGTTTTTTATGATTTATAGGAATATATAGTTGCAGCTATGTATTTCTTCTCACCATATTTTCTAATGTGATTGTGATAACATTTTGATGTGTGTATGATAATATCTAATGCATTATAAATGATTTTTAATAATAATTATTTTATTGCACATGAGTCATTATACTTCTAAGATGGATAATTAATTATGTGTTAGAGTAATTATGAATTAGAAAATAATTAATTAATTTTTAATTAACTATTAGGCTAATTTATTCCCATGCACCTAAGCTAAACTTAGGAGTACTTTTATTCTTATATTAGTTGAGCTATTATTAGATCATTTTGTCTCATTACATGAGATTTTGATGCTTGTCATGTGATCTAATCCCTTTCTCATTTAGGGTTTTTCTCTTATAAGCATTCAACCCTCATTTATTATATTAAATTTTTAATAACATACTATAGCTTTTTCTTGTTGATGATATTGCATATTATTGTTTGTAGCTCTCTTGCATGGAAGGTGATAGACCAAAACTGGGGTAAAAAATAAGAAGGATTTAATGTTTAATACTAAGATTCAATTTGGTTTAAGTGTCAATTCAAGGGTATAAACTTGTGAAAGATGTCATGGCTATTTGCACAAGGGCTACAAGTAGTGAGGTGAGTGGGGATGAAAATGCATTCCTAAACTCAATCAAATACCTAAGTTGAAATCAAATGAATGTTTATGTTTTGCTTCAGTGATAGGGACTGTGATAGAAATAACAACAATAATGTGTAAATTAAACTCACGATTGTAAATAATATGAAAAACCATTAACAAAGCTAATCATCAGAACCCACAATTAAATCATAAGCATTAAATAGTAAACAACAAATAGATTCCAATAATAACATAAATAAACACACTGTTGGAAATAAACACAATGCTGAAAATAAACACGCTTACTATAAAAGCTACAAAAATCACCAAGCATTCCAAGAAGGGGGCGCCCTTCCTCCTTAGTCCACCTAGTGCTAAAATGAAATTCCTGTACGCTGGTTGAGTCTTGTGAATATATTTTATTTATCAAAAATAATACAACCTATATCTCTTTTTCTTTCACATAGCTCATATTTATAATAAATATGTGTGCAATTTGTTTCCTATTTTTATGCCACATTTCTATTATTTTGTGGCTCATATTTAGCTGTTTGATTTATTGAAACAACTCACCCTAAAATGTAGGAGCTTATTTAGCTCACATGGTTACAAATAGAATATTGTTTTTAACGTAAGGACATTCTCCTCCCTCAAATTAAAACTAAATAATAATTGATTATAACTAAATAACCAAAGTATTTTATAAGAAAATAATTTTATGGTTGGAATTAATTTGCTAATGTGTACCCACAGGGGACAGGAAGTATGCATTCTTCTTCTTGAATCAACATGTTGCAAGATATATTTTCTCAACATAATGGAAGAAAATACTAGGAAATGCAATCTAATAATTATTATTCACTTATTTTATCTAAAAACTAAATTAAATATTACTTATTTATACTTAACCATAAGCAGAAAAAGGTGGTAAAATGGTATGATAATGTATAGAAATGGGTTAAATGGTATAGAAAAAAGACTAAAATATGGTATAAAATGGAGGGGTATGTGCAGGATCATGATGGGCCAAAAAGTGGTGATATGATGGGTATGTGTAGGGTATATGGCCGATGACTTTTTTTTACCCAAAATTGATGAAACGAAAAGGGTTTTTAAAGGAGATTCTCAGATTTCCACCAATATAAATTATGATTTACTTTGAATTTAATAAATGATTATTATTCATTTTCTATTTGAATTACAACTAAAGTCCTGAAAGATAGGTTGATTGAAAAACATTTATAGCTTTCAAACAGTATCACATTTTTTTAATCTGAAACATGTGTCATATTTTATACTATGCATACTATAGGATTAAAAAAAAATGAATTTCATGAAGTTTTGACCAAGTTAAGGTGGTCAGACATACGATTTTTTATATTTTTTAAAAGTTGTAATAAAAAAATCATAATTAATTATTTACTTGGAAAAAAAAATTAAAAAAATATGCATCACATCGGGACATGAGTCCTCTACTTATATCTAAAATCTTATAAAAAAATATTATTTATTTATTGTGGTTAGTGTGGTCAGACAGACACCTACTTCTCTTTTTTTTCCCTAAAATTTAAGTGCTACTGCATTGAAATTTCAAATTTTCACCAAATAGATTTTTTTTTTAAATAAACTTAGTAGTTTAGAAACTACATTCAATTTGCTACAAATTCTATTCTTACATATTTTTGAAATAATATAGATAAATTATTCAAATTTTTACGTCAAGTTGCCTAACTCTGATTTTTTTGAATTTCATCACCACTTGAGGGCCTATTTTTTCAATTATGATCCTGCACATACCCAGAGCATGAATGACTCTTATCATTCCCCCCAAACTTAGCATATTGCACGTCCTCATGCAATATTTAATTTCTAAGAGGTGTTGATTTGAACTGGTAGCCTTTGGATTTATGACTTGTGCCTTCTTCACCCTTGACTATTACAACTCATGATTAATAATATTTTCTTTCAATTTGTCTATCACTCCTCTTCATAGCAAGCTTCATGGTTTTTCTTTTTGTTTTCAATTTTCTTTTCAAGTTTTTTTTTGTTTTTTTCAATATTACTCCTCCAACTTTTTATTTTTTATTTTTTCATTTTTTATTTTTCAATGTTTTTCTCTTTGTGTCATTTCTTCCATAGCATTTTTTTTTTTGAAATGATATATATAGGAAGTATCATGAAAAATTATCTCCACAATCATGAGCTATCTGAAGGATGGATGAAATGATAGACAATATAAATGGTTATGATGGGATAAGCAAAAGGAAATGATGGGTAAAAGTATAGGTAATAAGGATGACGAACCTCCCCCTAACTTAAAGAGTAGACCGTTTGAAACAAGAAGAAGGTTGGTGTGAGTGTTTTCTTATATGATTAATACAATAAGAAATATTAATCAAGTTAAAAGATAAAATAATGAAAAATAAAATAGATTGTTTTACCAACTTTCATGCCCATGTATTCCAAATTCTGGTAGCCAGAATAACTCAGCAACTTTGAATCTCCAACAAGTACTGTTGCACATGAAAGATCACCCTCACAATGAAGCACTATGGATCATACTAATGGTAGCAGATTTTTTCTTCACTTTTTCTAACACCTCAACTAAATGTGTAACTCATGCTCCAAGTGAGAAAATGTATGTTGACCATGACAAATTAGAGCACATCCACACCAATGAGAAACAAAAGGTGCTAAAGGAACTTAGAGAGAGTGAAACAACCATGGAAGCATCTGAGTGTACCTAAAAATGATTAGTCCATAGAAAGAACACAAATATTTTTTTTTCATTTAAATTCCCTCTTTTTTTCTCACTTTTTATTTTTTCTTTTTCAATTTTGATAACAAAAAGTGACCTTTGGCAAGCCAATTTTCACCACTAAGAATTTTATTCAACTACAATCTACCAAAAACTAGTTTTCAAATTGTATTTATCTAATAATTCTCAAAAAAAATCATTGTTATAATTTATTGCTTTTTTCTTTTTTCTTTTCTTTTTTTTTTTCATTTTTTTATTTTTTAGATAACCTACATATAATGACCAAAGAGAAGGAAACTCTCATATGGATGATGAAATTTTATCATCCAAATCCTAGATTTCCATCTAAATCCCTTCAATGAAAGTCATTGCAAAAATCAATTGCTTGTAGTACTTGAAATGATGACCAATAATAACTAGGTCACAATCTAGAACATAGCACTACTACTACAAATGATCTATATCTCATTGAGATCATGCCACAAAAATCTTCCTATAGAACATTATAATACATTCCCAATCACTTGAAATAATCACTTACAATAGCAGCAATCTTCCAAAGATAAGGTTGCATAGTGGAAGACTAATGGTAGTCTCCCAACTTATCCAAAATTTCCATGTAGCTTTAGATAGGTGGATGAATCAATCTTTATGATGAACTGCAAGAATTTTTCCAAGTTGTTAATGTCTCCAACTTCTCTCTAGATGTATGGCTTGTAAAGATTCAACCAAGAATCATGGTTTGCATACATTGATTTGCATGTTGTCCTCCACATGATTTGGCATCAAGGTTGGTAGAGAAGAGAAGTTATAACCATGAGTGGTGAACACTTTGTGCAATAATTCCCATGTGATCTTCAAAATCAAAGCACAAAGGAAAGTTTTTGTTCACCATAAAACTAGCAAGGCCAACAAATGTGTCTTTGGATGTGCATCACCAATTGGTAGTTAGTGCAAAAGTGTTGGGTCACCAAGATAAGAAACCTGCAACCATATTCTCATGACCAAGCATATCAAGTATAGTAATGTTATTTTTTTTGTAACATCATCCATTTAATAACTCCCCCATGAATAACTAGTTTATGCATTAGAAAAAAAATGGTAAAGTTATTAATATGAACAAATACTTGATAAAAATGGATGAATGATATAACTATTACAATGGATGCTTATGTAGGAACAAAAGAATGCATACCTTGACTTGGTACAAATATTAATCACATGGTTTTTTATGAGAAGCATTAAACCAAAACTTAATAAAGTTTTTATTAATATTCAACCAAAGATCTCTAAAATTCAAGGGATTTTCCCCCCAACTTAATTTTATACTATAAAATCATGAGGGTATTAGGACAATCCAAAGAATCAAGAAATAAAGTGACATATTTAATAATACCTTGATCTTTATTTAATGAAAAACAATCCATTGTAGCATGTTTGGTATGGTCATTAATGCATTCAAACCATCTTTTATCTAAGTATACGAATAATATTTAGCATTGGAACTAGATCGACAAGTGTGTGAGGAATACGTATTTTGGCAATAGGTCTCCCAAGATCTAGGTGTTTGAATATAAAAACATTTATAAATGATAGATCTTGTATTTGTTCATTATTTATCTCACATGAGTCTTGAATGATTAATGTATAATGTAAATCTCCTCTTAGTGCATGATAGATTTTAACATATATATTTATGAGTTCAATGATAAAATTAGACTCAAATTGAAATATTCAATTATGTGTGTGATTCATCAATTTGAAGCACATTAATAGAATGCAAATGGATCCTTGAAATAGCATTACTATATGTAGTTTGAACCACCTTATTTTTTAATGTTTTATTTTGAATTGTAGCTTCCCTTGGTGGATATGTTGAAGTGGATATTAGGTTATATGAATGGGATAATGAAAATGGTAAAATTTTATTGTGGATATAGAGTGGGTGGAATTAAGGAGGATGGTAACTAAGATGGTAATGATGGGTATTATGGTTGTTGTGAGCATTTATTTTTCCATTCTTGGTAGTATAGGGATTGTTTCCACTCAGTATACATACTAGATGGAGAAGCATTTTGTGAAGAAATGTGTTGTCTCTCTAATACAATAGAATTATAAAACATGTTAAAATCATTAATCATACCTAGATCTTCCAGCTTTGATGTATGAAGTTTTCCTTGAGTTACAAATAATATTTGTTCACTTCCACCTTTGTTTTGTTGAGGCTCACTTATGACTTGTGTCTCCTTTATCATGTCCTCTTGAACAACTTGGAATGTGCACTTAGCTTCTTCTTAGCAAATATTAAAACAACAAATGGTCAAATCTTCATTTTCAAAATTCCATTGTCCTAAAAAATCATCAATTATTTGTTCTTGCTCAATTATAGGAATAACATTTGTATATGCTTGTGAAAATGGTAATGGAAGATCATGATAAGCTAAATTGAATTCTTTAGATAGAGGGGATATAAAAAACATCACTTTGTGTCTGCATGATTTTCCCACCAATTTTCTCTTTGTCTTTTTAAATTCAAAAGTGGAGGTCTGGGACAACAATCCCCAATGGGGTCCTGTGGTAGCGCCCTAGGCGTGCTCCTTGTCGCAATACAGGGTAGGGTCAAGGGGTAGAGCCCCCGCCACCAAGCACATTTTCCTTCTTCCACGGCCTTCAAATTCTTCATTGTTCAAGAAGATTCCTCCAATTTTTCCTACATTTTTCCCATTCTTAAAACATTTTTTTTCTCCCTTTTTTAAATTTTAGAGCATTTTCCTCCTATTTTTTCATGTGAAAGAGAATTTTCTACATGCAAGTTATTATTTTCATTACAACTTAATGCATATTGTTTACCTCTATCAAAAATTATAATAATAATTCTTTTAAAAATATAATAATTTTTTGGAAATAATTCCTTAATGACATACTAAGCTATTTCTTCAAATGAGATGATTATCATGGATTGCACATCTCCCCTAACAACTGCATGATTTTCTCCTTCATACATGCCTTTTTTAGTTAGATATTCATTTTTAATAGGCAGGAGAATTTGAGAAAGATATATTAATACTTGTTCTTTCTTATCAATGCGTTCAATTACAACTCACTTATTTTTGTCAATATGTGCAAAATGATTTGTTGCATTTTTATTTCCTCCATTCATGGCATGTACCCATTCCCAATTTGTGCATTCAATATTTGCAATTTGTCCTAGTGCATGTCTGATTGCTACAAAATTTTATCTTATAATTGTATACATATAGATTTCTTTAGAAGGAGATTTCATTCTTATTTTTGCGGGTTTATCAATAGATGCATACTTAACCACAAACTTGTCTTCAAAAACCATATTAATATTTGAAGTCACAGGCACAAAAGGCATTATTGCAGCTTCTTTAATTGATCCTTTCTCATCAACGAATGTACATGCATATGTTATAGAAAGGTTCTTCTCACCAAAACATGAAATATCAGTAGTTTTAGATTGATCTCCAAAATAATATGGTCATTCCTCATCAAGAAATGTGTGAGAAATAGCTTTAGATGTAACACAAGCTCTTATAGACTGCTACTCTTCTTTATCAAATGTCTCTTCTTTGTCCTACACGAATGTTGAAGCAACTGTTGCAAGTCTATTTCCATTAACAATTGTAGAGTAAACTAATATCTGAGCTACTTCTCCTTATCAACAAAGCTAGAAAATTTTGCTACAATCATGTCCTCTTTTAAAAATGTGCATTCTTGAATTGTTGTTGTTAAATTTGCAGGTAACATTATCTTGCTAAGATCAAGGGATGGAGAGATTTGCATACTGGTCTGGACAAGAAGATGAATACCTTTCAATTTCCTTGAACTATTTTTTTACCAACAGAGACATACATCCTTGTACTTGGGGCTTCTACGAGATGATTCTCACCATTAAATGTATGAGAGGCAGTTATAGATTGATGGTTTTCCTTAATTTCCATGCCACTTACTGGAGGCATTTTTATAGAAGATATTGTTGTCAATGTCCCTTCCTCATAGACAGGTCCAGATCTTTTTGTAGTAGAAATATGTAATCTTCCATCATCCACGTATTTTGTATGCACCAAACTTCCCTTTTGTATTGCCTTTATCATTTCTTTAAGCGATGCTATCTCTTGTTATGCAGAAATCAACTCTATATTTTTTAGATACCCTAGAGAAGGATTAATTGGTATTGAATATTATTGTTGTAGGTGTTGAAGATCACCATTCTGTTTAAGCCATGGTTGATTTCCTACCCACGGGTGTTGAGGTGGGAACCACTAATGATTCATTTCATTTGATTGTCATGGATGGTTTTGAAATTGTTGCAAATTGGTATCCCCTCCTTGAGCAACATGACATCTACATAATTCTTTCTTCTTGAAACAATTTAGGCAACGCATAGCCAAAACTTGTTCTTTTTTTTCTTCTTCCCTTTTGTTGCAAGTCCTCTTCATCACAGACCAAGATTAATTCCTACACAAAATGGAAATATGATCAAATGAAAATTTTGAAATATCTCCAACACGCAGGAGATCTAAAGATTCTACACTTTCAAAAGTTATCCCTTTCAAAAAGATCATTTTGATGGCATCTTGGTTCAAGTTCTTGTATTTATATTTTTACAAGCTAAACAAAAAAAATTCCATATAGTCTTCCAGCAACTCATCATTTTTTTGTGATATCCAAAAGATGTCATCTTCTCTATAGTAACCCTTGTATTTGAAGAGAAATTGCTCCTTCATCTCTTTCCAGCATGAAATCTTATTCTTTCCCAACCTCATAAACCATCTGAGAGCTACATCTTTTAAAGTGGATGGAAATAATTTCAGCTTTTTGGCATCTTGATTGCAGTCATAACTGTGACACAAGATCTCAAATTTAAAAAGAAAGATGTCAGGGTCCTCACTCACCATTCCTCTAAAATTGGGCAATGTAGAAGGGTGAATATTTCTCATATGTGCAATGCCCATGGGAATGTTAATAGGAAATTCAAAAGTAGAATACTCACCTTGAAGATATCCCTTCACATAATTACCAAGTGAAACTCCCCCAAATTCCTTTAATTCAACCATTGTTTGATCTGCACAAGGTCAAAAAAAAATTCTTTTATGGTCTGGATTTTTTAGATTTTTGCCTGATTAGTACTATATCACATAGAGATAAATAAAGGTATAAGCTAACCTTGCAAAAAAAATATGTTTTAATGTTGTTTCTTCAAAATTACTTTTTCACTTATCTCACAACAAGTGGTGATATATAACTAGTTTTAACTTCTAAGATTCACCTAAAAATTATAATCATGCATCTTTAAACAACCCAAATTAGGATTAATCACCTAGGTAAGGCCAAAAATTGCACAAGATTTCATCCTAACACATTGGTCCTAACTCATCTCATCAAGCTAACAAGCCTTTGACACCTTTCCCTCGCAACAGTGCCAAAATGATAGGCCAAAATTGGGGTAAAGAATAAGAAGGATTTAATGTTTAATAATAAGATTTAGCTTGGTCTAAGTGTCAATCCAGGGGTGTAAACTTGTGAAAGATGTCATGGTTATTTGCACAAGGGTTGCAAGTAGTGAGATGAGTGGTGATGAAAATGCATTCCTAAAGTCAATCAAATACCTAAGCTGAAAATCAAATTAATGTTTTTGTTTTGCTTTTGTCATAGGGACTACGATAGAAATAACAATAATAATGATTTTGTAAATTAAACTCATGTCTGTAAATAATATGAGCAACCATAGATAAATATAATCATTAGATCCCATAATTAAATCATGAGCATTAAATAGTAAACAATAAACATATTCGAATAATAACATAAATAAACACACTATTGGAAATAAACACACTGCTAAAAATAAACACGCTTACTATAAAAGCTACAAAAATCACCAAGCATTCCAAGAAGGGGGCACCCTTCCTCCTCAGTCTACCTAGTGCTAAAATGAAATTCCTTTACGCTGGTTGAGTCACATGAATATGTTTTATTTATCAAAAATAATACAAAGTCTATATCTCCTTTTCTTTCAAGTAGCTCATATTTATAATAAATATGTGTGCAAATTGTTTCCTATTTTTATGCCACCTTTCTATTAAAAAATAGAATATTATTTTTAACGTGAGGACATTCTCCTCCCTCAAATTAAAACTAAATAATGATTGGTTATTGTTAACTTCTGAAATTGCACCCTGTTGAATATGAAATTCAACATTCCAATGTAACATGGGAAGACCTCTAAAGTTGTGGGTCACTTATAAGCAGAGGTCAACCTTCGGAGAAGGCCAGCTTCCTAGTTGGGTTATCACCTAAAAACTACTGATTGTGAAGGAAAAGGGTAAGAAAAGAGTACTGAAACTGAAAACTACCCCCTATGGTGATGCACCTAAACATTACTTGGATTTGAAACCAAATTTCATACACTTGCTTGAAAACTGGCAAGAATTAATTATGCATAATTCGTTGCAGTATGTTAATGCATAAATATTTCACTAAAAGGTCATAATATAGCTACTTGCAAAAGGAAGATAGCTTCACAATCAACAAATAACATGTATTAAGTAGACTCAATCAGTAACCTGCATGAACAAACTAGTTGCAGAAAGGTATAAACATGTGAGACAAAGTTGTAAAGAAATTTAAAAAATCTCACTAATAACTCGATCAATCACTTATATACACTAAACAACAAGAACAGAAAGACAAGAAATTGATCACCAGAAATAATAGAGGTCTCCACTGTATATCATATCCAAAATGAGTTACAAAAACTGCAAGAATCTGTGAAAGGACTGCAAGAGTCACTATCTCCCAAAATCTACATGAACATAAATGATTACAAAATGAGTTACCAAAGCATAAGTAGCCAAGCTCCATCAAAAAAGGTTCTAGAAACCTCATGGGTCGGATGGCTTCAAAAATCCAAAAATATAGCAACTGGATTTTCTTCAAATGAGCTTCAAAGAGTTGAAATGGTCAATTTTGACCAATTCCAACATGGTGACTCTTCAAAACACCCTCCAAAAGCTCCAATTTTTCCTCAAAAGCAATAAAACATTCGTAAAACTTTGTCCCACATGTTTATACCTTTTTGCAACCAGTTTGTTCATGTAGGTTATTGATTGAGTCTACTTAATACATGTTATTTGTTGATTTTGAAGTTATCTTCCTTTTGCAAGTAGTTATATTATGACCTTTTAGTGAAATATTTATGCATTAACATACTACAACGAATTGTGCATAATTAATTCTTGCCAATTTTAAAGCAAGTGTATGAAATCTGGTTTCAAATCCAAGTTATGTTTAGGTGCATCACCATAGGGGGTAGTTTTCAGTTTCATTTCTCTTTTCTTACCCTTTTCCTTCACAATCAATAGTTTTTAGGTGATAACCCAACTAGGAAGTCGGCCTTCTCCGTAGGTTGACCTCTGCTTATAAGTGACCCACAACTTTAGAGGTCTTCCCATGTTACACTGGAATGTTGAATTTCATATTCAACAGGGTGCAATTTCAGAAGTTAACAGTTATAACTAAATAACCAAAGTATTTTATAAGAAAATAATTTTATGGTTGGAATTAACTTGCTAATGTGTACCCACGTCTACATTCTTCTTCTTCAATCAACATGTTGCAAGATATATTTTCTTAAAATAATGGAAGCAAATACTAGTAAATGAAATCTAATTATTATTCACTTATTTTAACTAAAAACTAAATTAAATTTTACTTATTTATATTTAACCATAAGCAGCAAAAGGTGGTAAAATGGTATGATAATATATGGAAATGGAATATGGAAGTGGGTTAAATGGTATAGGAAAAAGGCTAAAATATGGTATAAAATGGAGTGTGAATGGCTCTCATTAGAAGGTGTTTTTGTTTGTTGTTTGATCATATGGCTCATTGTTTTTACAATTCTAATATGGTATCAAAGTGTAGGTTGAGTGAACCCTTTCTTGATTTAAGAGGGTTTTCTTCAACTAGGGTTACAGGTTTCAAATCTGGAATCTTCATTGCCTTTTTGTAATTTTTGGATTTGGGTTATCTTTGGTGCATTTTCACGTGAAATGGACCTCATTGTTGCATTCAGGAGGACAATTCAACAAATTTTAACTATAAATTTACCCTATTTTTCCATCTAGAACTTTTGGGGAATTTTTTTTGTACAAGGGCTTATACGGCTCCTATATAGTCGTACTATGCACAAATTTCAAAAAAAAATTAAAAGCAAGTTTTATTAATAAATTTTTGTTTTGTTTTTTGTCGGAATTTTTTTAATAAAAAATAGGTTTTATGTGGAGGTTTGTAATACCTTATGTGTAGCTGTTACTTTTATGATACTCTTTTATGTTATGTTGTGGACTTGAGACTTGGATGGTGATGGTTTCACCAGTTTGACTTGTGTGGATTTGTAGTTAGTTTGTTTGGATGCACATGATACTTTTTTTATGATGATTGATGACATAATGATATGTGGTGTTTGTCTTTATCTGGTTATGTTATTACTCTCATGTGGTACTATGTTGTGATGTTATGGCTTAATGCTTAGTTCCAGACATTTATGATGATGTGTTTCTAGTTGAGTCTTGGTGAAAGGACAGTGTAGTATCACTCATTCGCGAGCACCCTGCTACGTCATGGCTACCTTTCACGATGTGCTTGTAATTGGAGATGTATATGCTACTTGATGTTGGTTTGATGCAGGATGCAGGTACTGGACATCGACTCCACCTGCGTTGTCAGGTTTGAGTGTGTCCTACAATCCCAATGGGTATGAAGTTAAAAATGGAGTTGACAAGAAATCCACTGTCTGAGTCTGTCACCCTATCATTGTGTCTGATGGTGTTGTTTGTCTACAACCCCGTCTCCGTTATGGTATCATTTTGTTTATGGTCATTTATTTTAATCGTTGTCTATGTGTCATTTTAATTAATTTTTATGACTGTTGTTTTCTTTGTTAAGATGATTAATGTCATTTAATAAGTCATTTTTACAATGTTCTTAGTGTAGCATTAATTTAATTAAATTATTAAATAACTAAGCAAATGATGTTAATTTAATTATTAAATTAAGCTCGTTAAGTGTTAATGGTTCAATAAATTATATATTGTTGTTTAAATTAAATGACTAATAAATGAATGAATGGTATTAAAATACTAATTGTAATTATAAATGATTACTTTGTAAATGTGGTATTATAATTTAATGTCTTAATTGTTTGATATTAATTAAAGTATTAAATTTAATTATTTTGAAAATTTAAAATTGTAAGTAAGGAATCACATTTATTAAAAGGGGTATATGGACAGTAGTAATCATTTATTAAATATAATAAGGAACATTTTAATGGAATATAATGAACTATTATTCCATTTTGTAATAATGTTTATTTTTAATTTTAAATACTAGATAATGTCGTTTAAATAAATTATTAAATTGGAGTTTTAATGGAGAATTTAGAGATAAAATTAAATCATAAAAGGAAAATTAAAATGGAAATAATTGGCATGCAAGAGCATGCGCAGTTGCAAACTTGAAATTGAAAATAAATATAAAAGAGCAACTTGCCATCTTTTGTGGTCTTTTTTAAAGGGTTTATCGTTTGATTCCTATCTTCAAAAAAAAAAAGGTAGGGGCTTTAAAAAAAAATGAGACGAGAAAGAAAGGAGGGAGGAAAAAAAATAGTTTTTTTTAATTTTTCAGGAAGGAGTTTTCTTCCTCTGCAATTGTTCTTCTCTTGTCAATTGAAATACAGATCTTGGAAAATTGGATTTTGCGAGAGAGGGATTCAGATGGCTACAAAAGAGGCCACCTTTTCTCACCATTGGCACTATCAAACGTAGGACACCAGGTTGGCAACATTTTGTTCCTGATCATTGTTGGATAAAAGATAGAAATTTAGCATTTTATTGTTGGACTCCAGTTTACTTAAAATTTTCCTTGCATTTGGTTGATTCTGGAATCGAAAAATGGTTCCTTGCACTGTATCAGGTGTTGTATTGTATTTGATTGTCTTTTTAATTTGTTTGTGTCAAGTTCAATTCTATTCTCCATTTTAGGAGGGCAATTCTAGAGAGGATGTTTCATCTAGTTTTCACTATTGTTTCCTAGCCATTTTCTTATGGCTAAAGAGTTGTTTTCCCTCTAAAATTGGCCTTGATTGTTTGAAACCAAATTTTTAAGTGGTGTAATAAGAAAAAAATATGCTAAGGGTCACGCCCTCATTCCCTGCCTTACCATTCGCTAGTTTTTCCTTGTTTCCCCTACGTTCATGCACTATGTTTAGCATATTCTTAACTCAAACCTGCATTTGTTTCACTTGCTTATGTTGTTCACAACAGTTGCCCCTTCTTTCCCCTCAATGGCTCTTCCTTGATTTGGATGTGTGCGTTGGCATAAAGAATAGTTCTTCTAATCTTTTTCTTTTCTCATCTTCAAACCCCTTAAACCGTATGAGGCCTTTGATTGTGATTTTGTTTCATGGCAGGTAGGTTTTGTTTATAGGAAAATTGTTTGAAGCCTTAACCTGCGTGCCCTCCCCCTTCATTGTTTGGTTTTGAGCAGCTGCATAAGGCTATTTTGCGCAGACATTATGTTGGTTGTGTCTATGCCTGTAGGTTGTTTTTTACAATTTATATTATATATATGTCTGTGTGTGTGTGTAGTTGTTTACAATTTGTAAATTGATAGATTTTATTGTGGTTGTTTTAAACAACAGAAACAATTTTGTTAAAATTCAAATTAGTAGTTATTTAAACGGATCCATATATTGTATTTTTGTAATGCCCCGCCACGCAACCCTAGGGGGAGTTGCAATTTACTACACAAACGAACTAATTTTTTTTTAAATAAGAACAATTAACATGCAAGTTCACTAACCATTGCCAACCAATCCCCTAAGGTTACGAGACTGAGTTACTTAAACCCAAACAAGAAACATCAATTATAACCATAACATTTAATTACTTAACAATTAAGTTCACATACATTCCATTCATAATTATTTACATCAAAGAATATGAGATACCACTTGATCCCAATAATATAATTTACAACACGATTACAACTCTCATTCCCCGAATGAGGTAAATCCAATAAACATGGTTACATATTAGATATTCCACCTCGATACAAATGAGGGGCAATAAATTACAAGTTTCCAACTAAAATGAATAAAGCAAGAAATGAACTAGATCCCATGAGCTCTCCAACTGGAAACCTCGTCCACACGAACAAGAAGACGAACCAACGGATTAAGGTACACGTTCCACCCAACCATGTGATACCCAAAGGCTCACCCCCCATGCTAGGAGATAGTAACCAGGAATTCCTAAACAAGACCATCAACCTCTAGACACAGGTCAATACATAACTAAACTGAAAAGGATACAAGTGCAACATCACTTAACACAAAGGTTACAATGCTTCCAGAGAAAAATGATCTTTTACGCAGTACAACAATACTGACTTCTAGTTGACATAGAGAGAGTGTCACACGACATTTGCTATGAGTTACCCTGGCTCAACTATCTTAGGCAACCGGACCCCCACCTTGGGTTACCTTGGCTCAACTCTACCAGCCGCCAAACCCTCATACCAACTGCACTTCTCGTCTCATCTCAAACCTTAAAATTGAATGAGTTATGAGAGAGGCATTAATTATCTTAGTTAGTATGAGAGTTTTTCATTAATTCTTTTTAAGTTATCACTTACTTAAACCCTAAGTGAGTTACCCTAATGCCCCTCTGTGTGTCGGACCCCCACATAGAGCCACTCTCCTATCGACAACACATATGGTACAAAAACCACAAACCAATGGGTAAAGTGGATAATACGACCTCTCCAAACCGAGGCAACAAATAAAGGAAACTCACTCAGAACACAGGAGGAAACAAAAGTACAAAACCCTCTCCAAACACTAGAGGCTACAAAGGTCAAAACCCTCTCCAAACACAGGAGGAAACAAAGGTCAAACCCTCTCCAAGCACTGGAGGAAACAAAGGTCAAAACCCTCTCCAACACTGGAGGCAACAAAACACATACTCCACTCCTAATCCAAAGGAGACACAAAACTCATAACCCACTCCTAATCCAAAGGAGGCACAAAACCCAAGATAATCCAAAGGTTGACTATCATAACGACAACCCATACAAAGGAATGAAACCCTATCTGGAAGACTTCAAGACATTTACTCATTTTGCACAACATCGAGAATGAACAAAGCATGATTTAAAAAGCATTCCAGGCAACTCAATATCTAATGTTAGGGTTTCCTAAACCCAATCCAAGCAATGACGTAGTACATGAAATTAATTAAATAAATAGCATTATTTGCACATGCTCTAAGTAAACCAACCACCTTGGCAACATTAAGGGATTTAAAAACTAACAATTTAATTTCATTTGTTCAATGCTACATAATGATTAAAATCAAACTTTTTAAATAACATTATTTATTATAATTTCAAATCCATTTCAACTATATTAACGCAATAATCATTTTTAAAAACAATTACTATTTAAAATATTTAAACATCATTTAATTATGACTCAAATAAAAAATATTATTATAATAACCCAATTAATTAAAATTAATACCTTATTATTTAACATATATATATATATATATTTAAATAATAAAATAAATTTATTTGTTAATTTAAATTAAATTAAATTATATATATATATATTATAATATAATATATATATAATATAAAATATATAAAAAATAATAAATAATAAATAAAACAAACAAAAATGAAATTTTAAAAAGAACCCAAAGCCCTAATTAGGGCGCACAGACCCCACTCCATGGGCAGTAGCCTGTGTGCTAAGCACACAGTCCGCCTCCCCTGGGGTTGGGCGGCGGTGGCTTCCCCTGCCTCCCCACAACAACCAAAAAAACATCTTTTTATTTATATTCAAATAAAATAAAAAAACACAATAAAACCCAACTTCCTCCCCTGCTGCACAAAATTAATCAGAAATTTTATGTGTAAGAAAGTTTCAAAAACAAACATTTCCCAGAATTAATAAACCCAATATGGCTATAAGATATACTTGTGTATATTTATAACTATACACTAAAATCTCCATTTTTAGCCAAATTGTGCAAATTTTCTTCACATAAACAAAATACCCAGCAAAGAACTTGCAACATAAACTCTTAATTTCCAAACCATAATGGACATTTCTTTTGTGCATCTTTCAATTTCTATTGTTAGTTTTTTTTTTAAACAAATTCACATGGATTTTTATTGAATTTAAACATCATTTCAAAGATTTCCAAACAGCATAACAAAGATTTAAAACTCATTTCAAAATAAAACAAAAATTATAGAAGAACCTGGTGTTTTCTCCCCAAGCTTGAAAATTTGACAATGGAGGTTTTGATCCCTGTTCTGATTTCAGCTCAACCAGAAATCCCTCTTGCTTCTTCAAAATTTCTAGAACCAAATCCAAATTCTTGCTCCTCTTTTTCTTTTTTTCTTTTTTTACCATTTCAAAATTGAAAACCAAAATGAAATAGCAATTCCTCAAAATAGAGTTTCCCCAATTTTTTTGGTCAAACCCCTAAAATATCCCACCCACTAAATGTATTGAACATTTGGAGGATATTTCTTTCTTTTTTAAAATTTTTTTTAAAACAATTTACTTTCAAAAAGATATTTCATGCATTTCAAAATTTCATTTAAAACCAAACATCTCAAAGTTGCAAAGAATATATTTTATCCAAAATTTCAAAAAGTGAAACTTAAATCACATTTTTTTTTAATTATAATTTAACTTTAACTATCCAACATGATTTCCATTTTCATTATAAATTTGAATCTTAATATACAATAATGGAAAAACAACTATTTCATTTAATTTATTACCCTTTACCTAGTTAATCAATAAACTGAAAATGATTTTATTAATTAAATCAAAATAATCAACGAAATAAATAATATTTCAACATTACAACTAAATACATTTAATCATCATTTAACTACACAAGCCATTTAATACACTTAGTAATTTGAAATTAAATAAATACTCAAGGTAAAAAGGACCAAATTAAAACAACTGACCTGTCAACAACCCGATGACACTCTATGACTAGGGTGACGACTTGGCACGAAAAACCTAGCTACTATCTCCCAATCAATTACCGTTGGTCAATGGACACGCTCAAACCTGTGAACCAGGTGGAGTCGATGTCATGTACCTATCAACCTGCGAACAAAGAGCATATCGAACATGCATATATATATGATATAATAAAACACACTGTGAAGGGGGAAATCTCGGAATCGTAGGGCGCTCACAAGCGAGTGATACAATCCTGTCCCCTTCACCAATACACTCATCATAAACTGACAGTTCCATCATAAAAAAATATCTCACATAATAACATGTTACAATAACTAATCATCCTTACACCAATTTAAAACATGTCAAATAAAGCATCAAATGAGATACATCACATCACACCAATAAACTATCGCTCTATAATTATTGATTAAATCGCACACACATGATACAGCATCTCAATAACCAAAAATCATATCAAAGCAACCAAGGACACACGGTCCAGCCAAAACGCAAAACGGAGGGGTATTACAATTTTATTGTTTCAGCAATGTCGATAGGTTGAATCAATATTTAATCTACATATATAAATGTATATCTATGTGTGTGTGTGTGTGTGTGTATATATATTTGTATATTTATTTAAATGCATATTTACGCATATGTTTTACTGTGTTGTCAATTTAGAGAAACTTGAGTGTTGGATTGCTTATCAAAATATTTATATTATGCGATTCATTAGTTCTTAATTATTTAAAATGGTATCAATATGAAATCGCAAACGCACCGTAGTTGATGATTTAAAAGCAATTTGGTTTTAAGTATGAATAGTTGGATTTGTTATTATTAAGAGGATTTTGTGTAGTAAATGTATATCTATATAATTATAGACTTAGTTTATAGTTTCTTCAATAAACAAAAAAGAGAAAGAAAGAAATATATAGTTTCATTATGAAATTGGAATTAAAACGAGATTGGTGATATAAAATGATTGTTAAGGTTTATCACTTGAATGAGTTGATAAATTAGTAGAATTTTACAATCAATGTTTAAGTAGTGTATAGTTGAGTTGCCTAGAATGTTTTTGGAGACTAGTATTGTAAACGATTGATGAAATGATTGCCTAATCCTAGTTGGTTGTACTCCCTCTTATGTTGTTTCCTAGTTGAGGTGATTTTATAGTTAGTCATGTTTCTCAGTATGTTGGGAACCCATATTATTTAATTTTCTCTTATTTGGTAGTTGGTTCTAGGCTTCCAGACACAATGGGGTAGAGTGATGTACGATGAATAATTATGTGGTTAGTCCCTTGTGAATTTCTGGCTATTTTATGTATCATCCTTTTATGGGTGTACCTATTTTCATGGTTTCTTTCCTTGGATTATGGCTTGAGTGAGAAGGTTATGCCTCACACATGATTGTGGATTTTGTGGTTTTTAGTGCTTCATATGCTTCTATACACCAATTCTTGTTGTGTACTTTTTTTTGGGGCTAACTGGGAGAGTGGCTCATTATGGGGGCTAGCGCACAAAGGGGCAGCTTGGATAACCCACAAACAAGTTGGTTAAGCAAGTGAAAACCTAATAAAACACAATAGTGGGTTTGGGTAGGTAAACATTAACTAAAGATAAGTCAGATACCTCATCTGGGCTATTAGTGCTCTCACAAACTAAGGGTGGGTTGAGAAGGCCGTGGTCAGCAAGGTCGCTACCTCGTCCTCACGAGAGCTTAGCGGTCCCGCACATGTCACCCTATGGGGCCGACGCCCAGTGAGGGGAAGCCAGGATAACCATAGATGGGTGTCAGCGTCGTTAGAGAGGCATTCGGGATAACACATAATAGGACCGTGTGATGGCACTCTCCCATAGTACCCCTTTCCATTATCTTGCATGTCTCTGGAAGCAGTCGTCTTGTTGTAGTAGTTGATTTTGTTGGTTGTTATGTTCTGGTTGTTTTTATATGGTTTGGTCTTGTGGTCATTCTTCTTGACTATCTTGGATTGTGGTTCTTTCTTGTCTACTCCTAGCACAAGGGGTGGGCCTTTGGGTCCATGCGGTCAAGTGTAACGTGCTACACACCCCGTTGGGTTCCCTGTCAACATTGATGCAACATGGTGTTACACAGATGCAGAGTGTTCCAGATTTCACTAGATTTTTAGATGTATATTCTTTATTTCTTCCATGCTTATGTATTTGATGTACTACTCCCACGTTGTATTGGGAAACAGTGATGTAAACTTATGTTATTGAACAATGTAATGTAATGGAAACTGATGTAATGTATATTGCACCTTTGTATTCCTTATGTGATTAGTGATTGTGGTTGTTGTCATTTTGGACATGTATCTATGGAAATATGCTCCCTTGCATTCTCATGATTATAATAAAAGTTATGGTTATTGAAATTGAGTTAATCTTGTTTATATTAGGTTAACACATGTGAATGCTTTAATGATAGAATTATGATGGATGTATGGTTTCGTTAATGAATGCTTGGTCATGATTTATAATGCAATTTGGAAATTCATTTGTTATCGTTTTTATGGGTTTAGGTTACGTAATGTCGTTACGTGTACCCTATAGGACATAGGTGGCTAGTGTATACATTTAATTAATTGTCGTGTATTGGAACTTAATGTAACTTTCATATATGTTAACTTTAAAAAAAAAATTGTGCAATATTTGTTGTCTTAGTTATCCTTTGGGGTTCGCATGATGTGGCATTACAACTTGGTATCAGAGTCAGGTTAGCAAACATTGGGTTCTCTAGGTAGTTTTATCCCATTGGCAACCTTTGCGTTTAACTCTTGATCTCACATGTTCCCCTCTAATGTTGTGTAGGAACATGCCTCAAGGTAGGGGTCGTGGCCATGGGAGATGCCAAGGTGGTGGCCTAGGGCCAACCACCAAAGTTCATCACCTCCAAGTTCCCATGGTTCAGAATGTGAGGAACATTAGAGTTCACAAAACAATCTGAGAGGCAATGGTCAAAACCCAGAGCAGTCGGGTTTTGAAGGATGTCAGTTGTGATACTTTCTTGAGGAGATTCTAGGTCATTTAGGCCCTAGGTCAAAGGAGGAGGAGCAAGTGGAAAGAGAAAGAGATCACTGAGATGGGGGGAATTAGCAATAGAGCAGGATGTCGTAGTGGCGGGTCACATGAGAGACCTGTTGAGAGCACGACCTCCCACATTTGATGGTTTTGGTGGGGGTCTAGAGGTAGAAACATGGTTAATCAATCTAGACTGATACTTTGTTATGCATCCTTATGGTAGTAATACTAAGGCTAAGTATGCCATCATGCACCTCAGATGCTTCGCATCCACTTGGTGGTGACTTGAAGAGAAAAAATTGCATCTTGACATCAGCATGGTGACTTGGGAGTTATTTATGGAAGGATTCAGGGCCCGTTTACTTTCTGATCACTGGAGACAATGAGTGGCAGATGAATTCCATGAGTTGAGACAAATGGCAATGTGCGTTGAGCAATACGAGCAACGCTTTATGAGCTCAAACAGTATGTGGGAATTAGTAATGATGAGGCTATGCTAGTTCAGCACTTTGTCAGGGGCTTGAACACCCAAATCAGTGGTGGAGTCTGAGTCTTCAAGCCGAAGACAATGGAGGTAGTTGTTGTGAAGGCTCATCTTGTGGAGGAAAACTTGGCCATGGCCTTGGGAGGCCACACAAGTGTGCAGATTGGTAGTGCACCGGCATCTAGTTTTGTTTCTCGAGGTGGACAACCTCAAGCTGCAAGCTCTTCCAAGAGTTATCATGCACCCTCCAAGGGTGGTCAGTAGTAGCAGTAGTAGTCACAACTAAAACACAATAATTTTCATTCTCAACAGAGTTGCAGATCTCAAGCCAAAAAGAATCAGAATTGGCAACGAGCTCGGCAAAACCATTTTGAGCAGCCTCAACAGAGTACATAGTCGGCACCCAGTCGAGGTAGTTTTCAGCAGTAAAATGCACTATCTGGTGGCAGAGGTTTTGGTCGAGGCACAATTTGTTTCTCCTATTGTCAACAAGGACATATTGTGAGATAATTTCCATAGAGGAACACTGTGGGTTTTAGTCAGAGACTAGTCACTTGCAAGCCAATAGTGGGTGATGCGGGTAGATCACATCGAGTTTTCGCAGCGGTTGACAACCATCAAGCTGAACATTAGGGCACTGTAGTTGAGACATCAGGTGTGTTACATGGCACTAGTATTTCTATTCTCTTTGATTTTGGAGCATCGGATTCATTTATCTCTCCTTCAGTAGTAGAGAATTGTAGACTAGTGGCAGCAAGGCAAGGCATTAAGTGGCAGGTCGAATTGCCCTTCGGGGCAAAGGTAGCAGTTGAGTCACTCTTTCAGGGTTGTAGTTTGAAAATTGGGACACTTGTGACTACGGTGGACCTCTAAATCCTACCTCTTGGTTCTTATGATGTTGTTTTGGGTATGGATTGGTTGAGTTCTCACCAAGCTATAATTGATTGTCGTCACAAGGTTGTGCGATGTGTTGATGATTTAGGCAATGAGGTTGAGATCATTGGTATACAGAGACCTATCTCACTACGGATGATATTGGCCATGCAATTGAAGAGGTTTTTCCGTTAGGGTTGTCAATTGTTTGTTTTGTCAATCAATGACTTGGATTTGGGAGAGATTCAAAAGGTGTCATTGGATGACTATCCTCTCCTTAAGGAATTCTCAAATGTTTTTCCAAGTGAAATTCTAGGAATGCCACCAAAGTGTGACATCAACTTCAGAATTGACCTTGTACCTGAAGCTGAGCCTATATCTCAGGCTCCATATCGAATGACAACTCAGGAACTTCAAGAGCTCCGTTTTCAATTGGAGGATCTATTAGAAAAATGTTTCATACGTCCCAGTGTTTCCCCTTGGGGAGCACCAGTAATATTCATGAAAAAGGATGGTTCACTCCATTTGTGCATTGATTATAGATAGCTTAACAAAGTGACAATGAAAAACTGATACCCTTTGTCGATAATTGATGACCTGTTTGATCAGATAAAAGAGGCTTAGGTATTCTCCAAGATTGATCTTAATTTTGGTTACCATCAATCGTGAATAATTGAAGCCGATATACACAAGACTATATTTTTCACTCGTTACAGGCATTATGAATTCAATGTTATGTTGTTCGGGTTGACAAATGCACCATCGGTTTTCATGATTCTGATGAATGGAGTTTTTTTAATCTACTTGGATAGGTTTGTTCTCATGTTTCTTGATGATATCTTGATCTACTCAAAAACAATGGAGGAGCACGAGGAACATTTAAGACAGGTGTTGTCGTGCTTGAGGGATAATCAGTTGTATGTTAATCTGGTGAAGTGTGAGTTCTTCAAGACTGAAGTAAAATCCTTGGGTCACATCATCTCTGGTGAAGGTATCATTGTGGATCCATCAAATATCCAAGCCATTGCTGATTGGCCAGCACCCACGAATGTTCCTGAGATTCATAGTTTTATGGGTTTAGCAGGCTCCTATCGACAATTTGTACAGGGCTTTTCGAGGATTGCACATCCCATCACTTCTCTTCAGAGGAAAGGGAAGAAATTCATATGGTCAGAATAGTTCCAGTTATCTTTTCAAACTCTTAAGGAAAATTTGACCAACGCACCAATCCTAGCAATTCCTGATCCTACTGGGGATTTTGTGGTGTGTACAGATGCTTCCTTAGAAGGCCTAGGAGTCGTTTTGATGCAAGAAGGTCATGTGATTGCATATGAGTCCCGCAAGCTCAAGGATCATGAGCTAAATTACCCCAAGCATGATTTGGAGTTGGTCATAGTTGTGCATGCGCTTGTGAGATGGAGGAACTTCCTGTTAGAGCATCGGTTCAAGCTACATAATGATCATCGCAACTTGCAGTATATTTTTACGCAACCAAACCTGAATACCAGGCAGAGGAGATGGATGCAATTTCTTTGCGAATATGATTTTTAGGTTAAGTACATCCAAGGCAAGGAAAATGTAATGGTAGATGCTTTGAGTCGGCGAAGACATGAGATATCTGTAGTGACTCTTGAGGTGGATTTGAGGAGCTAGATCCTCGCAGCACTTCCCATAGATAGCTGGTATCTGGAAGTGAAAACTAAAATTGAGTCAAATAGAGCTTTGGAGGGAAAATTTGTAGGTTACTCACTGGAATCATATGGTATTTTGTGGTATTTGGGTTATATGTATGTACCTCTTGCTGAGGATCTTCGTACACTAATTATGACTGAGGCACATCGGGCTCCCTATTCTGCTCATCCGGGAGTTAAAAATATGTATGCAGACCTTCGTTCACTATACTTTTGGGCTGGCATGAAGAGGAATATTGCAAACTTTGTGGCAAGATTTTTGGAATGTCAGAGTCAAGGAAAAACACCAGCATCCTGCAAGCCTTCTATAGCCTCATCTCATTCCAAAGTGGAAATGGGATATCATATCAGTGGACTTTATTGGTGGGTTGCCTATGACTTCTCATCAGCACGATGCTATCATGGTCATTGTTGACAGGTTGACCAAGGTGGCACACTTCTCCCCCATAAGATCATCTTATACTACTTCTTCAATAGCCAGAATATTCATGGAGGACATTTTTTGACTGCACAGAATTCCATGAAGGATTATTTTCGACAGAGATCCAGTGTTCACTTTTGCATTGTGGACATCCTTCCAGCATGCCTTAGGGACCCAGCTAAACTTTAGTTCTGCATACCATCCGGAAACAGATGGTCAAACCGAAAGGGTCAACCAAGTTCTTGAGGACATGCTCCATATGTAGGTGATGGATCAACAGTCACGTTGGGAGGACTACTTACATTTGGTGGAGTTTTCCTACAACAACGATTATCATAGCTCAATTGGCATGGCACCCTTTTAGGCATTATATGGTCATCCTTGTCGGACCCCGTTGAGTTGGGACCGTCTTGAGGACAAAGCCCTCCTTGGACTCGAAATGCTCCAAGATATGGAGCAACAATTTGCTCGCATCAGAGACCATTTAGTAGTAGCTCTTGATAGGAAAAATAAGTACGCTAATGCGTATAGGGTCGACTGTCAGTTTTCTATTGGTGATTGGGTCTTCCTGCAAGTGCATCCATGAAAGAGTCCAATCTGTTATAGGAAAGGCTCTAAGCTCACGCATCATTTTGTGGGATAGTTTGAAGTATTGGAGAGAATTGTCCCTATTGCTTATCACCTAGCATTGCCACCCAGTCTATCGTGCATACACGATGTGTTTCATGTTTTTGTACTTAGGCCTTATTATCTAGATGTTTCTCACGTACTTTATTGGAATGCATTACAGGTCAAGGATGGGCAGCTAGCACTCGAGCCCATGGTCATTCTATAGCACAAGAGACTCGCTCTCAGGGGCAGAGAAATTGAACAAGTTTGGGTCCAATGGGACCCTAATGATGATACTTCAATGACATGGGAGGATGCATCCCGCATTAGAGAGACATTTCCTTATTTGTTCACCGGCTTCCAGGAGTAAGCCAAGATCTAGGGGGGAGGATGTAATACCCCTCGTGTAGCTGTTACTTTTCTTATACTCTTTTATGTTGTGTCATGGACTTGAGACTTGGATGGTGATGGTTTCACCAATTTGACTTGTGTGGATTTGTAGTTAGTTTGTTTAGATGTGCATGATGTTGTTTTTATGATGATTGATGACATAATGATATGTGGTGTTCATCTTTATCTGGTTATGTTATTACTCTCATGTGGTACTATGTTGTGATGTTATAGCTTAATGCTTAGTTCTAGACATTTATGATGATGTGTTTCTAGTTGAGTCTTGGTGAAAGGATGGTGTAGCATCGCTTGTTCGTGAGCGCCCTACTACGCCGCGACTACCTTTCACGATGTGCTTGTAACTAGAGATTTATATGCTACTTGATGTTGGTTTGATGCAGGATGCAGGTACTGGAAACTGAGACTCCACTTTCATTGTCAGGTCTGAGTGTGTCCTACCATCCCAATGGGTATGAAGTTGAAAATCGAGTTGGAAAGAAAACCCTTTTTTCTGAGTCTGTCACCCAGTCATTGTGTCTGATGGTGTCGTTCGTCTACGACCCCATCTCTGTTATGGTATCGTTTTGTTTATGGTCGTTTATTTTAATCGTTGTCTATATGTCATTTTAATTAATTGTTATGACTATTGTTTTCTTTGTTAAGATGATTAATGTAGTTTAATAAGTTGTTTTTACAACGTTCTTAGTGTAGCATTAATTTAATTAAATTATTAAATAACTAAGTGAATGATGTTAATTTAATTATTAAATTAAGCTCATTAAGCGTTAATGGTTAAATAAATTATATATTGTTGTTTAAATTAAATGATGAATAAATGAATGAATGGTATTAAAATACTAATTGTAATTATAAATGATTACTTTGTAAATTTGGTATTATGATTTAATGTCTTAATTGTTTGATATTAATTAAAGTATTAAATTTAATTATTTTGAAATTTAAAAATTGTAAGGAATCACATTTATTAAAAGGGGTATATGGACAATAGTAATTATTTATTAAATATAATACGGGACATTTTATTGGAATATAATGAACTATTATTTCATTTTGTACTAATGTTTATTTGTAATTTTAAATACTGGATAATGTCGTTTAAATAAGTTATTAAATTAGAGTTTTAATGGAGAATTTAGACATGAAGTTAAATAATAAAAAGAAAATTAAAATGGAAATAATTGGCATGCAAGAGCATGCGCAGTTGAAAACTTGAAATTGAAAATAAACATAAAAGAGCAACTTGTCGTCTTTTGTAGTTATTTTTTAAGGATTTATCATTTGATTCTTATCTTCGAAAAAAAAAAAAGGCAAGGGCTTTAAAAAAAATGAGATGAGAAAGAATGGAGGGAGGAAAAAAGAAAGTTTTTTTTTTATTTTTCAGGAAGGAGTTTTCTTCCTCTGTAATTGTTCTTCTCTTGTCAATTGAAATATAGATCTTGGAAAATTGGATTTTGTGGGAGAGGGATTTGGACAGCTGTGAAAGTGGCCACCTTTTCTCACCATTAGCACCGTCAAACGTAGGACACCAGGTTGGTGACATTGTGTTCCTGTTCATTGTTGGATAAAAGATAGAAATTTAGCATTATATTGCTGGACTCTGGTTTACTTAAAAGTTTCCTTACATTCGATTGATTCTAGAATTGAAAAATGGTTGTTTGCACTATATCGGGCGTTGTATTGTATTTGATTTCCTTTTTAATTCATTTGTGTCAAGTTCGATTCATATTCTCTGTTTTAGGATGGAAATTCTAGAGAGGATGTTTCATCTAGTTTTCACTGTTGTTTCCCAGCCATTTTGTTATGGCTATAGAGTCATTTTCCCTCTGAAATTGACCTTGATTGTTTGAAACCAAATTTCTAAGTGGTGTAATTAAAAAATAATAATATGTTGAGGGCTACACCCTCTCTCCCTGCCTTACCATTCGTTGGTTTTTCCTTGTTTCCCCTGCGTTCATGCACTGTGTTTAGTAGATTCTTAACTCAAACTTGCATTTGTTTCACTTACTTATGTTGTTCACAACAGTCACACCTTATTTCCCCTCACTGGCTCTTCCTTGATTTGGATGTGTGCATTGGAATCAAGAATAGTTCTTTTGATCTTTTTCTTTGCTCATCTTCTGACCCCTTAAAACGTATGAGGCCTTTTATTGTGATTTTGTTTCATGGCAAGTAGGTTTGTTTTATAGGAAAATTGTTTGAAGACCTTAACCTGTGCACCCTCCCCCTTCATCGTTTGGCTCTGAGCAGCTGCATAAGGCTTCTATGCGCAGCCATTATGTTGGTCACGCCTATGCCTATAGGCTATTGTTTACAATTTATATTATATATATGTGTGTGTGTGTGTAGCTATTTACAATTTGTAAATTGATAGATTTTATTGTGGTTGTTTTAAACAACAGAAACAATTTTGTTAAAATTTAAATTAGTAGTTATTTAAACGGATCCATATAATGTATTTTATTATTTCAACAATGTTGATAGGTTGAATAAATATTTAATTTACATATATAATTAAATATACATAAATGTATATCTATGTGTATATATATACGTAAGTGTGTGTGTGTATATATATATAATTGTATATTTATTTAAATGCATACTTACGCATATGTTTTATTGTGTTGTCAATTTAGAGAAACTTGAGTGTTGGATTGCTTATCAAAATATTTATATTATGTGATTTGTTCGTTTTTAATTATTTAAAATGGTATCAATATGAAATCTCAAATGCACCATAGTTGATGATTTAAAAGCAATTTGGTTTTAAGTATGAATAGTTGGATTTGTTATTATTAAGAGGATTTTGTGTAGTAAATGTATATCTAGATAATTATAAACTTAGTTTATAGTTTCTTCAATAAACAAAATAAATAAATAAAGAAATATATAGTTTCATTATGAAATTGCAATTAAAACTAGATTGGTGATATAAAATGAGCGTTAAGGTTTATCACTTGAATGAGTTGGTAAATTAATATATTTTTACAATCAATGTTTAAGTAGTGTATAGTTGAGTTTCCTAGAATGTTTTTGGAGATAGTATAGTAATTTTTTGATGAAATGATGGCCTGATCCTAGTTGGTTGTACTCCCTCTTATGTTGTTTCCTAGTTGAGGTGATTTTATATTTAGTCATGTTTCTTAGTATGTTGGGAACCCAAATTATTTAAGTTGCTCTTATTTGGTAGTTGGTTCTAGGATTCCAGAGACAGTGGGGTAGAGTGATGTACAATGAATAATTTTGTGGTTAGTCCCTTGTGGATTGTTGGCTATTTTTTGTATCATGCTTTTATGGGTGTACCTATTTTCATGGTTTCTTGTCTTGGATTATGGCTTGAGTGAGAAGGTTATGCCTCGCACATGATTGTGGATTTTGTGGTTTTTAGTGCACCATATGCTTCTGTACACCAATTCTTGTTGTGTATTTTTTATTTGGGGCTAATTGGGAGAGTGGCTTGTTATGGGGGTTGGTGCACAAAAGGGAAGCCTAGATAACCCATGAACAAGTTGGTTAAGCAAGTGAAAATATAATAAAACACACTAGTGGGTTTGGGTAGGTAAACATTAACTAAAGATAAGTCAGATACCTCGTCCATGCCATTGGTGCTCTCACAGACTAAGGGTGGGCTAAGAAGGTCGTGGTCAGCAAGGTCGCTACCTCGTCCTCACGAGAGGTTAGCGGTCCCGCACATTTCACCCTATGGGTTCGGTGCCTAGTGAGGGCTAGCCAAGATAACCATAGATGGGGGTCGACGCTTGTAGAGAGGTAGATAGGACAACCCATAATAGGGTCATGCGATGACACTCTCCCATAGTACCCATTGCCATTTTCTTGCATGTCTCTGGAAGCAGTTGTCTTGGTGTAGCCATTGATGTTGTTGGTCATTACGTTCTGGTTTTTTCTTATGGTTTGGTCTTGTGGCCGTTCTTCTTGACTATCTTGGATCATGGGTCTTTCTTTTCTACTCCTAGCACGGGGGGTGGGCCTTCGGGTACACACAGTTGGGTGGAATGTGCTACGCACCCCATTGGGTTCCCTGCCAGCATTTATGCAGCACGGTGTTACACGGATGCAAAGTGTTCCAGAGTTCACTATATTTTCAGATGTATATTCTTTATTTTATCCATGCTCATGTATTTTATGTACTACTCCCATGTTGTACTAGGAAACAGTGATGTAAACTTATGTTATTGAATTATGTAATGTAATGGAAACTGATGTAATTTATATTGCACCTTTGTATTCCTTATGTGATTAGTGATTGTAGTTGTCGTCATTTTGGACATGTTTTATCTGTGGATATATGCTCTCTTGTATTCTCATGATTATAATAAATGTTATGGTTATTGAAATTGAGTTAATCTTGTTTATATTGGGTTAACACATGTGAATGCTTTAATGATAGAATTATGATGGATGTATGGTTTCATTAATGAATGATTGGTCATGATTTATAATGCAATTTGGAAATTCATTTGTTATCGTTGTTATGGGTTTAGGTTACGTAATGTCATTATGTGTACCCCAAAGGACATAGGTGGCTAGTGTATACATTTAATTGATTGTTATGTATTGGAACTTAATGTACCTTTCATATATGTTAACTTTTAAAAAAAAAATGTGGGGTATTTGTTGTCTTAGTTGTCCTTTGGGGTTCGCGTGACGAGGCATTACAGGGTCCCTTTATTAAGGGTACCCACAAGCCTATGGGCCCCACCCCATGTACTAGTGGGCTTCTTTTCCCTCGTAGTTGATGATAGTTAAGTCATATGATGACTTTGTCAACCGGTGGTATTACCGTGTAGTGGCTTGTTGACTGACGACCTTGCTATCTAATGGCATTTTTTATTGGCGTCAGCAATTTATATCGCCATCTTCCCTTTTCTAGCAACTTTGTAACTTTTTTGATGAACATAGAATTTTTTAGTTGTGTTAAACCTTTTCGCATATCCTGGGCATTTCGAGCATATACCGAAAGACATCGTGGAATACTTTGGTGACTATTTATTTCCCAACAATCAAATTTTTTTGACATAAGGGAATATTTGTAAAATATCCCATTGATGTCATCATGACATTATGTTGACATCAGCAGTATGGTCTACTAACAAGGCCCTCTTCAAGCCCCCTTTAGCCCTAAAGGAGTTTTTTATTTTATTTTAGCCATAACTTGGGCATACAGTATTGAAATTGGGTGAATAATATATTGTCAAAAATCTAGTCATGTCAACTTTCCAATGGTGTGGGTCTTATCACCATTTTTTGTTGTTGGTTCATTTTACAACCTGTCAAATTCATTTTAATTTTTTTCACTTTCAAGCTCACAACTTTTGAACTGTTTCTCCATTTTTTTAATTCTAACAGCATTGGGATGGTCTTTCAGAGCTCTCCATAGCCATCCATACACTTTTTCTATATTTTCTCCAAGTACATTTTATTCTTTTTTTTTTATTTTCACACTCTAGTGAATTACTTGGACATTTTAGCTCTTGAACACTTTTTTTGCATGGGATGACTTGTTTTAGGTTGTTCTATATGTATTTCTAGATTTATATCCTATTTTTACATTATAGACATGTTTTTTAAGAACGTTCTCTTTTTTAAATGCACTAAGATAAAGTGTCATTCTAGTGTATACTTTTTGGGGATTTTGCATATACTATTGTGCATTTTGTACTCGCACTATGATATAAAGTTTCATGGATGGGTTATGAGTTCCTTTTTCCATCACATCTTTGTCAAGTGAGTGTTCCTTCCATGACAACATTGAATCTCAATGATTCATGCCTCATGCATGTGTTCCCTATTTTTCACACCATTTTATTTGTAGGTACTCTTAGTTGCACATTCAAATATTCTCCTACATGCACTTCTTGGTAACATACAATTTTATTGTACTTTTCATGTCTCTCCCTTTTCGCATTATGGGGGGTTTCTTCTATTAGTGCTAATGCTTCCTTGGTTTCATTTTTTGAGTGATCTATGCATCTAGTTATTGTTCTTATGTACTAGGCAGATGCAACAATTGGTTACCCATGCATTTTGGTGAGATGGACCATTTACCATATGGACATTCTTCGATTCCTATTTTTAGAGGTGACCTTCTATCTTTATTTGATTAGTGTTCTTCATACTATTTGTACTTGTATTTTCACCTTGCATCTTACATGTTGAGTAGTGTCATTAGGGTCACTCATGCAGATTCATGTACCATTTGTATCTTTGAGCTCCAGATGTTTTCCTTTGTTTTCCATCTGATTTGAGTAGTTTCATTGGGGACACTCATGCAAACTATTATATTCTTGATCCTGATCATCATCTATTTTAGAGGAGGTTCTTTATTTCAACACTATATCATTCATCTTTCAACAATTGTCTATAGCTTCTTTGTGCTTCAACGATGTTCTTCATGTTCCTCTTTTTTGGGGCATTATTTTGGTTGGAGTCTTCTAATTCCTTCCCATTATTTTAGAGTCTTTTTAGTCCTTCATTCACCTTTCTCTCTTTTGGAGGGGAGTTTTTCCCATGTGGTCTATCCATTTCTCTTGTTGTGAGAGATTAGATTGTTTGTACATGGGTACCTCACCAAGCCTTGTTTTTCGAAACCCATTATGTATTATCTTTTTAGGGTTTTTAGATGCTCCCTAAGTTCATCTTAAGGGGGTTTTATAGTAATCACACATTAGCTAATACATAATTAATCTTTAATTAATTATTAGGCTAATTTATTCTCATACACTTCAGCTAAACTTAGGAGTTTTTTTATTCCTTTATTAATTGAGCTATTATTAGATCATTCGATCTCATTGCATGAAATGTTGATACTTGTCATGATCTAATCCCTTTCTCATTTAGGTTTTTTCTCTTATAAGAACTCAACCCTCATTTATTATATTAACCTTTTGCTAACCTTTGAGAACTCTTGATCTCCTTGAAGATTATCGAGGTTCATACTATAGCTTTTTCTTGATGATATTGCATATTATTATTTGCATCTCTCTTGCATGGAAGGTGTTTTTGTTCGTTGTTTGATCTTGTGTCTCATTTTTTTAATAATTCTAATATTGTGTTCCTTATATTTGATTTAATATCTAGTTTTGTTCATATTTTACCAAATATTTTATTTTCCTCTTTATTGTTCATGACTATTGCCTAATGGAGTAGGCACCAATCCAAATTGGTTCAATATCAAACAATTTTATTTAAATCCATCTCTATCCTAGCTAGCTATAGTAGGTTAGGAATAAATTTAATTTTATGTACGCTTCTCATGATTTTGTGTTATGACTAGGGATAAATCTTGTGTAAACATAAATTGTGGAATTATTAGTGAATCATCTGGTGTATTTTTGCACCTCTATGTAATGTTAAATGAAATCACCTTAATCAATTATGAAGTTGATATACATAGGTGCATGTGTAAGGGGTATTATTAGCTATATAGAAGTCTTATGTATCTATTTGATCTTGTCCTAGTGACAACTACAAGGGTTACGTATATGTTTTGGTATGGTTTTTATTTGTTATAGTCATTTTATTTAATAATTAATTTAAATACATGAACTAAGGTGTACCTCTAGAATCACCTTCTTGGGTCTAATCTAAGCTCAAAGTGTAGGAGAGATTTCCCACTCTCAAAGTACACCTTTAGCTATCTACAACCTATTGATGGACCTTCTTCTTTACCTTCTTGGTGGCATATCCTTGGACTTCAAGTAATAATAAGCTATAGGATTGTGGACTCATAATTTTGGGACCTAACTTATTGAAAGATTAGTATTCCCCTATAAATATCATTATGGTTAAAAGAGAAATACATTAGAAAACATATATAATATAGAATAATTAAGTGTTAGGGACATGAGACAAATCTAATTATAATAGAGCTTCATCAACTAGATTATCCATGTATCTATACATTAGAAACATCTCATCATAAGTATATATACATAACATATGAAGATAAAAATTAACATATAAGTATACGCTTTTAGGATATCTATTTATATCACCATTAAGTGCATCAATATGTTTTTGTGTATATTAATATGAGAGCTATAAATAATAGGATCAAAAACATCAAGAGATATAGAAATAATTACATGTGTATCACTATCATTTGTTAGTTAAGAATTATCATCATGTGACAAATAAAAAAACCATCAACACTATTAATATTAAGAACATCATCACATGAATCATAAACCCTAGATGTATACATAGAAGTTTTAGGGTTAAATCATTGAATGCATCATAAAAATTATCATCACATAAGGAAACATCAATAAGAGTCAATTTATCATTAGAAATCAAAGAATCATCATAAATAGGTGCAGTGTAGAAAATTGTATACCTTTACAATTTCACACTATGTTTGGGTCCCTTAATTTATTGAACTTAATTAAGCTTCTAATTTTCCAAATTATGTAATCCAAAGCCTTATTTTTCTCATTTTCTTAAAGGAGAACTAACATTTAACGAATACAATTAATAATTAAATGACTATGGAATATGTACATACTATACATATAGGCTAGGACCCATTCACCCATGGGTGAATGGGTCCTCTTTAAATCCTAAGACCCATTTTTAAATATATTTTTTGTGGTATTTTAATTATTCAAATTACAATTACAATTTTTGGCTTTTAGAATCCATTTTTTGGGAAATTAGATAAACACCTATAAATACATAGTATATCATTTGAAATCTAAGCAACATTCTAACACACTTTAAGAAAGATATCCTATGAGAAAACATTATTGTCAAGAGCATTCAAGAGTAGATTTATCAGTCATTTGTTGTAGCAATCATGATCTTAACATCATTATCAAGCTTATGTGTGTTCATGTCATCTATGTGAAGGCTAATATGCATTGTTGATCCTAAAGCATACAAGCATTTCAAGTAGCCTAATCCATCAAGCAAAGAAAGATCAATTTCCTTGGAGTGATGTGTTTGAATTTAGTCCTCTAAGGGAATCCATTGAAAGGTGGTGAGTTTTAGCAAGCAATTGGTCATTCATCATTTCCTTCTCCTTTGTCATTATATTTCTATCAAGGTTTAATTACCAAACTTGAGGTTTGACCAAGGAAAATTGCCATTCAAAAAAAACCAATTTTCCACTTTATTTAAGTGTAGATTACAGGTTGAAGAATAACTAAAGAGATCTTGAAGATAAACTATCTATTGTTGCATAAGTTGTCATCATTGTTGTCAAGCCATGAAAACTAAGTTGCAAACTTTATTTCTGACTTTCTGATAGTGGAACCTATATCAAACTAAAGCGAAGATCCAGCATTAGAGGATTGTTAAAAGTTATTTTGTATCCCTATACTAAGACCCATTCGCCCAAGGGTGAATGGGTCCCTTTGCACTCATCAAAACAAGTTTCTAGTGATAGGTACATGTTTTCAGACCCTTCTCAGATCTGCCTGCAAAGTTCTGTAACGGTATTTATATTTTTGGGAATCAATATTTTAGTTATTAGTTCTTATTGTTCATTTAGTTTGATCATTTCAATTTAGTTTTAGATTTTTCCTATTGTCCTAAGTACTAAGATCCATGTTTGATTGGCTCACCATTAAGGTTGAAAGTCAATATTTACACCTTGTAATCTCTTTCCTAATGAAATCCATGGGGAAAGGCACCTATTAAGATCCTTAAGGTTTTATGAAACATCCCATCATCATAAACCTTTGGTGTGATCCCTTTTCATGCATTTTCAATAGGTAAGGATGAAGAAGGATCATTGTACAACTCACCATACCTAGATGTATTTCTTGAATAGAGAGGTAAAGTTGTTGATTCTATGGTTTATTATTTAGTTAGGAAAAATATATATATTTATAAATATTTTAATGACTAATGTAAATGAGAAATAAAATAGATGAAAAACTAAAAAAATATTCACAATAACAATAATAAAATACATAAAGATATTGACATGGCTTGTAACTAGGAAAACCCTTTCAAGAAAAACTCTAGAAATAAAGAGAGATCCAAAAATATATTTATCTTATTTGAACCTTTTATACATAAGTAACATATTCCTTCTTGAAAAAAAATTTAACCTTTTGTTAATGAGCTATGGGAGATAACGGTCGAATTCGGGAAGCTACAATGACTAGGGCTTCTCCTGGCTTGAACCTTGAGGGAAGGAATTTGCAAGAATCACTTGGTGATATTTGACACAATGGAGACATTACCAGAGAATGAGTGAGGTGGGGAAGTACAAAAAATGGTTCGTGGAGATTGCAAAAAGAGAAGGAAGTAGAGAAAAAAATCCCTAGCAGAGACGGCCCTGTCGTGGATGGAGGAGACTCATCCACATATTGAAGCCAGAAGGGAGAGCTTCCTGTTGCATGCATATCAGGAATCGTTGGCTGTGATAAAGGGTCCAAAGTGAACCAGACTAGGGAAGCTCAAGCAAGACCAACACAGTCTTTGGAGCCATCAAATAAAATATTGAAAGAAAAGAGTGGTGGGGATTCTAGCTTACTTCCAACATCTAGATCAATCACTTTGGAGCTAGATGAAGAGCTCGAGCAAGAAGTATTTTTTAATAATAAAAAAATTTCTCGGTTGGGTCTGATAGGAAGATTCAAGGGATTTTGGCCAATCTTGACGAACCTTTATCAGTGGATTACTCAACATTGGACAAATGTTTTAGAAGGGTATGTCCAAATCTACCCCATGGCTAAAGGCTTTTTCATTGTTTTTTTTTTAAAGGAGTAGGATAGAAATAAGATTCTTTGTGACTACCATTGGGAATGGGAAGAAAAATATCCACTGATATTAAAGCCATGGCATCTGGCTGTTAATCCAACCACTGAAGTGTTTGGAGAGGTTCCTATCTGGGTGAGACTTCCCTACTTTCCCCTACAATTCTTGTTTGATTCCTGCTTAGAGGCTGCACGGAACTCTTTAGGAAGCTTTTTAATGGTGGATGAAGGGTCTTCAAACCTTATGTACTCAACCTTTTCCTGGATTTTAGTGGAAATGGACATATCAAAGGCGCCTCCAGAGGAGATACGTTTAAACACTTTGAAAGGTTGTTGGGCGCAACCCCTGGATTATGAAGGGATACCCTTTAGGTGTAGATTTTCCTTTAAAACTAGTCATTTAGCTGCTCAATGTGCCAAACACAAAGCAACCAAATCAGCCTCCTGGTGGAAAGATGTTGTCCCCTAGCACTATACGGTGGAGAAAAAGGTTGTGAATCAAATGAGCTCTTAGGAGAAAAGCAAAGAGGAAGGGGATCAGGATTGGAATGCATTGTTGGAGGAAAATAGAAGGGTGGTTCAACAACAGAAGGGTGATGTCCTAGCATAGGAAGGGAATCTAGATGAGAACAAAGAAAATGTTGTCTTCAATGGAGGGGATAAGGAGTTGAATCCCAAAAATTGGGCAGTAACAACCAAATTCTGAGAGAAAAAAGCAATGGCGAGATCCCTAGAAAAAGAAATAGGGAATCAAAAAGCTGATGAACAGAGCCAACAAACAATTGGAAATTTGGATGGTGATTTGAAGAGCCCTTATGAAAAACCATTGGACTGGTAGAAGGCGGCGGCAAGGGTAGAGGATGGTTGGCAAACGGTCAAGGGGAAGAAGGAAAAGAGAGAAAGGAAGGAAACTTTTGCAATGGTTCTCAGATCCTAGGCGAAGAGAAGACCTATTTAAGTTCCAATCTCAACATGTTCACGGGTCCCTTGTAGGGATTTTTGATTTTAGGCTTGCTTTCTTGTGATTCATGTGGAGTTAGTGTCTATTTGGTTATGTCTCTTTTTTTGTAATTCATGATTTAGAGTGCATTATGGAGAGTTGGTTGGATTAAGGTTTCTATAAAAGGTGTCTAGTGGGGTTGGAAAGGTTTTTAAATTGATTTACTAGGAGAAACACAATGTAATCTATTTTTATTATTAATAAAATCACCTCTATTACCGACCAAAAAAAACATATTCCTTCTTGAAGCATACAAGTATACTAAATACTCTCCTTCAACCTATGTGTGTTAAACTATTTTTCTATCCTTTGATGTATAGATTTTTTGGCTTGAGCATTGGAATTATCACTCAATCATTTACGATTATCACCAAAATCAAAGAAATAACTTTTCATGAGAAATATAAACTCAAATTTTGACTTCTTTCTTCTTCAAACTAGGTTCATCTTTACAAGAGCTTATTCCCACTTCACTTAAGCACTAATTGACTCTAAAATGTATCTTATTCAAACTCAATTCCAAGTGTTGGGAATAATGTATGGGTCCTCAATAGAACTATTTTTATATACAAAAATATACTTTAAGTATGTCTAACTAGTATCCCAACATTACAATAATATTATAATATTATAACTTGAACTTGTCTAGTGTACAATACACTTAGTCTTGACATTATTCCACCATTTTTATACATTTCAAGAGCGTAGAGGAAATTGAAAATAATTACAAGTCTAAGATGTACATGTCCATATTTAAAAATAATGAAGATCCATATATTTGAAATCAACAAATAAATAAGTCGGTATTGGCATGGTGTGTTGGTTTAAAGGTGGTATTGTTGTTCTTGCCACCAAGGTTCAAACCCGTTGGGGTGGTATTGTTGAGTGGTTGTATTCCGGTTCATAGCTCCGGTCAAAAGCATTTACCCCTTGAATAAATAAGCAACACACAACCATGTCTCTACTAAAACTTGCACAACATGCATATCTTAGAGCTTCCCATGACAACATTATTGACACATATATTCTCATATTGGTCCATTTATTTGATATATTCATTTGTAACGAAAAATTCTCTTTCCTGTAATAAAATACATGATCAATCACTATTCTAGTATCTGACCTATATATAGTTTTATCCTAGATTCCTATTGCCAGTAATTTATTTCCCTTGACCATCACAACCATAGTTTTAAAATTTAACCTACACCTTCACATAACTACTCTTACTAACCTAAATTATTTTTTACTCAAATTATAAAAAAAAACATGCATAACCAAACAAAGATTCTTAACTCTTACCATTTTTAACCTCAACTTGACCTTAGCCAATTATCCTCTCAAAAGCGTTATCACCTAAGAATAAGTTGCATCCATAAAAAACATTCATATTTAGTACAACACTCCTTATGAGTTTATGATAATAAATAAATCACCAAAATTACAAAACCAAATATCATTATATTAATGATTTATTTTTAGAAGCCATGAATACTTTGTCTTATTTTTCACTAGAGTATGATGAATCAAAAAATAGCCATCATTACATTCAAGATCATTACTTTTATCAAACTTCTTAAGCTTACAATCCTATTTAATATGTCTTACTTTCTCATATTTCCAACACTTTAACTTGATATTTTATGATTTTATCTCCAATATTTCACATAATATTTTTATCTTTAGACAATTTCCATACATGGAGAGAATCATTAGAGGCATATTTCAAGGAATTTATTCTTAATTCCTTAGTAGGACTGCAAAAATATCATCAATTTTTAACTTAGAGATTATACTATTAATGATTATTGCAAGATTTTCCCAAGGCTTAGGAAAAGAAAAAGTAAACTAAAATACATCTTTATTCTTCACCATATCAATATTAATGGATATCAATTGACTAAATATCATATTAAAATAATTTAAATGTTCAAGAATAGAATCTCCAAAAACTATTTTTAAAGAGTATAACTTTCTCTTCAATCATAATTTGCTAATTAGACTCTTGGTTTAATACAAGTTAACAATTTACCTCATAATTTTTGTGTAGACATTTCTTCAAAAAATTATTAATAAAAAAATAAAAAAATACACAATCTAATATTAATTCTCACATTCTTATCAATTTTTCACTCATCTTGATTCATTCTCAAAGGAATAGAACCAAGTGTACCAATTATTGTAATCTATTAATCTCTTCCTACCAAGAGCTCCTTCATTTTTAGCTTTTAATGTTCAAAAGGTATTTCTATTGAAATTTTCTAATTGAACTCTTGATTCCATTATCAAATCAACTCTATGTAGTGTATGAAATTGTATACCTTTACACTTTCACACTATGATTGTGTCTTGTTGATGACGATTTTACTCACAGCAATAGGGCGAATAAAATTTTCATAGATAAACTACAAAGAGCTTATCCTTCTTGAAAGATATGGAACAAAGACAATCTAAAGGGGGAATATGCTTTAACAAGAAAAGATTGACTTAGTTCAATCCCAAGTCTCTGGTAATCAGGTCTTGATTGTACTAGTTCCCTCTTGGGTATAATGTGATATTGTTGTTAATCTCAAAGGGAATATGTTTGTTCGAAATCATATATATTAGACACTGAGTTTTCAATTGGAACTTAAGAACAAATATAATTAAATTGAAAGATTTGAAGTAATATTTCATGAACATCAACAATTTATTTGCTATCACTTAAGTAGATTTAGCATTAAGCATTCAACAAATTCATAGAAAACAAAATATTTTTAATAAATTTCCATTCATTCATCTATTTTTTGGAACATTTTCAAGAAATTTAAACATCTATTCTAAAATAAAGCATAAAAATACTAAAAATTAAAATTTTCTCCTAGTTATTCTCCATGCATGCCCCAAAGAATTAACCAAAACAGAGCAAACCGCTTTATTCTTCACCAGATTGCTTCGCAGCTACATATTAAATTGTGTGAGCTTTTAAAGAGAGGGGTTTTAGTTTGGACACCAAGTAGGTTTTGTATGCACCCTTAAATGGCACAACATAGTCTTATTTGGCTAAACTAACAAAACCAGCTACAAAAGATTCATGAGATAGATAGCTATCTAATTGGCTCTGATATTAATCAATGTCTACGTGCATACAAAATTTTACACCAAAATGATTCAAAAAACAAGAAAAAAGAACAAAACTTAAAGAAGTTTTGGCTCTTCTGACATCCACAAATTCTAAACTTAACTTAAAAAGAAAGATCCTCTGGCCTTTTATAGAACACAAGGCATAGATAGGATAAGACCAATACATGAAAGGAAATTCAAGGGACAAATCACATCAAGGCATGTGGAATGTAGTGACTAACAAGAGAATTGTAATTGAAGTCAATGAAGGTCAACTTCAATTGCACATTGAAGCTCTTTGGGATTTAATCTTTAATCATTAGGGTTCCTTCTTGGAACCAAAAAAATCCACTCAAGCAAAATGTAGGAACTTCCCACAAATTCGGAGTGATCAGGTGGAATTTTTTCCCCTACATTTCAGGTTCTTCCTCAATTTGAACATTCTAGGAATGAGTCACCCCCAGAATAGGTACACTTTTTTGTCGCATGCTTGAACTCCAAAGTCTCGGGATCCCAGTATTCAGCACATCTTTGCAACAAACTCTATTCCAACATGAGCTTTTAAAGTGCATCATTGAACCTGGAAACACCATCAAATTTGTTCGTAAATTTGATTTAGTTGACCGTCCATACCCAAACTTTGCATCACAATCTGCGTCTCCTAGAATCATAAATTCCACTCATTAAATCCCTTTTAAAGAAAACATTTATAAGCATCTCATGTAAATAAAACCATTATTTAAATGTTAGTACATAAATCTCATAAATAACACACTTTCTAGCATATCATAAATCCTTGCATAATTATCTTCTACATATACCAAATTACCAGACTATCAGAATCATTAGATAACCTTCAGATTTTAAAAATTTCATTTCACATCATTTCCCAATACCCAATACCTGGTATTCAACTTTACCCATGAAATTTCCTCGGACTTCGGTCTTATTGGAACTTCCACTTTACCAGACTCCAACTATCATAATGGAACACTCTGCTCGTATTTGCACCACCTTTTTCCTTTCAAATGTTTTTGGTTCCCAATATCTGGTACCTAAAACACTTACATTATGAAGTACTCTTTGATTAAAAATTTCTCCTTACTTTTCACTTCCGGTGATATTTTCAACTTGATAGCTTTTGTCATAAGAGATATCATTTTTTTCACTTGGGTACCTAAGTCTTATAGTCTTGGGGCATGTTGTGAGACCACACAACAACTTGCAACCAATAAAACCAAATTTAAACCAAACTTGAAATTAAATCATCAGTTGTAAATTATAATTTATGCATATTTTAAAACAATAACTTTCACCTTTATGTAGATTCTAGCATAAAAATTAAAACTCCATTGGAAACATCCATGTGTGCTCTGATTAATTCCAGTTTTTTGGAAACTTAGTGAAAAGAATTAGTTAATTGACATTGAACTATATAATATGGTAATCCTCCAAATCCAACCAAGGATAGATCCTTGTTTCCAATCAAGTGTCCATAGCCCCGACAAGGTTATCTTCGTAATTCTCCCCAAACATAGCTCTACTACTAGCCAGGCATCTATAGCCCAAGTAGAGTTATTTGGATAGCCTAAAGAGTTGACTTTTTATTTTTATAGATATTGCAATAATAGCCCATTTTTACTTCTTTTGATATTTCAATAATAGCTCATTTTTTCTTCTTTTGATATTTCAATGCTAGCTCATTTTTCAACTTGTAGGCAATGAAGCCCGCTATTAGGTTGGGAATTACAGTGGTAGTGAAGGTTACCTTTTGATTTTTCATTCAATGCAAATCCCTTCATCAATTCACCATTTCCCAAAAAAATCATTTAATAATTCCCTGTTGGTGCATATTTCTAGCTAAATTTTACTACTTTATGCCAAATCCTAGCTAACTGTGACTCGCTATGTGTTAAAAATATGCATGAATTAAAATTTAGCAACGAAAAATTTAATCATCAAATTTAAACCTAAATTTAGAAACATTAGTTACCACCCTTCCAATTAAATTTTATGGCAATTGCTAAATATTTGGCTAGCACTCCCAATTTGATGATGTTGCACCTCATTATGGATCAGAAATGTCATGATTACATTGAAACATGATCACATTATTCTGCATTAAAGTTGCATGCCTTATTTTGCACGTATTATTTCTTTCAACTTACCTAGGTGATGACGTGTGCTACCTTACCGACTTCATTTTCCTTTCTATTCTGCACACATAAGCACCTCCATAATTAATACGGCTCAAGAAAAAATATATGAAATGACTGAAATGACCACCCTTTACTTTGAAATCTTCAACTTGATTGATTTTCAATCTTCGTACTGCTCAAATTTGAAGCAATTTATCACCATGTGCAAAGAATTAATTTGATTTAACATTTTGCTCTAAAGATAATTGTTCGGTTGCCACCTTGCTTACGATTTCCAATATTTCACTCGAGGCAACTATGTACCACAACTTCCTCATGGATTTCTATAAATTGTGCATTTCTTCTCGAATTCTTCACACTTTTTCTCTTAGCTTTCTTCTCTTATTTTGCATTTTTGCTCTATTTATTCTCTCTTGCTTCTAGTCCATGGATACTCCAATTTTCTTAAGCTACTCTCACCACTAGAATGTTTTCCTAGGAAGTATCACACCGCAAAGGATTGAAAAGGTTTTCTTCATTCGGAATTCCCGTTTCACTGTACCAAATTTGTGCTTAATTCTTGGGGAAAAGTATGTGGAATCCAGCCACTACTTTCGCTTTTACTCTGACGTGGCTTCTCATTTTGTAGCATCACTTCTGGATATTGGGCTACCTATTGAAGATGTTCACTCAGTTTCCAATTTGATAGTAAGGCCTAAATATTTGGAGAATCTGGATACTATTTTGTCTGTTGGACACTCGACCATCGGAATCCCTTCCATGGATGATATTCCTCGGTTCCTGGAACATAGGGAAGTGGTTCCACTCTGGCCTTTCCTCACTGACCTCCATATTCATGACTTTGAAGTTCACAGGGAACTCACCTACATAGGGTATTTAGCCCTGATAGATGAGGTGTCCCATATCGATTGAATGGCTACTACTACCTACAGCTTGACTCACTCTTTTTGGATTTTTTGATCTTTTGAAGTAAGAATTTTGATACTTCATGTATATACTTGATACACACACACTCATATATATATATATATATATATATATATCTTTTAGTACATCTTAAAGTGTGTTTCTACTATGTATGGTTTTATCATTTTTCATTTTACAGTTCAATTTTACAAATGTTTGAATTAACTCTCATGTGTAAGATAAGTTAAGCAAAATTTACTAATGCAGAGGTCAAACGAAAAAAAAGAAAAAAGAAAGAAAAAGAAAGAAAAGCAAACAAAAACACAACAAACCCTACAAAAATAAAACTAACCCTAACTAACCAAAATTCTAATCTAACAAGTGATTAACCATAACAAAACAACTTATTTTAATTTATATGACTATTTACATTGTTGTTTTGGTACGAATTACAATAGGCTTATCTTTAAATTCATTCAGAAAAATATCAACAACTCTATTGTAACAATGAATTATCTTAAATTTTCTATGTTTAATAATCATAAATTCAAAGGTGTACTTACTAATGACTCAGCTTATATGTATGAAAATGACCTCATTAAAGGTTGATTGCACATACTTCATCTGATGCGACCATACTCTACCTTCTTCCAGCCTTGGTTCATTTCCATGAACGGTTGTGTCCATTTCTTGACTTTCTCCTCCAAAAAATTCCATGTCTTCAGTCCTGCCTTCACTTTGCACTTTGTTAGACAAAGATATGTCACAATTTATATTGTTATTAGAGAGAGAAAAAGTAAAATTTTGATACTATATATCTTGCATAAAATAAGGGAATTTTTTTTTTTAACTTGTAAATTTTCAACTTGGAGCAAAATACACACATCTCTCACTCGATTTTCCCGCTCCTTTTCCTCATTTTTGTTTTCCACGTATAAGGAGAATGATGTCTCACCAATACTATTTCCTCGTTTCTGATGTGATGTCTCTAAATCTCTACATTGTCACCTATTTTCTTGTAAAATGTTAGGATTTTCTTTATAATAATTATAGTTTTCAAACTATCTTGATGTATCAGTTAATTTTTTAATGTCTCCAATTCCACTAGGGTTAAACATTTTTCTCACTAATGGTTCCTTTCTTCTAGTAGTTAGAACTTCTTCTATTAACAGAATCACTTTGCACATGGCCAAGCTTACCCTAGTTAAAAAATATTCACACTCAAATTCACCATGATCAGTTGTGTCATGAATTCTACACTCGGTGACTCTACCAAAGGTGAATAAACTCAAAGGATGTAATCTTTGGTTAAATTTTTTCCAAAGTTTCTTGACTTCCATACTGAAAAACCAACTTGCACTCAATTTCACTTTACAAGCATCCTTCCAAAACTCAAGACTAATATAAAATTCAAACATAGGCCCTCCTAGCGCCAGTTCTTGTTGATGACGATTTTACTCACAACAATAGGGTGAATAAATTCTTCACAAATAAACTGCAAAGAGCTTATCCTTCTTGAAAGATATGGAGCAAAGACAATCTAAATGGGGAATATGCTTTAACAGGAAAAGATTAACTCAGTACAATCCCAAGTCTCTGATAATCAGGTCTTGATTGTACTAGGTTCGCTCTCGGGTATAAGGTGATATTGTTGTTAATCTCAAAGGGAATATGTTTATTTGAAATCATATATATCACACACTGATTTTTCAATTGGAACTTAAGAATAAATATCATGAAATTGAAAGATTTGAAGTAATATTTCATGAACATCAACAATTTTGTTGCTATCACTTAAGTAGATTTAGCATTAAGAATTCAACAATTTCATAGAAAATAAAATATTTTTAATAAATTTCCATTCATTCATCTATTTTTTGGAAAATTTTCAAGAAATTTAAACATCTATTCTAAAATAAAGCATAAAAATACTAAAAATTAAAATTTTCTCCTGGTTATTCTTCATGCATGCCCCAAATAATTAACCAAAACAAAGAAAAGCGCTTTATACTTCACCATATTGCTTTATAGTTACATATAAAATGGTGTGACCTTTTATAGAGAGGGGTTTTAGTTTGGACACCGAGTAGGTTCTATATGCACCCTTAAATGGCGCAGCACACAGTCTTGTTCAACTGAACTAACAAAACCAACTATAAAAGATTCATGAGATAGGTATCTATATAATTGGCTCTGATATTAATCAATGTCTATGTGCATACAAAGTTTTACACCAGAATGATTCATAAAATAGGAAAAAAGAACAAAAACTTAAAGAAGTTTTGGCTCTTCCGACATCCACAAATTTTGAACTTAACTTAAAAAGAAAGATACTCTAGACTTTTATAGAACACAAGGCACAGATAGGATAAGACCAATACATGAGAGGAAATCCAAGGGACAAATCACATCAAGGCACGTGGAATGTAGTGACTGACAAGAGAATTGCAATTGAAGTCAACGAAGGTCAACTTCAATTGCACATTGAAGCTCTTCAGGCTTTAATCTTTAATCATCAAGGTTCCTTCTTGGAACCAAACAAATCCACTCAAACAAAATGTAGGAACTTCTCAAAAATTTGGAGTGATTAGGTGGAATTTTTGCCCCTATATTTAAGGTTCTTCCTTGATTTGAACATTCTAGGAATGAGCCACCCCTAAAATAGGTACATCCTGGTATCTGGCACATCTTTGCAACGAACTCTATTCCAACATGAGCTTTTAAAGTGCATCATTGAACCTAGCAACACCATTGGATTTGTTCACAAATTTTATTTTCCTGACCATCCATACCTGAACTTTGCATCACAATCTGCATCTCCTACAATCACAAATTCCACTCATTAAATCCCTTTTAAAGAAAACATTTATAAACATCTCATGTAAATAAAGCCATTATTCAAATGTTAGTACATAAATCTCATAAATAACACACTTTCTAGCATATCATAAATCCTTGCATAATTATCTTCTACATATACCGAATTATCGGACTATTGGAATCATTAGATAACCTTAAGATTTTAAAAAATTTAGTTCACATCATTTCCCGGTACTCGGTACCCAGTATTCAACTTTACCCATGAACTTTCTCTGGGCTTCAATTTTTCCAGAACTTCCACTTTATCGGACTCCAAATATTGTACCAGAACACTCTGTTCGTATACACACCACCTTTTTCCTTTCAAACATTTTTAGTTCCTGGTATCCAGTACCTGAAACACTTACATTACGAAGTTCTCTTTGATTAAAAATTTCTCCTTACTTTTCATTTCTAGTGATATTTTCAACTTGCTAGCTCCTACCATAAGAGTTATCATTTTTTTCACTTGGGTCCCCAACTCTTACAGTCTTGGGGCATGTTGTGAGACCACACAACAGGTCCCTTAATTTATTGGACTTAATTAAGCTTCTAATTTACCAAATTATGCATTCCAAAGCCTTATTTTTCTCATTTTTTGAAAGAGAAACCATTTAATAAATGCAATTAATATTTTAATCACCCAAAAATATGAATATCCTAGACTTTTAGGCCATGACCCATTCACCCAAGGGTGAATGGGTCCCCTTTAAGTCCTAGGACCCATTGTTAAATATGTTTTTGGTGGTATTTTAATAATTCATATTCAATATGCAATTATCAGCTTTTAGAATCTAAGTTTCGGGAATTAGATAAACAACCTATAAATACCTAGTCTTTTTATAAATTAAAATCTAAGCAACATTATCAAGACTTCATATAAGAAAATATTATTGTTAAGATCATTCAAGAGAAAAATTATCAATCATTTGTTGCAACATTCGAGATCATATCATCATATTCAATCTTGTATGTTTATTTCATCTTGTGAAGGCTAACATGCATTGTTGATCGCAAAGTATCCAAGCATTTTCAAGCATCCAAATCCATCAAGCAAAATAAGATCAAGTTCCTTGGAGTGATTTGTTTGTCTTCAGTCCTTTAAGGGAAGCTATTAAAGGTTTGTTGATTTGTAGCAAGAAAGTGTTCATTCATCATTTCCTTATCCATTGTCATTATCTTTCTATCAAGGTTTAATTACCAAATATGGGGCTTGACTAAGGAAAACCCCCATTCAAATAAAACATTTTTTCTTCTCTTTTTATATGTGTAGATTATAGGTTGAAGAAGGATTGAAGATCTTAAAAAGCAATTTTGCATTGATGCATAAGTTGTAATCATTGTTGTCAAGCCACGAAAATTCAATTGTAGAATTTATTTTTTATTTTCTGATAGTGGAACTTGTACAAAATAGAAGCTAATATCCTACATTAGAGGACTGCCATAAGTATTTTTAGAAGCCCTAACCAAGACCCATTCACCCTAGGGTGAACCTATCCTTCAGTAGAGCTCAAAACCAACTTTTGGTGATTGGTACATTGTGTCCTAACCCTTCAGATCTACTTGCAAACTATGGTTTTAGTTTTTATACTTTTGAGAATTTACATTCCATGTTATAGGTCTTATAATTCATTTAGTTTGAGCATTGCATATCTTTTTAATTTGGTTTCAAATATATCCTATTATCTTAAAGACTAAGATCCAAGTCTGATTGACTCACCATTGAGGTTGAAAGTCAATCTTTACACCTTGTGATCTCTTTCTTACTTGAATACCTTAGGGAAAGATACAAATAGAGAAAACACCCCCTTATTTCTTAAGGAACACCTTTTTCCACTTTTCACTCTATAATAACAAAAAAGGAGTCCCTTTTTATGCAAGATCAATCTAACACAAGCTTTGATACCAATATTGATTATAGGGTTAATTATTTGGTTAGTAACAATAAATATGTTGAAAATATAATATTAGTTATCAATATAAATAAAAAATAAAAGAGATACTAAAATAAAATAATTTTTACAATATAAAAACCTAAAATTACATGAATAGATTGATATATTATGTAACTTGGAAAATCCTTTTGAAAAAACCACTAGTAAAGAGAGGTCCCACAATGGATTTAGAAATACACTCAATTAATTTAAACCTCTTATGTAGAAGCAACCTCTTCCTTATTGAGTTATACAAGGCCCATACATGTTTGACTCTTTTCATGTCTTGATGTATTAATAATGTTTATACTTTAGCATGTTTTCAAGACTTTTGATACATAGACTATCTATTAATGTGCAATGGTTATGATTGTGTATATGCTACTCACACCTTATATTGATTGTACACTCAGGATTATATCCATACATTTGGTGTTATGATCTAGAGCCATGCTTGGCTATGAAAATGTCATTTTGAGTGTTTATTTGAATTTTATTGGAGAATAGTCAATAAGGGCATGGTTCGGTGGTCAAGTTGCTTGGTTGTAGTGATGGCCACCGGGGTTCAAATCCTCGTTGGGCCAAAGTGCTTGCAGGCCTTGTGCCTTCGTTGGGCCATTGCACTCACGGGTTTGGTAGTTTCTTGTGGCTTCTTGTACTTGATTCATAGCTATGGTCAAAAGTGTTTACCCCTAATAATATGGGTGCATTGCACCTTTTAAAATATATATATATATATTGGAGAATAAATAATATCATGTGATTAAATGAATTTGATTCCATGATATGTATTTTGTCTTGTATGAGTGTGTATGATTATTGGTAAATTATACTATTATTTCAGCTATCTATTTTAGATAGTATGTTTGTTGTGTACATCAAGTGTACAAAATATAAGTATAAACTAATGGTTATTAATTATATATATAGTTACATATATTTGTGTGTGTGTTAAATCCTATTTTAAAATGAGATAATTAGATATGACCTGTCAAAATTAATCAAATTCATTTTATTTAAATTTAATTTAATTTTGGACCTTATGTACTAAACATGTAAATTAAATTATAAGTGTTTTATCTATTATTATATTATACATAGTCTTTTTTAAATAATTTGAAATTATTTTTTATGTTTGGGTGAATTATTAAAATCTTTTGGGAGATTTAGGGGTGGGATGGGGACAAATAGTAAAAGTTAGATGCTTTAAAAAATGGTTTTCTTAATATCTTTAAAAAATAAGACATTAGATGTTAACATATAGTTTAGATATCATTTGGAAGGATATATGAATGATTATGTGGTAGATATTTATATTAATTTAAATTTAAAAAATATTTGATTTGATTTGAAAGTCTTTATCTTCACATTGGTTTTTGGAGTGTAATTAATAAAAGATTATATTCCATTTACATTATTTTATCATTATCTTGTGGATGAATATGATTACATAAGTTTAATTATTAATTAGTATTTATCTTTTCAAATACTTAATTTTGACAATTATTAGAGATACATGACTTATTTTATTTCGTAAGGATTGGTAGAGTTAAGTGTTAAATGGTTTCTTGGAGTTTAAGTAATATATGTAAGTATATAAATTATTTTGAAAAAAAGATTACATTCCATTTATATTATGTTATTATTATCTTTTGGGTGGAGATAATTACATAATTATTAATTATTATTTAGTATTTATCTCCTCAAAAACTTAATTTTGACAATTATTATAGACTTTGGATACATGGCTTATTTTATTTGATAAGAATTGGTGAAATTAAGTGTTAAATGATTTCTTGGAATATAATTAATATATGTAAGTATAGAAATTATTTTTAAAAATATTATGTTTCATGTATATATTATTTCACTATTTTATTTTATTTTTATACTACAGGGGTATCCCCCACGACCTAGTCCAACGGCCCAACAGCCCATACCTTGCGTACCTGAGGAGAGCTAGGGCAAGACTAGTCCCCTGCGGGTGAGATCCGCCACCCACAAGAAGTCCCACCTCTTAAACCCAGGAGTGGAGTTGAACCTGAGACCAATGGGGAGAAAACCCACTACCCAAGCCAACTCAACTACCCATTTGGGCCATATATTATTTCACTATTATCTTGTGGGTGAAGATATTTACATCATTTTAATTATTAACTAATAATTATCTCTTCAAAACTTCAATTTTTCAATTATGAGAGACTTTGGATACATGGCTTATTTTATTTGGTAAGGATTGGTAAAGTTAAATGTAGTATTTAACACTTGTGAGAGAGTTATTATTTAAATAAAATACACTTGTCATTTCCTATTTTGATTGTGCATTATTAAGTTTTGCACTTGGAGAATAGGGAAGAGAGCTTGGAGGATATTTTTATAAAGGTGATTATGGTTGAGAAGGATTCAATATTTGAGAAAAGATATTGCAAATCTAGAAGATTACATTGAAAGAGATTTGGATAGCTTCAAATCATTGTGTAAGTGATTTGAGAAAAGGAAGTATTATTCGTTTAATATGAATTTTACTGTTTTATATATATGTATACATGAAAAATGATTGATTTATAATTTTGAATGAATTTGTGAGATTGAAAAGGCTATTTAAGAAGGTTGAATAAAGGTTGTAAATAAATGGGGAAGAAAACTTGAAGAGGGGATTGAAACCCTAAGGATATTTTTGCAAAGAGGGTTATGCTTGAGAAGGATTCAAAAATTGGGAAAGATATCAAAAATTATTTTAGAAGATAAAATTATATTAGAATATGTTTGGATAGCTTTAAACTCTTGTGCAAGTGATTTAAGAAAGAAATTATTTTTTTTTTAGTATATCTTTTATTTTTTATATTTATTTGTACATGATAAGTATTTGATTTCTAATTTTGAATGATTTTATGAGCTCAAAAAGGTTAAATATATTTCTATTTTGTTGAGAAAATATTGAAGGAAACCATTAATGGAGTCACATGAACTCTTGCGAGAAATTTATATAAATTTATTTTTTGTAAATCGATATGTTTCATTTTTTAAGGATTATGTATTTAAATATATTTTTATTTTGTTGAGAAAAGATTGAAGGGTTCCATTAATGGAATCATATGGACTCACAAGAGACAATTTATATATAAAAAAAAATAGTAAATAAATATGCATGTTTCTATTTTTCAATGATTGAGTGTGTTCAAAAAGGTTATTTAAACATATTTTTATTTTTATTTTTATTTTTATAAAAATTAAGGAAGCAATTAATGGAGTCATATGGACTCTTAAGAAGAAATTTATATGAAAATTAGTACTAAATAAATATTTGTTTACATTTTTTAATAATTGAGTGTGCTTAAAAAGGTTATTTAAACATATTTTTATATTTTAATTTATGTTGAGAAAATTTTACATAAATTCATTAATAGAGTTATATGGATTCTCGAGAGAAAAAAAAAATGTTCTTTTTTTTACTTATTTTCATATTTTAATGATTGTGTGTTCCAAAAAGATTATTTAAACTTGCTTTTATTTTTGTTGAAAAATCTTGAAAAAAATTGTAGACACTTAAAACCATCTCTCAACGATTATGTTATCACCAATTCACTTTAGATCATCACCTCTAAATTAGTTGAATAAATTATATTTATTTTATTAGTTATCCCAATTTTCTACCATCATTAATTAAATAATTTTAAGTATTTAATTAATTAGTCTTTCTTCTAGAATTACTTGAATAAATCAAGATAATTTATTCAATTAATCAATTAGTATTTGATGCCAGAGCATCCAAGTACTCTAGTTATTTGCATCATTTTTCTTTTTCATTTTGTTTGATGTTGCAACTTTTTTATGATTTAAAAAAAAAAACTTGATGGTTTTATCCACCATTCGATTTACATTTAACTTGGAAGTCAAATAAAAACAATGTTAAATTCCCAAAGGCCAAGCAAACTAATGTGGAAGAGTATTTAAAAGGCAGATTTTAAAAACATAAGATAATGCCAAAGAATGGTGTTCCAAACTGGGCAATGTAATTTGTTTGGGTGTGGGACTTGAAACAGACCACATTCCTTGTCTTGGTAGAAAAAGGCAATAGAAACTTTCTCTTTGGATAGCATAAAGAAACAAAAAGGATGGAAGTTTAATCACTACCTCATAAGAGAGGAGTTAAGCACCCAAAATGGGAGAGGAGGACGGTAGCAAGTTGAAGAGGAAAGAAGACTTCATCACAAATTTAAAAGTTGTTGTCAGTAAAAACTAACATGGTGTGTGGTTAATAAAGAGACAAAGAATTGAAAATAGGGTGGAGAAAAGGCATCGAACCTTTCTTGGACCAATTTTTTGTGTAGAAAAGAAAGCAACCAAACAGGGGCATGCAGAATGGTAAAGAACAGTGCTAGGAAACATTTCTTTTGATAGGGAAATACATTTGAGGGTGCATAATTAGATTTCATATGTATTTTTGAATGAAAGAAGACAATAAAATATTGCAAACTAGTTTTTTGCTTACTCCATTCAAGCTTTAGTGGAGATTTTGATTTGTTTAATTAAATTGTTGCTAACTGCTCTTAGTCTGATAAGACCCAAAGCTTTGAACTGCATTAATTGGTATCAAAGTTGGAAAAAGATTTGGGAGGTTGTGGTTGTGTTGAGGGAAGGAACCTTGGAAGAATTTTTTGTGGGCGAGTGTGAGGGTGAGGAGACTCGTGACTACAGAGAGCCCATCAACTTGGTGCAAAGAGGATTTGGATGAAGAGGACCACAAAATGGACCACAAAATAATGATAATACGACAACCATCATGGAGATGCTAAGAGGCATCACAGCGAGAATGGATGCAATGGAAATGGTGCAGTGAAGAGGAGTGTCTGTAATAGATGTCAACGAGGATGAAGAAGAAGTGGAAGACCCCGAAATTGATTTGGAAGATGAAGGTGAGAATATAGCGGAGAACAAATTTTTGCAAGCAATGGCAAAGATTAGCAGCAAGCCAAGAGTGGAAACCTCTAGTTACAATGGAAGCTTGAACATGGAAGATTTAATTGATTGGATATCAGAAATGGAGAAATATCTCGACTATGAGTCAATAGAGGACCCGAAAAGAGTGAAGTTTGCTTGCACGAAGTTGAAGGGACACGCATCATTGTGGTGGGATCATGTGCAAGTTGATGGAAAATGAAGAGGCAAGGAAAAAATCAGAACATGGGACCGAATGATAGTAAAGATGAAGGCTCAATTTTTGTTGAAGGATTACCAAGTAAGTTTGTTTCAAAAATTACAAAATTTGAAGCAAAAAGAGTTAAGTGTGCAAGCTTATACTGAGGAATTTTACAAGTTAAATATCTAGGTTGGACGTGTGGAAGATGATGTGAAAAAGGTTTCAAGGTATATAAATGGATTGAGATATAACATTCAAGATGAATTAGCTATGTTGCAAGTTCATACGATAGAAGAGGAATATCAATATGCTTTGAAGGTGGAAGAAAAAATGAATAAAAGGAAACAAAATAGCTCCCATGGTAAGGGAAGATTTTCATGTGAAAAGGAACAGTACCGCAATGGTAGAGGTTACCAAAACAAGCAAGAGGAGACAAACATGCCTTACGAAAACTCCCAAGAAGGCAAGGAAATAGGAGACTCTTCTAGAGGAAGAGGAGATTATTCTCGTGGTGAGGATATTTTGGAAGAGGTAGAGGAAGAGGCTTTGGCTTCACATGTTTTCAATATGGAGAAGTTGAACATAGGGCCTTTGAATACCCTCAAATACAACAAGACATTAGCAAGAAGAGTGCAACAAAGCACTATGCAACACAAGTTGATGAAGAGAGTGTGAATTCCCCAAAGCAAGCAATAGAACCTGAAGAGGGAGAGGCATTGATGCTAAATAGAGTTCCTTTGAAACTAGAAAAAGAACAACCGGAGCCAACACAAAGGAAAATTCTATTGCAAACGGTGTGTAAATCAAGTTGTAAGTGTTATAAGGTAGTTGTGGACAGCGGAAGTACTGACAATTTGGGCTCACGAGAGATGGTGGAGAAGCTACAACTGAAAAGGACAAAACATCCAAAACCTTATCGAGTCACTTCATTGCAAAAGGATCACCAAATTTTGGTAAGTGAACAAAGCTTGGTTCAATTTCAGATTGGCAATTATGTTGATGAAGTATTGTGTGATGTGATGTCCATGGACTCTTTTCATGTCCTTTTGGGAAAATCGTGGAAATATGATAAACATGCTATGTATGATGGTTGGGAAAACATGTATACCATCACCAAAGATGGATGGGAGTATCATTTGAGTCCATTAAAGGACAAGGATAAGCAAGTGAGGGATAGTTCATTGGTTTGTTTTCATGCAAGTGAACAAGCTATAACATTGACAAGTAAGGTTGGGAACAACCCAATAGTAGCTCATGAGAAGATATCTTTGAATGAGGTCAAGGGAAATGTGAAGAGTTGGTACAGCAGTTGCACAAGGAAGAGAAAAGGAATAAAGGGCAGCCAAATAATGGTAAACGGAGTGAAGAACCAAATAGAGGTGACCACCAAGGAAAGTGTAGGTTGTAGCATAAGCAACAGAGGAATGTGAATGAGGAAAGAGCTAAAGAGGTTTTTATTAGCAGACGGAAGAAGTCAATTGATGAAGAAGAGATTTGGATAAAAAATAAGCATGAGATCACCATTCGAAGCTTCCAAAAATGTTCATGAGTTGAAGCCTCATGGAAAAATTTCATACCCAGTGTGTTTGATGTCGAAGCATCTGAGTACTCTAGTTATCTACATCATTTTTCTTTTTCATTTTGTTTGTTGTTGCAATTTTGTTGTGATTTAAAAAAAAAAACTTGATGGTTTTATCCACTATTCAATTTACATTTAACCTGGAAGTCAAATAAAAACAATGTTAAATTCTCAAAGGCCAAGAAAACTCATGTGGAAGATTATTTAAAAGGAAGATTTTAAAAACATAAGATATTTCCAAAGAATGTTGTTCCAAATTGGGCCATGTAATTTGTTTGGGCGTGGGACTTGAAACAATCTACATTCCTTGTCTTGACAGAAAAAGGAAATAGAAACTTTCTCTTTGGACTGCATAAAGAAATAAAAAGGCTGGAAGTTTAATTGTTTCCTCATAAGAGAAGAGTTAAGCACCCAAAATGGGAGAGGAGGATGGTAGCAAGTTGAAGAGGAAAGAAGACTTCATCATAGATTTAAAAAATTTTGCCAGTAAAAACCAGCAGGGGGTGTGGTTAATAAAGAGACTGAGCATTGAAAATAGGGTGGAGAAAAGGCGTTGAACCTTTCTTGGACATATTTTTTTGTGTAGAAAAGAAAGCAACCAAACAGATGCATGACAGAATGGTAAAGAACAATGCTAGGAAACATTTCTTTTGACAAGGAAATACATTTGAGGGTGCATAATTAGATTTCATATGCATTTTTGAATGAAAGAAGGCAATAAAATATTGCAAATTGGTTTTGTGCTTATTCTATTCAAGCTTTGATGGAGATTTTGGTTTGTTTAATTAAATTATTGCTAATTGCTCTTAGTCTGATAAGACCCGGAGATTTGAATTGCATTAGTATTCTAGTGTCCAACCTTAAATAAATAAATTCAATTTTCATTTATTTAAGTCCATCATTACCATTCCTAAAATTAAATAAACATAATCTTTTTATTTAATTCTATTTTTTCCCTTACAATATTAGTACACTGAAATCCATTATTTAATCTAGTTAATCATTTTCTTGAGTCAACACATAATTAATTAAGGAAAATCTTGCCCAAGTTTCTAGATTGCATATGTGGCCAAACAAGACTTTTCATATACATTGACCCATGATTCTTATCCAAAAATTGCTCTCATGCAATCTTGACCATACATTCAATCAAGAAGATATTATCCCTTAACATAAATCCAAAAAGGACTTTCTGGTCTTTTGAAAAAGGTCCTTTTTTATCCTTAACATACATTTTTTTCCAAGAATAACCCCACCATCCAATCTCCTTGTATCATGGAGCTCCTTTTGTGTATCAATTACAAGTTGTCAGTTGAAGGTATCTCAAGGCTCCAAATCTCTCAAGAAATTCCATCCATTGATCTCTGTAGTAAATCCTAGCTCTTGATTCAACATCTCTTAACTCTATAAATAGCACATCATATGAGCTATTTTCATCAAAACTTATGAATTCAAGGTTGTGATGCTAATTTTAGCACCAATATCATATCTCTCCCATCAAAAATCATCTTGAGAATGACTAAACCTTGCGTGCAACAAGAGGCTTTGGTGAGAGACTTGGTCTAGTTTTTCATCTTGGATGCACTAGTCACTTAGGATCAATCAAAGGTGGCAATAAGGCATAGAATAAAGGTTTGAATTTTACTATTTAAATATTTTAATCCATATTTTGGTACCTTTGGTGGGACCCATGTCCCTATCTAACATCTTTTGTAGTCTTTTTGTAAATATTTGTATTGTAGTTTGACACTTTGGTGCATCTGTCTCTACATTTAGTGCATACTTGCCCACGTTGGTGTACCCATCCTTAATGAAATGCATCATTTTATATTTTTGGAACATAGTGACCCAATGAACTTGACTTATTTTCTTGTAGAATTTTAACCCTTTTGGGCTATTTTTACAAGGTTTTTCAATTCATTTTTATGTTTTGTGTTTTTCCTAACCAATTAAGTGTGAATTAAACCCCTATTTTTTAGATTATATTATGTTTAGTGGCCTCTATTATGGTTAATCGCATACATTTCCTACATGAACATCTCCATTTTCTCATGTCATACATGTTCCACAAATGTTCATCTTTATCCTCAACACCAAATTTCTTATTTACTATTGTTTTGGGACTTAACGTTTCCTATATTTTAAATTTATTTTATAGTCCCTATCAAATATAACCTATTTTTATGACTACTTGATCATTTTCATGCAAGTTAACCCTTGATTTTTTTTTGTTCTTTATGCATTCTACTGGCCCCTACCAAATTTTGGTGCACCTATTCCTACCTTGGTGTTTATATGTCACCTCATGGCACGTCTACATTTCCCAAATCAATTTTTTTTTATCCTAGCCTATATTTTCCATAATTTTATGCCTTTTTTTGTTTTCCTAATTATCTTATTTCCCTGACTCATTTTACCTATTGTTTCATCATTTCTAATTTTTTTTACATGTTCTTAATGTTGGTGAAAATAAAGTCTTGTACCTAGTTAATTCATTACTAGGGGACTTATTTACATGTTAAGTTTACTTAGGTCCTAGGAATCTTTCTAGAAGGTGTTAGTTGTCATTAGTTGTTATCTTATCTTTTGACTTGTAACACATGTGACCTAGGTAGTTGTGATAAGTTGTCACATGTTATATGATTAAGACACTTGTCATTATCTTATGACATCTTGTATCTCACCTTGGCTATATAACCAAGGGGTCTCTACTACATTATCATCACACAACATTGAATCATAACTGATAAGAATATTGTTTATTCTTGTCATATTCATATTCTCTCTTTGTGCTTTCCATTTGGCCTCAAGATCTTGGCAGGCTATCTCCATAGCCAATTCTAACATGGTATCAGAGCGAGTTAGGTGCCATTGGATAGTCTTTTTTTGTGAGATCTTGGTAAATCTTGAATAGTTGTGTATGCTCTTCTCTTACATCATATGATGATCTAGAGAATCAAAAAAACTAGATAGAAATACCAGGTTTGGGGGGGTTCCTCTTTCGGCTCTTTATTGTAGGTTCAAATCAAAGCTTGTTGGTGCAAATTTGAGGTCACCATTGAGTTCAAAAGGTTCATAAAGTTGTTTTTTCCTTTTGTTTCATCCAAATTGAACATATGAGGCCAAATCTATGAGAGTTTGAAACTAAAGAGTGGTTTCCAAATCTAGAAGGTAGCTGCATTTTTGGAGTATTTTGGGTCAAATCCGACCCTACCATCATGTCCAAAAGGTCCAAAAACCCTAAAATCGACTGTCAAATCACGAAAATCCAAGCACTTCACTCAAAGCTTAAGGAAAAAATATTCCCTCCTTTGACCGTACGAACGCCATAAATGTTTGATCGATGGTACGATTTTTTTTCAAAAAAATAATTATTTATTGACTAAATTTTTAAAAAAAAAAATTTATATAAAAATTAAATTGCTATCAATATATTTGTATTGAAATTTTTGATTTGTAAAAAAATCAAACAAAAAAAAATTTATTGTATGTACAGTCTGTGGACCGTACTCGGGCTTTGCCATGGTTTTCCACGTGGTAGGCTATCATTAGCTGTCATGGCCCCACTAATATGTGATGCCAACGATCAAAATCAACAAATGGGTTTTCAAAATACCAGTGGAAGAAATAAAAACCAGTGAGAAATTTAAAATCCAACAAAAAAACTAATGAGTAAAAGAATATTCTGCCAACTAAAGGAAGATTCCCCTTGACCTAACCACAGAAGAATATTCGAATGGAATATTTTGTTGAGAGAATATTCTACCAAGAAAAGGAATATTTTGGCAACAAGTTTGACTACGACTTTGACGGCTTTTAGGATGTCAAGTTTAATCCTGTGGAGACGGATGACGGCCATTTGGACGTCAAATTTAGGCCGAAAATTGATGATGTCAGTGTTCCTTAAGAATTTTTCCTACCCTCTCTGATTTGCATTTTCAGTTTTAAAGTCAATTTTCAAACACTCATAACTTGTGCTCACGACCTCCCTTTTGCGAGCAATTTTTTTTTATTTGGGCTAAAATTATGTGCTCTACATGGTGGTGCAATCATATTTTGGTTTTGGTGTTTGGATTTTTCATATTTTTCATATTCTCATAGGTGTTGCTAATTCATCCTCATTTTGGGAACTTCAGGATCCCATATGTTGCTCCTACGGTAACATTTTTGGGTGCAATTTTTTTTAAAGTGCATAATTTTTTGTGTACTTTTCAATGGTGTGATCAGATTGATCTCATTTTGTACCAAAAATTTTACTTGATTCTATGGACTATTTTGGCATCTATAAGTACCAAGATCAAAGTCCACTTCATTATTTTTGGAAAGTGGCAACTATAAACACACTACTCATAAAGTTCCAAGCTCATATATTGTTGGGGGGGTTCCTTGTTTAAGTGAATTTGGGGGGATTCTTCTTGTGGTTGTGGTTGCATTCCTCTTGATTTATGTTATTTCCTTCTTCTTTCATCATGGAGCCATCTACAATTCCACTTCTAACACCTTACAACTATCCTAAATGGAAATCTAAAATGAATAAATTGTTGAGTAAAAAGATTATATAAGATAGTTCATGGGCTTGATGGTGAACCAAAAAATGATGAAGCTAAAAAGAATAAGTGGTTGATTAGTTGCGAAGAATCCATTGGCTATTTTTTCTTGTATGTCTCTCCTAAGTTGTTTCACATTGAGCACTTGGATACACCTATGGCTGTGTGGACTACATTGTCAAACTTATTTGGGAAAATAAATGAAATTCAAGGAAATTTGTTGGAGAATGATTTAATCAGTCTCAATCCATGTAATTTTGACAACATATAGGACTTCATCACCAAATTCAAGTCACTAAGAACATAATTGAAGGATTGTAAAATTGAGAAATCAAATACACAATTGGTGTTAAGTGTTCTTTCAAAGCTAGGACTTGAATACTCAGTGTTTGTGTCTACTTTCTATGTTACAAAGAATGCATTTGGGAGTGAGTTTAAGATGCCTTCCTTTGAATATTTTTCTATGAAACTCATTAGGGAGCAAGACAAGCTTGTTCAAATGGGTGATTTGAAGTCTTCAAAATCACATGCCTTGATTGCAAAGGATGAGAAGTATTCAAGTGGAAAGGAAAAGAAAAAGAACAAGCCTAAGAAGAACACACAATCCACATCTAATTCCACAGAAGAAGATAAAGTTTCATCTTCAAAAGGGTTAACATCTAAGAAGGAGAGGCCTACTTGTGAATATTGCAAGAAGGATGGACATGAAGAGCACTATTTTTATAAGAAGGATATTGATGAGTTGAAAAATATTCTCAAAAAGAATCACATTGATTTTCCTTCTAGAATGTTTGAATCACCTCCTTCTCCTTCTTCAAAATAGTCTAAAAGGACAAATGTCAAGCTGATTTTGCTTCTACATCAAGATACAAAGGACATTTTCTTTGTGCTCTTTCAGCTCATGGATCATGGAGATGGCTTATAGATTCAGGAGCATCTCATCATGTGATCTTTGTAGTCTATATTCTCTTCTTTTTAGCCTTGTACTATGTCTCCTATTTTGATGGGAAAAAATACATACATGAGTGTAATCGGGAAGAGGTATATTAGTTTTGGGGACAACACTTTACAAGATGTTTTGTGTTTTCCTCATTTGATGAACAATCTTCTTTCCATATATCAGATTGCACATGGTGGAGATGGGAGGACTGTGGAGTTCACACCTGATTCATTCATCATTTGAGACTTGGAGAGTAGAGAGATCATTGCAAATAGAATGGTTGATAATTCATCTTGGTTGTATAACTTTGCATATTTTTCTTTTGATGGTGACATTATTCATTCGATTGTTGATCACACTTCTAGTATGAACCATGATTCAGAGGAGTATGAACCATGATTCAGAGGAGACATTTGGCTTCTTGAACTTGGGAGTTCTCACATCAAATCTAGTTCTTGAGCCATGCATTATGTCCCCTCCATCTACTGTTGCAGTTGATGATGCTTGTATTGCTACAGATATGGCTTCTTGTGATTTAGTGCAGAAAGATATTCATTGTCTTTCAGATTTGGCTACTTTAGATGGCTTCTTGATAGGTATTTTAGACTTGTTTGTGGAGTCTCATATTGCAGATTTGGGATACATCATTGATGAAATTCATCTTCTCTTTGATGGAGAAGATCCTTCTTTGAGTGTTACAAGGGAACACCTTGAACCTCTTGTTCAATCTCTACATGGTCATTCTTTGCAGTTTGGCGTGACTTTGGATAATTTTGGGTAGCATTTGGAGAAGGCTTCTTTGTCTTCAGAGGAGATATCTCTCTTTGGATCATGTTCTACATTCATCTGTACTAGATTATGAATTTTCCTCTTCAATAGTGTGGCCTAGAATGCCTATTTGGAGTGTGTCAGCTTTCGACATCGACATGGAGACACTTGAGCATGCTTCAAAGACATCATCCATCATCCATCTTCCTAACATCCTGCATACATTCATGGTTTTGTTTCTTTCTAAGGGTAGGAACATTATTCAACGAGATTGGACCATCTTCAACATTCAATGTTGAGATTCTACCATCATTGCAAGAGACTCAACATTGAGGGAGGATGCATTGTCTCTCTTCTTCTTCTCTCTTATGGGGGGTCTTTTTCCTCACATGGGGTTTTGGCTTTCTCATGCATCATTGAGAGAATTTCCTTTTTGTATTTCATCTCTCTTTTGGAGAGGATTTTTGTCCCATTGGGTTTTCTCCTTTTCTCTGTTTGTGATATATTTATTTGCATTATACATGGGTACCTAACATGGCCAAGTAGCCAAGACCCATTCTTGCATCTTTGTGTCATTTGCATAATAATCTACTACTCCCTAAGTTCCACTTAAGGGGGGGTGTTGGTGTAAATAAAGTCTTGTACCTAGTTAATTCATTACTAGCGGACTTATTTACATGTTAAGTTTACTTAGGTCCTAGGAATCTTTCTAGAAGGTGTTAGTTTTCATTTGTTGTTATCTTATCTTTTGAGTTGTAACACATGTGACCTAGGTAGTTGTAATAAGTTGTCACATGTCATATGATTAAGACACTTGTCATAATCTTATGGCATCTTGCATCTCATCTCGGCTATATAACCAAGGGGTCTCTACTACATTATCATCACACAACATTAAATAATAATTGATAAGAACACAGTTTATTCTTGTCATATTCATATTCTCTCTTTGTGCTTTCCATTTGGCCTCAAGATCTTGCTAGGCTATCTCCATAGACAATTCTAAAACTTAATGTTTTTTTTCTTAAATTTTGTTTATATTTTTCATTCTATTATATTTTTTTATGATTCGACATCTCAACTTTGTTTTAACATGTGTGTTTACAAATTGTTTAGATTTCTACACCATTCAACACCTTGATAGGTAATTACTAGTAAACACAAAACTCATTGTTCATTTTTTTATTTTTTTATTATTATTTTTTTTCTAATATTGGTGCTTTTGTGAATTTATTAGTGTACCTATTCTATTACAAAATTATCTCATTTGATAGGCTTTTGTGCTAACCCTTGTTATAAATTTTTGGTGCTAACATTATTTTATAGCTAACCACTTGTCCAAGACTTTTGAGAAACTACTAAATCATTTGTTGTAAGTTTTATTGTTAAAGAATTTTTGTTTTTATGCTATTCTAATTGCACATTCATTTTTTCAGGGAACTAACATTTTTGTGTCAATGTGCTTGTTACAATATTTGGTGTGTCTTCTCTCTTTACACCAAAATATGATCTTGGAGATTAAAATATCATGATATAATATTTTTTTAGTTTAAAATCCATGGGGATCAAGTCATGTGTACTCTCTCCTTGTACTACAAAATAATATTGGAGAATCAAAATTATTTCATATTACTTACTCTAAAAAATTATACCTTGGCTTTCATGACCAAAGGGATGGAACAAACCATATATTTTTGAAAGGTATAGAAATCAAGGGAGAATTAAAATACTGAATTCAAATGAGGGGCATCATGTTTAGCATAGCATTATTATATAATTTAACAAGACAAGGTGAAGTGGAAGAAGTTAACACAAAACACATGCTTGTAGATACACTTCTCATTCTTAAAATATAGTCTCACATACCTTTAGTTATATAAAGGGCATCCCCTAGTTACTTTTACATCCTCGATAGGGCCCATCAGATGTGATGGCTTGTGATACACTAGGAAGTGGTTAGCCCTAATAAATTACTCACAAATTTCCCTTAGAAATAGGTTTGTAGATCATGTATTCCCTCTCCCCTTGCACCTTTGAGAGATCTTGGGTAATCAAAAGTAGTTGGTTCCTCCTAATAGGTCCTATATTCCATGCCTAGAAAATAATTATTCACACTCCTACTTGAATATATAGGTTTTTCATCTATGTGGTGTATTTTCTTTTATCAAACCCATAATCATTCTCAAAATATTAAAAAAAATACAATATATACCCAAAATACAAAATTAAATTTTGAATAGACCACAAAAAAATCCTCTTGCAAATATTGAAATCAAAATCCATTATCCAAAATCAAGCCAAATACAAAGTCCATCATCCTAACCATAATCCAAAATCCATTTATCCTAATCATAATCCAAAATATATAAATTAAATTCCTAAACATAAACCATAAATCCAAATCCATTCATCAAAACCTAAACTTATAAATCTAAATTAAAATCTAAATCATAGACCACCTAGTGTGTAAACCATAATCTGACTTTCAAATCCAAATTTTTGCTCAAATCTATTTAACAAAACTAAAAATTCTAAATCAAATCATAATCATGAATTGAAACTAATCTAAATTTAAACATAATCTTATTTCTAAATCTAGATGTTAACCACGTCCCCTCACCTCAATCATAATTTATATATCCTAAATTTAAATTCAAAATAACATCCATCCAACCCAAATTGAACTTGTTTTGAAATCAAGAAATTAATCAAAACAAACCATTATCCTTAATCATTTCTCGCTTGATAACTTCCATATCTAAAGTAGAAAATAAACTAAATCAAATTAATTAAATTTCAAGTCAAGCCATTAAATCCAACCTTGATCAAGCTTATTTAAGAGATTGCATGTCTTAAGTATAACTATTCAAACATCCAATCCAAAATAATATTACTTAATAATTTTCTATCTTAAGAAGGGAAATCAATCATCTAAATTAAACCAAACAAACCTAAGGTCTTAATTTTTAAATCATTTTTAAACCACATCAATGCATACTTTTATGAAAACCCACATTTAACCCCAATTCAACCATAGCAAGCGAATAAAGGTCATTTAAGGCTACACATTTCCATTCAAATAAAACCCCACATCAAACACTCACTCCAAATCCTATCAAGCTTCAACAGGCGCAGGACAATTGAGAGGGGGGGTGAATTAGTTGTCACAAAATTCAAACTTAAAAACTTCAACACTTATCAATTCAACAACCACACTATTATGTTATTAAGTATGAGCATGAAACACAAATAACAGAAAGTAAATCAACATAACAAACACCATATTTTTACGTGGAAAACCTAATGAAGGAAAAACCATGGTGAGGGTTAACTCACAATATAAAGAGATTATAAAACCAAATACAAAGGCTCACTACCAAGGGCCCACTGCCTAGAAGAGGACTCACTGTCCAAATACAAAGGCTCAATGCCTATAGAAAGGACTCACTATCCAATAGGGAGGCTCACTTCCTATAGATACAAAAGATAACAAAAGATCCACCACAACAATTAATACACATCTGCAACCTTGAATAAAGGATTGCAAAAACCTTCAACTCACTGTCTTCAGGAATCCAACACAATGAAGAATTTTTGCCTCAACACACTAGCACACGCTTATGCTCTTATGATTTTTGGCTTACTTTGTCACTTTGCATCACATTTTCATACAATTCTTCATAATTCAACTTATATTTATACCATCTTCAACCTTATAACCTTCCTCCAAGGTCGACCACAAAAACTTTATTTCATAAATTTAAATTAGGTCGGTAACTCAACATTCCCGCAATGGAAAGGAATGAGAGTGGACAAATAAAACATTTAACCAAGACCAAAAGATAATATCTCAAATCATCCACATGCTTCCTTAATTTTTATTCTTTGAATGAAGTGTAAACACTAGGTCGGCCAAACCTAATGAAAACACAAATGAACATTAATGTACACACTTCTCAACAAGAGGATGACATGCATATGCCACAAAACGCTTCATTATGCACTAGAACACATCTCAGATTCCTTCAAATACATCTGTGGAAAGTGCAAAAAACTTCAAACACTAAACACCTTCCACCAGTCCATCCGGACTATGCAAACACACACAGCAGCACTGAAACATGACTTCCAGACCACCAAACCTCAACCTTCTTTGCCATAACCCAGAGAACACCTTCACAAGACATATCCCAGACCCACAAGATCTAAAACAAAATAGTGGAGGACTACAAAGCAGAAACATTTCTCCTAATCCATAGAAGACCAACTCTGCCATAACAATTCACACACCAGTGAACGTAACTTTTACGTACCATCACACCAGAAGCTAAAACTTAGGAGATATCACCACTAGACCATCATTATCAAACCTTCATATCTGCACAAGCATAGCATCAACATAGGAGAAATGTGGAGCACATACCGAAACACATTATAAACATATTCGTCACTCTGACTTCTCTTCTTTATTAATTTTCTCAAAAGCACTTGGAAACACACCAATTCAGCACATCTACAATGTCATAAAGATAGCTCCATGTACTCACAACATCTTATCAGCATCTCAACTATACATGTACAATTTGCAACATATTGAATTGTGTTGACATCAATGACAACATTCATGACAACACCACCAAACTAACTCATACTTTCAACAAAACAAACCTAAGGTCTTAATTTTTAAATCATTTTTAAACCACATCAATGGATACTTTTACAAAAAACCACATTTAACCCAAATTCAACCATAGCAAGCAAATAAAGGTCATTTAAGGGTACACGTTTCCATTCAAATAAAACCCCACATCAAACACTCACTCCAAATCCTATCAAGCTCCAAATTTAACCCATCAAACTCAAGCTATTTCAAACTTTTATTCAAATCAAACCATCACTTTATGCTACCCATAATTAGATCTAAAGCATATAAAAGCATGGATCAACACAATGAAAATCCCTTTTTGGATTTATTTTTAGATATAATACACAAGGTAAGAGGCTCATCCCATCATACAACATCGTGACAACCCAAATACTCACCTTGGTTCCAATAATTCCACCATAATGAAAAAAAAATCATGAGTGAAAATTTATGTTTCTAGTTTGAGCACCAACATCCTATATCCCATAAAAAAGCATCTTGAGCACAACCACACCTTTTTTGCAACAAGAGGCTTTTGGTGAGTTACTTGTTCTAATTTTCATCTTGGGAGCACTAGTCTCTCAAGCTCAATTGGAGGTGGTAATTAGGCATGGAATAAAGGTTTGAATTTTGTTATTTAAGTCTTTAATTTGTGTTCCTTGCATGATTTTCCGCATAAATCATTAATTGAGTCTTATGCTTTTTTAAGAGACCTTTTATTGTATAAAAATAAAATGTGTGATCTATTTTGTGGGTATTTCTAAAATATAATGGCAATGGAACATCTATTGCATGAAATTTGTATGATTTTTATGTGTTACCCTCACCCTTTTCTAAGAGACATTTTTATAATTAATTATCTTATATGTGTAGGAATTGATAATATAGGTAGGAGGTTGGAGTGACATCTCTTTCATGCAATAAGTTTTATGCAAGATGCAACAATTCTTCCATTCTCATTCAATGAATTTAATGTAAAATGGTTAATGAAGTATGATTTTTTTTTTCATTATCATGTAATGAGTCTAATATAAAATATATTTGAAGAAATAAAAGAATGCATATTGCATTCAATTTCTAAATAAGGACCTTTTAATGAGAATGAAACCCATTAATTGTTGTTAACTATTGAAAAAAAATATCTCCCTAGATTTTACATCTTGGACTTGGAAAAAATATGGAAGAAATATTGTATTCTTAATCTATTATTATCCTTAATTTTATATGTAATATAGATAATACTGAAGGGCACACAATCTACTAAAACGGAGGTGAATCAATAGATCAAAACAATTCCAAAAACCTTCAAAACTCATATATATTGTCAACATGAAGAAAACTGAGTTGTTGGTGTGAATATATATCTTGTATCTAGTAATTTACCTTACTATGGACTTAGGGGACTTATTCACATGTTAAGTTCACTTAGAATATAAGATTTCTTCTAGAAGTCTTAGTTGGCTTTTCTAAAACTTAACTTTCTAGCTTTTAATGCTTGATTCCTAGGTTGTTAGGTTGTTAGTTGTCACATGTCATAGGATTAAGATGCATGTCACAATCATGTTTAATCCTATTCCCCACCTTTCCTATATAAGCAAAGTCATTTTAATCATATGTAATATGCTTCATACCTCATCATAATTTTGATAGGTCTCCATATCAAGCAAGCTCATATTTTTGCGTACCCTCTTGTAAAAGGTTTTTATTGCTTTTGTAAGCGGTCTTGGGTATAGAGCTAATATTTAGCTCTAACATGAACCATACAAGCTAGTAATTAAATCACAACACAAGGTAAAACATAACACCAAATTTACGTGGAAACCCAAAATGGGAAAAACCACAATGAAAAACTCTCACAAGCAGGAATATAATAAGTGAATTTTACAATGTGATGTAGGCACCAACCTACTAGAGACACCAATCCCCAAAATAATATGTAAGCACCAACCTACTAGAGACAACAATCCCCACCAGAGAGACACCAATCCCCAACTAGAACAATACAATAGGTAGAACACCATTCCTATTGGAATACAGAAATAATGGCAGATTTAAAATTTAACTCTAACATGCACAAGAAACACAACAGACACTTTGTCACACTAAGAATGACCCCCTGATACTGGTGCTTGCTCTTTTATTCACACTTTTTTCACATGCCTTCCATTCATTACACTTTTATATGACACACTTGTACATTCCACTCTTGGGGCACTCACTAATACATACAATGCATCTAAACATTTGAAATATATACATGATGTTGGATTAATCGCCAACGTCTCCCTTTGGATTTGGGACACAAACTAACCACCTCCCATGGATCTACTTATTTGTGGAATTTGTATTGGGCATTAACAGGTCAATCATTTGGTGCAACGACAAATGTGTTCCAACAAATAGTATCAAAGCCAGGTCACGGGTTTGAATCCCCTCGGGTAACACTAAGGGGGGATTGTTGGACTAATCACTAGCATCTCCCTTTGGATTCAAGACATGGACTAACCACCTCTCATGGATTTTCTTATCTCTGGAATTTTTATCGAGCATTAAAAGGTCGATCATTTGGTGCAATGAAAAATATGTTCCAACACATGACATGACATGTAAGGACCCAATCCATTAACCCAAAATTTACAAATAATTCTTTTTCTTGATTGTTATCTTATTATGTGTTTATTCAATTGTATACTCAGGTGATTCTTATCCATACAGGATAGGCGTTCATCCATCCGGGATGGTCATCTACCCAAACAGGGTAGGCATTTATCCATAAAGGATAGAAATGTGCTATGGCCAGAGACTTAGACTCATCTGGACCATATGAGTCCTAAGTCACTCACTAAAGACTACACTTCCCTTGGAAGTGTACTGAGGTCATCATCCTTAGGAGTATGTAAAAGTAAATATATAGCTTGAGTCCCACCTTGAAATTAGGCTTAATGCCTCAAGGATTCAAGCAAATCCATTCAAGATTCCTTTCGAGTATACAAAGAATGTATTGTATCTTATCCTTATATTAGATGTTTTTAGCCCCTTTACAACCAAACAAATCTCTTGAATTATTAAATTATATTTTAATTTATCATTATCCTAACTTTCCTAAGCCCCATCCCTAAATGCTTGAGGTAATGGGAGCATCCTTTGTTTCCCAAACTATCTACGTACCCTACTTCCAAACAGGATCAAGGCATAAAATATATAGTTCTATTTTTTAAACTATGTTTGATGTAAACTATTTTTTTTATAATTCTAGTGAGAATTTTTTTTCAAATCTTGGATAGATTTTTAAGTAAATTCCTTTATTAATGAGAAACGGTATTTAGCATATGATTAGAATAAAATTACCATCATGGTTTAACATAGAAATCCTTTCTATTTAATTTTAAACAAATTAAAAATTGATTATTTTGAAACAAGAAGAAAATACAATACTTATTAATATAAATCCACCCAATGAACTTACTTGTAATGCAAAGGTCCAAATCCATCTATGTTGATCCACACTCTTCAATTATTCCAAGTCCTTGCTCCCCTTAAACAAAGTAAGAAAAGCATCCTTCTCCTACCCCCTATCTTCTCTTAAGAATTTACTACCCTTTGAATATAAGTAAAAAAAAAAGATGATAACTAATGACTGTGAAGGATTTATGAATTTCCATTTTCCCCTTGAAAGAGGCTGAAGGGTCATATTTATAGAGAATGTATGTTGGTTTGACAATTGAGATTTGTTGGTAAAAATCAACTTTCAAGATCGGGGAAGCGAAGAGGAAAGTTTCCATTTTGTGTTGTGAGAGGATAATATTGAATTTTTAATTTAAAAAGATGGATAAGATGCAATTGAAGTTTCCTACTTTACACAGTTTTAAAATGAAGTTTCCAAAAAGAGAGAAGTTAATTGATAAAAGAAATATTTAAATTCTAAAATAAAATGGAGTTAACTGCTAGGAGATGACATGTTGACTAGAAAGAAGAATAGAAAGTTGAAACAAAAAAATATGGAAACTTTTAAATAAAATAAAATTTATTTATTATTCATTTATAATTTGAAAAATATGCTTATTTGTATAATTAAATGTTGCATCATAAACTTTAATTAATTTTCAAAGTATCTATTTTATTTTCTAAATAATTTAATTTATAAATTCATTTTTCCTTAAGTTTTATTTTCATAATAATAATTAAAAAAAAAATTATTATCAAACCAACTTAATAATCAAGAGCTTCTCTTCAAATGTTCTAGAAAGGGGGTTGTGGCATTACATTAACACTCTTTTATGTCAGCAAGGGATCCACACAAAATTGGACAACATAGGGTGGACCTAAATTCAAATTACATGAAGCATGTAATACAACAATCCAAACTTGCCACCAAATGAACCTTAAATAGGTCTTATCCTCACTCCACACGCATGATTTGAATTATGCATGCTAGTAGCCATTACTACACATACCTCAAACATTGAATAGCTTGAATGAACTTTTGACACTTCAACCTCTTTGCACACTAAGCATTTCCATTGAAAACTCAGGAAATTGATAGAACTAGTGTAGGCATACTCTCCTTCCAAACCATATAGCTACACTACATTTTTGAAAGAAATTCCAACCATATTAATGAATCTCTCTACCCACACCTTCTATACCACCATACTCATGTTGACTACATACCCTACATGGTATAATAAATACATTAACTATCTAAAGGTAGTCATGCCACTACTGATATGATACATGATACCTAAATAGATTAGACAATCTACACACTAAAAAACATGCTTTTGAAACCTTGAATCAAATGAAAATTCTAGTACTCCTACAATCTTCTTCATATTTCACAACCTTCACATCTAACAGCCTTGACACCCTTTGATAACCATTGTCAATGTAGCGTTGGAAAACGTACTCCTTAACATTTCACACTATTTTTGGATTTCTTAATTAATTGGACTTAATTAAGCCTCTAATTGGCCCTATTTTTCATCAAGCCTAATTAATTACAAATTCTAAAAGGGGGATTATGATTTAATTAATGCAACTATCATTTTTAACACCCTGAAATGAATAGGTCCTAGCAATTTAGGTCAGGACCCATTCACCCTTGGGAAAATGGGTCCCCTTTAGTTGCTTAATTTAAAATTTTAATATGTCTTTGGAAGAATTTTTATGATCCCAAATTCAAATTCAAATGTTGGCTTGTAATGTTTATTTTTTGGAAAATTATAAAAATACATATAAATACCTAATCCTTTTATATATTCAAAACATTTAAAAAGAGGGAAACTTTCATATGAGAAAATATTATCTTCAAGAGCATTCAAGAGCAGATTTATCAAGCATCTACAATATCATTCAAGATCTCAAGAATCATGTCAAAGTTATCAAGCATCAGGCATGTTTTTGGAGCTAACATTATGATGTAGGTTTCAAGCATTCAAGTCAAATTTCAAGCATCAAGATCAACATCCAATCAAGCCATTTCATGCAAGATCAAGACCTTGGAGAGATCTACTAAGTTTCAGTCCTTCAAGGGTTTCAAATCAAGCGTTTGGTGAGTAGCAACATAGAAATTGTTCATTCATCATTCCTTTCATGTTTCATTATTTCATTTAAAGGTTTAATTACCAAAATGGGGTTCAACCAAGGCAAAACCCCATTCACCAAAAGCAAACAATTTTTCCCTCTTGTGTATTTTGCAAATCTTAGGTTGAAGGATTCAAGATCTATCAAAAGTGAAAAATTGCAAAAGTTGTCAACATTATCGTCAAGCTATAGAAACTCAGATCCCAAATTTATTTCTAACTTTTCAAAAATGAAACCTAGGGAAAAAAAAAGCTTAGATTCACCTCCAGAGAACCCTAAAAGTTGAGAAAAAATCCCTACAAAGACTCATTTTCCCTTAGGGTGAATTTGTCCTAGGAGGACACTCAACATGAGCTTTTTGCCATAGGTGTTGTTGATGCCAAATTTTGGCAAGGTAACGGCCCTTTGTGGGAAACTTAGTTTATGGGGGACTTATTGCACTAAACTGAGTAACCTTCAGATTTTTAAAGAAGTCAGCTTCTTCTATGAATGGGGGTTTGAAATGGGAAAAGGAAGCAAATATATAAAAATAAAATCTAACCTAAGGCAATGCACCAAAACATAGACAATAAGCACAGTTAATCATAGATCTAAGGGCCCAATCAACAATTTTCAATGTCCCAAAAAAGCATAAATTAGATATTAAAGTATAAACAATTCATTCATTGACATAAAATAACTTTGCACACATATTTACTGACAAGAAGAGTCACATGACATGATCTAAGACAAAAAACTTGCATTCAATTTATAGAAGTTTTGTGAATGAATCATCCAACAATAGAAGTACAGTTTAAAATTAATCAAATATCATAAGAAGAGCAGAAAGGTCGAATGATTGGCATAGTCTGTGAGTCTTTTTGCAATAATTAAAAAACAATAACAGAGGTATGGTGTCTTTTCTTAATCTATGTTCTTTTTGCAAAATCCTAGAACCCCTCCTCTGAAACAAAAAGGAGTATATATAGCCGAAAATACTCCCACCACCTTGGTGAACAGTAACAGAAAAAATCCACAAATCCTTGGAAATGATGCAAATAAAAGATTCCTCTCGGTCGTTGTAATCGAAAAGATTCCAGCCAAAGCATCTAGTCTCTCCAAGTTCAGGTGCATCCCCTGCTAATGATGGCAGTGGTCCTGCAGAGTCTCATGCAGACAAGTGTTGCCCTTTGGGATAGGTGGTTAGAACACATGGTAACATCCCACACCTTAGAGTCTGCTTCATCCCCTGCATTGAAGAAGTGTGCGCTAAAGAGGCGTGTGGCAGCATTTCGTTGCCAGTGGTCGATATTTCATCCCTTCGCTGAAAGCTTGCGCAGAGAAGACACGTAGCAAAATGTTTACTGGTGAATGTAGATTGTGGGGTCCACCAAATCCTTATGTAAATGAGAGCTACGTGGAACGCGAGTGGGGTCTGATGAGGAAGCGATCAAAATAACACATGGTAATGACACGTGGGATCATTTCAGGGGCCGATAGAAGAGCATGGAGAAAACTCCTTCGGAGAGCGATGAGCGGACATGCTGCAGAAGCCACGTGACAACCAAAAAGGGGCCAAAGAAAATTTGTTGAAGGTGTGGGATGATACTTAGCCAAAAATAAAAACCCAAAGGGAGCATGGTGAATTTTGAATCCACAACTTCTGGCGACTATCAGGGGCATTTCGCTTTGAGGAACATGGAACCCAAAAAATTTCACTGGCTTGCAGACCAGAGTGCCATTTATTGGCGAAAAGATTAGAGCTTGGAAAGGGTCGCCCACAGAGGTGTCCAGTCATCTTCAGATGGTCTCTCTACTTTGTGCAGATTCTCATGTGCTCCGCCTAGGTCAATCATTTCTTTATGAGGCAACATATCAAGCAAACCCGCTCCTGCTTCACAATGGAATAGTAGTTGCACAAGAGGATGTATAACCCCTTCAATGTTTGTTGTAGTAGGAGAATGGCTGAAATTTTGGAAAGCATTTGGGTCTCACTCCTTCTCTTCAATTCTTTCTACAATCTGTTCGGTCATGGCTATCAACCCATCTTCAAAAAATGGAGATGGCAGACCCATCTCGCTCAGCCGGGAGAAATTTTCCTGCATGCCATCTATTATCTAGTTCAAGGTAGTTGTGGTCGCCTTAGTCTGTTGTAAGGCCAAGTGGCAATGGATGAACTTGTTGGCCATTTGAGCAACAGCATCCCGATCTTCAATTCTTGCCTTGGCCAAGTCTTCATCAGAGACTAAATATAGATTTGTGAGTAGACTCTTTACCTCTAGAACCTTCTCTGAGATGAACCCTGGGAATTGCTCAAATGTTCTGAGGACCTCCTGGCTCAATCTAGTTGCTTTTGAGATGAACCAGAGCGTTGGCTACAATGTCAGGAAAAAGGTTTTAATCTTTTCCCAATAAGAAATATATATCTATCGGGCTAATGGGATGAGGTCGGGTTGTGTGGAAGAGGCTTGGAGAGAGCTCTTCAGAGAGGCGATCTCTACATCCTTTAAGTTAATGGCCTCTATTAATTCTACATTTTTTCTCTTTGTGGATGATAGTTACTCCCTAAAGCTTCTCATTTCTTTACGCCAGTTTTCCTCAGCCTGGGCGCAGTTCGCCAATTCTCTGTCAAGAGAGGACTTTGTCTCTTGAAGCTCTTTCCCTAACTGGGCCTTTCAGTCCTCAAAGTCCTTATGATTCTTTACTAATACCTGCTCATTTAGAGTGCTTTGAGTTGCCAACTTTTCCTCTTTTTGTTGCAGATTCTGCTCCAGCGAAGTCAATTGACTTTGATACTTTTGGTTCCTTGCTCGTAACTCATTCAACAGCATGGGGTCAACGGACTACGACTTATCAAGCTTCTCCTAGAGCTTGTTTCATTATGAATCCTTTGTTCACACCTTAAACAAATGTGCAACCTCTGCTTCCAGTGATTTTTCTTTTGTTTCCAAGAAACTGACTCATTCCCTCACCAACTTTAGCTACTCTTCTTTCTTCTTCAACTGATGGCCAAACTTCAGGAAGTCAGTCATCACTACCCACTACATTTCCTCCATAAGTTCCACCTTATCCTGTGGCCAGGCTGCAGTCAAATCGAGTCCCATTGCATACATGTCATAATCACCCGGAAGCATCTCCCCCTGTGGTTTGACAACATTTGGGTACATGGTGGAAAATTCAACACCTTTTGCTCCTCATTGTAAACTATATAAACCTTGGATTTCGTCTCCTTCTTATCATCTTTTGCTTTTCACTTTTGGATTCTAAGGGCATTTTCTTCATGGCTTCTCCCTGAGATATAAATTCTGATGGTGATTGAACTAATCTGCCAGCGATAGGTGCACCGGGAGGCAGGGAAAAAGGAAATACCCGTGTAGTGGGCCCTTGCATTTTCTTTGGTGGGAGATTGATAGTTTTCAGGGAGAAAAAGGGTACTTGCCATAGTTCAGTTTGTGAACTGGTGGAAGGGCTCATCATTTGTTGCAGCGATGGGGTGGTTGCAGTCAAGTCCATTTGCTAGGCATGTTGGGTTGAACCCAATGCAGCAGGGGCAATAGGGGTGACAATGGTGGTCGAGCTTTATGTAAGAGAGGCGAGGAGGTATTGAGCAGTGGTGGTCGGTGTTAAATTTTGTAGAGGTGTTAAAATAGATTGCCCAGCTTGGGTGAATTGGGAGAAACCTCTTGGAAACATTGTGGTAGGGGCAGATAAAGTAGGGCCAATACTCGTAACAATGGGCACCACGGGAATGGAAGAGTACACCAAAGATTGAGAAGCAAGAAAAGTGGAAGCAAAAATTACCTATTCACTAGATGTTGGCAGAGCTTCACTTGTTGTTGGTTGCTTACTTACTTCAAGTTCTTGGCTTGCTGCAAGAACTCAGCTTGCGGTGGCTTCTTGTGGTCCTTCGCTCAGGATAGTCTCAATGCGTTGGCGCTTAGCGGGCAGCGGGTCTTCGATCTCCATAGTTTCTATAAATTTTGGTTGTTGTTGTTGGGGCATTCTTGTTGTTTTGGAGGCCCAAGTGAGTGTCTGTGAGGCTCACAACACATTCAGTCACACATTTGAAGCAACATAGGCAGATTGCCCTGTAGACTTTTTCTTTTGCTGGGCAAAGGATGATGATGTCTTGACTTTCTCTTTCGCTTGATCTTCTTCTTCATCGGGGCCGACACCACCACTATCACTTGAGTTGGAAACAAGGTGCTCCTCATCCCACATCCTTTCAAACTCTATCTTTTGGCATGTCATCATAAGGTACATCAATTCATTTCATCTCCTGGTAATATATCTAGAAGGCCCTCATCTTTTCGATAGTCCATCCTTCCTCATTCCTTAGCTTATTGTTCATAGTCTTCCCCATTTTATGGTTCTCATCATAATCCACTAGCAGAAAGTAGAACCTATGCCATGGCGACCTACTGTCTTCGGTGGGGATATGGACCAAACGACTAATAATTCATCTTTTTCCTCTAGCGAGCTGCATCTCCATGCCTAGTAAGGTCAAGGGCTATGGGTTACCTTGAGGTGATCATATGGTAAATCATTGAAAGGGTTGTATTCCCACCTATCGCAGATCACTACTAACCCTAAATGAGCTATTTTATCTTGCAAAAGCGGGTGTGTGCTTCTTTTTCATGGCCACAATTTTGAAAGTTTACAGATAGATGAAGAATCCCTTTCTCTTGACCTTTTTGCTACTGCAAAAGGTAATATCGATAATGCAAGCTTGTCAGAACAATTCCAAAGCTAGTACTCGATTAGTCACACATGTAGGGAGGCAGAAGGGTTATTCAATGAAGTCTCGCATTCGGATGAATGTAAAATCCGCTCTGAAAATCCAATCACACTTAGGGAAAAAATTCTACATAAATTTTGTCTGAATCAAGGTGATCCTATTAGCATGATCCTCTCCCAATAAATCTTGCAAAATCAAAGTCAAGAACTAATCCAAAAATGCATAATAATCATAAGTAGAAGGAAGGAGAGGGGTCCAGACAGAAACTAGTTTTTTCCTACCCTTTTCAAAGATAAATAGGTCTATACACTCAACAAAGAAATCAAGGTTTTGATATAAGAACATATAAGCAAGATAAGAGACAAATCTGAACTTTCATTCAATTGGGTACTTGTTAATTTTCTCTAACATCTTCTTTGACAGGAATTCCCAAAAATCATACCAAAAATAAGATTTTTGATAGCGGAATTGAAAAGCAGGGCCCAATTGAAAAGAGTGCACCTCTTGGTCGGTGTCCAAACCGTAAACAAATGCCATCATTGAAAAGGAATCCTATAGGTCATCCTTGAAAGCATCGTGTGGAGTAGGAATTACTGGAGGTTTCCCGCATTCTACTGCAATTCTGTTGGTTTCATCGAAAAACTCTTGTGCCTTATCCTTGGTGCTCCATATCTCATTTCCTCGTTTGGGATTGAATGCCTCCACTTTCATCCCTCTTTGCACAGGGTCTGGAATGTACAACATGTTCTAGATGGCGGTTGGGCTTATGTTAACTAAAAGAGTCCAGCCCTCAATGGTGTTGGTATTTGGATTGAAACACCTAATGGTCGCATCTACCAATTTTTTGTAGTAGTGTATAGAAGGGACCATATACTGAGGAAACCTGCTAAACCATATCTTTTCTATGGATGACATCAGCCTCCTAGATATCTTCATGTGTGTGCAGGCTGCTTCCCTCAACCCTTTGGGGTTCTTTGCAAGAAAGGGGTCATGGACATTATCCCAATCTTCATGAACTAGGCTCTAGTCTCTGTAGATTTTGGGCTTATCCAGTCGTCTTGTGTTTTCCCATTCTGGTTTGTCAGGAATACCTGGCATAGTATATGCAATATCTTCAAATACATTAACCGTTGGTGCTCTTCACAGAGCTTTAGCTATTTCTTATGTTGCTACTAGCCTAACTCCCTGGCTTGAACTTTCTGCCATTAGTAATTTGAAGGAAGCTTTCTACTTATCTTGAATTTTTCTGCAATTTTACTTCGACTCTGGCTATGCTCTAGAACTTTTTGTTTTCTTCTTTCAGTAGCGTTCTTAAAATAAAAAATTTAAGTGCTTTAAAACTTTTACATGTAATATTTAGCGATCTATTCTCAAGGTGGTAGACGAGAATCACCTTTTTTGCATTTAATGCGACATGTACCACTGACCCCTTTGGCTTGTGTGAGATGAACTACTTGCCATTTTGATTTGACAAGAATTCATAAATTTAATTAGCAACTGCCCATACAGCATGATTTTCTTGGAACTTGAACTCATGCCTTGCAAGAAGCTTAGGCTTTCGTATGCATTGGAAATTAATATCTTAAAAAGAATGATTAAGCCGAAGATGCGCTCAGTATTTGAAAAGATATGAGTTTAGTCTTGGAAAAATCAAAATACCTTGAGGATGACACCTCAGTCCTTGGTCGTGCATAACAACGTCAATTGCTGCCAACAACTTAGGCTAATTAATTAGCCTTCATCCATTTTGCACGCAGCAAATAGTACTTAGCAGACGCAACTGGGTGGGAAATTCAAGCAGGCCTGGGCACAGCTTTTAAATTGGTACTTGATTAATATCATGTTTATGGCAAGCAAATTACCACGCCTTTCCTCACTTTTCTATAAATGGGCCTCTTCGTAGTAGAGAAATCACACTTAGCAATTTGAGCAGAATTGGTGTTAGGTAATTGGCATAGTAGTAAATAGCTTTTGCAGGTTGCATAGAATTCTCATAGGCTAGACTTAGGTGATTTGCAGAGATAGTTCTAAATTACTTGCAGAAGGTCTAACAAGATGAATACCTCGATTAGGCTAGTGTTGCACAAGTCCCAGACTGCCTTCCTAGGAGAGATTTCTACTAGGCGGTTAAAGAAAATGACGAAGAACAAACATTTGTTGTCCATTATAGCCATAAAGTGGGTTTTGGGATGGGATTTCCTTGAGTACGAGGATAGGTATAGAGTTAATACTGACGTGTGCTTGCACTTCGTTGCTTCCATGCTAGACATAGGAATTCCCAAGCCACTAATTCTTCGTCTGGTGAAAGAATTTTTTCCCAAGAAATATTTGAATGGCCTCGGCGAGGTCTTGGAAAATGATGCATATGGTGGAGGAATTCCGACTACAAATGACCTCTGTAGGTTTATAGAAGAGGATGTTGTCATGACATGGCTACCCTTTCTAAGTGGCTTCTATCTTCAGTCGCAAGAGGAGCACCACTAGAAGGTAACTTGAGCCTGCCATTTCTTGTTCCACATTTACAACGTGGTGTCGTTCTATGACATAGACTGGTACATGGACTTCAAGAACCTGGTGTTTCCTCCACCTTCCTTTGCACCATTGGGTGATGTTGCTGCTGAGAATGACCTCATGGACGAGGATACTGTGGACACTGCTATTGATGCGTCTATTACTGCTGCTCACACCGTGAATTGAAGACTTGAGTGTTTTTCTTTTTCTTTCCTTTAAAAAACTCAAAGCAATTAGTCTCTTTTTGTATACATGCCTCGAAAGGATTTTTTGTAGTATATAACGGAAGCATAATACATATACTTTTGGAAATGTGGCCTTATGAACCATTTTGAAAATGTAAATATCAAAGTATATAGAATGAATATATATCGTTATAATTATCTTGTTTCCTCCTCCTAGTTCTACAACTAGGTTAATTTTTTGTTCCAGCATGTATGTATGAATCTCGGTTTTGCATGTAGGTGTTTACTTTTTTCTTTGTTTAGCTATGAGTTTATTTCCCTTACGGAAATAATGGGTCACTATTTCTTTTCACCACGAACCATAGGATAAAATAAAAATACTAGCCAGCAAAACAAAAGGGAAAGAATGAAAAGCGTATTTACATATTTACATGGGTATAAGCGTGCAACTTAATGGAACAATTTAAGATGAATCACGTTGACCGAAATTCCCAATGCTTCACGTTCCATATTTTCCAATTCAAATGCATTATGCTCCTTGCACTTAATTATTTTAAAGGGGCCTTCCCAAAGGCTATCAAATTTCCCATGCTGACCTGGCTTCGTAGCCCTTTCATTGAATTTAAGCACTAAGTCTCCACACTTTAGGCCTTGGTTGGACGTCCATTTGTCAAACCACCGCTTAACCACTTGCTAGCGGTTAGTCATGGCTATTAGGGACTTCTCCCTTTTTTCTCGTACTTCCAATAATTCATCCAACCGAACCCCATGGCACCATTTCACTCTATCTCAAGGGATTTCAGCAATTGGAGCATTGGGATCTCCATGGATATAGGAAGCAGTGCCTCTTTTTCGTACACCAACTCATAAGGTGAAGTCTTAAGGACTTTCTTAGGAGTAATGCGGTCTGCCCAAAGTGTCACTTGAAGGTTTTTATGCCATTCTTTCTGGTGCTCCAAACCAATCATTTTGAGGAGTCGGGCCAGATTCTTGTTTCTTGATTCAGCTAGGCCATTCCCTCGCTAATAGTAATTCGATGATGTTTTAAGGAATATGACATTTGTTAGTGAAAAGTGGCATACCTTTGCACCTAGAAAAGCTCTGGTGTTGTTAGAAATGATAGTTTTTGAAGGGCCAAACCTTGTCACCAGTCCTTCAAGGAAATCCACTATCTTCGCCTCTGTTGCATTTTTAAGCGGTGCAGCTTCTGTCCACCTTGTGAAGTAATATGTGGCCATTAAGATCCATTTGTGTCTTGTGCTAGAAGTTGGGTTGATCATTCCAATGAAGTCTAAACCCCATTGCGTGAATGGCTCATCAACTACTATCAGACTGAGAGGCATTGCAGAATTCTTTCTTCTTCCAATGAAGAACTGACATTCCTTGCAAGCTTTCACCAAGGAGTAGGAATCATTGAACAACATCGGCCAAAATACCCCACACACATGATTTTGATGGTGGTTGTTTTTACGGAGAAGTGCCCACCTACAGGACTACTATGGTAAGTGTCGAGGATCCTCTTTGCTTTCTCTATGGTATAACATCACAATAGAATGTCGTTGAAATTTATTTTGAATAGAATTCCCTCGATGATCATGAATATGTTGTTTTGCAGACAGTAGAATCTCCTTTTCTGAGAAGGAAAGCCCGGCAGATACTTTCTTGTATTCATAAACCTCACTCTGTCTACTAGCCAACAACTTTCGGACCCGAACTCGTTTGTTAGAACTAGTTCTGGTTGCTCTTCTTCAGGGGTCATTTCTTCCTCATGCGCAAGATACTCGCACAATCCTCTTCCCTGAATAGGCTTGGTAGGCTTGACCTCAATTTCATACTCAAGGATCTTGGTGATCCAATTGGCTCTTTTCTAGGTGATTTCTCCTTCCATGATGTATTCACACACACTAGAATGTGTGACATAGACAATCACCTTATTGCAGGAGATTAGGTGTCGGAACTTCTTGAGCCCCTTAACTATTTGCAAATGCTTGCCTCTCTACAAAATTGTAGTTGGTTTCATATTCCTTCAGGGTCCAGGAGTGAAATGCTATCAGATTCTCTCCCCTGCCCTCGTTATCTTTCTGAGTTAAGATGGTAGCAATGCTTAACTTGCTACTGAATACATACATTACAAAGTCCTTTGATAGGTCAAGGTTAACCAGAACTGGAGTGGAGGAGATAGCATCCTTGACCTTCTCAAAGGCTTCTCTGGCTTCTTTTGTCCATTTGAATATTAGATCCTTTTTCAGCATTAGGGTAATTGGCCTGATTATTCCTACAAAATCATAAATAAATTTGCTAACAAAATTTACCTCTCCCAAGAATGACTGAATGCCTTTCTTGTTGACCAGAAGAGGAAGCTCTTTGATTGCTTTTACCCACTCAGGATCAATTGAAATTCCTTCTTTAGACACTATGTATCCCAGTAATTTTCCTGGCGGTACTCCAAAGACACATTTTTTTGGGTTCAAGGATATCCCGAACTCCTGGCATTTTTGAAAAACCATTTCTAAGTGATCAAAATGGTCATCCTTAAATTTAGAGAACACAGTAAGATCATCCAAATAGATTAGGATAATCTTGTTGATTAATTCATTGAAAGCGATATCCATTGCTCGTTGGAAGGTAGCTCCTACATTTGAGAGGCCAAACAACATTTTGACATATGCGAACAATCCCCACTTGGTAGTGAATGTTGTCTTATGTTGATCCTCCTCTTTGACCCAGATTTGATTGTACCCAGAGAAACCATCCAATAGGGAGAACATCTCTGATCCTGCCACCATTTGTAAGATTGACTCCATTGAACGCAGCGGATAATGATCCTTCATGGATGCTATGTTTAAGTCCCAAAAGTCCACACATAGGCGGATATCTCCATTTTTCTTTCAGACCAAAACCAAATTGGATACCCACGTGTTATGATTGATTGAGAAGACAATCCACGACTAGATAAGCTTTGTTAACTCTTGTGCCATAAGTGCTTCAATCTTGGGATTGACTGGTCTTTGTTTTTGGCATACTGGTTTTGCACCTTCCGCCAACTCTATTGTGTGTTGAATGATATCGGGATCATATCCCCTGAGGTCCTCATATGACTAGGCCACCACTCCTTCATATTTATCGTAGAAGTTGATAAGCATTTATTTATCATGATGTGGGACATCCCTCTCGACTTTAAGCTTTCTTCCATCCCCGACCTGTAAGTCTACATAGTCACTTTTGTCTACTACAAGCTTCCGCTTGTCATTTCTTGCATCATCACAATCGAAAAGGTTTTCGAGCGTGACTAATCCTTTTGGAAGCTCGTTGGATTTTAGTTGGATAATTTATCATTCATAGGCTTCAACAATCTTCGATTGCAAATGGTCTGCAAACTCTCCTGACTGTTGGATTAATGAGGCAATGTGTTCATCACTGTCAATCACTTGTCAGCTTTGGTCATTGTTTGGAATTGCAGGTCGGACCATTACTCACATAGAGTGTTTGTTGTGAATGAGGTCGGAGGTAGGATCAAACTGAGATCCAATTGATTCCATGCGATCAGCCTCCGTATTCTGTTCTTGGGGCACCGTCTAAATGTTGAAGGCTTCAAAACCATCAATCAGGTCCCAAACTCAGTGTCTATAGGATCGCATGTGGACATTTTTGGCTTTGGAAATCCCTTGGACCTAATTGACTACTAGTTTGAAATCTCTGAACACCACCAATTACTTAATGCCCATCCTTTCTACAAGGTTGATGCCTTGCACTAGTCCTTCGTATTCAGCCTCATTGTTTGAACAAGTGAATTGGAAACCAAAATATCTCTTTTTGTTTTCATTCCATGGGGATATTAAACATATTCCAGCTCTTGCACCATTCTTCCACCTTGCTCCGTCGAAGTGCAAAGTCCATAGTTCAGAGGCTTGACTGCCTTTGGATTCTTTGGAAACCTTTGGGAGCACTTAACCTTCATTGTAGATGACATAGGTGCCCAGCCCGGTAGCATGGTAGTTGCCGAAAGGGTCAGTATCTATATGTTTGCTCAAGAGAGCATCTTCTTGATCATCCCAATCTTCGGTCACCTTTTCATCTTCTAGTAACTCAGTGCAATACATTTCTTGCTTGGTGATAAAGGTATGTCCAACTTCAAAATGTATCATGGCTTCATTGGCTACATGTTTAAGTGTAAAGCTTTGGATTCTATCTTCATCTCCGTAACATGCTTGGTTCTAATGATCAAATGTGGCCAATCCAGGGATAGATATCTACCTACTTTTGAAGTAAATTCTCAGGATAGACAGAGGTTGAACATGGGGGGAACATCTATGATCATAGTGTCCTACGGTACTGTGAGACTAGGGCAAGCGAATAGAGTCAAGGGGAGTGCCTTGATAACTCCTACGGTTTCAACTCTATTTCCATCAAGTTGCATCACTCCTCTCTTTAAGGGTTCATAGTTGAGTCCTAAAGCTTTAGCTATTTGTTTAGCCATAACTATGGTGCTAGCACCAAAATCAATCATGGCATTGTGCAATAACTTCTCCCCTATAATGAGCGTTAAGAAGAAGGGTTGAGGCTTCAGCTTATCTCTTACCTCAACAGGGGTTCCCGCTGTGTTGTTTGTAAAGACTTTGGAAAGGGATGGTTGATTAACAACTTTTTCTTTAGGCAATTGTTTCGTCAGTGTCGAGCTTATGTCTTCCCGGAGATATTTTTGTAGTAGTGTCTTATGTTCTGGGATGGCTAGAATATCCCACATAGACACATGAGTGGGTGATTTCTTCAGTTGTTCCACCACATTGAAGAGTGGTAGATTCAGAGGTTTTTTCTCCTTGGCTCTTGTTATAATAATCTCCTTCCGTAGCTGATATTGTGGCATTACTGCCGAGGTACTAGGCGTCTGGTCAAAAGCGCTTTTAGGTTGCAAACTGGCTAGGTGCAGAATAACTGATTCGCCTATAAATCTCCTCTTTGAGCGAGTGTTGTAGTCAGATTGTACTTGCGGAATTTTAGATGTGGATGTATCATTGGCAAACACCACTTTTTATTCTTCCATCCATGAAAAGAGTGTGTGGTCAGGAGCGATATCCACTTCTTGTTCTAGTGACATCCCTTGCATTTGTGCGGTGAGCACAACATTATCCATTTTCAAGGAGGTATACACATAGCTTCCCAAGTGATGAGGGTGCAGCCCAAGACTTAGAAAATAACCCACAAATAAGAGAATAATTTTATTATTCAGAAAATGGAGCTTCTTACATGCAGAGGATCTCAAATCCCCAAGTTCTACAACACATACAAGTTACAGAAAGCTATAGAATAACCCTTTCACAATATGCGAGCTTGTCCCCAAAAAGTTACCCAAAAATTAGAAACCCGCCCATAAATAGAGCTCCTCTTTAGTTTGGAGCCAAAACAACATTCAAATTTGAGTTTAGGCGGTTTGGCGAAAATTAACTTGAAGTTCAAATTTTAAAAAGAACATTTACAATTGTATCTT